>CM038711.1:17051193-18251193 GCA_021613375.1 Megaleporinus macrocephalus
TGCATAAGGTAGATACCCCCAAGGAATCAGCACAGCATTGTTTCAAACTGTGATAAACTGCATGTCCATTTTAACATGTTCTGTTGGCTCTGAGTACATCAATTAGAGTGGCCGTTCAAACTGGATGAATGCAATGCAACCCAGCTATGCGATACTTGGTGACGAATAGCCAGATGGGCGTGGTTTTATGGAGTTTCTGGAGTCAGCGCAACACAAACCTGAATAAATTATCTATTGGAGTATACGGAGTTACTTCTTTCAGGTATTCAAAAATAAGGTTTAAATAATTCTAACAGCAAAATATACAGGACCTCGTATTCAATTGATAGTGAAAAATAGGTTGTAAAATTAAGGATGTGGTAGTAAAAATTCAAGCTGATGTAGGCCAGAAAATACGGCTGCATCTTATCAAACTCAATTCTGGGCGGCTTGCAGAAATCCTGGCAATTACTGCTTTTTCCTGCCGATCCTCCTTCTCTCTTTCGTGACCCGGAAACCAATTTCGGGAGGAGCGTCATTAACGTCGTGACGTCACTGATGACACGCCTAGACAGGATATGGACGAACACGGAGCAATTCATATATTTTAAATTGTGTTTTATTTGGGTTTATATAATTATTTCTAATTTGTATTTTTTACATGGTCTGCTTCCAGAAACGTCTGCTACTGCACGCTCCCAAAACGTAATTACGTTTAGGTTACTCTGTTGTTTTTTTTTTTTTTTTGAGATATAATTCATCAGAAGTTGTGACATTACCTGACAATGTTGTGACAACGTAGTGGTAATGTTGTCAGTAATTGTCACAACCTCCTATGATCCTTCATACGTTAAATTATATCTGCATGGAATTTGGTAAGTTGCCAACAGGTAGAAATAATACCATAAACCTAACTTAATAGTGATGTTGTTACAACGTTGTTAAGATAAAGTACCAACAACGTTGTAGCAACTTGTGACAACTTTGTATGTTTGGCGAGTAAGTAGTAGTAAGTAGTCTCCCAGATAGCAAAATGTATCCGGAACAGATTCATCATAAAATCCGGACCGGATCCCTAAGCGGGGCAAGAGAGGTGGGCTACATGCTAGGCTAAAGGCGAGAGCTATGCGGCCACCGCTACCTAGCCTGTTGCTAGCTAATGTTCGCTCCCTCGAAAACAAGCTGGATGAGCTGAGAACCAGAATAACAGCTCAGCGTGAGATCAGAGAGTGTTGTGCTCTGATCTTCACAGAAACCTGGCTTTCTGGCAACACGCCAGAATCAGCGATCCAGCTAGACACTCACTCCGTTCATCGCGGCGACCGCACGGCAGCGTCGGGGAAGAACAAAGGCGGCGGTGTCTGTGTTTACGTTAACAACGTGTGGTGTTCAGACGTAAAGACAGTTGAAAAACTTTGTCTAGCGGACTTAGAACTGCTGATGGTGAAGTGCAGACCCCACTATCTGCCGAGAGAGTTTAGCGGTGTGTTTATTCTGGCTGTTTACATTCCGCCTCGCGCGAACTCCGCTGGGGCTGCTGCATGACGTCATCAGTAAACAAAAGACCGCGCACCCGGACGCCGTGTTTATTGTTGCCGGCGACTTTAATCATTGCAACCTGAGGACTGTCCTCCCCAAGTACCATCAGCACGTGAGCTTCCCGACGAGGGAGAACAACTTACTCGACCAAGTCTACAGCAACGTGAGGGGGGCCTACAGAGCTGTGCCTCGGCCACACTTCGGACAGTCCGATCACATCTCCGTATTCCTCTACCCAGCATACAGACAACTCCTCAAGCGGTCACTTCCAGTGAGTAAAACTGTTAAAGTGCGGAATGAAGAAACTGATTCAGTGCTTCAGGACTGCTTTGACAGTACAAACTGGGATGTGTTTAGAACCGCTGCTGTGAGAGAGGATGGTTCTGTTGATCTAGAGGACTATGCTTCTGGGGTAACTGGCTACATCAGCAGCTGCATTGAAACCATTGTCCCTTCAAAGCGCTGCATAAAGTACCCCAACCAAAAACCATGGATAAATGGTGAAGTTTGGTCCATGCTACGTGCTCGCCAGACTGCATTTCTCTCTGGCAACGCTGATGACTACAAAAGGTCTAGATACGACCTGCGTAGATCTATCAGAGAAGCTAAGAGACAGTACAGGCTAAAGCTGGAGGGCTACTACACCACAGCAGACTCCCGGCGCATGTGGCAAGGACTGCACCGTATCACCAACCATCAACAAACAAGCACGGCACTCACAACCAGCCATTCTGCATTGCCTGATGAGCTGAATGAGTTTTATGCTCGCTTCGATGTCCTCAACCTTGACCAACTGAAGGACATTGCGGCCAAGGAGAGCATACAGAACCCATCACTCATTGTAACAACAGTGGATGTGCGCAGGAACCTGATGAGAATCAACCCACGCAGAGCAGCAGGCCCAGACAACATCCCCGGGCGAGCGCTCAGGGTTTGCTCATCAGAACTGGCTGATGTGTTTGTAGACATATTCAATCTGTCACTCACACAAGCTTTTGTGCCATCCTGTTTCAAGACCACCACCATCGTGCCCCTCCCAAAGAAAAGTAATGTGAGATGCCTAAATGACTATCGCCCTGTTGCACTCACTTCAATCGTGATGAAGTGCTTCGAGAGGATAGTCAAGACTCATATCCAGAAGACCATTCCCAACACTATAGATCCTTTACAGTTCGCGTACCGTCGAAACCGGTCTACAGACGACGCAATCAACGCTGCTCTTCACACAGCCCTCACACACCTGGAGGGCAAGGACACATATGTCAGAATGCTCTTTATTGACTACAGTTCAGCATTCAACACGGTCATCCCACTCAGACTCTCAGAAAAGCTCCTCACCCTAGGACTGACACCAGCCCTCTGCAACTGGGTGCTGAACTTTCTAACAGACAGACCCCAGTCAGTCAGAGTCGGCAATGCACATCCAGCACAAGAACAGTGAGCACAGGGGTCCCTCAAGGCTGTGTGCTGAGCCCCCTTCTGTACACGCTTTTCACTTACGAGTGCGTGGCCTCCCAGAACAACACCAGCATCATCAAATTTGCTGATGATACTACAGTCATTGGACTGATCACTGGTGGGGAAGAGACAGCGTACAGGAAGGAGGTGGCTGAGCTGGTGGCCTGGTGTCATGACAACAATCTTTCCTTGAATGCAGACAAGACCAAGGAAATGATCGTTAATCCAAGGAGGAAGCGAAAGCTACACACACCCCTGTACATGGAGGAGACTGAGGTGGAGAGGGTGAAAACCTTTAAGTTCCTTGGCATTCACATCAGTGAGGATCTCAGCTGGTCCCACAACACTCAGATCATCATCAGGAAGTCCCAGCAGAGACTGTACTTTCTGAGAAGGCTGAGAAAATTTGGTATGCCAACCAAAATTCTCAGCACCTTCTACAGGAGTATGATTGAGAGTGTTCTTACCAGCTCCATCATCGTCTGGTATGGAAACTCTACTGCTCAGGACAGAAAGGCTCTCCAGCGTGTGATCAAAACTGCACAGTCCATCTCAGGAGCAGCCTTCCCCTCACTGCAGAACATCTACCACACCAGGGTCACCAGGAGGGGCCACAACATAATCAGGGACAGTACACACCCCCAGCACACACTCTTCACACGTTTACCTTCAGGCAGATGTTACAGGAGTGTGAAGTCCAGGACCACAAGACTGACAAACAGTTTCTACTCACAGGCCATCGGGCTTCTGAACACCTCACGCACTACCTCTCAACCTCTCCTATCTGAACTGGTTTTAACTGGTCTGATTTAAACTGCACCTTACACTCACTGTACTGTCAGAATACTGTTTACATTCACTACTCACACGAACATTATTGTTTACATTTGTTTCTTGCAACTTGCACTTTATGGCTGCTGCTCTTCATACTTGCACATAAAAGCACACAACTTTTATTTTTTATTCTTTAACTATAAAAATACTTTTATTCTTCAACTTATATTGTTATACTTTGTATATTTTGTATATATATTTTTTATTTCTTTTATTTCTTTTATTTGTTATCTTTATCTATTGGTGAATGGAGGAGCAGCAAAGTAAGAATTTCATTGTACAGCGTAACTGTCTGTTCTGCTGTACACATGACAATAAAACTCTTGAATCTTGAATCTTGAATCCCTAAAACAGATCTGGGTCGGAGTGCACTTGCACAACGGACCAAATCCGGAACAGATCCGGATTCCGGACTTGGAACAACACTGGGACGGCACTGATCTGGATCTTCACGCTTTCTGTGCTCCTCCGGTCCAAATGTGGGCCGGATCTGCTCACTGCAGTCCTCCTAAGAATCAGCTCAGGATCAGCTCCAGCTCTTAACCAAGGTTTTTTAAAACTACTTTTAAGTAAATTACATAAACGTTCATTTTTATTCAATCTAATAGAAATCCACATCTCACATCTAATCATCTGCTGTTAAACTCTACTACTCCACTACTTTTTGGCAGTGCTAGATCATTTTGTATAGACAAAATGCATACAAATGTAACAATTAACTTCCAAAGTCTGTGACATTACAAAGAACATGTTTTCTAAAATTTAAAAACCCACATAGCAAAAATGATCTGGCCCGGATCCGGCGCAAATCATCTAGAAGTTCTTTACTCAAGCAGCCCAAATCCGGCCCTGAACAAATCTGTATCTGTTCCGGACCAAAGCCACACACCTACGGCCCATGTCTTCCCCAGATAGCAAAATGTATCCTGCCTAGCTCTGGGAAGGATCTACCATAAAACCTGGCTGGGTCCGTAAAATGGATCTGGGCTGGAGTCTAGATGCACAACCTGCCAACAATATTTTTCCTACAATACTTTATATATGAATACAGTACTTTTCAAATAGATTTAGACAAGATTGTTATATTGCAATGAATAAAATTTAAACATAAGCATATACAAAATAAATAATTTATAAGCAACAGCCTTTAACATTTTTATTTTAACATTTTCATTCTACACAATATTAACAAACAGCCATTTCCTACATTGATCAGAGCATTCTTGGACACTGAGACTTGACACGGTGCATCATTTCTTATGTAAGCAGCCTAAAGAGACACAAAAAGATATGTTATTTGTGAATCAGCAAAAAAAACCAAACTTTTGAGCGAGTGCATATCTATTCAATGTTGTTTATAATTAGATCATATTTCAGGTACAGAACTTCTAAAGATTTAGGTCTACAAACTTTCTCTCACAGCTGTATTACTTCCTAATATGCAGCATGAGTAGCTGCGCCAATTAACCCTGCATACACCAAGACCATGTACACAGTGTGTTTGTTCTCACACTCTTCTTAAACACTATGAGAAGTCAGGATTATATTAATTAGTTGTGCTTTATAGTCATAGTAATATGAGTGTGCATCTTTACCAATGGACATAAAATATTACTAATTTATATAAATTATGAATATTAAATAAAAAAACCCTTACCTTTTAAGAATCCCAACAAACAGACCACATGGATCCACATCCTATTCTCTGTTGTATATACGGGGTGACAGGGACCACGTCTCTAGTTTACAGTGGGCCAGCAGAAGTCCTGCAGTAGCTCTCACAAGCTTTACCTGCCAGGAGAAAAATACACTTTTAGTTAGTTCTTTTTAGTTAGTTACTTGTTACTTTTAGTTAGTTCTATAGTCTACAACAAACAACTAGCTGCTGAGAAATCAGGTCCAGTTTTATTAATCTCTCTAAACAGTAACTTTCTACACAGCTTAGACCAGGAGTGTCAAACTCATTATAGGTAATGGGCCACTGTCCATCCTGCAACCCAAACAATTAGTATATAAGAATGATGAACATTTAATTTTAAAAAGTATTTGGCTCAACCCAACTAATGAAACTATGACAACAATGCAAACTAATTTACATTCTTATAGTTGCAAGGTGCTATTGCATGCGTTTATTCAGTATTTAAAACTGTTCTCTGATGTTGCATGACCATTAGGTTGAAAGATGCCCAGATATGGTTCTACATATCATTTATAGTATGGCTTGGCCCTAGAATGAAACAAGCTGGTTTCCTTTGTTTGGGGACATAGTTTTGGGTGAGGTAGAGACTGTTGGGTAGCATAGTAGATTTTGGGAATCAGCTTGTTTATCAGCTTGATTTGTAAAGGCAGGATTTGTATTCGAAGGAGGAACAACAGTATTTAAGGTTCGTGGTATGTACAGTTTTACACATTGAACATACATACAAGTATGAGAGTTTAAATATAGTTTTCCATCCAGTACAGAGTACAGTACATATATTCTATGTATTCTAGGGTTATTCTATGCATCAGAGAACAATTTGGAATGCATTCATTCAGTGGCCCCTACATATTAGCTGGATAAATTATGCTGTGTAACCTATGAAATACAAAATATCATCCAACATGCATTAGTGCTGATCAAAGGGGTCCAATAAGAGTCACAGGTCATAGGTGAACTGGAGAGGGGACTAAACACCAAACACATTTTAACATTATATGTTAAACTAAACTGCTTTATGACTCCCTTCATTTTACAAAAGGTTGCATTAGCGGAGCAAAACTAGTTAGAGAGAACAGCACTAAAGTAGACTTACATGCTGTTAGATCTTTTTGTCTACAGAACTGTAGTTATAACCTATAAAATACAAACAGATCACCCTGTGTTATCAAACATATAACACATTAGATTAATCCAAACGTGTACAAGACTAAAGACTAACTGACTTAAATGTAACCCAACTTAAATGGAAGCAATAGGTCTGGCTTTCAGGTGTTCAAACAATCTGTCTTAGAGATCCTAGTAAAGATATGCATATTATTAGCCCAGTGTAGTAACTCTGTTTCCAATGTTTGTGTTTTTCCATTTCAGACTCAGTTTAATGTTCACTACATTCTTCCAGTACGCACCTTTTACTATCAAAACATCCTAATTGTCATTTTAATGCTGAAAACATTTTCAGACAAGGGCATTTACCAGCTTTTTTTTATACTCCACCTAAAAATGGTGCCTGAGTGACTGAGAGAGGCTAGACTGTAGCTGTAGCGCTATTTAAGGCGCATCTACAAAATTCAAGAAGGCGATTTTTTTGGATGTGGTCCCATGTTAAATTTCTGCTGAACATTAAACACGACTCCTAATTCGTTAAATAAATTAGTTTACTTAACAAAAAAGACAAAATGAGTTGAAGGTATTAGCGGTTGTTCGGCTCGGTGGCTAGATAACGTTAGCTAACTAGCATTACAAGCTGTACTGACTGACTAAATAGCTGATGTAAAGATGTAGAATCATAAAACACAAATAATTCGCCAGCATATCCAACATAAACAAATCAAACCTGTACAAAACACATTTAAGTTTAATAAACTTTCTTAACTATAATCTACCTCTGCTTTGTCTTAGCTCTGCTTCGCCTGCCTGTTGGTGGTGATGTCCGTTGGTCGCTCCTCGCGCTGAGTTTGAATTAGTGCCGGTCGTGTGCTCCTCCGCGGATCTGGACCAGATCCGTATAACGACTCTAAACTACATATGAAATCTGACTCCGTACTGAAATCGTACTGAAGATGTGAAATGAGTGCGAGCGCTTAGCGGATTTATCATCAGTAAAACGAATCTACATCAGACTTTAGAGTCGTTACCCGAACACGCAGTGGAACCGGGCCGAATCCGCTGAACGGTCGTGACTGCTGCGCGGATCTGCCGGAGGAAATCCGGATCCGGAACGGAGTCGTCTGCTATCTGGGCTGCCTATACGACAGCAACGTCGCTGTGTCAGTGTTCGTGTTTTCTGCTTTATTTTACTATCCGTATTAGTTCCGACGCAGACAGTTATAGGATATTTAAGTCTTGCGACTGAACAGAGAACATCAGCAGGCAGCGTTTTAGAAAGACATTAGATCCGGGCATGACTTTCCTGCCTCAGAATACTGTACGAGTAGCTGCATTTCAGACACTACCAAGGTCCGCGCTGTTCCCGGAACGTTCTGATCATAAAGCCGAAGATTTTTACTAGAACAAACAAAAAACCTTACAAAAGTTACTTTTATTCTTTTGTAAAAACTAACGTTCCAGTAACGTTACCGGAAGGTTTTCTCACGGTCCCATCCAGACGTATCGAGTGGGGGGATAGAAATAGCGCTACACCGGGCAGATGAACACAGCATGAGAATGTTTTCGGCTTACCATTCATTGACGCTTCGACAACGTTCTCGTAACGTTTTCTTATGAACCCAAATAGCAAGCATGTACATAGAGAGACAGCGTGAAAGAGATATGTGTACGTTTTTGTCAAATGTTAAAGTTAAACATGTGCTGGGTTATGTTTCTACTTAATTACATTAAAATAACTATAGTGGCTATCAGCGTAGCTTTAACTAATTTAGAGAAATCTATGGGAACCCTTGGGTTTGCCTCATTTAAGAAACAAAGGAATGTGAAGCTTATCCATGTCTGGTGCTGAAAGTGAACTGACACTACGAATTGCTATCAAGTTTTGAACCCAACCTTATGGGAAAAAGATAAAATAATTTTAGAATGAAAACCACTAATGAGTCATACTAAAATGATGAGATGCTTAAAATGGCCAATATTACCAGGAAGCAGTCAACATCTTAATGGTTTAGAGGAGTCATAGGCTTGGGGGCTTTAATAACCTAAGCAGGATTTTCACTGGTCAGTGACTGAATAGGGGCCTACGCTGTATAACCAAAACTGTAAAGCTTTTTACAAACTGCTTACCTTTAAATACACTGAAAGCTAGCTTTCACGTTGGGTCTAGACAAATTTCTAAAGGCATTAATGAGGACATCTGCATGTGGTGGGTTATATGTTCTACTGAATGGCTTCATAAACACGTTACATGGCTATGAGCTTCACTTTAGCTAATGTTTTGATATCTACGGGATCCCTTGGGTTTGCATTGGGTTTACCTTATTTAGGAAACAAAGCAATGTGAGGCTTATCCATGTCTTGTGCCGAAAATTAAATGACACTAGGTATTGTTAGTAAGTTTTTAACCTACCGGTATGGGAAGAAGATTTAAGAAATTTAGAAATAAAACAGTATCTAGTGAGTAACACTAGAGTGATAGAGTAATTTAAGTGGCCTATAGTGCCAAGCAGCAGAATCCAATGGCGTGTGGTTAAAGTGAGCCAAAGGCTTAAGTGTTACAAGGAGCTAAGCAGCACCTTCCCTGGTCAGTGACTGGATGGGGGATCATGCTGCATGACCAAAGCCTTTAACCTTTTTACAAACTGTTTACCTTTAAATACACTGGAAGCTAGCTTTCACTTTGGGTCTAAGCAGATTTCTTAAAGTTATATGTTCTACTGAATTACATATAAACCATTATTAGCTAATGTAGAGAAGTCTATGGGAAGTCTTGGGTTTACCTCATTTAGGAATCAACGCAATGAGAGGTTCATCTATCTCTTGTGCTGAAAAGTAACTGACATTAGGTAGTGTTAAAAGTTTTGAATCCAACTGTGGGAGATTTAAAAAAATTATAAAGGAAAACAATATCTATTAAGTTACACTAGAGTGATAGAACATGACAAATGGCATATGTTACCAACGGCTGTATAGGCTTGAGGAACCATAAGTTTTAGTGTTAAAAAAAGCTAAGCAGGGCCTACCCAGGTCAATGACTGGACAGGGGACCATGTCGTATGACCAAAGGTTTAAAGCTTTTGAACCAAACTTTAACCTTTGAATATACTAAAAGCTAGCCACAACTTTGGGTCTTAGCAGATAAGACCCAAGGCATTTAAGGCATTATTGAGGAAGTCTGCATGTGCTGGGTTGTATGTTCTACTGACCTACTTTATAAGAACTCTTATAACCATAAGAGTTCGTATAAAGTAGGTCAGTAGAACATATCAATCAAGTAATGTATAGAAATTAATGGGAACCTTTGGGTTTGCCCTATTTAGGAAACAAAGCAATGTGAGGCTTAGCCAGCTTTACTTCTCATAGGCAACTGACATTTGAAGGTGCTGTCAAGTTTTGAACCTACTTTTATGGGAAGAAGATAGCAGAATTTAGAATAGTAGTGTCTTATAAAGTAATGCAACGCTTCAAATGGCATATAATGCCAGCTAGTAGTGGCCAGTGGCCGTGTGGGTCAGAAGAGTCATAGGCTTGTATATGCTAAGATGCTAAGTAGGGTCTTCCCTGGTCAGTGACTGGATGGGGGCCCATGCTGTATGACCAGAGCTCTAAAGCTTTTTAATCTATGTCTTGTACTGAAAATTTTAAACTATTTTGAACCCAACTCTATGGAAAGAAGATTTTGAAAAAAATAGAAAGAAAAACATTATTTATTGAGTCATACTAGAGTGATAGAATACTTTAAACAGCCTATATTACCAATGGCTGTATGGGTTAGAAGTGCCTTAGGCTTAAAGCAGTTCCTTCCTTGGTGAGTGACTGGGTGGGAACCATTCTGTATGACCAAGCCTTTACATTTAAATACACTGAAAGCTAGCTTTAACTTAGGAAAGATTTCTTAAGGCATTAATGAGGAAGTCTGCATGTGCTGGGTTACATGTTCAACTGAATATCTTCATGAGAACTATCTGACTATCAGCTTGGCTTTTACTAATGCATAGGAATGTATGGGAACCTTTGGGTTTGCACCATTTAAGAAATGTGAGGCTTAGCTAGCTTTTCTGCTTAAAAGCAACTGACATTTCAAAGTGCTATTAAGTTTGAAAGAATATATTAGAATGGAACTATTTATCTATCAAATCATAAGAGTGATGGCTATCAGCTTGGCTTCAGCTTATGTACTGAAACCTCATGCACTAAAAGCTCGTAAACTTGAAAGCTCCTGATACTGCTTGTTGTTATTAGGTTTTTAATTTAAATGTTCAGAAGAAAAAAAAGGAAGGTAACCAGTGTCTATTTAGTAATCATATAGTCTATTGATACTTCATATCGCCTGTATTGCCAGCACAACACAGCCAATTGGTGTATGGTGTAATGAAGCCATAGGCTTAACTGTTATGTGAAGCTAAGAAACATTCTCCTGTTTTCAGAGAGTGAATGGAAGACCAAGCTGTATAACCAAAGGTTTTTACTCAGATAGGCTTTATATACTGTATAGAAATCAATGGCTTATGTTGCTGAACAACCTCAGCAGCTGGCACTTTGAGGCAAAGGATACATGAGCTTGACTTGTATTAACATCTAATCAGGCCTGTCTCTGGTCAGTGACTGGATGGGAGCTCATGACCTGTGTTTCTAATCTTTTCTACTGATCCTTTAGCTTTAAATACAGTGCAACATACTTTCACTGTAGGACTACGCTCTGAGGCTTTCACTGTAGGACTAAACAGCAACCGACACTAGGTGGTGTTATCAGGTTTTCAGGTGTTATCAGGTGTTCTCAACAAACTGTATGGGAGGAAGGTTTAAAAAAATGAATGGAAACCAGTATCTACTGAGTAATAATAGAGGAATGATACTTTAAATAGTCTATATTCCCCAAAGAGCATCTGCCAGTGCCTGTGTTAGATAGACCTGACTGATCTCCCAATCTAGCAAGCTGTATGTGTTTAGTGAATTGATATGAGATTGTTCTGTGGTACTACTGCTTTGAACCTTTTCAAACAAACCTTTAGCTATAAATACACTGAAAGCTACCTTTCCCTGTAGAATTCAGCAGTTTTCTTAAATAATTAATAAGGAGGTCTGCATGTCATGTGGTATAAATTCTACTGAAGTCTTCTGAAGAACTATACTGGCTATCAGTTTGGCTTTTAGCTACTGTATAGAAATCTATGGAAACACTTGGGCTTGCCCTGGATTTTCTAGAATTATGCGAGACTTGATAAGTTTTGAACCTAACTGAATGGCATGAAGATGTTAGAATTAAGAATGTAATGCATTATAATAGTGTCATGGAGTCCTTTTAAGACTAGGTTTCCAACCAACATCAGCTGTTGGTGCTATGGGCCAGATGACTCATGAGCTTGACTTGTATTAGAATCTAAGCAGGGCTGTCTGTGACCAATGTTTCAAAGCTTTTCAACCAAACATTTCGCTTTAAATACACTAAAAGCTAGCTTTCACTGTAGGACTAAGCAGTGAGACTGACACTAGGTGGTACTATCAGGTTTTACTGTATTTGAGGAAGATTTAAAAATTTAGAATGGAAACCAGTATCTATAGTAATAATAACAATAAAGTGTGATATGACATTTCATATGACATATTCCCACCAAGCATTACTCAGTGGCTAAATGAGATTAAGGAGCCATATTCTAAACTATTATATAGTTTTAGACTGTGTGAAATGAAGATGTTATCATTTTAAATGTATCCATTTGTATCATTTGTATGTATTGATGTATGTTGCCAGGCAGTGGCAGCTATTGGTATTATGCGGCAGAGGACCCATGGGCGTATGCAATGCTAAGTCTTTAAAGCTTTGTGACCAAACCTTTAGCTTTAACTACATTGAAAGCTGTTTTTCACTGTAGGATTAAGCATTGCGTCCTAGTCAGCTCTTGTGCTTAAAATCAAGTGACATTAGGTGGTGGTATCAGGTTTTAAACCCAACTATATGGGAGGTAGGTTTAAAAAAAACAAGGCCTATATTCCCAACCAGCAGCAAGCAGTGTCTATATGGGCAGAGGAGTCATAGCCAAACAATTTACCTACACATAAAAGTGTTTGTTTGCAGTAGGGGAGGAAAGTGCAACAAATTAGCCTATTGTGGGCTTGTGTGATTGCCTTTTGCATTTTGAAATTTAGATTGTTTGCAATTGGGATTATTGTCTTGCCTCCCCTTTTAGTTTGTGCTGTGTGGAAAGGCTTTCTATTTTTCTCTCGTCAGCAGGATATGGTGGGACACTGCAATTGTGTAGACACCTTAGATAAAATGGAAACAGACCAGGGCATAATAGGAAAGGTTCTGGACAAGTAGAAATCTGTGATGGGTGCCGGCAATCTGACAGAATGATGGAAATTCCCTATGGTGGTAGAAAGTATGTTAGTAAGCCCTAATTCCCCACACTAAAACCCAACTAAGCATCTGTGAGACCACTTTGATCATTGTGTCTGCTCTATGGAATCTCCCCCACGCACCCTCCTGCAGGTGGGGGATGCACTGCAGTCAGCAAGGCCCCAGAGACTTGTTACAACATACCAGGACCAAACCTGGGAAAAACAGGATTACGTATGCATGTGCGTCAGCTCCACTAGAAAACTGTGCTTTCTGTTTGCTCTTTTTGCAGCTTTTCAAATGGATCAGGCACCAAAATCAATGGCGACAATGGCACAGACTGTGTAATTATAGTACATCTTTGTGTTAAATGTGAAAATTTGAAATAGAAAAATTGGAGAACAGAGGAACAGAAGACTTCATGTGTTGTTTTTAGCACAACTGTTTAGAAAGGGTAAAGCTGTTTTGTGACACTTTCAGATAACAAATTGCAGTTATATGTAAATACCACAAAGAAACAGCAATGCACACATCAGACAGTATCTGCATGATCAACAAGCAAGTGTAATATTATTCTGTTCTTTAATTTACTAAACAACTTCAGATTAAAGTGCATTTTAAGTAAACTTAAATGCTGAAATGTAACAAAAGTCACAGATGTTACTGAGAAAAAAAAACATTCCTATGTTGCTACAAACCATATAGCAATAAAACAGTAATACAATATTGATTTGATGTTGATTTTAACTTTAGGTTATTGCTTTTAACTTTGTCTTTTTCTGCTTTTAACAGTATGTTTAATCTGATAGAAAAGACACAGTTATATCACATATTTAAAGAATGCCATAACAGAACAACTATTTAATACAATCCAACAAGATATTAAGAACATCTACTCCTGACTTGTTGTACAAAAGATTGCAGGAATATTACACAGTTCAATAAATGTGCACATGAGGCAAATGTCTCACTTGACCCAATTCTGCCAGACATTTTTTGTAGTTTTGCAGTCCTGTCTCACTCTGGCACTTCAAGGCTTCTTTGGGCAAAGGGCAGAGTGGACTGACTACGGTCCGGATCATTTAAACGCAGGATTCGGGTCAGATTATTCACAGGGAGAGAACTGAAAAATAAGGAATAATAAATCACAAAGACATAAACAGCAGTCCATTATGGTTTTTAAAAACTACATCACATTTTTGCCTCACTAATAATATTCTTATCGATAAAAGTTTGTCTACAAGCTTCAAGGACAGACAGAATAGAGAGAACTTAGTATGAACCTAGTGATGAAACAAAAGATCAAATATTGTGGCTAACAATAAAAAAATGCCTGACGGTACAGAACAACAATGTGAGTGACAGATTATTTACAAAGAACTCCAAAATCCCCCACTCGTCATTCTTCTGCACACACCAATCAGCTCTTTTTCCTCTAGCAATGTATTGTGAAGAATTCCTGCAGTTTTTCCAGGACTAAGTAACTTCTATTGAAAACTCCCTCTTTGGCTATATCCCTAACTTTTTTAACTAAACCCAAAAGCTCTTCTTGGCTCAGGGCTGTGCACTGTACCATTTACACTAATTAGGGTTGTCTCTCTGCTTTGTTTTGTAGATTGTTTAGTGAGGAGGGACTTTACAGTACTTTACAAAGATAGTATGTCTCATTCTTTTCTTATTTTATTCCATCAGTCTTCAAAATCTAACACACAGTACATACAGTACTTGTCAGCCGTGTGAAAAAAAATAACTGGTAGCGCCACTCTTGGCAGTAACAACTGCGATAACTTGACTGGACTAGATTGTATGCTTCAGATCATTGTCCTGCTAAACTGTGCTTTACTTAAAACTGATGGTTGGATGTTCTCTTAAATAATTCACAGTTCTATCATGATAAATCGTCCAGGTCCTGCAAAATCAAAGCAGCCTTAGACATCACACTACTAACACCAAGTTTGACTGCTGGTATGATTTTCTGGAACTTTGCACCAGATTTAACAGGACCCATGTCTTTTGGTGGGCCAGTGGCTTGCACTGTGGTGCCAGAGCCTTAGCAATAGCTTTGAAACTGTTCCTAGACTGAAAAAAAATTAATGATTTTTATTTGCATCTGTATTTAAATCTCTTTCGAATATGGCATCATGGGCTACCTCTTAGCTGCTTTAAATTTCTAGGAATGTTCTATGTAAGTGATGTTCAGATTCAACTGGTCTGGCAGTTATCATGCCTGGCTAGTGTGTAACGAAACTGGTTGAGTTAGTAACTATGGGGTCAATTGCTTTTTCACATAAGGCTGGGTAGTGCTGAACATCTTTTTCCTTCATTAAGTGAAATCTTCAATTAAAAACAGCATAATATTATAAAGAGTTTGATATTTTGAAACGTGTGACAAATACACAAAAATAGACGAAATTGGGAAGGAGGAAAATAGAGCACTGTACAATCAAGACAAAATTATGAAGACACAACAAAATAAAAATAACTAAATAAAAAAATAAAATTCACTACCGGTCACAATTTTGTTGTAATTCCATGACAACTGTGAAATACGTATAACATTTAGAATAAACCTGTAAAGGAGGCAGTCAAATTGTGTTAAATTGCTCAGCTAAGGTTCATAGCATGAACCTTCTTTTCTCAAAGTGTAATAGTCCCGTCATGTAATTACACCATAATTTAATAAACAAAACATTCCATTCATCCTCTTCCATGGTCTTAATACAAGTTTCTGAGCTGTAATAAGGATAGCAATTGCTGTTGTCTTTAAGCTTCGACAGCTCCCCAGACACTCCAAGCACTACCAAAAGTTAGTCAGGATACAGAACTTGGTCTGTGAGAGAGAGGGGCAAGCATTCTCCGAAACAGGTGTCACAAGAATGTAACTATTAAGAAGGGTTGCCTCCTCAGCATGACATTTGCTACATAGGCAAGACGCATCTGGAAAGATTTTATGCAGGTTAGATTTTGCATATTATGACCTATTACATCCTCCATCTGATTTGGCTCTGCATGCTCACACACCAAACGTGAGCTGCAGTGTGCAATGTGCAGAGTAAATAATCGTCTGCTGTCTCTCCACCCTTATACACTTTTTTTCAGCTAGGATGAAAAATCATACCTGACCACTGACCTCATAGTTTTAATCAGACCAGAGATCAATGAGAATGAGAGCCCTAAAGTCTCAGACCAACCACCTCCTCTGCAGCTTCTTCCCCAGGTTACTAAGCTACTAAACAAGTACACTTCAACAGTGGCTGTAAGAGGTGATGTCCATGATAAGAGTGGTCAGCTGTAATTATACCAGTACTCTTTGCCAGTACACTTGAGGTCGTGGGTGATGTGAAGATGGATGGTCTTTGTATAGAATTGGGTCATAAGGAGCATTAGACTTATACCTGCTGGCTATGTGGCCACAATAGGGATCAATTGTGGGATCCAGTCATTGGAGTAAAAACTCAAGTACAGACAGTCAGTGTTTTGTACTAACCGCACCTGCTGTTTCGTGTGTGAGGAAATGCATGATTCACACGCTGAAAACCATGGTATATATCTGCTGTTTATCATGCATGTTGTAGTTTAAATGAAGCTGTCCTCACAGGAATTCATGTACGACATACAGTGCCTCTGTATTTGTCCAGTCTGCCAGTCACCTATTTAAAACAGTCCAGACAGTATGTAAATTCAAAGAGCAGCCCTTTAGCTTACTAATGTCTCCAGTGGTCCATGTCTTTACTGTTGTTACAACAGGCTTGCTGTTTTCAAGTTTCTACTTGTATGTCTGGATGTGATGAATGAAACTGTGGACAGAATACCCAAGAGCTGCACATGTGACTGTATAATAGGTTTTAACAGTGGTGTTAGCAACAATACAAAATCTTCCTGTCTCTTGTGGCACAAGTGACATGCTGTCTGTACTGTATTTCTTTCAGTGTTTTCTGGCACTACTGTTTGAGGGTATAAAACAAGTAAAACCTGTCTGATCTAGTAAGATAAGACGAGGCAAGTAGTTGTACAACATTCAAGCTAGTACGTGCTAAGACTTTCTCAGCAACTTTTATTAGTGTTTATTTTTTGCTTTGACAACTTTTTGTTGCTAGGTTGTTTTTATTTTTTGTGCTTTTTTAATAGAATGAAATAATTAATAAAGTAAAGCAATGTTCAAAAGCTGGTTGTTAATCCTGTCTACATTTATTATAGAAATCTGGGACAAACCCATTGAAGGTGAGGCCTTTTACGCTTTAAGTGTGGCAACAGTATTAGTATTCATAACCTCCCAATTAGAAATCTGCCAGATAGAGCTTCCCTATCCTTCTAAGATAATGCAGTAATGATTTTGACAGACTTAATTATACTAATATGGTCTCTTTTTTATTTGACAGTGGCATAGGACATCATAGAGTCAAAAAGAACATGCTGACCATAATGGAATCCAATAATAAGTAATAATAATAATGCATGCCAGTATTCACCCCATGCAGAGTAAACAGCAATTGTTTGTGGAGTAATATAGTTATTTCTTTTTAAGAAGAGGAATAGTTAAAAGAGGAATATTAAGTTTAACAAACACAATCTTTGTAAGTGCTGTAAACACCACTTCTTTACCTTTCCTTGCTTCCAAACACAATTTTCATTACAAAAGAAGTTTACCAAAAAAAACATGCACAGTGTTGCTAAAAATATTAGTAAGTTAGAATAAAACTTTGATCTGGCTATCTATAAACTGATGTTTGATTAAAGCTTATTGCCGCACGTCTGTGACTTTATGTGATTTACATAAGGGTATGACAAAAATAGGCAGCATGAACAGGAGTGACCTTGAAATGAACATAAAACAGCTTCAAACACAGAAATCAGTTAGCTAATGGACTTTTAGGTTATGCTGCTGGGCCCAACAGCATAACTGCACCATCTTTCTAATTTGGGTCGAAGCTCATGTGCTCAGTTGATGAGTCAGAGATGCTGTTGAAGACATGGCTTAAAACAAAAACACCTTTCATAGGTTTGTCAGGATAACACTGTCACATCTGCTCTGATTCTCCAGGTTATCCAACCTCATAATAATTTCTGCCACTTTTTCCATGCAGGCATAATGCTTTACCTCTGCATGTAAAACATGATTTTCTCAGTTGCGCATGCAGGTCTGCTTATCAAAAATTTGTTTTTATGTACCACCAATATTACTGAGCTGTAAGAACCACTCTTTATGGCCACAATTTGACCTCTGCAATCTAGGCTCAAGCCCAGACAACCTCTGCGGTGTTTCCAATGTATCAGCATAAACAAAACCAGGCCATAACAAAAAAGGCAACTTTTCTACAAGACTTTAGGTCTACTCCCTCAAATACCAAGAACAGGACGCTGACAAAACGCTGTATAGTTAGCGGAATTTTTCCCCCAATAACTATAAAAATGTTGCTTTCTTTTCAAATGTTTTCATGGTGGTATGTCTCAAGTTCTAATAAATAAATAAAAACTATCAAATCTTATATTTAGTAGTATATTTTTGGATTTCTTAGATATTGAGAGCTGTTTTCTTATGTTCAGTTCTTTTTATTTCAGGTTTTTTTTCTTAACTAACAAGTATACTTCATTCAGAAACTATTTTGGCTTGTTGCACTTGTGCCATAACTTTGTTTTATATGGAACCATTTTATGCTTAAATGGTACTCTGCATGTTAAAATGGAAATAAAAATGAAATGAGCCATACATAAACTGAATTGTTGTCTTTACTAAATAAACCTTAAAAACCATCTTTTGTAACCCTTGTCAACTACAAACTCCCTTCTTCTCTCTCCCGCCCTCTGTTCACTTCAACCCTCCCCTGCCTCCCTTGTATATTCAGTCTGTAGAGCAGTCAGCAGATTCTCACATTTTTCCATTTCTTTCATATGACAAAAACTGATGAAAATAGCAAACCTAACACCAGTCCCATTCCATTGTACATACTTTGACGCATGTGTAAATATGATCTTTATATAACATTTATATTGTCCTATCCAGAGATTGATGACAAATAAACAGCATAGCAAGCCAGCACTTTTGTTTTGATTTGATGGCAATATGCCACCAAATGTGACTTTGTATTATGTTTTGACTAAGTGTGTACAAAGTATACCACTGATTGGGCAAAAAGGAAGTAGGTTGTTACCTCATGCTTTGTGGAGTGAGGAAAATAAACTGTCTGTACCGCTGGCTAGCTGCAATCTTCAACATCATATCCATGGAAATCCGCCGATTCACCATGTCCTGAAGGAATGCAAACAATTTGAGAGTGAGGTCCAATAAGCTATGCCTGCAGTCACTTTGCTATCATTTACTGATCCAATCACTGTCAAGATTTATAATAACAGAAGTATATGTAGAACTGCTTTTCAAGCAAAGAAATAGACTTTCTAACTTTATGGTTGGGATCTGATTGCACTCAGCCATATCAGTTTTGTTTGGGTAATGTATTGATGCAGGCTGATTGTTTCTGGGTCACAATAGTCTAGAAGGTATTTACCGGTGCTTCAGCACTTTAGGAAATGCTGGGGGGCTTTATACCCACGCAATTAACTGACAACGCTTTTCTGTTGAAATGATAGAACAATGTAGCTACTGCCATGCTATGGCTAGTTCACATTCACGTTTTAGTGTTTAGTATGTTCAAAAATACCCTTTTCAGGAGGAAACAGATGACTTGGCTTGTTGGCCAACAAGACAGGTAAAAGCTTAGTTTACCAAGATAGCTTTTACAACGCAGTGTTTAAGAGAATAAAAAATACAGCCAGTTCTGTCAGCTAAAGTTTGATCCTAGGCACACATTTTCACATTATAACCAATTTAATTCCTAACAGAGAACAAGAAATACAAATTAGCAGCAACGAAATAAACATAATCAGTCTTTCTAGCCAGAAAGGACAAAAATGACAAAATCAGATGCAGATGACAATTACTGGCAATGTTATATCAGACAACTGATGGAGATTTATTATTTACAAATGTTTTGCTAAGATCACAACTTGCTCCATAAGATTAGCTTAAATCAAAATAGGACATGTAGATTGTGAAAAGTTATTTATAGGGCCTATTTTGTATGCTGTGTGCACATAAGACCATCATGAACTTAGAAAGCAATAATTAACTGGTTATATGGGGCTTTAAAGCCACAAGGTTGACAAAGTTGGCAAGGTTCATCGCAAAAGTGCTTTACCATGTACACATCAAATTCATCCAGGCAGCGAAATGGAGCTTCGGCTATGGCCCAAAGGGACAAAACAAAACAGACAGTGGAAAATGATCGTTCTCCTCCAGACAAAGAGCGCATGTCACTAAGAGCAGCCTTATCACCTTCTCCTGGCTGCACCTGGCAAACAAGAAAGTGAGGGGAGATACACGCACACAAAACAGTACAAAGAGAGAAAAATAAAGTTTGTCAGACAACATATGAATTTATAAATGTACCTACACTGAACAAAACAGTACAAAGAGAAGATCTCTTTTATTATATCTGCTTCATTGTTTCTGTAAATATACACATATTGAAAAACATTTTGGCGGGCAAGACTAGAAACATTGAAATGTTTTAAAAAAAAATTCAACAAGAGATCAAAATCTTTGAAAGACAAAACTAAATACCCATGACCTTTAGCCTCTTTGAATTGCATTAAAAGCAGGCATAATTCTATGATTTTTTTTACCACATTGTTGTGTTCCTGCATATGTTTAATATGTTCAGTTTAACCCACAGGTCTACAAGAGGGGTTAAGATCAGTGAATGGGGTGATGAACAGCTAGCAAACTGCTACCGGCTGCAGCTTTACTGAAGCAGTGACCTTCCAATAAAACTCATTTGGAGGTACTAATGCTGACTAAGATTTGATGTGAAACAGTCATAAAAATTTAAGATAGAAATGCCAAGGGCCTAATAACTGATTAATTAGAAGGACGCCAAGTTTAATTACAAAAAAAAACAACATGATTTTAATGATTGTTTATCTAGAGAGAGCACAGAGTATTTAAAGATCAGATTTTAAAAGTAGGATAAAAATCCAGGGACAGTAAATGGCTGCAAAACTGTTTAGAACACTGTACTACATGAAGTCAAACCAGTTGTCTGACCAGTTGTCTGATGTCTGACCAGTTGTCTGATGTCGCTGTCCAAAAAAACACGTCGGTTTTTTTTCAACATCATTTGAACGCATCATTTTACATCGTAAACAGACCTGATAGACAGACCTGGTTCCACTGGCTTACACTAAAAGTAAGGTGCCCGCTCCTGTAAAGTTGCCATTTTGGAGAAATGTGTTTTTCTTCAGTGACAATATGTAAGATGCTATATATGTAAGATTGTCATGAATGGCTGAGAAACTATTATTTAGCAGTGAATCAAAATTGATACATACCTCAGAACATACTACTGAATAAACCTCTGAAGTTGCAAACTTTCAGCTGAAGTGTTCTTGACTTATAGAATTTATAAATAATTTTTAACTACTGCTAACAACAGTATTCATATCTTCGATAATTACTGAGGCTGAGGGTTGACGTTTTTGACATTGGTTCCATGAACAAAAAAAGTAGGTTTTGCATATTATCAAAGAAACAAAGAAGAATCCGGAGCATTTCCAATATGGTTTCAGCATCTTCAGTGTTTAGACTACTAATAAAAATGTATTTACTTACTGAAATAGAGAGAGTCTCTTTCTTGTGGTTGAAGGACATCGATCCTGTGTATCCTCTCTGGGACAACATAGAGTCAAAATAGTATTTACAACGTACAGAAAGATACCTGCAAAAACACAAATACAAAAAGAAATTCTTTTTTTATTGGAGCATCTTGTGCACTACATTAATGCTGCTTTTGTTAAAACAAGTGGTCAAAACCAATATTTACAGAGCTCTGCATCTGAAGTAAATAATGGAAAGATTCATCAACCTTTGAAACCTGGATTTAAAAACAAAATGCATGTCTTTGAATTCATATCATGTTTATACTTCTGATTTCAAGAGCAGAATCCCAAACAGAATTGACAGTCCCTCTTTAAGGAGTGTACCATCGTAAAAAGAAAAGCCTTACAGTGGGGTGTGACTGGGGACGGCCTACCAAGATGCATTTCTCAATTCTAAACTCTTGCAAGGTCCAGATTTGACCTATTTTCTCATCTTAATATTTCCAGCTAAGTGTCTAAATCTAGATTTGATTTTTGTGGTGGACCCAGAAGTGCAAGTTTCACATTAAAGAAAACTGCTAATGACAATGAAAGACATTTTTTCAGCCACAAGTAGCTGATACTGTCAGAAAGACCCATGTTGATTACTGTGTCACTGCCACACAATGTAAAACAGTGCAGTTGGAAAAAGATCTTCCAGTTTTATGCAGCTGAGGTACATTTTCTCACAAGATGTGTCAGCAACAGCTGTGCTGCTTTATCTTCTATACCTCAAAATGAAAGAGCAAAAACAGAGGTTCAAGCATCAAGATATCAAGATCAAGATTATTTATAAAGTAACAAACACATCTTTTCACTTTTTATAACAACATAATAATATGAGACATTGGAGATTGTGTCTGCAGAAAATCAATTAAAGCTTGCTGCTGCAGTATAGTATAGTAAAAGTGGATAAAATGCTCTGAAGAGAATAACCGTTTGCTTTGAATCTCTCAGAATCTCTAGATGATGGCCAGTCAGTGCTAAAGTATACTTCAAATAGACACATACGATTTTAAACGTATATGGCCAATACAATGTTTCTGACAAGAGAAAATTGACGTGGGTCACAGTGTAAGCATGTGAAAAGCAGCCAGAAGCCAGCTGATATTGCTTTAAGGAGACAAAGTGCAATAAAAAAAGCAGGAGAAGGCTGCAAGAAGACAGCAAAATGTCTTCAGGCAGGTGTTTCCTCAGTTTGTAATGTAATTAAGAGATGGTGGTCATGTTGAGGTCAGGAAGACTAAGAAAACTTTCCAAGACAACCGCTCGTAGGATTGCTAGAAAGACAAATCAAAAGGCAGACTCTGGAGTGACGGTGCATGGTAATAAAATGGGCAAAAATCTGCCAAACAAGAATTGAAAGACTATTACTCGGCTACATAAAGCATTTACAAGCTTTCACTTGCCAAAAGAGATGTTGCTAAGCACACAGTAGATCCAGTAGAGCCATACACTTGGAGGTACCATGTTCATCAGACCCAGACTCATGCATACAGGCACTGAGTTGTAGTAAAGACAAGTCTAACACATAAGGTCTGAACTAATACGGTGGGAGCAGATAAAAAAAGAAAGCTCTTCAATCTCTTCATCAAAGTAGAATTTAAGGTGCTCTGCCTTCATATGAGATTCACAGGAGCCTTAATCCACCAGCTGCTTCTCAATATACTGGTGTATTTTTATACTGGTGTATAGTTTACTTTGATAGGTACTATATGCGGTTTATTACCAGCGAACCATGAAAGATGGTCTTCAAACTTTGTGATTATCGTAGGTCGCTTTATTGACATGTAAAAAAATTTCCATAATCCAATCTTCAACTGCTCTAAAAACAGGGTTAGAGACAAAAAAAAAATCAAAAAAAAAAACAAAAAAAAAACAAAAAAAAAAAAACGATTTATAAATCTCTATCTTAGGGCATGTGGTCTACCTAGGCATGAAGTGTATTTATACCAGAGGGGGTATGGTCTGATATAAACAAGGGAAGCTTCAAAGAAACCAAAACTTGCAATGATTAGAAATGTAGCAAGTAGATACTGACTGTGATCTAGAGCTGCAGTTCATCATGTTTTGAATGAAAAGTCTGGTAAAGTTGTATAATGACTAATATACACTGGGTATAACACGAATTAACTGAAAACACATCAGTGACATGATTTGGTATGAGAGGATGGGGAGATGGGGAGGGATTCCTCACTGTGAAAGACAATAATTCAATAATAACGTTTTTCAATATAAAATAGCACTTGGGAATTTCATCATCTATGGTACATAATATTATTTATTAGATTAGATTATTAATAGATTATTAAAAACTAAATGGTCGTAATCTTCAGGCTTTCTGTACTAGAAATCACTGTATGGGCTCAGAAACACTTCTGAAAACCCTGTTTTATAAACAATAGATAAGTAGATTTTTTTAAAGTAATTCTGGACCATTACCATTAGTCCAAAATTAAATTATAGAAAAATACAAAATAACAAACAAACAAAAAAAACATATTGGTGACGAGATTTTGTGTGAAATCAACCTAACATGCATGTCTTTGGACTGTGTGAGGAAACCAGAGTACCTGGAGGAAACCCACTCAAGCACGGGGAGAACTTGCAAACTCCACACAGAACAGCCTGGATCGATAATTGAACCTAGATTGTCTTGTTGTGAGGCGACAGTGCTAACCACTGCACATAATAGGGGATATGACAGGGGTTGCATGATTTAATTGCAAATAGTCAAAAATAAATAAATAATATAAAATCAAATAAATAAATAAAAATAATTAGTGGCTTTATTAGTCAACTACTCCATGCATACAAACAGTAGTAGTACTTAGTAGTAGTGGCGGTGGGATGAAGTGCTTACCTCCTCATTTCAGTGTAGACATTATGTCGTGTGTTCATGATCTTGCTCAGTAGATGGATGAAGTGGTTGAGACTCTTTACATGTTGGGCAATACCATTATAGTTCTCAAAGGCCTCCTGGTACTGCCTAGTGAAATGGTCATACAGTGAGAACAGTAACTTAACAGCTAGGAACACCAAATGCATGATCTGTTAAATGAGTCACTGCATTACTGGGGTAGCGAGCATATTTATGTTATTATAAACTTATATTCAAGGGTTAAATTTCACAATCACATGTATTTAACTTTAGCATGGACCCTTGGATGCAGGGTCTCTCCCAATCTTTGACCATTATTACCCACAATCTGCAGTTATACCTAACAAATCACAAAGTTCAGAAATGACTTAGGTAGTTCTACCACAAAGCGAGCTAGCAGTAACTACAGACAAAAAAGGGGGTGCATCTAGTTGTTAAGGCACAACAGGGCCAATAGCAAGCTGTGTAAAAAGTTATCTCAACACCTCCAACAATCAAGCAGTGATGATAAGAGTCAGAATAATACTGCAGCAGAATATCAGATTAATAATTTTGCAATAGCCTGGGGAAATGTAAATCAGAGAAGGATGACCCACACATTTTTGAAAGAAATAATGACCAACCTGGAACTCTTAGAAGCTGACACATGCTACCTGCTTAAGTATTGTCTTGAGGTACGCTAATGGTACAGTCACACTAATGATAATTGTATATAATGTTAGTTAGTTAATTGTTACAAATTGGTAAAATAAATAAACTGACTGCCCTAGCTGTGTTTACAGTTACAGTGCTTACTGGAGTTGAGAGAATTCCAATATAGGGAAATGCAACGTCCCTAGTGACCTCAAGTCTAAAATATAAGAACACATATTTTAAATGTAAGACAATTTAATACTTAATATTTACTGTCTGCAAAATGTAATTTGTAAACTTTATGGACCTGCAGGCATCCTGATAGCATTACTACACATGTGGTGAATAATACCGTGCTATGAGTTGTTATTACAGCACCCTATAAAACAAACATTTAGAAAAAAAAGTTTTTTTTAATAAACAGAGAGGTATTTATTGTACATACCTGATTATGGTGTCTCTGTCACCATGTTGGTCTTGCTGGGCACTAACTTTATGTTTTAGATGGTTAATCTCATTGTCAAGGCTCTTAGCAGTTCTTCTTACATCTAAACGTTCTGGGCAGATTTCTGAAGCTTTTGCTATGGAAGCCTATTGGAGAAAAGGCACAGCAAATTTTTCACCACTTTTAATTTACTACCTTTAAGGAAGAAGGTACACCTACTTTGTATCTCAGCTGCTGTTTTAACAGGTACATGTGCTGTGCTGCTTGAAATGTTTTGTATCGTTTTGCAAAATTCTACAAATATAACTGTTGACCAGTCCTGCACACTGACTTGGAGGAATCTTTGCCCATCCCTCCTTATAGAACTGCTATGTTTAGCCCTGTTATGCTGGAAGGCTTTCTTGCATGAATGCCCAACCTCAACATTTGTATTGGATTAGGTCTGGGCTTTGACTAAGCAATTCAAAACTACTAAACTACTACCAAAATGCAAAACTACTAATATTTTCCTGTAAAATTGACACGAACCAGAATCCACAATCCATCTTCAAGATGCCACCATTGTGTTTCAAAGGTGGGATGAGGTTCTTATGCTGATCATGTTAGTTTTGCCAAATATAACATCTCTTATTTAAGTCATACTTTTTTCTGTGAGTTCTTCTCTGTTACATACTATATTGTTTAGTGTTCAGTAATTAGACTCATGAACAGTGACATTACAATGAAACTTAGATTTAAAGCTTAGATTTTAAGGGTTCTTTGAGGTATGCAACAATTTTCTACTTTGTAATTTGGGAGGTATTATTGGATGACCACTCCTGGGATCTGCCTGACACTGGATTCCAAAGTTGTTAAAAATTGATGATGAATTGGACCTCTTGCCCCAATTATCACATTCATCAAACAGATAATTCTGGGGGATCACATACCAATTTGCCAATATTACCGCTGGGTAACTCTGTTCAATAAATAAATGATAAACTATATAACTGTTTCTGTTATTCCTTTTATTGGGTAATCTTGATCTAAGGATATGACTTGTAATGAAGATCTGATCAAATTTTAGATCAAATGAATCAGGCATATAAGTGTTGCTCAAATCAGATTCCACTGACACTGCTTTACACATGTGGAAACCTGTTTTAGCTGCTGGACCTAATACTAAATATTAATAAATACTAGTATATGGCAGGGCATCACCTTGCTCACAAAATTATATTGTCTATATTTTTGTTATATTTTTAATGCTCTCTTACTTTAATACATAGCATACATTTTCTCAAAGAGAAACACATACACAAGAATATAGATATATAAATGAACAGTACATGTAGAACTTTGCATACAATAATAAAGTAAACAATAAATTCAGCTGTAATGAGACCGGTTTGATTGTCCAATCAGAGCCTGTAAGCAAAATAATGACTACTTCCATTTCTCTGAAGAAGACCCCCTGCTAAATATGTACTTGTGTTGTTCCTCACCATATTCACAGAAATATATGTTGGCTTCTAGAAAAGTATTTAATATGCTATAGAAACATTATGCATAATTAGTCATACGCAGCACTTTGAACAAGAGGACTACTGAAACACTGCAACATCGGCAATATAAAGCAATAACGCAGTTTTTTACCATTTTAGTGAGAGAAGAGGAGTCAAAAGAATGTAAAGCATCTACACAGCCAAGTTTACCTTTTAGCATATTGTTCTCCTTATGTGATGAGTAATTTATTCTCTCTACTGTAATGATGATTTAACACTCTACCACAGTAATATGGTTGCAAAAGGATATTGTAGTTGTAAAATTATTAATCTGGCTTGATTAAAAAAAACAGTGTTTGGGCTGCCTTAAAATGTTTAGTTAATTTAATTTTGAATAGCAAGTTAGCAAAACAAAAAATAAGCATTTTATGTCCATAAAGATATTACTTAAGTTAAAAGAAATCAAAATTTGCAGTCTAAACATTTTTTTCTTTTTCAAGTTAAAACCCCTCACTGTTTTTTACAGTGTAGTCTTTACTAGAAAGTTATATGCCATAATTACAACAGACAGACATGATTTGTTAGATAAGCCAACAAGCTAATAGGTTAAAAAAAAAGTTTTGGGTCCTTTCCTGAATTAAATTAAAAAAGTAAAATTTGTAAAACTTGAATGGCTAATTCCTTTACAAGCTGCTTTGTTTGATGTGCCTGCGACAGCTTTTGAATCACTTTAGTAATCTTCTGGTTTGGTATGCTCCACATTCTTAAATATACAACCATGTCAGCAGTCTGGACTAACTGAGCACCACATGGATTCCCAATGGCTATGTGACATACACTCCTGATCAAAATCTTAAGACCAGTTAAAAATTTGCAGGAATGTGCATTTTGCACCACTGGATCTTAATAAGGTTCTAAGTAGAGCTTCACAATGCTAAAAGAAGAAATAGGACCAAGAGACAAAATATATTGAGCAGGCAATTTTTTTTAAACAACGGTCTAACTGTTCATCAGCTGATCAAAAGTTTAAGACCAACACTCAAAAAAGCCCGAAAACCCCCTCGAAACAGAAATCAAAGTGACTGTGCCGTGCAGAAAACATCTCAGGTGGGATCTCCTTGTCATGCCAGTAACGTTGGAAGCCATCAGGACAGTCAAGGTAAAATTTTTTCTCGTCAGAGAATAAAACTTTCTTCCATCTTTCAATGTCCCACGTTTGGTGCTCCCTTGCAAAGTCAAAATGGGCAATTTCGTGGCGCTGAAGGAGACATCTGATGGTTATTGCGCTGCAGTCAGCACCAGTAATGGCCTTAATTAGAGTCGAGAATCGTCTTGTGTCTTGACTGACAGCCAACCGGATCCCGCAGCTCAGTGCTGACAATTTTTTTTTGGGTTTACCGCTTTTTTGTTCCATTTTGTTCCATCCTCAGGATCTTAAAATAAATAAATGAATAAATAAATAAAGCAAAAAAGACTCTTACTGCGTCCAAAGTCTGAGTTTTTTTGTTTTTTTTTTTTTGGACAGAAAATGAAATTTTTGTGCAGGTTTAGGCTTTTAAAGGTTGTGGTCTTAAACTTTTAATTAGCTGAAAAAAGCATGTTTGAGTGTAAATGCAGTCATCAAAAAATTGGTTGCTTAAAATCTTTTGTCTCTTGCTCCCATTTCTTCTTTTAGCATTGTGAAGCTCTAAGTAAGTAACATTCTTAAGATCCAATAGTGCAAAACGCAAATTCTTGCAATTCTTGTCTTATGATCTTATGTGCTTGCTGTGTACTACACTTTTTATAGTTAGAAAACACTGATATTTACACTGATTAATGGTGTGCTACAAAAAGCACAACATGACAAATAACACTAATCACCAGTTTTAGGTTGACTTAGGTTGACTCATAACAGTGTGTCCTGTCCAACTCTCAAATTGAAATTATAAATTTTACTGCATATTATGAAAGACAATGAAATGCCGCAAGTACTCAATGACAATTAATACATTTAAAAAAGGTTTTTATAGAATTTAAGCTTTGTATAGATTATATTGTATAGCTTTGTATAATTTTTTTTTCCTTCTAAATTTTAATTTGATTATTTTACACAGACGGGGCAAAACTCATCTATTCCTGTAGCAATGTTATCTGTGAATTATCGCAGGTATCGCGGGCAGACTGGAAATTTATGTCCTGAACAAGCCATACCTCCAATTGCTGCTCCTTATTCTCCAAGTTCATTTTCTGAGCTTGTATGTTGGTGATGTGTGTTTTACGCTTCTCCTCATAATGTTTCTTATGGTGCTTACTCTTTTCTACCTCTTGATCACTCTTACTCAGCTCCTCCTGCACAGAAAAAAAAACTACAGATTAAAATTTAATTTAGCTTCAGAGAAGCGGGAAAACAGAAAGTGGACAGAAAGACGACAGATGAGCTAGCTTGCCAGTATAGGTTTATTCAGTGGTTTCTCAATCAACTGACCTTAATGGGTTCTGCCTCTTCAGCCACACTGTTTATGGTTTCTTTGTGCTGGCGGTAGAGACATTCCACTTCCTCATATGCCTTTTTCAATGTGAGCATCTTCTGTTTCTCTGTCTCACACTCTTCTTGACAAACAGCTAACCTGCTATTCAGCTCCTCGAATTCATCTTCCTAAAAAGAGAGAGCAGAGAAAGTGCAAAACAGTGCACAAACAAAATAACAGTAAAATATTATATATATATATATATATATATATATATATATATATATATATATATATATATATATATCATGATATATATAAAATATATTATTTTTTTAAATATGTAAGACATCTCAAAACTAGTTACAGACATAATATATATATATATATATATATATATATATATATATATATAATTTACTACTGAGATGAATTAATATTACTGTAATGACAATGTGGCATTATAAATACAAGTGCAAAAATGCTTTAATTAGTAAAAAGAGTTAAAAAAAAAAAAAAACAAAAACACCAGTACCAGTGGCTTCAGGTCCTCTGACTGTGGTTCTTCCACATTTCGCAAGTCATTCATCTCCAGCTGAAGCTTCCGGCTTTGATCCTGCAGATTCAGTGACAGCAGGTAACAATAAATGAACAAATAAATCCCAAAAAACAAAAAGGACACTAATTATACAGAGGTGCTTAAAAGTTTGTAAACCTATAAATTTTTGGAATATATTGCTACATAAATATGACCCTAAACAAACAAAGATTTTCAGAGGTCCTAAAAGTAAACAATCCAATTTAAACAAATGAGATATTATTTTTGGTCAGTTGCAATGCTAAATGATGCCAAATTACGATACAATTACCACGGTTATCACCACGGTTCACAGATGGGACAAAGCTGTTATGCTGGAATGCAGTGTTTTCAGTAGACATAGTGCTTTTCATTTAAACCTAACACTTTTGATCTTGTCTGTGCACAAAACAAAATGACAGCAATGTTATTTTTGGAGAGCAGTGTTTTTCTTCTTGCAACACCAGTGTTCTTTAGTGTTCAGATGGTTGACTGAATATTAGAAACTGAGAGAGGCCTGTAAGTGCTTAAAAGTAAGCCTTTGTTTTTTGTTTTTTTTGCGACCTCATGGATTATTACACACATCTTGCTTTTGGAGTAATATTTGTTGGATGACCACCCCTGGGGAGGGTCCGCATTCATCCAGACTGTACCTTGTAGCTTGCAGGAGTTAAAATGTTTTTTGGTGACCCCAAACCATCTGATAAGCCTCAACAATATATTTTCTCTCTTTTGTTTATGCCATGATACACTTCTACAAATGAGTTATGAAGCTCTGACTCTGATAGCTTCTTGTTCTTTAAATATAACAGGATGGCCACTCACACCAGATGGTGATCCTATTGGACAAGAACACCTGAGACTAATTTTATCTTAAGCTTGATTTTCCTTAATAAATAATTTAAAAAAAATCTATTTTTTCAAGTTTTAATTTAGTTCTCTATATCTAGTATTAGGACTTAATATTGGATTGTAGTTTAGCTCATATTTATGCGTAAATATATACAATTTTAAAGGGTTCACAAATGTTCTTTATAGCACCCAAAATAAATTATTGCATGTTTTACAAGTAAACATTCAATCTTTAGGCTAGTTAAAAAGGAAGAGTTGGACAGTTTTTTAACAGTGAATTAAGATAATCTACTTTTAATAACTTAAAAGTATTTTGTGTACAGTGCAAACGTTCTTTATACAATTATTTACAACAGTATATTCCATGCTATAATTATTTTTATCTTTACTTTCTAATGGTTTTTTTTACTGGCCTCAGCAGAGGGTGTGTGACCTGAGATGTAAGACATTCCAAGTTCCTACATGTCATAAACATAGCGAGAAATTTAGTCAGCAGGAAACACTGTATGGTTTGGAAGCCTGAGATATAAAAAAAAAATAAATACCTTGACCCTTCTGTGATCATCAAGGGCTCTCTTCAGCAAAGCTTCATTCTGAACAATGTTTCTCTCAACTTCCAGAATCTGCTCTTTGAAACCCTTAAAATGTGCCACTTGAGTCTTCAAGGCTGCTTGTAACTGCCTAAACAGAGGAAAGCAGATAGGAGAAATAAAAGGTACCATAAGGTGGCCCCTTTAGTTTGAGTGAACACCACCCGGACCCTCCCAGCTTATTAATATTTGTTTGCAGCAATTAAAGTGGTATGTCTTTTTTTCATGATCTTCATAATCATGCCAGTATATCATAAAATCTCTCTTTCTGTTTATGATGTTTCAACTTTAATAAGTGTATTTATGCCTGAACTAAACCCAGTCAAGTCTGACACCGCACATCTAGTGTTGTTTGTTGAGAATCCTTAGTCCAGAATGTATCAGAAGCACCAGAGTATAACAAATGTTTGAGATGGGGTGATGGCCATACGCGCATAAATGTGTTTCTATGTAAGGATTTTATTCTTGAAGTTTTCAAAAAAACATTAAAAACTCATCTTTTACTTGTTACCTTGTACTGTCACCTAAAGTATAAAATGCTATCACCTGTGTATATTAGTGAATGATCAGACAGTTTTAAACTGTTACAACTGAGGCTAGACCACAAACGAGCATAGATATGTAATATGCAAGACATTCCCAATGTTCTGGTCTTCAAAATCTTCTCTACCCCTTTTTGTATACAGCCCTGGCTCTGTAAATGGAAAACAAATAGTGTTTTTTTACATATATGTGCTACATTTCAGGCATTATTAAGAAGGAGAGATAGCAAAAAAAGGAGAGAAAGTTATTTAAAAGGGATGAGAAGGTTCCTCTATTTCTGCTTGACAAGAGGGTAACACAAATTTCTGTTGTTTTAGAGCCAGTACAGTAGTACCTTTTTTTATACACGTCACTTTTTATCTACATGAATGAGTTTTGTAATTTTGGCACTGATCAGTTGCAGCTATTCATTTTGTTGCAATGTAAAATTATTACACTTTTATCAGTACTTACATAGACACCCTTTTACTATTTTTTTAGATCACAAGCCCCTAATGGGTATGTTCCGGCACTCAAAATGCATTCTTCCAATGGACTTCAGGATTCCGCCAGGATTCAGCACTGGGCATTGACCTTTTCAGTATGTCAGTACCACATAGCATATATGACATGCTATAAAACAAATGCTGATGCCACTTTTTTCTTAAACATTATTAACAAATCTGCCTAGTTTGACTCGTTGAAACAACAGAGATTCCATGCAGAAGCCCAGCTAATTGTGTACTGTATGGTGCCCTGACTATAGCCCTCTTGTTCAAATACTGATTTTAAATAGCAAATTCCACTGAAGGCCCACAAATAATTTTAAGCAACCGCAATACTGTGAATATGTTTATTACCAAAATACACTTTATCTTCATAAATTGTACATCTGAAATCCATAGTATAATTTACAAGTAAAACATATTGCTGTTGCCAGCAAAACTACACCAGACAGTGCTCATAGGGGAAATAACAAACATACCAAAAGCTATAACAAATTGGAAAGTACAATTTGCCTTTAGACAAGATGTAGTGTTGTAGGAGCATGTGGGAAACAACTACAACACAGTTCAAACACAGAACCACTAATTCTCACAAAGGACATTGTTTTTTTAATTTTTTTTATCATGACAGCCTGAATGGATAGATATAGTACATACAGACAGATACAGATCTAGAAAAAATAAAAAATATCCCCTTGCACTACATTTAGTAAATTGTATCTTCATTGCATCTTCATCTTTAACAAGCTAATAAGTTGAGAAGCAGTGGTAAGCCCTCTGTTTTTATGTTATTATGCAGTCATTTTCTAACAAAGATTTTTTTAAAATAATTCAAAATACAAAGTATTTAATTTTAATGTGTTTTCAAAGCATAATTACAGCATAAACAGCATATCCACTGGTACAATTACAAACACCAATAAAGTATTTAATAATGACTACCTTATAATTACCTTAATAAGTAATTCTTTACCTAACATTTTCTGTGATGAAAAGGCACAATGTTCGAATATTCCTGAAAATATGCCAATACAATTGCTCTGAAAAAACATACCTGATTTCCTGCTCTACATCACGGCTCAAGTAGCGTGCTCTCTGTTGGTCTGAGGAGTAGTAGCGGTTGTTGTACACTTGGTCCCCCTCACGTGTAAAAGCCTCTTTGCAGTTGCGAGGAGGATGTCCTCCCTGCATCACTCTTCGTGCATCTCTATTATTCTAACAAACATAGGCGCATAGGTATTAAGTGTTGAACCCAATCCGATCATATTATGGTAGCAGCTGAACAATAAAAAAGAAGAAGATTTCAAATGACTCACCTTAATAAGCAGAATAGTCTCTATGCCTCTCATGTCAATCAAACAATTGGCCACAACAGGATTGTCAATATCAAGGGCCTGGAGTACTGACGGGTATTCAGGATGATTGACAGCTCTGGGCAGAGAAATCAGTGAATTTTAAATGCTAAACTAGTAAAATTATCAGTTTTCAGCACTGTTTAAAATCCTTAATGTCCCCTCTGCAGTGCATAAGGACATAAGAAGGAGGGCTTCTTATGTCGCTACACACTGAACTTATGAGCTAACCGTATGTTCCAAAACAGAACAGACAATAACCACTATAAGTGAACAAAAACACAAGTAGAATGTGGGGGGAAAACATCTTGTTATTTTTTGTCTGTATGTTACCTCCTCCCTGCGGCTGGGGGGAGGAGCACCTTACATGGGTATGGCTGGCATGGTCATGACAGCTCCTTGTCCTTAAACGTACACTGTACCATAAAAACTTGTTGTACAGGCCCTTGAGCATGTTCATCTAGTGGAGCATAAGCCAGTTTCATCTATGTCTAATATAGCAAGCAGTGTGAACTGCTACTAAACAAACAGTGCACACTAAAATAACCATACTAACAGAGACAAGAAGCTCAGTATCTTTCATTTGACTTATGTGAAAAAGAATGCTAGCAAGTGGAAGAAAACCAGGTCCCAATACAAAAATATATCATCGTCTCTGTGAAACTCCCCTGACGTTCTTTCAAAGCATTAAATACAATTTTAAAAAGCTGTCTCTTATCACACAGTGCTATGTGTGTTTATTGTGTCTGCCTAGGTTGGAATCTAAAACAGTAGACGCAATGAATGATTATTAATAGAGATGGAAAGATCGATCGGCTATGTATCGGTATCGGCCGATTTTTAATCAAAATATGTGATGGCTGATATTTCTCCAATTTACCTGATCCCGAGAGCCGATCGATGGCAAACAAATGAGCTTTATTTCTTTATTTCCAGCTAGCGTTTCATTGAAACCTCCTCCGGACAGCTCCTTGCAATTCCTACCTGAACCGCTAGGTGGAAATACATACCCTTTCATTTTTCACAGACTGACTAATAGAAAACGTCCATCTGGCAGTTTGTTACCGTATGTGACGCAGACACATCCAGGGCGTTCTGTAAGATCTATAAAGTCAGCGTGTCTGGTGGGGGAACCAAGACAAAGATATTTAACACTATGGCATTTAAGAGTACACCACACGGCTGAATACAGGGAGTATCAGCAAACAGCAGAGCTAGCATGCGCAGCTAGCACAAAGCAAACAGATCTGACCGGTACGAACAGAACAGCAGAAACAATTCAAGATATACATTTAATGATTGCAGTATTTTGTTTAAAATAACCCAGAGTCTGCGTTTAATGACTGCAGTTTTGACTGCATTTATTTAATTAGCTTTTTTTGTTTCAAATTAAGGGCCTAAATTTAACAATTGCAGTATTGGCTATATTTGTTTGATTTATTTTGTTTATTTACTGCTAATTTAGTTTTACACGAGCTCGTTAAAAATGCTAATAAACCAGTTTCGACCATGTTTCATGACTTATAACTGTGATATAAGTTTCATGCGCTAATAACTGCATGTAGCTCTGCCGTGGCATATAGCCCTGCCCTCGATCGGTATCGGCTATCAGCCGATCGTGCTAAAACGTGATTGGCGATCAGAATCGGCCGCAAAAATGCTGATCGGCCCATCAATAATTATTAACAGGCATTTTTGATGACTTTGCCATAACGGATATGTATGTTCAAAATTACGCTGAAGAAGAAAAGAAGAAGTGAAGGTGATAGATGTGAATTGGATTGAAAATTTCTGATTAAATGTGTTTTTGATGTTCACAGGGCCACACAGAAAAGTATATAACACATAAAGCCTGTTACAAGCATTAAAGTGCTGCTTTACCCGCCGTGCTGCTCTGCTTCTGGCATAAGACCTAACATAGACAAAGTCACACTAAACACAAATAAAATTAACCTGGAGAAAAGTTAATTAAACTGGAAGTTCTTTTAGATAAGCTTAACCCTGCCAATTCTCAAACCCTAAAAAAACAATTAAACAAAAAGAATCAGAATCAGAGTACCACAATGCATATACTAAAAAACTTAGGCAGATTTTTTTATCATTGTAAGGTAATTGGTCAGAAAATTTAATTTTTATTTGTCTAGACTTGTTACATAAACTAGACTGGTTTGATTTAGCATCTAACCTAACACCAACCCTGTATGTAGTTATTTTTGTAATTGTGATTCAGCTACTTCACGGTGCTTCTGATATTGTGTCCACCTACATGCTAGAGATAGATAACAGTTTGGGTACCTGTTGCTGACGTTGTAGGGTGTGTCAGTAAATTCGCTGACAATAATTTGCGGTCTTCGTCCCTGAGGGAAGCTTTGCATCATTAGAGCCTGAAGTACTTTTTCATCCATGTGGTTATCACAGCAGAAAGCCAACATCAGAGACTTTAGACAGCTCTCCACAGCAAGACCCAAGTCTGCATCCCTCAACCGGATACAGAATCCTACAAGCAAATAAATCAAGAATAAGTGTCAAAAGCCTTCAATTTGCACAGACTGAATGTTCATTAACCTTGTGAGCACACAGTTTCTGTTCACATCAAACCACCTTAAAATGTGGGATTGCAGAAGTGTCCCATTAACTGTTTTAAAGAATGTTTTAATGAATCCTAAGGAGGGCCTCCTCCCCGCCCATCACCAGCCAGCTCACCTGTCCATTTGTGTCAACTGCTACACCCTCAGTTACACCACTGTGCCATCCAGATGCACCAGCATTGATAGGACTGTTTCAGCTCATGCCCACTTTACATAAAGCCTCAGTCGTAAACTTCCTCAGTCAGAGACTGCCTCTACCTGTGCAGCTGCTAAAGCTTTGCTATCCATATTAAAAACAGAGACTCTCTTCTTTGGTGTTTAGTTTATTGAACTGTAAATACTGTTTGACCAGAGGTGGACGGGTCTCCCCTTGTGAATCTGGTTTCTCTCAAGGTTTCTTCCTCCAGTTGAGGGAGTTTTTCCTTGCCACTGTTGCCTCTGGCTTGCTCACTGGGGGATATATGTTCTAACTTATATGTCTGTTTTCAAAACTCTCCAAAGTTGCTTTGAGACAACATCGTTGTGAAAAGCGCTATATAAATAAATTTGACTTGACTTGATATGTAGTTGTATTTACTTGTACTTTGTTTTATTATATTTGGTTGTTTTAAGACTTCAGTTATATTATATAATTTTATTTTAAGTAAAATATGTATTTATGTATTTTTCCTGACACTGAAAATTGAATGTATTAAATTAAGGGTCTCTGACTGTAAAAGAGTGCTGCAAATATAATTAAGATGCAGCAGAAACTTTAATTACTTAATGGACGCAGTGCTTAAAATCTATGCATGTTATCTGGACTTACCAAGTGGTCCAACAGGTTTTCTTCTGAACTGTCCACGGCGATGAGCCTCTTCTATAGCAGCTAAGAACAGTGGCATTTGCTCACCAAAACGACGAAGTCCACCTTGTTTACTGCCCTCCATAGCAGCTAGTTCACGCTGTTTTGTGTCAGTTGCGCGCTGTAAGTCTTGTGCCTCTCGCCTAAGGATGGGTGGATCAAAGTGTGCAAACTTTAGTCAGTTTAGAGTACTCACTTTAGCAAAATAACATGGACTTTAAAATAAACTGGACATTGTTCACATCAAAAACAAACAAATTTACAACAGGCACCATTAGCGCTATTTATCTGCAGCAAGCCTGGTATTTCACTTACAGTTTTTAATGGAGCATGATAACATATCAACTGCAACCCCATGTATGCAAGATAACATGTACACACTCACCAAGCTATCTTTTAGGAGCACTAAACTAACACTGGGTAGGGCCTTACTTTGCTAATAAACCAGTCTCAAGTCTTTGTGGCATGGATTGGAGAACAGTGGAGAAGCAAGTGTTAAATTAAGGAAATCATAAGCTTCATTAAGATTATATACAATGGTCACGTAGGGCTTAGCACAGTTTTAGAACTATGAGCCGAGCACAATTCCCTTTGATGCAACTTCAAACTGGAAGCATAAAAGTGCACAATCAAACATGCTTTTATAAAGTGGGAAAGATAACTCAATTACCCAGGGTGTTAAAATTAAACTACAAAAAAGTATATTCCTTCATGGTCACATTTGGGACATCTGTAGTATTCATGTTCATAAAACGATACATATGATGTAACATGTGCGCAGGTCAGTGCATGTTCATGCAAGTTTTTTTTTTCCCCTTCGAAGATTTAGGGTGGTACTAACAGTGATAAGCCAGTCAGTTCTTCAAGCATATTGGAATGTCATGTTATGATACGCTACAGGGGCTGCTCATCTGCTCATTAACTTGAAACTACCATTATAACTATAAACAACTAGGTCAAATGCACGTTTGCTATTTAAATCTGTGGTGCAGAATCAAAGTAAAAACTGTTTTATTTTATTTTTTTCTAAATGTATCTTTTAAAAAACGATGCATGTACATACTGACCTCATCTTACTCAGCTTGTCCTTGGCACTTGTACAAGCCTGCTGAAACTGATCCACCTGCTGAGCCAACGTGGACTCCTGGAGAGTCAGATCATCCAACTTGGACTGTATGTGACTTATCTGTTTCATACGAGTCTGACTGTCCGCTACATTTGACTGAGTAATACTGAGGAGAGAAATGTATATAATGTATAAAACAGTGCAGAACAGCAAAACTTAGTTCTGATGTTTCCTTTAATGGGCATACCTGTATTTCAGTTCACTGATGCGTTTGGTAAGTTGCTCTTTGTCCTTCTCCAAGTCTCTTACATTTGTCTTTTGTCTATGAAAGCCAGCCTAAATAAACAGAGTACAAAACGCTTTGGGATAATTAAGCAAGTCAGTCTATATTTTCTACTGCATTTTGATATACCTGCAAAACTGTGCACTGCTGATTTTTCACTAGCTGACTTATTCAAAAAGTAATTTACTAGTAACCACAAAAAAAAAAACAATAAAAAAAAAATGTTGCAGATTTTTTTTTTTTTGTTAACAGCTAGCTACTCTGGCCTTGTTATGCTTTGAGGTGGATATGCATAGACACATTTCAGTCTTAACCTCTGTTGCAATGGAGAGGCTGAGTCACGGCCTTTCCCTCCACCACAGGGCACGCGCTCAGACTCTTTATAAAGTCTCTCCAGTGTGCAAGGCGAGAACACTGGCACTGCATGCCACATGCCAGAGAGAGGGAACAGATTTGTTTTTAATAAATAGAGAAAAGGTTTCTTGACAACTGTTTACATCATCAGATTTTTAATCGTAAGCTTTCATCTTTGAGAAACAGAAGAAAATAGGGCTCCATTCTTGGTTCAGATGTGAAAAAATGTGCTTCTGTCAAACTTTTAACTGTAAGAAGACAACTCAAGACGCTGGGTATTAAAAATGTACAACAGTCAAGAAACTGTTTAGAACTGTTTAGAAAATGCAACAAACTTTTATGACTAAATACAGGATGTGTGGAAAAAGACAAAACATGGACATGAAACATACATACAAACATGCATAGTTATATTTACTTGTATTTTTGTTTTGTTATATTTGGTTGTTTTAAGGTTTCAGTGATATTATATATATATTTTTTTTTGTAAAATATGCATGTATGTATTTTTCCTGAGACTAAAAACTGAAAACGAGGAAAAGAAGAGAACGAAGGACTCTTTGAGGGCTGAGGAAGCAATATTTATATTTAGTCTGGTTTCCTTTCTATCACTATGTGTTAATACAGCACATTTTGGTCCACTCGTGCTGGGTGTTTGTGTGTGTGTGTGTATTTATGAGTTTCGCCAGGTTTCCCAGTCTTTGTGCTTGACCCCTCCCCAGCTGAGCCACACCTCTAATGCTCCACCTAGAGGTACGCAAACCACTTGATGGGCAAGCTAAAAATGGTCACAGATATTTGCTAGCTTTCTATTCACTGTTATCTTTTATCGGATTTCAGCTTTAGGTTTTCACATTCCAGGTTTATTTTTTTAATTTAAATTTTTTTTTTTTAAATATTGGTAAGCGAAAAACTCACTACATGCACCCAGATCACCTGTGGTGCAGGCTTCCTCTCAGTCTGTGTGTACCCCTCTCTCTCAAGAGGTATTATTTAGGTAGGATTTTCAAAATTCTATTTGTTTCATTACAGTATATTGTCTCAATGTATTATTCTTTAAACTGCAACATGTAACTAAAATTTACTATGTGCCATCTGTGTTACCTTAATTCAACGTTTATAAAGACTTCAGTTTCATAGTGGAATTCAGTTTGCTTTTTTTAAGGCATACAGTGTGAATTCAGGCTTTTGGAGGTATCACTTGAGGCATATATTCATATACACATACACTGACATGGCGATCTACTTAAGAAACAACTAGCAAAAATGAATATATATATAACTATATTGTTATTTAGCAACATCAATATTTTACAGTAGCAGGGCTGATCATACTGTACCTCGGCTCTTCGGAAGACTTTGTTACACTCTTGGGCTTTGCTCCGAAGTTGCCCACACTCAGGTTGCAGCTTTTGCACGCGTTCAGTGACACTTTCCAACTGATCGTGAAATTGTTTATACCTCTGCTCAGCTTCTGCTACATTGCCCTGCATAGGGGACAGGGAGAGGAGGATAGGTTTGCAAAATATTTTTCATAAATTGACTTTCCTTTGAGAACTGTGGTCTTGCTCCAAATCTACAAACTCTTTCTCTTTCATCTGTAGTAGGAAGCAAAATCACCTTCCACTCTTCCACCTTCTGGTCATATTTAATGGTAGATTTCTCTTCCTCTGCAATCCTCTCTCTCATGTGCTTAACTTCCTGCTCCATTTCAGCCACCTATCACACACATAAGAGGGAGGCAATTATCTTTTAACTTCTGTGCTGTACAGAAATGTCTTGTTTACAAAAAAAAAACAATTACAAACATGACAACAATCTTGCAAATTTTACAACAATCAATATTTAATACATGATAACACTTTCTTCTGTTCTGATAAATACACACTGCACATCTAGTTTAAGAACTAAGTGCTAAGAAAGTTCTTGATGTCCTGTTTAGTGCATTTGGATTATTAAAAATAAACTGGCTGCAGTTCTCTTGTGTGTCACATGTTTGCAACAGGGCATTAAAAGTTAGTATTATGTTCTTCAACATCTTTTAGGGACCTATAATGCTGACGATTTTTGCTGTGACACCAAAGAGATCTGTGATTAAGGATTAAATTATATTTTTCATAATAAAATATACACAAGACTGATTACAATATATTAAACATTCCATGGTCATGGTTTACATTCAATATAGTAAATATTCCATGATAGATTATTATCATTTTGACGCATATATACCAATTGTGAAATAAGTTTCTTATAATATACATAATATGAATATACATACAATACACAGGTATAATAACTAGCAGATCTGCTCAATCTAAACATCACTAAAATAGAACCTGCTTGACGAGCAGACTCGAAGGTCTGAAAAAGCAGCAAAGGATTCCACTTTCTAGAGTTATTCAAATACAGATGCAAAACAAAGTTGCAAAGCACTTGCTAAATCTCTGGGACAAAAGCAAACCACAGCGACAGTCATTATCCACAAATGAAGAAAGCTTGGAAACTGTGGTGACTGGCTGGCCTAACGATATTTCACCACAACTGCATTAATAACTCAGATAAGGGGTGAGAATCCAGACGAACATCTAAAAAACTGCAGGTCTTATTTACCTTAGTTGAGGTTAATTTAAATGGATCCACAGTAAGAAAGACAAAAGAGGCATCCAAGAGAGAATGGCAAAGCACAAACTACTACTGACCACATAGTGCACAAAGCCTTGTCCCATAATTGCCAAGACACATGTAGATGACCAAGACTTTTAGGATAATATTCTGTGGACTGATGAGTCAAACTCTACCATGTACCATAAAAACATCATACAAACAGTAAACAATGGTGGTGGTAGTGTGATGGTCTGGGGACCTGGGCCTAAAGCTCAAGCACAGTTGGTTTATGCAGCAGCACAATGATGCTGAGCACAAAAACGAATCTGCCTTTAAACAGCTCAAAAGAAACAAGACTATTTTGTAATTTTGGAGTGGCAGAGTAAAAGTCCTGCATCAAATCCTATTCAGGTACTGTGAGAAGACCTTAACCCTTATTTGACGGCTGTCTTTGATGCCAAGGGTGGCACAGTAAATAGGTTTAGGGGGTAAATTACTTTGTCACATGGGTGATGTACGTTTTGGGAAAAAAATAAATAAATCTATAGCTAATGTAAATGAAATTACCATTTTAATGCAGTGTTTTGTGTTGACTTCTGTTGTTTTTGTCTTATATTAAAATTATAATTAAATAATTCAAGTGTAAAACATTAAAATAGAAGAAATCATGAGAAGGGCAAATACATTTTTTCACAGCATTGTGTGTTGTTTGTATGAAAATTACTCATCCCACACTGGCACCTATGCCTAAGAACAGCAGGACTCCTCACCAATGCCCAGGCCATCTGATGTTTTAACCGGTCCAGTTTCTCCTGCATTTCATCCAGTGAGGCCAGATTCTTATATCGGTCCTCTTTCTCCTTGTATTTACGTCGCATTTCCTGCAAAGTCTGTATAAAGGGGAAAAAAGGGGAGAAATCATAAGTGAAAGTGAAATACAGGAAGAGAACAAGAGAGCAACAAATAAAAGAAGACGGGGAGCAAGAGAGAAAAAGAGAGAGACAGCAAGCGATAGCAAGCAAGAGATAAAGGGACAGACAGACATTAACCCAAATCCTACATTTTAACAACCATGAAAATGTTTAAATCAGTGTTGTCTTCTGCACATTGTCATGCTTTTATACTCATGTGTTGGCCCTTTGTGTGTGTAAATATGTCCAGTACATTCTTTTCTTTGTGTATTTCTCTTTACCCAATACCCAATTTTCCACCCAACATTTTCAATCTATCTTTTGAAGAAAGATGGTGAGGAGTGATTCTTTTGGGTGGAATGCTAGTCACTTGTGAAAGAAATTTAGCAACACTGCATAACGCAATTTTTCATGACTGTTCTTTACAGATTTTAAGGCTGGTATATGTAAATAACATGACCGGCTAGCTCCAAAACCACTTAATAAACAAAGTGATCCAACACTGAATGTTTTTTTTTGGCAAAGTATGTGAACCTTTAAACTTATTTGGTATATGTAAAAATTACGACCAGGACGTTCAATCATTTGGATTACAAGTCACTGTCTTAAAAAATATCAACCTCCACTATCAAAGTGTTCACCATCCACACACATTTAGTCCATGTTATTCCAAACTCAAATGAGAATTCTGAGGACCTCAGAAATTTACTTGGGAAAGTTCATTAGGCTGGAAGAGGTTACAAAACTGGACTTCACCAATCCACTGTCAGGTAAATTGTGTACTAATAGAGGAAACTCAGCACCACTGTTACCATTAAGAGGGTGTATTAGTGCTATATGTTAGAGATGACAAAAAAGATCAGAAGACCTGATAAAGTCTGTCTATCTGTCTTGGTACTCAGTGCAAAACATCTACTGTCAGTGCTTGCCACAGCAATTGATCCCGGCAATGTACAGTCCAAAAGAAGTCAGTGTTGATAGAATAACTTAAGTGTAATATGTTCAGGCGCTCTTGGCTGCCATATTCTGAATTATGTCAAGCCTACTTACAGAGACAGCAAGACAACCAGAAACAGAAGCAGAGCTTATGGAGAAGCTGAGCAGCAATGGACATATCCTGACACCATGTCCAGAGACAGACCAAGCAGCTGACCAAGATGTAAGTAAAAACACTAATGGAGTAAGCATGCTAGTGTCCAGGTGAGGCTCAAAGCGAGTTCTTCTAGATAGGCTGTAAAGACTTTGGTGCAGACCAAAACCTCATCAAGAAAAAACGGATAGAAAAAGTGTATGTCTGGAAACATATGTTTGGCATATGAATGTAACCATAGTTTCTAGCCACTGGTCTGCAGCTGTGGAATATACAATAAAAATGTTTTTTTGGACAATTTCCTTCTTGGTGTCCCCCCATTAACAGCATTCTTGTTCTTGGCATGTTGCATTAATGTCTGGCAACACATCTGCACTCAATGCATCTAGAAACAGTCTCACTGCTATCAAGAAAGCCTGTAGTGCATATGCACTAAAAATACAAGATCTCTTCGCAACTAATTACCCTCAACAAATTTCCACAGACTGCTAACAGGGTAATCCAGTAATATCAAGATTTTAGCATCAAGTAAAATGTTTACTGTAGTTTACTGTAGATTAAAGTTAGCATATCTATAGAAAAGCCATTGGGTTTTCTGGCAGAAATTCATGATATTAAAATATCTGAAAACCCTGAAGAAATGATTGGTATTCCATGCTATTTGTTGGCAGAGAACTTTCACAGACCTTAGTAAAGACTGCACTGGCAGAAGAATTTCAACCCCAGTGCCTGAAATTAAAACCCCTAGCTTGTTTTTTGCCATATTTGATTCCATTGTCGAAAGATAAGGCACTTATTTTATTGAGTTATTGTATCACAGAACACCTCTTGTACTAATCATCTAATATGATGCAAATAGTAAAATACTATAAATGTAAATATGATATGCTTTAGCAAACCTATGTAACTGTATTTCAAAGATATATCTCTCGCTTCTACTTAAGAAGTCTTCACATCAGGTACTTACCTCCTCATATTTCTCCACTGTATTCTGGGTCACTGTTTTCGTTTCCATTATGTAGCTGTAATCATCTTTCATTTGCTCCAGCTGAGTTGCCTTCATGAAGAACTGTAAAAAAACAAAAAAGTTCATCTTGTGTAGACTGTTGAATACAATCAGTTATGTAGTCAAATCACCTTGTCATGAGTCAATAAAACTTATTTTACTACAGAAGCGTAAAGTGCTGTAACCTTATTGTAAAGTTTTGTTCCTATTATACTTTTTGTCCTCAAAATTAAAATTACGCTGACCAAACCTTACTGTCGTACTGTCATGAAACTAGACAGACGGAAGCTTGGCCAACAAGGTCAGTCCTATCGGCCAGATAGTAGCGTTACAGCAAACGATAAACGCCCTGTATATTATATTATAGAGACAAAATTGATTTATCATCTTTTAGACTACAAAAACGAGCAGTTTAAACTAAACATACAAAAGCAGTTTAAACTAAATAGCAACCAAAGTAAAAAATGCCACTCTTGAATCTTGTGTTAAGCTCGCTAGACAAAAATTTAACATTAATGTTTCATCTGTTATTACATCAGGTGCCACTGATATCTATGTATTTGTCTAGTCTATCAGTCGCTTCAAAAACAGTATAGTTTTTGGGTTCAAAGCAGCCTTGTAGCCTTTTAATTTCTCCACTGATCCACCTTTAACTGTTGTGACAACAGACGTTTTTGGTTTTGCACATATGGTGAACCAGAACATGGTTGGAGTGTCTGAGAGCTGCAAGCAGTAATCCAAAATGTTCACATGTGACACAAATACATGTTAAGGTTTACTTATTCATGTAGCGCCTTATGCAACAAATGTTGTCACAAAGCAGCTTTACAGAAAAATGAGCAAGCCAGAGACAACAGTGGCAAGAAAAAAAATATCCTTAAACCAGGAGGAAGAACCCTCGAGAGGAACCAAACTCAAAAAGGGAAATCCATCTTCCTGTGGTTGACATCGGACATACAAATATAATTGAAATAAAACTGACTGTGCATAAATGAATACAGAGACAAAAAGGAGGAAACTGTTGAAGTCCAGTGGGAGCACCAGATGGAACCAACTTAGTGTTTTGTTAAGCAGGGGATGAAAGGACTGATGAGAAGAGAAGAAGAAAACTTTACTGATTAAGTAACCAAACTGAATCTTTGGAGGTGAAGGTGGCATGCGGGCGAGTCTGTCATAAAATCATGTCTGCATTTGGACATTTCCTTTGTTATTTTGCACTAGTTAAGCCTCCTGGAATGAGGTGCAGTCAGTATTCTGCATTTTTATATTCATTATCTGATCAGCCAGCAGTGGTGGTCCAGGCACATGTCCAGCCTTGTCAGATTGAACAGAGCCAGGTTGTGAGGAGTTTCAAAGACTTTTTGGAAAAGTTTTTGAATAATCTGGAAAACTTAGGTGAATTGTTGTCCCTGAAGGTTAATAACTTTTTGCTCACAGCATTACGTACAAAAGTTAGACATACAACACAAAACGTTTAGGCATCTCAGAGTGGCTCTCTAAATCTATTAAATGCAATAATATTAAAAAGTCTGTAAAACAGTTGCAGTTTAGTGGTAGTGTTTAAAACTTTCAAGTTTAAAGCTCCGCCTGCTGGTGACACTCTACCATTTTGGAGATTCCTGTAATAAACTCCAGCTCGCTGGTGCACTGTAGCTAAACGAAATCTCTGGAATGAGTCTGGTAATTTTACATTAATTACATTCAGCATTTCTGTGATGTATGACTTAATGATAAAAAGAAGTCAACGCGTCTCCCGACGAACAGCCATAGATGCTCAGTCAACCTTTTCCTACAGTAAACAGTGATGGGAGTCTAGAGATTTGAGAGTAGTTGAAGATGCTTTTTCATATATCACCACAATCAGTAAAAATGACTTTCTATCAATGCAATTAAAATATTTTCTGAGATGAGTGTAGTAGCATAGAATGTGCTGCGCTTTTCGTTAAAACCAGATTCATTATCAGAGAAAGCTGAACTTACACAGAAAAATGTTTGAAGGTGGATCATTTACTAATGCATGACAATTGTAAAATAGGTCTATATTTAATAAGACCTGAGACATCACCTCCTTTGTGAAGTGGGAAAAACCTACTGTACTGGGTCATCCAGTATACTGGTTAAAATCCTTCTTAAGGTATCGATTTTGTCATTACTGTTATATCGGTGAGCATATAAATGCAAATAATGTGATGTACAAACAGTGCTAAACACACTAATCCCCTCATGTACAGTGATTTACAGAGGTTATTTAGACAAATGTATTGTCAAAGGAGCAGATATCAATTTGTACTAAGGTAATGCGGTATATGGGTAAAACACAATAAAAGAAAAAGACTCTTGGGTTTAGCTGTCAGCCATTAGCATGGAGACTAGCAGGCTTTCCTTGGGTTCTGCCCATGACACTCTTGGCTCAGCCAACTACTTCAGGCAACACACTAGTCTCTGCTTAAAGGCCAAGAGCCTTCACAACTTCTCGGCTAAAACTGACAGTTGGAACGGCTTGTTATATTTACTGAATTCCTGCAGCGGCTGATGATTGTAAACTAAAGTCTCAGTGTTAGAGATGTGCATCCAAGACAGACATTTAAACATAAGCATATATAGAAGTCAAGCAAAAAGTAATAAAAGGCTGAACCTGGCATCCAACTGCTGCACCAAATGGGAAACAAGAAGCTGGAAAATAAGGAGCCAAGTTCAGCCTTTTTTAGCCTCTTTATCTGTTTAGAGTAAGAAAGCCAAACTGCCATCTGTCTATATACCGCGCATTTCTGTTTTTGCTATTTTGCTAATACAAATATTTTACTTCTATTGTTATTTAATGTGACATATATCATCCATTTTTTATTGTTATCTTTTCATTTTTATTTGTTGATAAAGCGAACGTTTCTTCACAGCTCTTGTTTTTTTATATATAACTTTTTTAGGTTTCACCTACTTTGCTTTAAGAAAAATAGGTTTTGAAAATATTTTTCATCAGTTTTCAAGAACAAATTCAACACTGACCCTGAAGTTTTCCTACATGCTGTTAGGTTTGAAAGTGTCAAAGAAGTGAACAACGCACATGCTAAAAGGCTAATTAATTTAATTAATACCCCCCCCCCGTTTATATCTTAACATATACATCAAAATTAAGATTGCAACATAACATATTTTACAACAACTACAGAAAATGCTATCAAAATATTGTAGTAATTTTTTTTTTTCAATATTTGCTTTTTTGCTCAACATACAAGTAAAAGCTGCATTTAATACCTATGTGAATATATTAAGTATTCTTTTTTTCTTTTTTTACAATATCAGTTTATTAACTGTCTCTTCCTGAGATAATAACCACCCTACTTTCCTGCTGAATACTGTTAGAAGACCATCAGGGCCTCCTCCTCACCTTACACCAACCAGCTCTCCTCTTCATTCCTGCTACACCCTTACCTGCATCATTGTATCATCTAGATATGCCAGCATTAAGATATGATGGGACTTAGAGACTGCCTCAGTTAGAGACTGCCTCTACCTGTGAAGTTTCTAAAGCTTTTACCATTTAGACTTCAAACAGAGATATTCTAAGTTCTAAGTTCTATTTTGAATTGATCTTCATAAATTGTAAATACTATTTGACCAGAGGAGGACAAGTCTCCCCTTGTGAGTCTTGGTTCTTCCCAAAATTTCTACCTCCAGTCTTAAGGGATTTTTTCCTTGCCACTGTCGACTCTGCCTTGCTCACAGCTCATGTTATGACTTCGTGTTTTTATGTCTTTCTGTCAAGCTGCTTTGTGACAACATTGTTGTAAAAAGCACTGTTTATTTTCTTTGGCTTCTGCTAAACAGACAGATTCTGCTGACCGTCAGTGTTCAGTTCAGAAGGCCTATTTGTCACAATCTAATCAAATCTCCAAGAATAAAATGTAATCCCACTCACAATTATTCCCCCTCCAAACAGCCACAAAACACCACATTTAGAGAAAAAAAAACATTCTGATGTCTGATGCACATCAACTTTAAGCTTCTGAATTTGCACAGCCCCAATTTGTTGCACCGCACCAGCGTTACGCCATCAAGTCACGTGCAGTAAAACGTGCAGCTCGGTGCCAACTTAATGTACATGTGTAAAAAAAACAGCTCTATGTGCTTCTGCACATGCACAATCCTTAATCTCCCCGCAAATGTTTAGCAAACCTGCCCCTCAATGTGGAGTTCATTTCTGTTATGGTTTAAGAACCAGTTATCACATACTGCAGCCCAGCCTTTACACTTTACCATCAGAGTAAACAGATTATTAAACAGAATGCAGCTGCATTGTCCCTTCAAAGCGCTGCATAAAGTACCCCAACCAAAAACCATGGATAAATGGTGAAGTTCGGTCCATGCTACGCGTTCGCCAGACTGCATTTCTCTCTGGCAACGCTGATGACTACAAAAGGTCTAGATACGACCTGCGTAGATCTATCAGAGAAGCTAAGAGACAGGGCGTGCGCTCAGGGTTTGCTCATCAGAACTGGCTGATGTGTTTGTAGACATATTCAATCTGTCACTCACACAAGCTTTTGTGCCATCCGAGACCACCACCATCATGCCCCTCCCAAAGAAAAGTAATGTGAGATGCCTGAATGACTATCGCCCTGTTGCACTCACTTCAATCATGATGAAGTGCTTCGAGAGGATAGTCATGACTCACATCCAGAAGACCATTCCCAACACTATAGATCCTTTACAGTTCGCATATCGTCGGAACCGGTCTACAGACGACGCAATCAACGCTGCTCTTCACACAGCCCTCACACACCTGGAGGGCAAGGACACATATGTCAGAATGCTCTTTATTGACTACAGTTCAGCATTCAACACTGTCATCCCACACAGACTCTCAGAAAAGCTCCTCACACTCGGACTGACACCAGCCCTCTGCAATTGGGTGCTGAACTTTCTAACAGACAGACCCCAGTCAGTCAGAGTCGGCAGCTGCACATCCAGCACAAGAACAGTGAGCACAGGGGTCCCTCAAGGCTGTGTGCTGAGCCCTCTTCTGTACACGCTCTTCACATATGACTGCGTGGCCTCCCAGAACAACACCAGCATCATCAAATTTGCTGATGATACTACAGTCATTGGACTGATCACTGGTGGGGAAGAGACAGCATACAGGAAGGAGGTGGCTGAGCTGGTGGCCTGGTGTCATGACAACAATCTTTCGTGGAATGCAGACAAGACCAAGGAAATGATTGTTGATCTAAGGAGGAAGCGAGAGCTACACACACCCCTGTACATAGAGGAGACTGAGGTGGAGAGGGTGAAAACCTTTAAGTTCCTTGGCATTCACATCAGTGAGGATCTCAGCTGGTCCCACAACACTCAGATCATCATCAGGAAGTCCCAGCAGCAACTGTACTTTCTGAGAAGGCTGAGAAAATTTGGTATGCCAACCAAAATTCTCAGCACCTTCTACAGGAGTATAATTGAGAGTGTTCTTACCAGCTCCATCATCGTCTGGTATGGAAACTCTACTGCTCAGGACAGAAAGGCTCTCCAGCGTGTGATCAATCTCAGGAGCAGCCTTCCCCTCTGCAGAACATCTACCACACCACGGTCACCAGCAGGGCCCACAACATAATCAGGGACAGTACACACCCCCAGCACACACTCTTCACACGTTTACCTTCAGGCAGACGTTACAGGAGTGTGAAGTCCAGGACCACAAGTCAACCAGTTTCTACTCACAGGCCATCAGGCTTGTGAACACCTCACACACTACCTCTCCAACCTCTCCAATCTGAACTGGTTTTGACTGGTCTGATTTTAACTGCATCTTACACTCTGTTTACGTACAATACTGTTTACATTCACTACTCACACAAACATTATTGTTTACATTTGTTACTTGCAACTTGCACTTTGTGGCTGCTGCTCTTCATACTTGCACATAAAAGCACACATAACTTTTATTTTTTATTATTTAACTATAAAAATAATTTTATCTACTTCAACTTATATTGTTACACTTTGTATATTTTTTTTATTATTTCTTTTACTTGTTATCTTTATCTATTGGTGAATGGAGGAGCAGCAAAATGAGAATTTCATTGTACAGTGTAACTGTGTTCTGCTGTACATATGACAATAAAACTCTTGAATCTTGAATTATGGGAGTTTCTCGCATGCCAATAAAAAAAGGAAAAAAACACAGGAAACTCACTTTATACTTGTCTCCTTCTCCTTTGGAGTGGAGGAAGTGTTTGCTCATTTCCTGTGTGAGGACAGAAACGGGATTGTCCACCTGAACAAGGAAACAGTAGAAAAGAAATAACGTGTTTATATCCATTCTACCTACAATAGACAATACAGTGTTTTGTAAACACAGTGCTTATTTACCTGAATATTAAAGTGATCAAGAATTGCTACCAGCTCCTCTTTTTTGGATGACACAAGTTGACCTACAAAGAAACAACCATACATATGAGATTAAGCTATAGCCAGGAGTTTGGGCATGAGGGGTTTTGTACCAGCAAGTCATTTTGTAACTGTCCTGGTGTATATTGACCAAATATGTTTGCAAATATGGCTCACAGTTACACAGCAACTGACAATAGAACTTACACAATTATACAGTAACTGACAACCATCCCTGAATTCGACACAAACATCCATTCCTGTAGACATTCACACACTTGTATGGAGCTAAAAAGACTTTCTGACTACAATACTGACTACAGTAAAAATACAAAAACAGCATGCCCTTCTGTACTTTAACATAGTTATGTGCAATAACTGTTGCTGCTTTTCACTTCAGGCACTTCACACTAGAGATTGAAGGATCTATTGGCTGTGTATCGGTATCGGACGATTTTAAATCTAAATATGCGATTGGCCGATATTTCTCCGATGTAGCCGATCCCAAGAGCTGATCGATGCCATTAAACAAATGAACATAATTTCGGTAGTTCCAGCTAGCGTTTCATCCAGGAAAAGGAGCCTTCAGTGAAACCCCCTCCGGCCAGTTCCCGGCAATTCTTATCTGAACCACTAGGTGGAAATACATACACTTTCATTTTCCACAGACTGACTAAAGCAGCGGCCTCACAAGAACAGCTTATGGTGTCCACTGAATGTGCTGATAGAAAACATGTCATCCGTCTGGCAGTTGTTTACTGTATGTGATGCAGACTCATAAAATCAACGTGTCTCGTGGGGGAACCAAGACAAAGACATCTAACCTGATGGGACATTCATAGTATCAACAAACAGCAAAGCTAGCACAGGCAGCTAGCACAAAACAAATTACCCAGAAACCCGTGCACATTTGACCGGTACGAAAAGTACAGCAGCAACAGCCAGAAAGCTAAAGGAACCACAGCCAAAGTGAGTTTATAGCTCTAGAGAACAACCATGTTTCATGACTTGCTTGCGCTAATAATTGCATGTAGCCCTGCCGTGGCATATAGCCCCGCTCTCTTGTTTTTTGTGTGTATTTATACATCTCTAATAGTTAACAAATCACAAAGAGTTACCATTAATGCATACACATGTAAAGTCAACTAGGTGTGTTTTTTTTCTTTATTCCACAACAGCTGCCTAATTAATCCTCGCTCTCACAACTAAATGTTTTCTAATATCATTTGTATCAAAAAAACTGTCTATGAATTACTTTTACTGTTGATATAAAACAATGAAATAAAAATATCAAATGTATTACTGTCATTATGGGCCAAGACAGTAAATGAAGTCTACCTGTTTTGCTTTTAAGTTTGTAGGTCCTAATTCCTTCACTGGAGATACGAAGATCAATGGTGATGGACTGTCCAAATACGTCCGGCTTAAACGCATCCTGACCTCGGTTCCTCAGTGTGATCGAGATTTCTGCAGAGCTAATGTTGCAGCACACACATACGATAATGTTGGCATGAATACAAACATGCCCAAATGACTAAAAATAAATTAAAAATAACAGAAACAGTAAAATGAGGAGACAAGTACCTCTCGCCTTCTTTGACAAAGCCTTTTATTGAAGAGCCTCTGTTGGTGGTCTGTGCTTTTCCTCCCAAACCCACAATCAGAGCTGTGAGTATTGCACTTTTACCACCTAAAACAAAAACAAAGAGAAACACTCTAATGACCATAATTATAATCGCAGCTAAATCAAAGCTTTTTTTTCAGGAGCGTTAACTACAGTGCTGTAAATGTTCCTCCAATTTAATCTGTTTCTGCATATTTTCCACATATTTCACAAAATGCTATGTCTTAACAATGATTTTATTTATTAAAATGTTGTTTAGTCCTACCTGGACCTATGTGAAAATGTATTAAATCAACTACTTAACCAAATTCAATTGATGAGTGTATTCAATTTCACTAGTCACACCCTGGCATGATTACAGACCTGTTGAACATTACGTGCATAGACCCTGTTTGGCAATGTGAAGCAGCTAAAAGCTCTCAAAAAGCAGCAAATTATTTCATGTTCAGAACAGATTCAAGTCCAGATGCAATACAAAGTCACTAAAATGGAAAGGGTTACAAAAGCCATTGATAAGGTTCTGGGACTCCAATGAACCACTGAGAGGGTCATTAGGTTGAGGTGACATAAGAACCCAGATGAACAACTGAAGACCTTCGGGCCTCATTTGCCAGGTGAATGCACTCAATTTCACAATAACAAAGACACTTGGCAAAAATGGCATCCATGGGTGAGTTACAAAGCTCAAACTACAGCTGATACAACAGAGTATGATGGCTCCCCTCACATTTTTCAAAAGCATGTAAAGCTAATATTACATCCACCATAAGAACAACATACCAACAGTCAAACATGGTGGCGGTAGTGTGATGGTCTGGGGCTTCTTTGCGCACAGACAAGCAAAATTCCTCTACAGCCACGTAAAGTGATTGCAAACGTTTGATTGGGATGCTTACTGCCAAGGGTTTCAGTTTAAGGTGGCAACTTCTTTTTCACATGTGTGATTATAGGTTTTGAATAAATCTTCAATAACTAGAATGATACAATTTGTGTTTACTCATCATTTAAACTTTATGTATTATGTGATATCTTACTTAATCCTCAATTTAATCTTCTACTTATATTTATGAATTGTAGAATTCTCTTTGACAGTTTCACACGATTACGTCTTGCTGAGGATAGTACTTTCTATGCACAGGGTAAACAAATTCTAATAAAATTCCTTTTAAGGATTTTATTATCACTTATTTCTTGATTTGTAATGCAAAGACATGTTTCATTTCTTATTCTAAGAATCAGTGCTCCAAAACTTGGTGGAAAATTCTTTATGGTAATGGCAAACATCTGTTAAAAACAGTGTCATGGTCCGGAGATTTAACAAGGCATGCCCAACTCATATTTAAACACAAGAGAAAACAATGAAAGGCAACAAACTTACTTCCATTATTTCCAACAACAAAATTGACATTTGACCCAAACGTAAAGGGACCAAGAAGAGAATGGCACATGAAGTTCTTTAGAAATATCGTCTCTATAATGCCAACCTCGCCTGAGGCCTGGGGAGCAAAAAGAAACACACAGAAGCAAGTCACATATAAAACAAAGCTCAAGGATAAAACCCCAGATTCACAGAGTTTTGATACAAAAGAAAGCATTGTGTGCTAAAAAGCTGCAATGGTTTGTATGGCGATTGTCCCTACTGACACATTCTTAACAAGTATGTTAGGTAGAAGTTAATTCTTTACTTCTTTCATTGCATGAAACATACTGCCAGTGAAAGATGTTTTTTGTAGAATATTAACAAATCCACACCAAATTTGCTTTAGTAGCTTTATTAACATCAAAATACTAATAGTGTACACTTAAACTTACAATAAATAACAAAGATTACAATGTTCACATCTGAAGCTTACTCAAAGTGCTGTGTGTGTGTGTGTGTGTGTGTGTGTGTGTGTGTGTGTGTGTGTGTGCACGCATTACACTATGTGCCGCCCAGAGAACACTACTGCCTTGATTGAAGCAAATGCCTTCTTCATCGTCTACTTCCGGCTCTGCCTGAGAAGACTTTGCTCTTTTTCGTGGCACTTCCACCAGATGATTGTTCTTCCTCTTAGACATCTGCATATAGTACAAACACACAACCATAAGCATCACACTTTTATTAGAGAAACATAAAATGTGATTTGCCATAGAAACAGCTGTGTGTGCACAAGTTTATTAGCCTAAGTCATACTTTTCATGTAATTTCATCATTGTAACGTAAAAAACAAAACTGTCACTTAAGAAGTACATCAGAGAAATTTCCAGCTTCAAACATTGCTGAAAAATGTGAGACAAGGACCACAATGCAAAAAGGTTCATTCAAACACCAACAATGCTTGTAAAGTATCTAAAGAACTCACAGTAAGGTACTAGATAGTTTTTGCTACATTTTTTGGAAACACTTCATATTAAAGTTTGCAAATTTGTTAATAAGCAATTAAATATTTATTACATATATACTAACTGCTCATACATACTAACTGCTCATTAGTGAACTAGGATTACATACCTAGCAACTGAGTACACTGTTAACTGTACACCATTATTAATTCACAGCCAATTTACTTATTATTTGTTTAATAACTGCAGAATGACACTTAATAAATGGAGAATAAAGTGTCTATTTATACAAAAAAGTGACATAAGGACTAACTAGTATACAGTACACATTATCAGATTAACACTGATTTTGAGTCTAGGTTTCTAGGTTGTTCTATTATGAATCTGTATAGTAACTAGTTTATTATTATATTTAATTAGGGGGATATAAAGTAGTAATTTGTTGTCATTTATAGTAGTAATTAATGTTCTTTTTAATAATGTAGTGATTATGTCCTAATCAATTTCAGCATTTTCTTCTACATTAACCTGAAAGAGTGACATTGACATTGACACTATCACTTGAATATTGAAACTGAGCAACTACATTAAGAAACCACTGAGTACTGTGTCTGGCCTCTCGTAGCTCACAAGCTAATGACATACCAAATGAAGATGAAGACACTGAACCTGAACTTAATTTGAAGACATGACAGAGAACACTGAATTTGATTAAAGTGCTTTGGAAGATAGCCAGTCATCTAAAACATAATGGAGCACATTCAGAGGACTGAATCATTTAAAAACAGTACAGTACGTCACAGAAGATGATACAAGCACTAAAGAAACATGTTCAAGATACTGCTGAACAATCTAAGTCGGAAATGTAATGTGGGCACCAACCCAGTCAAGCTTCTCGAAAGATGGACTTCTGATTACTAGGGCTTTTCTAAATTTCATTTTTGTGCATCAGAGCTTTGGAAGTTATCAACAGTGAATGTCAGAGGGACGCTGAGACAGTCATTCCCAAAATCTGCGTCTGATGGCCTTGCTAAAAAAAAATAAAAATCCAAATCTCCGGGCTAGCTGCTTTCATCATGAGTTGTTCAGTGTTTGCAGTTCACCTTTACTGGTAGCCTACATTTAGCCAAACAATTTAAACACAAAATACCCAACAAATAAATATATGAATAGTTAAACAGTCAGATCCTATTCCTTTACTATCCTACAATGATAGTAACTAGCAAATGTTTCGGAGCCAACAGCAACTGATTTGAAAGAACCCAAAGGATAATTTGAATGGCAATTTGAATGAACCCAGCGGCTAATCTGAACCCAGAGTTATGTTCTTCAGCGTCTACACTGCCAAGGTGATGCGCAAATGAAAGGCTTTCGACGTGGTAAAAACCCAACTCAGAGCTATGAAACTCGAATAAGTACTGCTTTATCCACCTACATCAAGAGTGACAGTAAATTGGGCACACATGAGGTTCAACACACCAGATGGGGAGGTGGCTGCTTTCATAGATTATCTTGCATGAGTTGTCTCTATATCTTGCCTTAAGCTTTACAGATGAACTCTTCACCTTTCAAGTAATGAATATACATTTTTCTCCCAACTGACCAACACGAGTCGAGACAGATTTCTATTTCATGTTGCAGAGCTTGCTGCATCTCTTTGCTATAGTTTTCTCTGGATGCAGAGAAAGCATTTAACCTTGTAGGATGGTGGTACTTATTTTTTTGTCATGGAAGAAATTAACTAAGGCACAAACTTCATTAACTGGATAAAAGTGTTGCATAAAGATCAGCACTTACAAATGGCATCTGCTGGTCAAAATAGAGAACACTATTAAAGGACTGTGCATTGGTGGTATAATTTATTTATTAAATTGGTAGCCATGCCTGTAGACCAAGGTTGAACAAAATTCAGAACTGAATTGAGAATGATCCATAAATTCCAATTCAATTCTTGAATTTGAATTTGAATTGAGATAGCAAACAGCAAGTGGAATAGCAATTCAAATTGCAGGAAGTAGAATTAGTATTCCATAAAATTCAAAAACATTTATGATACATAATGAAGGTGCATTTGACAATGAGGATTTACATTATATACACTGCTCAAAAAATAAATGGAACACTTAAACAACACAATATAACACCAAGTAAATCAAACTTCTGTGAAATCAAACTGTCCACTTAGGAAGCAACACTGATTGACAATCAATTTCACATGCTGTTGTCAAATGGAATAGACAACAGGTGGAAATTATTGGCAATTAGCAAGACACACTCAATAAAGGAGTGGTTCTGCAGGTGGGGACCACAGAATACTTCTCAGTACCTATGCTTTCTGGCTGCTGTGTTGGTCACTTTTGAATGTTGGTGGTGCTTTCACACTTGTGGTAGCATGAGACAGACTCTACCACCCACACAAGTGGCTCAGGTAGTGCAGCTCATCCAGGATGTCACCTGGATGCGAGCTGTGGCAAGAAGGTTTGCTGTGTCTGTCAGCGTAGTGTCCAGAGGCTGGAGGCGCTACCAGGAGACAAAGCAGTGCACCAGGAGACGTGGAGGAGGCCGTAGGAGGGCAACAACCTGGCAGCAGGATCTTTGTGCAAAGAGGAACAGGGAAGCACCTGCCAGAGCCATGCAAAATGACCTCCAGCAGGCCACAAATGTGTATGTCTGCTCAAACGGTTAGAAATCGACTTCATGAGGATGGTATGAGGGCCCGACGTCCACAGATGGGGGTTGTGCTCACAGCCTAACGCTTGTGCAGGACGCTTGGCATTTGCCAAAGAACACCAGTATTGGCAAATTCACCACTGGCACCCTGTGCTCTTCACAGATAAAAGCAAGTTCACACTGAGCACATGTGACAGACAGGACAGAGTCTGGAGACACCGTGTAGAGGGATCTGCTGCCTGCATCATCCTTTATTTGGGACATCATGTCTCACTTTATCCACCAACTCCTGGACACTTTGTGGTGCAACACAGACTGTCCAGGAGTTGGCGGATGCTTTAGTCCAGGTATGGGAGAAGATCCACCTCATCAGAAGCAGACCCAGGCATTGTAGGGAGGTCATACAGGCATGTGGAGGCCCACACACAATACTGAGCCACATTTTGACTTGTTTTAAGAACACTACATAAAAGTTGGATCAGCCTGTAGTGTGTTTTTCCACTTTAATTTTGTGTGTGACTGCAAATCCAGGCCTCCATTGGTTAATAGATTTGATTTCCACTGATGATTTTTGTGTGATTTTGTTGTCAGCTCATTCAACAGAACAAAGTATTTAATTAGAATATTTTATTCATTCAGATCTAGGATGTGTTATTTGAGTGTTCCCTTTATTTTTTTGAGCAGGGTATTACATATGATTACAGCATGAATGTCATGGAATTTATGTACACAATACTTTATTATAGTGAATAGGCCTATTTGTTTTTACCACAAACTAACATTAAAAACATACTCTATACAGATCATTAAAATTGTAATAACTTTCAAATTGTGAAAAACGATAGGATAGCATTTCATTTCCCAGAATACCTTGCTTTATTTAACTCTTTAAAATGGTTGTCCAAACATTTAAGACAATTTGTTTGGAGTACCCTCTAGTGAAACAAGCTAATTGAGGGCCTGAGCTGGTTTGTACCTTTGATTTTTGTAATTACAGCAATATGCAAAATGATAGCACACGTAAAAGGACGTCTGTGCTTGTTAATTTTGGTGAGCCAATTCCCACAGAGCAATCTGCAGTTACTGCAGTGCAGTGCTCCAGTTAAATTTCAAACAGCACCTCCAAGTAAGTTTACAGATTTGTTATTTGCTTTTTATTTTAATCACCATGGCATGTATTTGCATTGGGAACTGTGAATCAATCAGTAATACATTACACTTTAATCACCACTTGAAACATGTAGTGTATTAAAGATAATGACTCTCTAATCACACTATTTCTCATTTGCTTGTGCAAGTCCAAATCATGAATCTTGGCATATCATGTGAAAGAAAAGTAGCCTTGGAGGCAGGATTCTGGGCACAGCATTATAGAGAGGCAGAAAAAACAGCATTTTTGCTGTACAAATTTAACTGTAGTATAACATAAAAACTTGCTGGCACTTGTTTAGACTTTTCTTTAGACTGGGAGAATATTGGCTTTCCTGTATACAGAAGAAACACCATGAAATCTTTCTGGAGCCTGCATCCAGCATTGGCATGAGTCAACCAATCAAGATGAAGACAGTCATCCTCCAACTTCAACTTCTAAGTGGTCATCAACCAATACCCATCAAGTGACTCTGACAGATAGTATGGTTACATGTATTTCAGATGGTCTCCTCCTGTCTCTACTGCTGAAACTCTCAGAGAGAGCCTTATTCCACAACGTTCGGATTCTGTGAAATCTAGCTAATCTGATGGCAAAAACTGGCCATATTTGCCTGACCATCGATTTATGGTCAAATTTATCGAAGAGGTCCTTTTTTAGGATGACGCCCACTTCCTGGTTGATTTCAACTTGCAGATCATAATGCTGAGCTGTCAGCATTTTAAAGGGAGACACACAGCTGAAAATATTTGCCAGGTCTATGATGGTGTTCTGAGCAATTACAATATTTAGAACAAGGTGCCATTCATTGTAATTGACAATGCATCCAATATGATAAAGGCATTCTCTCTGTTTCCACCTGTTCATGTTAAAAGTGAGGGTGAAGAGGATGACACCAGTGATCTAGATATAGTCAGTGTAGAAGAGGAGATTATGTACTTTAATTATTAAACATTAAGGAAATGTATGCTTAATGTCAGTGTCTAGAGTTTTCCATTCAAATTTACATCCTGTAGGGTGGATTCAATTTAAATTCAAATTAATTTATTGAACTGGATTAAATTCTGAAATTCTAAATTGGACAGCCCTGCTGTAGACAGATTAATATCAATACATCGGCCCAACATTTCCCTGCAAGTGATCAATAGCATTTTTATATTTCGTCATTTATGTGGCTCTGGAAATCTGAAACAGCTATATACAGACAAATTCCCGTACTTGTTAGAAAAGACAAAGCCAAGCCTAGACTAATGGAAAGCTCTGTCTGTTTCCTGGCTGGGACGTAAAGGGACGTAAAGGGACGTGTATATATATATATATATATATAATTTTTTTTTTTTTAATTAGTTTGGGAAGGCTGTGTTAACACTCTTACTATAATTGCACTAAGGATATGGAGGGCCCCCATGACCCCAAGTAGTGGGATTAAGTGGCAGATAATGGATGGATGGATATAGAGGGCCATCATTGGCTTTAAAGAAGATTTAAGGTGACCTTTGTCCTAAGACCAACTCTTTGGCCTTGCTGTTTGGGAAGGCTGTGTTAACACTCTTACTATAATTGCACTAAGGATATGGAGGGCCCCCATGACCCCAAGTAGTGGGATTAAGTGGCAGATAATGGATGGATGGATATAGAGGGCCATCATTGGCTTTAAAGAAGATTTAAGGTGACCTTTGTCCTAAGACCAATTCAATTTTTTAATTAAAAAAAAAATTATCTTGACTTTATACAAACTATACAAATTAGTTCTGCAGGCTTTCAAATAAAAGCAATTTGATTCCATATCAAAGCATATCATATCATATCAGTTTTGAATTATACATTGAATGCATATTTCATCCAATCTGAAGGAATACTTTTAACTGCCTCCTTTCTTTTTTGTGTTATGTAGCTTTGTGTGCAAGTAAACAGTTGGCCAAGTTCAAAGCTGAAAGAACATGCCAAAACTTTCTCCCATAGATACCACTTTTCATAGCTGCCTGAAACACCCCGCTGGAATAGGGGCAAGCTCATCACACTCATACACAACGCAAAGCAGATTGTTTTAGAAGAACCGACACCATTGTAAGAATAGCCACCCTAACATCTTGCACAGATAACATTGGTGTACCTCCACTGGTAAAACCGGTTAAAACAAACATTTAGCTCGAAAGGCTTTATAATATATTTAGTTTGTCTTAGGGGTGGTACTGTTTGTGAGTCACTGTGTTTGGGCTTCTCATGCTATTCACAGCACAGAAAAAAATGCATATAATAGTGGGGACGACATGCTGGTCTTCTCTTTTATATCGTATACTGGCCATCTATTATGAACTAACAGCTGTATTTTGGCATGCATGTCTAAATACTTAACGACTTTCACAAACATCTGACCCATATAAACCATTTGTTGTAAACTAGTTAAGCGATGTACAGGAGATTTAATCGTGTATTTGGAAACGAAGGTCACCGTCAACTGAGATAAGTGGAACGCTGTATATGTATGTGTGTATCGTATATACGCATGTATATTTGTGTATCTGTGCTAAGCGCCTAGCGCATAACCTCTTATTATTTCCTACAAACATGGCGCCAAATCACAGCTTAATAAATCAGCTTGCAATTGCGCCTCTAGTATTACTGGCTGTGCTGGGAAACAAATCCAAACCTACGGATACGGAAAGCAAAAAAATAAGTCGAAATGTTAACGACAGCTAAGTTATCTCTTCACAACAAGCACCATATGACTAGCTTGCTTTTAACTGAAGGCACTGAGCGTTTCTCAAAATAAATCTTCCTTACATCTGTATGTCATGTTAGTGTGGTCCGGCTAGCGCTGTCATCGAGGCATGAGAGGCAAAATCAGGACGTATGAGCAACTTAGTTAGCCAGCTAGCAAGCTAACATAAAAAGTTTCACAGCGAGCTGATACGAACTTTACATATAGAAATATACCTTCCAAGCAAGACCTTTCCACATGACAGGAACGCACTGACTGTAACTAATGTTCGAAACATTGTGACTTTAGAAGACAGACCACACTGAACACACAAACATACCACAGCTGTTTGGTCCCGCGCTGCTTCTACTTCTACTGCTCGAAGTTCTGGCGGATCACGATCTGGACGCGTTTACCGCCACCTGCCTGCATAATCAGTCAGTGTGAAACAACAGCAAAGTAAGTACATAACTACCAAGACAATAACCTACATACATGTAGAGTAAAGAATTACCTTATGTAGTTATGCACTCAGATTTATCATTGAAATGTATCATTAAATACTCCAGTACAGTACCTCGCTGCTCACTGCTGTGTGCTTTTGGCCTATTCCCAGAAAACTCAACACTTTCGAAGATAATCATTATTGGTCAGTATACGCTGCACTCTCGCTAAACATCGTATATCTTGTCAGTGGAAACAACTGGTCAGTGGTTTGGCCATGGGAAAATTTGCAATAAAAACATAAACCACGTCAGGTAATTCTTTGGAAAGCCAATTATGTAGAAACAATGTGGGTATCTATTGCATATTCTCTCTGGTGATCAATGTGGTGTATAATGTAATTTTATATTTTAATTTCTATCATTTTAATGCACTCATTTTATTTATCCTTCTTCTTATTCTTTATTAAGTTGGCTTGAAAGAGCCAACTTACTGTTCTTCATAATCTTCTTATTATTATTATTCTATTCGCAAAATATAATCACTAATTCGTCCCACAGTTTTCAAGCTAGAACCACGAAATTCGGCGGGATCGTAGGTCCTATAGCGCAGATTTATGCTTGTGCTTTTCTAAGCGATCCGAACTACGGTTTTCCGGAAAACGGCGTTCAAACAGGGAATTTTTGCCCCATAGGAATGAATGGCGGAATGTTGAGAGAATTCAAACTTAACTGCCAGCAGTGATGTCACAATGCACACCTCTCACACAGACACCCATTAAACAGTAAACACAAACTCACACACACGCACGGTCACACACACACACCCTACACAACACACACACTACACCACATACACACACCCTACACAACCTACACACACTACACACCACACATACCCTACACAACACACACAACCTACACAACCTACACACACTACACACCACACATAACCTACACAACACACACACCCTACACATCACACACACACACACACACTACACAACATACACAAACTACACAACATACACACTACACAACATACAAACTACACAACATACACACTACACAACACACACCCTACACAACATACACATTACACAACACACACACTACACAACATACACACTACACAACACACACCCTACACAACATACACATTACACAACACACACACTACACAACATACACACTACACAACATACACATTACACACACACTACACAATTACACAACATACACACCCCACACAACATACACACCCTACACAACATACACACCCTACACAACATAGACACTACACAACATACACAATACTCAACATACACACACTATACAACAAACACACTACACAACACACAAACTTCACAACATACACACCCTACACAACATACACAATACACAACATACACACCCTACACAACATACACACCCTACACAACATAGACACTACACAACATACACAATACTCAACATACACACACTATACAACAAACACACTACACAACACACAAACTTCACAACATACACACACTACACAACATACACAATACACAACATACACACCCTACACAACATACACACTACACAATACACACACTACACAACATACACAATACACAACACACAAACTACATAACATACACACTACACAACACACACACTACACAACATACACACACTACACAACACACACACCCTACACAACATACACACCCTACACACCACACATACCCTAAACAACACACACACCCTACACAACACACACAACCTACACAACCTACACACACTACACACCACACATAACCTACACAACACACACACCCTACACAACACACACACACTACACAACATACACAAACTACACAACATACACACTACACAACGTACAAACTACACAACATACACACTACACAACACACACCCTACACAACATACACATTACACAACACACACACTACACAACATACACACTACACAACATACACATTACACACACACTACACAATTACACAACATACACACCCTACACAACATACACACTACACAACATACACACCCTACACAACATACACACCCTACACAACATACACACTACACAACATACACAATACACAAGATACACACACTACACAACAAACACACTACACAACACACAAACTACACAACATACACCCTATACAACATACACACCCTACACAACATACACACTACACAATACACACACTACACAACATACACAATACACAACATACACACCCTACACAACATACACACCCTACACAACATACACACTACACAAAACACAAACTACACAACATACACACTACACAATACACACACTACACAACATACACAATACACAACACACAAACTACACAACATACACACTACACAACACACACACTACACAACATACACACCCTAAACACACACACACTACACAACATATACACTACATAATAGACACAAACTGACACGCACGCACGCTCACACACTTTATGGGAATTTAAGGTGGACTTGTGGGAATTTAAGGTGGAACTATGGGAATTTAAGGTGGACTTGTGGGAATTTAAGGTGGACTTGTGGGAATTTAAGGTGGACTTGTTGAAATGTAAGGTGGACTTGTAGAAATTTAAGGTGGAGTGAATTTAAGGTGGAATTGTTGAAATGTAAGGTGGACTTGTAGAAATTTAAGGTGGAATTGTAGAAATTTAAAGTGGAGTACTAAATATTTAAGGTGGATTGCTAGATATGTAAGGTGGACTTGTAGGAATTTAAGGTGGATTTATAGGAATTCAAGGTGGAGTTACAGGGTACAAAACACACCTTCACCAAACACAGACATCACACACACACAACTATCAGCGGGAGATTTCAAGCCAACTTCGAAGTTCGTTCAACTTCCCCTCTCTAGTTATTATTGGCATTATTATAATAATTTTATAAATACACGTTATATGTTATATTCTATTTGAAAAGTGAAAACCGTATTAATTGCATTGGTAAACGTAAAAGATAAGATAATCCTTTATTAGTCCTACAGTGGGGGTGTTACAGCAGCAAAATGTTAGCAAGGCACTCAGTACAAAAATAGATAAATAAACTGTAAAGTATATACAATATAAATGTCATTATTAATGCACTAGCTTAACCCGGGATAGGACGGAAAGAAGGCTCCAACTTTGAGTTCGGTATCAGGTAAATGAACAGTCTCAACTTTTACTCTGTCTCAGCTCTGCCTGGGTTAAGGTGGATTCAGAACTTGTTCTAGAGATCAGTGGAGTGCAACGCCTCCAGCTGAGATAACTGGAAACAGAATTAATTCCTGGATATTAATAAAACCTTTAAACAGAACAGGGGTGCTGAATTATCCTGGAGATCTAATTCAATTTAATTAAAGTTTATTTGTATAGCGCTTTACAAAGCAGCTTTACAAAAATTTGAAAACAAACAGTTTTATTTTATTAGTATTATTATTTGTTTGTTAATGTTGGAATATTATTACTAGATCTTAATTTCATCATAAAAAGACAATATATGTTGTTTGGCTTATGCTCAAATAACTTAACTTATTTACTTATACAAAATTACATGTTTACTTATTCAATGTGTGATCTCTTTTTAGTTTTTGGAGGACAACGCAGACCAGAAAAATATGAATGAATGGCTTTCATAAATTTGTATAATGTTGTGGTAAAATACACAACACTGCAATCTGTAATTTGAGAACTACAAAGTGTATCTATGTGGTAAGTGAATCTGAAAAAAATGAGCAGTACACGTGGATATAATGTGTAAAGTACAAGTGCTGTTACAAGTGCTGTTATTTCGCCGACATTTTCTCCCCCATCCGATACATGTCCAATAGATCAAATTTCCTTTTCCATCCAATCTCTAATCACACAGAATAGTTTTTTGTTTGTTTTTTTCTTTTTATAAGAATGAACTTATTAATCCACAATATGGTGGTTTTATATAAACATACAATACAATTTTCCAGTGGAACATTTTGTTTGTTAAAAATCACATTTTAAAAGAAAAATCAATGCATTCAAATAATTCAGTATAATCCTGTCATGTAGATTAAACCAGACACACTGCCCATCTCTTAAAAATGATTCAAACGAGTTTTGACTATAATTTTACGATAACCATCAGCCAAATCTTTCATACTGCCTTTTTTACTCAAGTAAAACTTTTGAGAGCAAGCCTAACATTGTACCTTTATCCTATGTCTGTTTTTTTAACAGACACTTCAGGAGAAAAAAGTCTTATGTATGTATGAATTTGTTCATCTAAAATAAGTTTCACTACATTACTTTTCGTAACATTGAAATCTTTAAGAGGCAATTCATGGCATATCATAAATTCACTGGTGCTGCATGTTTGCATGAGTTAAATGTCTTCAAAAAATATAATGGAAATATATCATGTCATTATCCACCCCTAGATATGGTGGAATAACTAATAAATCAACAAATCTAATATGGTCAGCCTTCATTATTGACTCAATCTTGTTTGGAGTCATTACCAACAAACCATTCCAGAATATTTTCTGACATTCTCTGTAGCATTATTATCCAGCTGTTCAGCAGCTATTCTTCATTTGATTGAAAATGTAGGTTTCACCCATGTACACTCACTGGCCACTTTCTTAAGTACACCTACATCATATCTACATTCATGGCACATTTTATCAGATCGACTTACAATTTTATACAATAACTGTAGTCCATCTATTTCATAAACAGTTACTGTAAGCATTTAAACAATATATGGATTATAGTCTGTGATCACAATACTACCAAGTGTGCATATCTGATAAGTGGACCAAACAATGAGTGTAAACATAAGTTATCTGAGAGTGCATGTACAGATATATAAAGTGTTCTTTCTTGAGGGGAAATTGCTGGTTGGTAGTTGTCCTATCAATACTGTAAAACGTGATGAACTTTAGCTAAAATAAGAATAATAATAATAATAAAGTAGAAATGTAGACTGATAGACCACAGCTGCCCTTGGACAGCTTACAAATAAACCATTACAATACAATCTCTCACTGTAGAAGCATAGTATTTTTTATATATTGCAGATTTGCTTACTTATGTTGTTGTGTAAATGTTTTTGGTGAGTGTCAGTCAGAGAAATCACAGTATAGCAATGTGAGGCCTTTTTGTAACTTTTTATTGGGCTATGTTCAGCCTTTTTGAAAAGAAAAAAAAAAACATTTTTTACATCAGAAAAAAAAACCCAGAAAATCGAAATAGAACAAAAAGTCAGCAATTATTTTTTTCCCCTTTCTCTTGTGGCTCTCTCCATTTTTCCTGCTTGTCTGGGGCTAGAGCAGTTCCCATGAGGTTGGCACCAGGGTGTTAGGGTTATTTCAGATGCGTGTCAGCTGGTGCCAAAGTCCAGAAGGCAGAATACTTTCCACTTTCTCCATGATGAAGTTTAGAGGTGCAAACAGGGTGCCAAGAAACTGCAGTTAGAAGGAGGAAAATAGTTCAGTAAGTATGTGAAAGTCAAGGTACTTTGGCAAGAAGCAGGTTAAGGTAATGCAATGTCCCAATGCATGTAAGTGTTTTTAGTTTAAGCAAACAATTAAATAATCACATCATTTATAAAAATCATAAAAAAAAAAAAAATCAGAGGAACAGTATGTCCTACATAAGTCTTTGTATACTTCTCATACCTCTGTCTTTTAGTCATATGTATTGGAATAACTGGATGTTAAAACATTAAAATGTGTTATTTTGTTACCACGCAGAGTAGTTAGTATGTATTCCTCGACTTGTGTAATCTGAAGAAAGTGTAAAAGAAAAACCCTTGACATGCAAATACAAACATGACTTGGACTACACAATAATATACAGACATAATGTAAACCGGAAACACCCTGGCTTGCAACATTAGAAAAAAAATGAGAATAAAGCAGATCAAAGCAAATGTAAGATGAGATGTAACAGTAAGACATGCATTTGGGGTGCCAACAAGCTTCATCCTGAATAGGTCTACAGAGTATCCAGGTTTTATTTCTGACTTAAGAATAAGGAGATTTCATTAGAACACAGGAGCTGGATTTACCTTTAAAACTCTAGTTCATAAAAGCTGCACAGGTGTTGACTACAGAGAGGAAGGGCTGACTAAAGTGTTTAAGTAACCAATTAATATCATGGGGATATATGTACATGCAATTAAGTACTGATCACAAAAACTAGACAACATATACAAAAGACAACAAAAGACAACATTTACAATCATTTTATCGCCTCTGTTGGATAGTAAAATAATTGATAACAGTTTTCCACAAAGACAGACTGAAGAATTGTGGCTATAAAACATCTTATACTGCTACACCCCACCTCTTGCATTCTGTTACCACAGGAACATAACCACAGCACCACAATGTGAAAGAAGGCATTTCAATGAATTAGGCTTAGAACAATTTCTGTTCTTAAACAGTACGTGGTGCTAAAAAGCAATCCATGTTGGCCAGAATGTAAGCAGGTGGGTGGTAGGACAGGTTTTATAAAATAATCTAAGATTATTTTAGAATTTGTATTAGTAGAAAATATTGCCCCTTTTGACCCATAAACCCAAACTGCTTGGATGAATCCCATCTTCCTAAAAGGATGGAAGACTCAAGATAAGGTTAAAATCATCAATAAAAACCAAATTAGTAGAGAGGCAGGTTTGTTGGAGCAAGTAATAGCAAGGGGCTACAGATGAAAAAACAAAAAAAGATCTGACACAGTTTCTTTAGGGAAGTGACAAATCAAGTTTGACCTCCCATACCTCCTTTACCAAATACCAGATATACTATTTACCAAATATTAGGAAAGCAATGTGAATCGGTCATAGATGTAATCATAAGACTATGGGACACATTTAGAACAATATATGCTGCCCTCTGGACACTGCCAATTTTATGGACATCCATGCCAATTTTATGGACATCAACATGCCAACACCAAGCAACATTCTGTATGTGTTACAACAGCATGGCTGCAAACTCTGAAAATGCAGTTGCCAGACTGGCCTGCCTGGTCCAGAAGTGTCTCCCACTGAAAAAATGTTTTATTAAGCCAACAAATGCCCTGTACAACTGCACAGCTGAAGATAACAAAAAAGGCAAAAGATGTGCTTTCAAAACTGGATTAGTTTGGTCTCTTGTACCAAAATGTTTAAGTGCTGTTAAAAGGATATAACAAGAGGTAAACAAGACCCAACTTTTTATCACATCAAATTTGGAATGAAAAAGTTCACAAGGTAAAAAAAATTAATATTGTAACTTAGTTAAAAAGAAATGAATAAACAAGTTTTTTATCACTATTACACATACTAAGTTAAGTGTTATTATGCATCACATAAAAACAAAAATCTGAAAAAGGGAGAACCTTTAAACTTGCATAGAACTTTACATTACACAAAGGTGCTCATTTTAAAGTTGTTTAACACCTCTTTTTAAAATCATTTTTCAAGTCAATGGAACCAGTGATTTTAGAGCATTTCTATTGATCCATTCATGTAACAGGATATAACGGGCATTTGCCATGTTCAAATGATACCGAAAAATGGAAATCGACAAAAATTAAGATTCTTGTTTTTGTTTGGAGGGCGATGTTGTAAAGTCACAATTGTTCTCTCCTGTGTTTTCTTTTTCTTTATTTATGTACTCCAATCTGACTGAATACACAATTGCAATTGTGTCCTTTTTTGTTTAATATAAGTAAAACATAAAACATAAAATGTCAGACTCACTGCCTTGGCAAAGACTCCCATGAGTTCAGGAAACTGGTGTGTGAGGAGAGCTAGCATGGCGGTGAAGGAACAGAGGCCTGCCGTAAACAGAATGAAGAAAGGCAGCTCCTTCTTCGGGTACACAGACACTTCATGAAACACTGCTTACACACATAAGACATGTTAGGGAGAGTTAGCCAGCACAACACAATAGAAAACACATTGAAGAAACCACCAACCCAAACACATGGCTGCATGGCTTGTTTATGTACTATATTAAGGTTTGTAATAATGTAAGCCGTTAAAATGTAAGTACTACACATAACTACGTTCACAAACAGTTTTGTATCTGTTTGGTGCCGCCATCAAGGTCACTAAGGTAAATTCATTTAGCATTTGACTGACCGCTTGACCACCAGTGTGTAATTCAGTGTCTCTTTTAATTAAGCGCTCTAGTGAACTTAGCATGTGAAATATAAATAAACATAGAAAGTTCATTGTCATGTTCTTTAAGGAACTAATAGCTTCTCTACTATGACACTGCACAAAGAACACCTTTTATCACAATTTATTTTTCAGAACATACTTTTACTCTCTTAAGTAGCTGTAATTGCATAAAACTTGGTTGCAGATTGCGTGCCTGCTCTTTAAATCTAAGAAAACAGGGACTGAACCTTGAAGTGTTTTAACAACTTAAAAATCAATAAAATTAATAGGGACAGAGCCTTTGTATTATCCATTTTATAAGGATGTGTTTTTCTAGATGTATATAACAATATAAACAGTTAAATTGTAGACATTTTAATGTATGAAAAAGGAAAAAAAATATAATGCAATCTGATGTTCCTGCAGTGGAACATTTTATAGACACAGTGACTAACAGCAAAGCAATTACAGCAAAGAAGTACAGAGTGTATTTAAGTAAACGTATTACGTTGAGAGAGAAAGAGAGAGAGGATAACTTCTTACTTGGTAGAAGTTCCCTGTCTGCGGTCTCTGTGCAGATTGGGTATGGATAAAACAGATGTCCCTTTTCCAAAGGGTAAGGAATCATTCTAAAAGCTGGAAAGTAAAGTTACATGTACGTTAGTGCTGCCAAGCCATTAGACACTGAATTTTTTTCTACTTAAAACATCATGCTATATAATACATTAAGCCACAATCATATAATGAATCATGCAATGAATTATAAAACAAATAAGGTGAACCAACAAGTGCAATTTGCATTTGCTGTGAAATGGGACATGTGCGAAAGATTGCTCCATTTTGGTTCAGTTTAAAAAAATATTTTGGTGCAGTTATCAGGCTGACTAATTAGCCCAACATTAACAGTAAGAACAGTTATACCAGTTTGCAAAAGCATATTGGACACATTTTTGTGACAAAAGATCAGTGTACTTGGGCATTAGTTCTCAGCTCAGGTCATGTCAAATATAATGATGTTAATTTTGGCAGCTGATTTTGATTTAGTTTTAGTCTTTTAAATCATTTTAATAATATTAGTTTAGTTTTACACATTTCTAGGTGACTGGGGCTCCAATGCCTCTAAAGGTTTTTTGTGTTTTTTTCAAGGTATTTTTATAGTAAACGTTGTAGCAAGATAATTAAAGTTATGACATAAATCACTGCTTATGTTTGTTCCAAGGAGAGGAACCATAACAACATAAACATAGGCCACTGCATGTCATGCTGTGTGCATCAACAACAAAAATGGGGGCTGTTTACAGGTGGGTTGTTTACACTGGGCTATTTTGGCATTTGTACTTTTGTTTTGGCCTTTTTATACCCCATTAAAAAAAGTTTAGTATTAGAAAATAAATTATTTGACAATAATTATAACTACACTATGGAATGTCACAGTCTCTGCAGTCATAAAATGGCTTTTTATACCTTTTGATAATCTTAGGTGTCAACAAAGTCTTAAAAACAGACTTTTAGATTTGAAGCCATTTGGAGCTCTTAGTGTAGCTTTAAACATGGCTTGCAGAATAACAATATACAGGTGTGATAGATATAGGTACAACCTGCAACAATTTATTGGGAATTTCTTAATATGAAACCAATTGACTCTTATAAGAATATATTGTATTTTTAGGTGTAGATTTGCGTAAGTAGGGTCAGACTGATATTTTAGGAGAACAGAATTGTCTCAACCAATATTTGAATGGTTTATCTTTGGCGTTAAGACATTAAGTGGAGTGTCATGCAAGACTCACAGGACAGCGTGTGAACCTGAAGCAAACATGCTAGCATTTAATTGGCTGAAAATGAGGAGACTATCTGAAAGCTCACGTCTTGATGTCCACATATCATACTTACTGCTAGACATGGAGGAGGTGAGAGCTGATCAGTAAGCTAATGTGAAGTAATCAGGGGTATCAGTCCATATACATCAAGCACTGGTGAGCCTATAGTCTTTCACAGGACTTACTCTCTTCTGTTGCCTGTACTGCACACATGATGTAATATTTTCCAGGTCAACACATTTTTAACTTAAAAAAAAAAAAAAAAAAAGAGGCGCCAGGAGCTTTTACACCACCCAGAGTGTAAGTACTACGTAGTAAACAAAACTGCCATGAGCTATGTTGATTTAAAATGAAATATCACCAGCTTTTCCTGTCCAAAATAATTAAAGGCAGGCATCAGCATTAAAGCTAGAATATTCAGCAAATCTAACATTTGAAAGGCAAAATATTTGGTCATGAGTTTATTTTAAAAAACTGTTAATTTAAAAAAAAGTTTGTTCAATAAGATCACATTCACACAATAGTGGGACCCCAAGTTTTATTAGATGCTTGTATTTATCTTAATCATTTGTAAATTAACACATTCCTTTTTCTTACAGTGGGTAGATGCTAGATGTTGGAGGGTAAGAGGTGGATTGTTGTACTCCTACCAATGTTGCTACCAAACTTACACCATTGATCGTATTTATGCCCAGTTATAATTTTAATACAGTTTAGTCAGATGTTAGTACTTAGATAGCAAACTCTGTATTTGAAGTGCAATTTGGAATTAATTAATTTTGTCTGAAATATGTAACATGACCTGACAGGACATATTCCATAACTTGAAATCACGGATTCTGTTTGATAACAACATAATAGCTTCGTGATGGCTTAATTACGGTGGCTGAGAAGACCAAACGCGCTGCAGATTCACAAAACAAATGTAAGTTCACAAACGCACTGCAAAACTGTTCACAACACAACAGAAGTGTTTCCGGAGGAAACTTAAAGGACGTGGGACCATATATGGCGACGCCTCAGTTATATTTGCTAACTATATTCATCATAGTTTTATTACAGGCTAAGAAATTAAGTAGATATGTTGCTTGCATACCTCTAATGCCGGCCATGTCTAGCCAAAATATATTTATTTCATTAAACAGAGCAAATGTTTTAGCTTTTTGCATCTTGGGAGAAACAAAAAGCTGTTTTTTCTGGGCTTTTAGCACGACAATATTCAGAAAAAAAGTAATACACATTTTGTCTTTTTGCGCACCTTCAGTTATAGGATAAGGAACTGTTAGCTAATGTTCCTAGGCTACACAAGCTTGTAGACAAACTGTAGAACTCACAGGTTATATCACAGTAGCTATATTGAGAGTGAATTATTAATTGACTGAGAGCTCTGTAAAATTAGGTTGATATTGAATATTCGGCGGGTATTCATGTTTATCGCTGCAGCAGACGCTAAAGATGGCAAATGACCATATTATTAGTATCAATTCCTACTGTAAGACAACCATATGACATACATATTTAAAATCATGTGTAGTGTATAGAGACCCATCATACCAACATACTACAACTCTTTGTTTGGTAAGATATGCCTCAGTTGAATTGTAGTTAATTTTTATAAAAATAATTTTAAAAATATATAATTTTATTATAAAAATTACGTAAAATTCCACCGAAGCATATTTGAACAAAAATTTGTTTTATGCCGTCTTTAGCATCTCTGCAGCGATGCCGGCTATATTGATAGAAACTACTCTAAGAAATGGAAAGATCGGGAACTTTGACAAAATGTAACAAGTATAGTTTGTTCCCTGGTTTACCACGACTTAGAAAAAGTAATTTCAGAGTTTTTACGAGTTTGTTTGTGAGCTGCAGCAGTGGCGAAACGCGAATATCCGCCGAATATCCATCATTAACCTAACTTAACCGAGCTCTCTGTTGAAATTAATAATTCGCTCTCAATATAGCTACATTTGCTTTGTTTAATGAAATAAATATATTTTGGCTAGACATGGCCAGCTTTAGTGGTATGCAAGCAATATTTTCCCCACTTCATTCCTTAGCCTGTAATAAAACCATGATAAATATAGTTAGCAAATATAACCGGGGCATCACTATATATGGTCCCACGTCCTACAGAAACAATTCTGTTGTGCTGTGAATGGTTTTGCAGTGCGTTTGTGAACTTGCATTTTTTTTGTGAATCTGCAGCGTGTTTGTTAAATGTAGTGCCCATGTTGTCGTTTTGATGAAAGTGTTTTTTGTTTGCAGCGCGTTTGTGAATCTGCAGTGTGTTGGGTCTTCTCGGCCACCGTACTTAATTGTGAATTCAACATTAGTTGTATACAACATTTAAAAAGAATCCGGAGATACTCACTGCCTTCCCAAGTACAATGCAACAGGTTCAGCGCTCCCTCCACTCGCTTCCAATGCTGCAGGTGGAAGAAGGCATATGCTATTGCCTCACTATCTCCTCTCTTTAGGATGTGCTCTGGTGGCAGTATCAAACTTTTCATCTCTAAGAGGTACTGGAGAAGACAGTTACCACTATGTAAATGAACAATGTAGAAACCTTTCATTTATCATCATTTCAAATTAAGTATATGATTTTCAGACAGTGGCGGTGTGAGCAGCTCACTTTGGGTACATGTGGGTTGAATTCCACTGCTCTGTGTATGGCTTCCACTGCATTCATTTCTGCTGTACTCAAGCCTCGCCGAGATGCTGCCTCTGGCGAAAACCTGAAAAGCGTAAAGGGGAATGACTGAAAACGCCTTCTACAAATGGTATTCAAATGCAAACTCTATGCACATTGGGTTTTGGATAAAGGAAATTAAATACACGCAGAACTTAGTACTCAATGCCAACACAAGAGAAATCATACAATATTTTGAAATGTTACTTAATGACCACAATAAAAATAAAAAGCACATACTCCTATTAGGGAAAAAATAAATTATTTATATATATATATATATATATATATATATATATATATATATATATATATATATATATATATATAATAAAAACATAACTGCAAGTTGCAATCTTTGGGATCCAAGCACAATTATGCAAGTTTAAACATAAGACTGAAGTAGTGTTTTAGCACCCCTAGTAGTTTAGTAGCCTAAACCATCATGTAAATGTATACCTGAACTTTAACAAAAATGTAAATATAAAAAACAGCAGTTTCACATTACTGAGTCATGTTGTTTCACAGTTTGAGCGTGATGTTATTTTGATGGTTAAGCAAAGTAAATGCAGACAAATAAATTAACAGCTTAGTTTAGGAGAGGGAAAAAGGCAGGATTGGATTACTAACAGATACTTAAAGTTGCACTGTACTTGTATCATATTAGATACAAAAACATATTATTTTGTCACTCCTACTGAATACAAATACTATGATTCATCAACTGGTCTACTTGCAGGGAACTGCTCTAGTTTAAATGTACTGATTTTGTATTAGTACTGGTTATAGTCATATAATTTACAATAAAGATTAATTACTCACTTGTCAGACACTGCCCTGGCTTTAAGAAGTGCAGCTGTGTAGCATATTGTTGCAGATTTCGGTAAGCTAATGTCTGTAGAGGGAATGCAAACTGAATTTAACACAAATTAAGACACAATAATTGATAACTTATCATAACTAATAATACCACAACCTTCAAACAATGACATTGTACCGCAATAAAACAGGCAATTAAAGGATATTATTTAATTCCTTCATAAATTATTATATGATCACATATGTATAATGTGTAAAATAAAAACAGTGAATGAATAATCTAATAAAAAATAATTATTAAGTTTTCCTTTATAATTATATATCTTTTGGACTCATTCAGTCAGTGTGTTTATGCTAGAACAAGAAAACAAACCTAAAAATTAAATGAACTTATTCCATGTGGCCTCATATGCATATCTCACACATAGATATGTACCTAAGCTATGGCACATAATTAAACATTACATGTATATTGCAAGGACAGCTTAACAACTGATAACATACCATCATATTTGGCAAGTACTGCTTGCACATCAGCGTAGTTTTGCAGCTCTAAGAGTGACTCCAGCAGGTTCTCATGAATATTGAACATACTGAGGAGAGGAAACTCCTTCATTAACTGGAAAAAATATAGCTGTTATAAGCAACTCTGCAATTGACTAATTTCAAAGGCAAAGATAAACAAAGATAATGAAAAAAAGAACTAAATAGAGGAGTTGAACAAAAAAGGGTGCATTTTTGTGTATATTCCCTAAAATTAAGCTGTAGTGGCTATAAAACTTTTCAGGGATAACTCACATCTCTCATCATCTTCACTGCTTCTCTCGTTCTTCCGAGTTTCCGAGAGCACATAGCAAGCCTTCTCTTAATGTAGACTAATACATTTGTGTCCCTTCCTTAAGAGACAAAGAACAGTTAAAGCTGCAATGCTCAAGTACAAATGATGCTTTTATACTAGTACTTTCATGAGTTCTATGGTACTTAAAACACAACGTCCCTACAAACAACACCTCCTACTCTTAACTGAATATTGGCTAGCGTTAGGGCTGGGCGATATGGGAAAAAATCTTATCACAAATTAATGTTAATAACAGCGTTACAGGTATATTCATTGCAGCCATGTTCCTTAAGCCACTACTAGAGGCCCTCAGTTGCACTGAGAGAGACTCTTTCGAAGTAGAGCCAAACTTTGGAGTGTTTAACTAGCTCTGTGTGTGCTACTTTTTTTTTATTTTGCGTTATATGCAAAGTACCGAAAATAGATGAATCATATCAGTCGATATAAATCAAATCACTATTGCCTTTTTACTTTAAGTGAGAAGTGAAGATATCAAAATGTTTACATTTTGATCAATTGTTTTCTATCCTTCGATTTATTTTCTATCAGAAGATAGACAAATGCACAGTAGAACATTACACAACTGTATTTTAAATAAATTAAACACACACATACATATACATACATACACACATTATAAATATTAGTATTAGTATGAACAGTATTCATACACATACACTGTGTTAAGTAGGCTGTTGCTGGCCCTTTAAGTTCAGGCTGAGGAAAGGACTCATAGTGGGGAGTCGACTCTCTGTCTGCTCAAATGGGGAATTGGTTTAGCGATTCTGTTTTCGGTAGAAAATAAAGTTTCTCTTCTCGGGATTTTTGGTTATAAAGTCAACTTTGCCTCAGCGTTCTTATTAAAACTCCTACAACAAACATATTTATCTTTATTGATTACGAAATTACATCGATTAGCATAACGTGTGTCAATGCATCGCTAACATGTATTTATCCAGAGCGCAAGCTGCAGCTACAAACAAACAATCACTCGCGTGCAAGTTGTGGGAGTGTTTCACACAGAAACGCTCTGTCAGCTCTGCACAGTAAAGATGATCACAACAGTAGAACCGACCCGAGCACTTGAAGCACTAACATCCCGTAGTGCTTTGTCAACAAAGCATCAAGACAGCACCTGTTTACTTGTTGTTCCTATCTTAGCAGATTATTTTAAAATTATTGACACATGTAACATGTTTCTTTTAGTAGTAGTTAACGTTTTCTGTCATAACTTTCTCCTATTTTGTTCTCACTGCTCGAGTGTGAACACCTGCAGTAACCAAATTATTAGCAGGTGGGTTAAGCTTTCGCTACGCCTACACTCTGCGCTGTGTGTTTAACCCAAACATTGATATAGCTGGAACTCTAGTTCAGCCACTTGATTTATCTGGAGCGGAGCTATTCTCATTGGTTCGTGTTGTCTCTCAAAACATGGACGGAATTAATTCTATCGACTACGTGTTATAATTCTATTGAAGAAACGCTATTTCACAATAATTATCATTATCGTTTTATCACCCAGCCCTAGCTAGCGTCAAGTAAAATGAATGAAACGTTTTGACCTTTATAGGTCAGACATTCGTAGACAGGTTCATTACTGAGGAATAATGTACATACTAGTGCAGGATGCAAACTGAGTGGTACCATTTATATGATACCCTGCATTATTTGAACATTTTGAAAGCACTTAAATATGGAAATATGGCACCGTCCGAATTTTTTATGTAATAACATTCAATTAGGTAATTTCATCATGTGATTTTATTCATATTAGGCAAAGCTACTAATAATCGAACAACTGCTGCAGAGAAGTGGGTGTTGTGGTTGTAAAATAAGATAAGATTCGATCCATAAGCCCAGGACACATTTGATTCTGCGGATGCTCCAATATAGCTATGATGAAAGTATTCAATACCAAAAATTGAGGGTGAGAACTTGAGTGACTGGTAAGCAGTGGCTGGTAACAAGTGTTAATAAATATTTAAAACAGTGTTAACTAGGACAGAGTGTTGCATGTTGTGGCTGTATATCTATTAAAAGATCGACAAATCCAGGCCAGATTTGATTCTCCGGATGCTCCAATATACTTGTGTAAAGTTAAGTGACTTGAAGAGTGACAGTTTACCCTATTTCTCCCCATTTCCATTTGTAAGATGATGTCCAGTTCTGTCATCCTGAACATGTAAATAACAAAGATTTATAGAGCGAGTAAGGGCCGAGGCCCTGGCCTGGCAAAATCGATCCTACTCACAAGGGGCTTGTTAATTAGCTGATGAGCTGGATTAAGCATATTGAGGAAATAGTTCAATTTTGCAGTGCTGTGCCTCCCCTAATGCTGGAGCTGAAAAGGTGAGGTGAACTCACTGTGTTGGGCCTCATACTGAGAGCCGTGGTGCTGAAGCTGCTGGCTGCGGCGGTAGCAGCCTTCCCCCACTTTCAGTGCCTGCTTAAAAAGCTTTTCTGCCTCCACAATGGTGGTAGCCTCCTCTTCAGCTAACAGGATGTATGCTGTGGCACAGCTGTAACACAACAAGAACAACACATGCTTCAAATAGTTGTAGAAGCTTACTGACATGTACTGATGAAAACAAATAATCAAATAATTGTTTGAGCAGTTTCTGACTAAGCTATAGACTAAAACAAATATTTAGGGTTGAATGTCTGGGCGGTTTTCAGTAAGAAAAGCCTGGACTACATTTCATAAAGCCTGGACTACAGATCATATCCAAAAAAATAATGCGCAAAAACGCAGAAAAAGGTTAGGAGAAACGTGTAGATATATTTAACATACGAAAGCTGTGCTATTCAGGACTATAAAAATATCTATTAGTTACAGTCTGTTGCGTCAGACAAAATGTCAGTTTTGTAAACTATACTGCTTTCTTTACAGAAAAAGATTTTTTAAACCATCTGAGACATAGTATACTTGGTGTGTGTACTAATATGTTGAACCATTTTTATTATTTATTTATATTATTCTTTTGTTGTTATGTCTAAGTTAAAGGTTGTTTTTGAAAGCCAACTGTCAACTGCACAGTAAGTTCTAATTAACTTTGTTAATAACATTTTTTTTTTTGAAAAAGTTCATAAAATGACACTTTTTAGAAATAATCATCAGACAACAACCAATTGCAAGTTAAGATGAATATACGAATATATAAATTCACAAGCCAAGTTCCTGCAGTATTTCTGTGTAGTAACATTTTTTCAGTTACTGTCCTCAAGATCTGCTGATTAATATTTACATGTTACAGCAGATTAATACACCAACCCAGACAAACCAATAGCACTAGACACTAAAGCTCAGTAACATGTAGGGTGTACATATAACAGTGCAGCTCACTCCTCTAGCTCCAGCGCTTCATGTGCAGCAGAGATACGCGCTTGTGGGTTCCTTTCTCTCCACGCCTTCTGCATTACTGACAAAAAGACAGACATCATGAACATGATAGCAAAAATTAAACACAAAAGAATGTTTATGCTGCACATGTGATTGTTCTGTTTCAAAAAACACTGTATTTAGTTTAGCCAGCACATGTGTTTTCTTGCTGGGTCTCTGTTTCCCTCTCTCTCCCTCCAAACAGGCCTGACACTCACACTACATTGCCACTACCTACTGGCATTTGCTCTTCTAAAGTAAAAATACACTTCTGCCATACTTCACTAATTTAACAACAGTTATTGCCACCAAAGCTGTATAAACCCAATTAGGCTTTACAGTACTGCAACACAGGGAATGACCACAGAAACCACATGAAATCAACCGGAAAATAAATGGTTTCCGCATTACTTATGCAACGTTATGAACTGCATGGTATGACTAGGGCTGCAAGCTGCACCGGTCAGTGGGTGGGTGGGTGTTGAGGTAGGTAGGTAGGAATTTTCAACCCAAGCTGGGCTTTCATATCACACACACACCAAGAAGAATAAAGGATATTCTTGTAAATGACTAATAACAAAAGAAGCTGGCTAACTCAGGAAACCTAGTGAACTAATCTAGCTAACCTGACTGGAAATTGTGGGCTTAATTTAATATTTATATATATATATTTAAAATACTAATGTTTTTATATGTACATGTAGTTTACAATGCTATGCATGAGGTGATAATGAGGGCTGCTTTTTTGATAAAGCTGAAGTCGAGTCCTTTGGGCTTCTGAAAGTTATTTCAAAGGAAACGGAAGGGCTCCACACCACCTCTGAATGTTAATCAAAGAGCCTGATAAACTCTCTGTAAAGTGATGGCTGCAGACATGAAATACCAGGATTTTAAATTAGGGCCTTCTACCATTCAAATTGACTGGTTCCATTTTGTTTGTGTGTGATTAGAAATGTATCAAAACTGAGGTACGGCCTTATTGTGTTTGGACTGTGCTACTTGCTCTGGAAATGAAATAAATAGCAGTGAAAACGGGTCCTATTTGATACACTTTAAACTAGGACTGGGTGATATATTGAGTTTTTAAGAAATATCGATATATTTTTTTATATGAGATATGAGACAATATCGTTTATATCAATATAGTCTGTGTTTTGCTGCAATTACACTTGTAGATCCACCAGGTCGCCTTTCTCTTCACACTGCCCCTCCTCTCTCCCTCCTAAAACTCACCCCTCCCCACCACTTCACGTGTAAACGCAGGCAGCGATAGCATGGAGACAGACAAACACACGAAAGAAGCTATTGAAGAGGATGCCTGTAGAAAGTAGGGCTGGCTATCGCAATTCAATAGCAAAAAGGTACTGACCGAAACTTCTTGGTACTACCGAGTACTAAAAAGTCAAACCAAAGTAACTTATTAGCTAGTTAGCTAGCGACATGGCTACAATTCAGTTAGCGTATGAATATACCTGTAACGCTGTTATTAACATTAACAAACAGTTACTTGTGTATTGATTTCACAGAGAAACAACCCCTTTCACTGCAGCAAAAAAGCTGAGGATGCTGGCTGAGAGAAGGGATGAACGCCACAGAGCAGTAACCAATTTTATTCTTAAAGCATTGCATAGTTTTATAGTTTAAGTAACAGTAATGCTAATGTTTGTTCATAATAAAGCAGCACAAAGATGCTCATTGTTTGAACAAGCTCCAAATAAAAATGATTATGGTGACAGTATGAGGCTGACTCATGTTTTCTGTTAAATACATACATTTTTGTATTTTTTGTTACAATTCAGAACAAAGGTATCGTATCTGTATTAAAAATTATTAATCAATACCCAGCCCTAGCCACAAGACATTTGGGACATGTGGCTTTGACACAGATTTGCCTTTTTGTTATCACTATGGGAAGACAAAATATATATCGTATATCGCCATTCAGCTAAAAATATTGAGATATTATTTTAGGTCCATATCGTCCAGCCCTACTTTGTAGCTAATGGTAGAGCGGGCTAGCATTCAAGTTCTAGTTAGCCAGCCTGAGCACAGAAGCGCACACTGCTGATTTATCAACACATGCCCAGAAGATGTTTTGTATAGGCATAAGAGATTGCCTGTAAACTTTAGACTAAATAAAACCTGTTTATAAAAGTAAATAATAGATGAGGAGAGCAGTTTATGTTTTATTTTTGATATGTAGAGAAAAGATGGTTTCATTTGTTGTCCAGTTAATTGTTATGGAAAATGAGGTTTAACATATATTCCTAAAATAAAAGATCTTTTTTGTTTTTAAAGATGACAAAGAATGGAACTGTAGTTGCATTTACATCGCCACAGTCCAATAACAAGAGTTTGTTACATAGAACCGACATACCGTTAACCTCACTGTTTTCTCTTACCTCAAATACAAATCCCACATTTGGCCCAGTTACAGAACTCCAAACTGTTATGCAAGAGGCTTCACTTTTTACACTTTACACCCCCAAAATATACATACAACAACGGAGAAATGTATCATTTTAGTCGGTAAACCAGATTTCAGCACTTTTTATACTGAACTGTCAACAGACAGGTTGATGTTGAGTACAAATTCACAAAACAAAGCCATTTCATTCAAAGTTGTTAATTTGCTCTTCACATTTTACATGTGACACTGAACAGACTAAGAGAGTGGCAGATCTAACTTTATTACAATCACAACCACAACCTGTAAATATATGATATGCATAAAGTACTCCACCACTCTCTCTTACAAGCAGGGATCCAACTCTGAAACAACTCTAACTCTGGCTTTATCTAAATACAGCAGACCCAAGACCAATCCTGGATGGGAAAAAATGTCTAAGAGCCCACTCTACTAGAAGTGTTTCAACATTGTGGGCTCCCCTTTATGTCACACGCAACATTTGAGGCAGCCAGTCAGTCAAGAGGATAAATTCTGAGCAGCAAGGCTTTCTTGTGAAATTATGACTTTCTTGCGTTTTTTAGACATAGTCGTCTACAATTTACATGAGCTCATAGACTTACTTCAGTAGTCAGGAAATTCTACAAGACCACCACAAAGCAGGTGATAATTGGGTGGGGTATCATTCTTAGCACACGGACATGGTGGTGGACTACGTACAATGTGTTTTAAATAACTACGTTTCACTACTGAAAATAGTCCACAAATCTAAAATGTACAGCAACAGTGGCCAGAGTTTTCGTCTCTGACTTGGTGAACCAACAAGGCAAGAGTGTGTAATAGAGTGCACAGCGAATAGACACCAGTGCTCTATCTGATCCACCCGTACCAGCACAACACCACCACCACCACGTCATTGTCACTGCAGTGCTGAGAATGATCCATTTGCCCATATATTATTTGTTGTGTGGTGGTCCTTTGGGGGTCCTGACCACTGAAAAACAGGATGAAGTACAGAGAGAATCAGATGGACTACAGTGTATAATTGTAGAACTACAAAAATGCTCCTACATGGTAAGTAAGAATGAGTGTAAAAACAAGTGGTTTTAGTGTTATGGTTGTTTGGTGTATAAGATATCAGTGTTAGATATATGAGTGTTTTGGGTCCTTACTAGCATCGGCAGGGCGGATGTGGTCTGAGTCGCAGGTAAAGAAGGTCTGATGGTCCTGTGCTGAAAGATTCATGTCATAGTATGTGAGAGGTTCTCTACCAGTAACCCACGTGTATCTGTAATGACAGTAACAGCAACAATAACAGTTATTCTTTAAAAGGACCATTCAAAAAGTGCTGTATTTTCCAGACACAACAAAAATGCTAACTACAATGTAAAATAAATATAGTGATCAGTGCGTCAGAAATCATATCAGAATTCCTGTGCCAAAAAAACCAAAACAAAACAAATAGTCTCGCGATAGTCTGTATCCATCAATAACACGCAATAGAATCTTTCCATCAGTTAAAAAAAGCAGTTATCCTGTTGTGCCAAAATGTATGTGTGTGTGTGTGTGTTTGGGAGAACAAAGGCTGTTGTCCCAGGCAGATATCAAGCTTTTAGGCTAAGCAACAAAATTGGAAAATCTTGCTCAACAATCACTGTGGTTTGTGTTTTTGAATATTCTGTGAGTTGAAGTACACAACTCACAGAATATTCATTTTAAGCATGCATGATATTCATCATATTAGGGTGTGTTACTTGATTGTGAAATTTAGTGTTCATACAATGTTCTTGCATTTAAAGATAAATTTACTAGAACATAAATCAAAGGTCCGTTTTATTTTTTAGACGAGGCAGGAATATCGCACATTACATACATTAGTGTACGGTGACAAAGATATTGCATCCCCCTACTTTTTGACTGGCATGTTCATGCCACCATAGCTAGCAGCACTTTCCCACTCTGTATTTAAATGTTTATACAATGTAGAGTTTGGAAGCTTGCATAAGTACTGCATGCTTTTTCTCATGCAACTTCTGTTGTTTCCCTCCAGGGGATTTAATGATAAGGAAACACGGAGTAGATTTTATAATCATAATGCACAATATAATGAATCACGCCATGATGTACTGTTACACACCTATTTGTCGCTGTTAAGCTCATGGGCACATTTACATCTACACAAGGTATTTTCCTCCTCAGTGGATGACGGCAGAAAAAGTTTGCCAATCTATCTGACATCAGCTACAGTACTTAGTTCATATTATATATTATTAACATATTATAAAAATGGCTATATACAGAGTATCACAATGAAGCGAACACTTGTAAAACTTTATCTGCACAGCTGTACAAATAAACATTATGTTACAGAGTAGTGAAGGAGGTTTATTGGTTTAGTTCAAGTTTGAAGAGTGAGGTATCCACTGTGGTTAATAAGTACTACAGCTCTGGAGAACAAGCTGTTAAAGCTGGTTTTGATGGTCCTGTGTCTTTTACCAGAGAGAAGTCACTGGAAGAAATTGTCATTAAGTTTTTCTCTCAACAACTGTTCATTTTGTAGATACAAACAAAGTATATACAAACAAAGTATATACACAATAAACTGTAGTGAACAATAACATACAGTAAAAATACATATGTATACATATCTAAGGTAAAAGGCCTTGACCATTATATGATTATTATTGGTTTTCTTGTTGTGACAAAGCTTCATGGTTTTAATATAATATTTTTCCCTGTTTAGAAAAAAAACATAAAATACATGGATGCCAAACCTTCTCCAGCAATGCCTTGTGTGTAATTGCGGTCATTATTAGTTTGGTCATCTTCAGCAAAGGCAATAGAAAATCCATTATTGTGAACCAGTTGCACAATTTAAAAATTTACATATACTCTAGCTGCAATCTTGGATCTGCTCTCCATGTTACCGTATAATATGAAGCAGTTTGTCTCACTGGCCAGCAGCAAATAGGTTGAACTTAAATTTGGTTAAACTTTTTTTTTGCTGCACAACAGCAAAGCAATAAAACCGAGCACTGCACGCAAATGAAGTTACCGCAGTGGCAAAGCAAAGCATCAGTGTTCCCTCTATAAGAAAAATAAGAGCGCAAACCATTTTTTCTCATCATCTAAATTCACCCTCAGGATATAATGATGTTTTGGCTGGTACATTCTCTGCCATATGAACACAGCCTAAGGCCACGTCAAAGTTTGAGAGTTTACATTATGAAATAAAAAAGATAAAAGAAAACCATGAAAATATTAAGATTCTTTGTTAATTTATCTATATTATTTAATAGTATTATTTTTCAAAGACTGGATTTTGATACCATTGTTCTAACTTTCCATGTTTTCCAGGCGCTCTCATAGAAATGTCAAGATATTCAGCGTTGTGAGAATAGCGTCTTTAAACACATACACACACACACACACACACACACACACACACACACACACACACACACACACACACACACACACACACACACACACAAGTGTTTAGAATAGCATCTTTAAACACACACAAATACACAGACACACACACACACAGACACACCTAAAGTAGTAAAAGACCAGATGATGTCAAGTTTCATTCCTTTGAATTAAGAATAGGAGGCTGGAACTAGGGTTGTAAAGAAACAGAAAAGTTCAAGACTGGGAGAGGGAAAAAACCCTCAAACAGACTGATAAAAATTAATTTCTACAGTCACGATTGCCGTATGCGCATCCCTGCACAGCCTTAATACAACTTTTGTCAAATGGGTACTTGCACAACAATGCATCCTGTGTGCAATAAAGCTCACAGTTCTCTAAAACGCTGCCTTGAGTCACCACACATATAAAACTGAATTACACTATAATACCAGAGATGCCTTTCTGGCAATAGAATGTTTGCAGCATGAATATGAGTCAGAAACAAATGCAAGGACCACATAACACACATCTCAAAAAAAGGTTTTAGAAATAACAATAATAAAACAATGCTTTAAGATGGGGTCCTACCCAGTATTACACAGATGAACTAGTACTTGGTTAACCATTCCGGGTGCCAGTACTCAAATACTAAACTGTTATTCTATATCCACTGATGAGGAAAAACCTCCTGCGGACAATCATAGACTTAAAGCTTTTCTTCAACTGTGACCTCAAGACAAATATAATTAGATCTTTTTATTTATTTATTTAAGAGCACAGTGTTTTCAGATACTGCAACATGGAGCAAATATCACCTCTGTTAGGGCAATATGGAGAAACGTCTGGGGTTCATATAACTGTCCTGATCATAAAAACATGTGACCGTACCCCTACTCAGCTATTCAGACACTACTGGGCAAGTACCTTTGCAAGTAGATTTGTTCCTTTCAGTGAGTCATACTGTACAATCTGCATGCACAAATGCAAGTGATTTAGCATGAAAATACTGGAAGAAAAAAAGATTAGTGGAACAGAGTTTTTGTGTTCTATAGTGACAAGTGTAATAAATACATATTTATTAGGAACAGGAAATATATGTAATAATTTAAAAGGAAAATAACTCACCGGTTATATTCTGCCCCACGAAATAAATTGAGTGGATTTCTCCATACTTTGCATTCTACAAAAAAGATACAAAACTGTCAGAAATGTCCTCATCTTTAGGCAACAAAGACAACTTCCAGAATCAGATTTTAGTCCAAAGCTGTCCCATAGTTTGTTTCAACATTGGATAGATGTTATGTTTTTGATTAGCACAGAGGAAATTAATAAAAGGGTACCTCAACAGTGGTTTTGCTGTTGATGTTATGCGTTGTTCACAGATACAACTACAGAAATGTTAAATCTTGATTCACAAAATTTGCAGATACTATGACACCTAGAACCTCTAGATTAATATTTACAGAGTAGGTGCTTCAGTTTGCCAATATTCATGACATTTGTGCTGCCCATTCTGAAAGAAGGTGTAAACAAAAAGCATTTTAGGGCAGAATTTGCAGACAAAGTCTGTTCCATTCGAAAAACAGCACAAGTTTGCTGTTTTTCAAGTAATAGAAGATAGAATAATAGAATAACAAACTTATTCACGTGTATCCTCCTCGACGACCCTATAACACTGTTCAACAGCCAAAAGTTCCACTGATTCAGTATAAAAACAAGACAGACGAAGCGGTATGCATTCAATGCATGTGTTTAAAAATGTATGATATGTGTTTAGTCTTTCCTGCTCTGATTATCATATTTGCTAAACAAATTCATGTTGGTACTGTTTATTCCTGTGGTCAAATTTAGGTAATCTGCTCGTCTAACGTGACCTGGCAGGAGGTGTTTGCCAAAGACAAAGAATTCCATGCACAACAGTAGTGGTGCAGTACCAGAAATGAGTATTTACACGCTGTTAGAAAACCACATAAACTGCACTGCAAGTACCTCACTAACAAGATCATCACATCTGAGCTAATTTAAAAATAGTTAAGTGTGTGATTTGACTGGACACTTCACTCACAAACAAGGCATGTGTTGTAATAGATGCAATTAAGCACTGGACCTATTGAGCACTGCTAGTGTGACTATAACAAATTAAAAAATAGAGTATATTGTCGCTGTCCAATTAAAACCATGTATCTTCATTTTTTTTTCTACATCATTTAAACACGGCAATGGTCTTTTACATTGTGTGAGCAAAAGAATTGCTACATAATAGCTTGGAAAAAATTCTGGTTCCATTGACTTACGTTAAAAGTATGTTTTTGTTCTCTCCTGTAAAGTTTCAATTTTGGAGATACTTGTTTTTCATTGGACAGCGACGATAGGTTCTGTAATATGACCAAGATCTGCTTCAGATATGTTCAAGGGTCATACCCTCTGTAAAATAAAATCATACTTACAACTAGCTAAAACACAGTTGGGCCATTAGCTCAGTTTTCTTTGTCTGTGACAAATTAGTCATATATATTGCCAGCCCAAACAAAACCAGCCCGAAGGTCTGCAGGGTAATATGTAGTCTTTTTTTTCCTTGCTTGTTCTGCATGATATTAAACCCACTAAATGTCTATTTATTGTCTGTGATTATTATAAGTCAGAGGAAAGAAAAGTAAGTAGGCAAAGTCGATAGACAACATAGAAAATCATTTTTCTACTTCTTTACCTGAAACGCTTTGTCGACTGGAGTCTGCATCTCCGTTACTTGTGTTTGAGTTATTTGGAGAGCTGTTATCTACTCCCCCCAGAAGAGGACGTAGGTGACTAACAGACACTTGCTCAATGAAGGAAGTACCATACTTTCTGAAGTACCACCACTCAAATATCTGTAGGGAAAACACACATACGACAAGATGCATGTTGAAATACACCAACAAACCTGTAGAAAGATAATGCTGACAATCAGCGTCTAGGACTCTAGGCTACATGGTTTACCTTGAAATAAAAACTAACCACACAAAAGCAAAGCAGAAATGTAAAGCGTACACATCAACATTATTTTTTTTTTTTTTACATTTTTATTTCAAACATTTTTAAAATTTTAAGTGTCGTCATCTGTAAAGCAGGCAAAGTAACAAGTTAATGTTAACTAACAAGAATGTAATGGATTTTTGGTATATTCAAGTTTCCTGGATTGACAAAGAGAAAGACAGTATTGTTTTGTTTCTGCTGCAGCTTCACCTCACTTATTATTTGTCACCTTTGCTATAAAAGGAATTTTAATCATGTGCCTCAGAGGCAGCTACTGGTAAAACTTTGTTAAGGTCATAGCAGCAGGAATCAAAGTCACCTAGCAACAAATGAGGTAGTACAGTGTAGTTACTGTGCACTTACACAATCTTCTTTAAGTAACTAATGAAGTGCTTAAAAAACAACAGACAAGTCAATGGATTACATATTGATCAAGTAAGAAATAAGTTTGATTCCTCTGTTCAGGCAGAAATTAGAAACAACAACAGGTAAAAAAGACGAGTTCTGTTACGCCATGAAGTGAATTTTGTCATCTGCCAAGTATGTGAACATAAGAATGATGTTTTCTCAATTTTGTTTTAGTTTAATAAAAATACATGAGATGAAACAAAAAAAGTAACTCTTTGGGAAAAATTACTATAGGTATGTATGTCCTAAGTTGTGCAAGCATTTCCACACCAAGGCCCACCTTCTTATAGTTACAAAGCATAGTGGCCCACAGTGGACTGTGATCTGGAGCTGCAGTCCATCATGTTTTCACTGAAAACGCTCCACTTTTTGTCATTTGTTTAAAATGTCTGAACCTTTCTGATTCACTCACTATGCTAGAATAAAAAGTTTATCATTAAAGGATATGTCAAATAAATTATATGATAAAAATATAAAACTACTATCATTTTAACATTTGTTGTTGACTGTATAAGAATGTCTGCACACCTACTCCACTGAACTGCATTTGTACTCCACTGAACTGCACTGAAATACAACACAGAACTTTAATTGTAGAGATCTATTTGCATATGTAAACTGTCTTACACAGAATTCTCTACAAGGTGACTGTGGTCAAAATTCACCACAAACAGATGTGTTAATGGCACTGAAGCAACTAGTATGACATCAGCATAAACATCAAGAATTCAAAGAAAGTTCAAAGAATTTTACATGTTACTTTTACACATAAACACCAAATCTGAGACAACTTACCAATATAAGTCCTGAAATCAAGGAAGAGGTGCCAGTCAAAGCCACATAAAATTTTGGGGTTAAAGTATTCAGGAACATGCTTACTAGGGACAAAAGAACACAAAATACAGGTTACAAATGCAATGTTCATGACTATGCCATATAATCTATAACATAATAGAGGATTTAAAATGTTACTAACTGCAATTAGTAAATTAAACCACATTCAATTCATTTGTTGTTTACAGTTATAGAATAATCAAATAGTGCATGTAATTTAAGGTTGTCCTATTACTGATACATTTTGTGTAATCATGCTATCACATTTTAGACAATATTACTACCACCAAGTTAAGCCAAGTGTTATGGACAAGCGTTTTAATCTGTTCAATTCAACATACAGAACCTGTGCCACATACTTGCCAGTTAAAGACAAGGCAAGCATATTTAAAACAGGTACAGTGGGCTCGTAACAAGTATTACAATGAATTATGTTTACATTTTAAATTAATCGCATGTTAACAGGAGGAAAAAGCCCAGCTATAGCTTGCAATAAGTTACACTAATACCTTCACAACCTAACTCCCATATTTCAGATATGCAACATATCAATAAGGCTAAAAGTATAATATAAGTCAAGAAGTTATACAAGATTTTATATGGTATGTTATGAAACAATATGAAATTAATTAACTAAAGGGTATAACTGTACCATATTCTGTCACCATTCTATATTATATTTAAAGTTGCACTGATTCCATTCAGCCCATCCTAAGTCCGGGAATTTTTTTTTTTTTCCAATTTTAGGATAATAAAGATACAAATAAGTACCCTTTGAAAAGTAAAGTATACAATTAATCTTAGGACCACTGCTGTACGTTTGGGGTATGTTTACACTGTTTCTTCCTCTTCCTGTTCTATACTACCACTAGAGGGAGACAGCTCAATAATGTTGTTATTTGCATTATGTTAGACATAATATTAGCTGGGGTTAAAAAATGTTCAAAATAAAGTGGCATGATGTATCAGCATGGGAATTTACATGCCCTGCACAGCTGGTCACTCACACACTCAATCACAAATATGACAACAATAGAAGCTAAGCAAATAAGGGGCTTCAGATTGAAAGAAAGTTGATACTATATTATGTATTGTATCATTAATAAAACTATTTGATTAGCTTTTTCATAACACACAGGCACTTGTAACTTAACTATTAAGACAGCCTGCAGTATAATGGTTATGCATTTATCTAGTATTTAAATATTTATTTGTTTGTTATTTCAAGTACTCTGTGTCCTGTCACTTACATTTTATGACCTTTCCCGAGGAATACATTTGGACATTAGAACATTTCCTGAGTAAAATATTTGTTCTGGAACACTAAAATATTTACAGAGAATTTTGCTGTTTGAATACAACAGCTGAGTCAAATTATACCACACAAATTAGGAAGAATGTCCTGAGGAAATTGTGAGGTTAAACAACAGCTTAGAAGGTGCTTCCAGGCTTAGCAGAAAATCAGTGACATCAATATTAAGGCAGTACACATGCCAAGGTAGAATATGATCATGTCTAGCCTACAGCATGATCAGTATACTGCAAAACCACATCACAGAAAAAACAATACTTCAGGAGAAGACATAGCACCACATTGATAGCATATAAAGGGCAATGAAAAGACAAAATGAAAACAGGAAAGCGAAAAATGTATTCTACACCAACAATTACTGGCTATGTAGACAAAATGGTTGACTCCACAACCTGGCCTTGAAACATATCAAAAGGAACCATGAAAAACGATAACACACAACAGAAAGATTGAAGGCGCAGGGCTAAAAAGCACAACTAGACTATAACGCGTGTACAAGGATGGGGAGACACAACCAGCTGGTGCAGAAGAGGCTGGAGGATGGGTACTTACGCGAGGATTCTGTGCCAAACATGGCTGGGCTGGATGCTGCGATAGAGAAAGAGAGACAGAAAGGGAGGGGGAGAGAGAAAGAGGGGAGGGGATGATGAGCAGGCAGCTACTCAGCAGGGGTCATCAATGCACACAATACAGCCAGCCAGCACAATGCAGGCCAGACGCTGCACTCCTGCAGCCAAACAGCCCTTTTTCTCGTCCTCCGCAACATTAAAGCGTTAAACTGACATGCCACAACTCCAACAGCGTCAGGATGTCCAAACGCACAAAACAAACTTAACATCCACCGTCAGTCCTGGTTTGCTCAGATCCAAGGCTAGATGAGTACTAGCAGTTCTCTTCGCTGCTCCATTATTTTTTTTCTCTTGTTTTCGTTTGCCTCTCGTTTCTCCTCTGCTCCTACCACTCCGCTCGTTAGACAACACAGATGAAGCTGCTGCGCTTTAAGCAGAGAGCAAACACTGCAATTTGTCAGGCTGAGGCTGCTAGTCGGTGAGACAATAGCTATACAAACGCTGAATGACGTCAGGACCCTACGGGTGGGGGGGGGGCTTGGGGTTCCGGCCAATCAAATAAGACCTGATAATATACATATCACACAAACATGTAGTAAACACATATTCCTTGCAAATAATAATTACAAATTAAATTCTAGCTTCATTATCTCATTTCCTGTTTCTCCATCTTGCGCTCTTTCTCTACATACACTACAATACACAATTACTTTGATCAACGAATAGAAATGGAAATTCTTTACTACTAAACCACACAAAAGATCAAACAAGTCAAATAAATAACACAATTCTTCTACATTTTAAGGGCAAACAGAACTGCTATACTTTATGACAAATACTTTCATTAGGCATAAAACTCCAAACAGTGATTAAAAACACAAGGACATTACAAGGAAATGTCCCTATTATTGCCAATACATTAAAATATATATTTGATTACATTTTTTATTTTACATAACCCCCTGCCTGATCTTCCAGTCTTTGTGCTGAAGCCATTTCGGAAACGTCCTGGGGTCACGACACAGGCACGTTAATTACACAGGGCCTTTTAGGAGTGAGTGGAGGAGGGGACCTCTTCACCCCAAGCAGTTCTATATAAGCAAGAGTTCTATATTCAAGCTAGAAACATATACAACCATTTCCAAAGTTGGGACATTTTGCAAAATGTAAATAAAAAACAAAGTAACATGTCAAATGTTGAAACTGAGACATTATATTATTTGACGTCAGTAACGTTTCAAAATCATGTTTATGCATCATGTCTTCAGTCCGCAACGCTTGTTACAACAGTCAACAGTCCACTGTTGTTAACTGAAGAGAGAATTAAAAACAGACAAAAAACTTTTTTTTTTACAGTGGAGTCTTTTTACTACTCTTTAAATATCAGAGAATGTATTTCGCGGAGCCCTTTTTAGGAAACCAACACAAATTGTGCATCTACAGTTGAGTTATTGTCTCTGACGTTCCATTTACTTTCAGCATTGCTGTGTCTGATCTACTCACCCCCACAACGCAAACTAACACACCGCCATCGCGTCAGTGTCACTGTAGTGCTGAGAAGGATCCATCACCCAAACAATAACTGCTGTGGTGGCCATAACCATTGAAAAACAGGGTAAAGGCGGGATATAAGAGTACACAGAGAATCAGATGGACTACAGTCAGTAATTGTAGAACTACAAAATGTGCTTATATGGTAAGTGGAGTGGATAAAATTAGCAAAGAGAGTTAATACATGGTAGGTGTATTTAATAAAGTGCTGAGTGAGCGTATATCCAGTGCACAGCCCATCCTAAATAACTTTGGGCCCAGAGAAGGCAGCAGCATTTATGAATCCTGTGTATATATGTATGTTATTTTACTTTAAATGGCAGAGCTTAAATGTTAAATTTGTGGATGCAGCAACAAACTATGCTTACAGAAGTGTTTGGAGCTCATGCCACTAATGTTTTTAAAGTACTGTTTTTCTTTTTAAGCTACTGTGTGTCACATGTGCAGCCTTGTTACAGGGAGATGATTTGCACATCACTGCACTTTGTTTTTGTTTACATTTTATAGCAAAAATGACCAATTACCAACCCTGAAAGGATAGGTATAGGGAAAATGAGTGTACAGAGTCAATAAATTAACAACTTTCACTTGCATTACTTTGCAATTCTTCAAAACACTTGAAATTATTTTAAACTAGATAAAATAAGTCTTTATACGTCCCCTATGACCTCGGCGCCTTAAAAAACTCAATTTAGTTTGTCACTTCCCTCACTAAATCAAAGTAAAAATTTGAAAGCATCTGTATAGACTTATACTTGGCAACATATAGAAAATGCTGTAAATACCATGGACACATGTATATTACATGTATAATCAGCACAACAGGATATTTCTGTAGCATTAATAAGCTATAATTCTGTGGCAGAGAAAATTTCCCCTTTCTATGTTACAAGCATTTTCGTATGTTACCATGGTTTGAATGAGATTAGGAAAAAAATGAAAATTAACAACACGTTATAGTTAAAGATGGAAGGATCGATTGGCTATGTATCGATATCGGACGATTTTTAATCAAAATATGCGATCGGTCATCGGCCGATATTTGTTTAATTTGAAGCCGTTCCCGAGAGCCGATCAATGGCGTTACACAAATGAGCCTAATTTCTCTATTTCTAGCTAGCGTTTCATCCAGGAAAAGGAGAACCCTCTCCCTGCAATTCCTATCTGAACCTCTAGGTGGAAATACACACCCTTTCATTTTCCACAGAGTGACTAAAGCAGTGACGTCTCAGGAAAAGGGCGCTGAAAGTAAGCATGTCCGTCCGGCAGTTGTTTACTATACCTGACAGACTCATCCAGGACGTTTTTAAATGAGTAAAATCAGCGTGTCTCATTGAGGAATCAAGACAAAGACATTTAACACCACTAATCTGATACGACACTGCACACAGCTGAATACAGTGAGTACCAGCAAACAGCAGAGCTAGCACGCACAGCTAGCACAAAACTAATAACCCAGAACAGATAATAACCCAGTGCAGACCAGATCTGACCAGTACGAACAGTAAAGCAGCAACAATTCAAGATCTACATTTAATGATTGCAGATTGTCGTTTAAAATAACCAGAGTCTGAGTTCAATGCACTGCATTTATTTAATTAGCTTTTTTAAGTTTAAATTAAGGGTCTAAATTGAATGATTGCAGTATTGAGTATATTTGTTTGATTTACTTTGTTTATTTACAGCTAATTTTGTTAAAAATATTATGCTTTCACATGAGCTTGTTAAAAATGGTAATAAACCAGTTTTAACCATGTGTCATGACTTGTTTGCGCTAAAATAACTACATGTAGCCCTGCCGTGGCGTATACGCCGCCCTTGATCGGTATTGGCTATCGGCCGATCATGCCTTAAAAATGCTGATTGGTCCATCTGTAATTATGGTTTCTCCTTGCTATACGTAATTGATATTCATGAAATGTATGATATAATGATTCCAAATATCAATAAATGTCAATAAATTTAAAGCATTTAAAAAAAAGCTTTTTTGAAATATACATACAAATTATAAAAATTGTATGTACAAACAACATAAAAACAAAATAAAAACCAGCAAAATACATGCTTGTGCAAACAGCAGCAGCGTACAACATCGAGGAAATAATGGTGTAAAATGGTAAGGACGAGTGTAACTATCAGGAGAAAACAGGAGGAGCTATGGTCTAGCAGATTATATTGATGTTGGGCTTCCACCTCACGTCTTGGGAAAAAAAAGTTGGTCAAAACAGGTCTGTTCACCTTGGCAGGGGGGAATGGTCGTCTGTGATGAGCTAAAGGCCTCACCACACTGATGCAGAGCCATTGGCTGCTGAAAACTGTTTTCTGTTTTACTGTTTTTTTTGCTTTTCAGTGTAGTTTTTGTTAGTCACTCAGAACTCTGTTGTCAATTAGTTATTTATACAGGGCACTATGTCCACCTCTGTAGACATCTATCTAGGCCTGAGGAAGCTGCCTTAGCTTTGTTGTGAAAACTGATTTGTTACTGCTTCATGTCTGGAAGGTTTTGGCTGGCACACACATTTCTTCACTGAGGCAATGTTGCGACACAGTGTCATTCATTTCTTTACCTGTAGGCTGCAATAAAATGAATTAGGCAGTGATCAGAATGCCCCACAGCCCTGGGAACAGGGTGATTTGCAGCTTTAAAAACAGTGTAACAGTGGTCCAGTGCATTATAATTCCTGCAGGGACAATTAATGTCACCTACATTTTGGTAGCTTGTGGATCAAATTTACTCTGTTAAAGTCCCCAAGGATTATGAAGAATGAGCTAGATTATTTTTTGTCCAAAGTTGGTTACCTGGTCAGTCAGGATTTGCAGTGCGTCATTCATACTGGTTAGGGGTGGGATGTAATACCAACAAGGACAAAGGAGGAAAACTCCTGCGGTGAATACAATGGCTTACAGTTTATAAAGAATGTCTCCAAGTTTGGATGTTGTATTTATGCAGCACTGTGAGATTTGTACACCAAACTTCGTTAATGTAGAAGACAATTCTGCTACCTTCTGCTACCTTGTCAGTGAAGATGACAGCCTGGCAGAGGAAGTCTGCTGTTAAGGACGGCTTCACTGAGTAAGGGTTCAGTAAAGGGCAGCAAAATTTGCACAGTTCCTTCTGTCCTGTTAAGTGCAGCTCGAAATCCCGGCTGTCGGTGCTCCACAGCCGGTCCAGCACACTTCCCTGTCTGCATATCCTCCATGCGCCCAAAAGAGCCGTGGTGAGGTGTTGAACATTCCGCCTCCTCTCTGATTAGCAAGGTTTGTCAAACTGAGTTTTTGCTGTAGAACACTTAATCTGAACACTTTAACACTGAATATGTACTTAGAGATGTGCTTCACAGGCACATACAGCTGCTGCAACATACTCTGTTTACTGAACTAACACCTCAGCACAGCAGAAAAACATACAAAGTTCAAATGTTTTCGGCCAAGTCAAAATACCCAAACATGCTATCAGACGTGCCAACTGCTCTGCTACTGGCCTTGCTGTGGCATGTAATGTAGCAACCCTTCATTGCCACTCTGTTAAATGGCAGAGGTGCAAGTTACCAACTAGAAGACAATGCTACTATTTACAGCCAGATGTGACAACGCAGTTACAGAAAGTAAGGTCCAGACCTGCCTTCCCTGCCAGATAATTATTGGAAAATGAACCCAGTGCTATGATTCGAACTTGCAAGAGTCACAAACTCCTTTGTTGTCTGAATTTAGAATAAGATAATTAACTTAAGTTAAGGAATGTTGTTCAGTAAATGCTTTTATTTTTAAATTTAGTTCTAACTTAGTCCTAAACAAATAAGAGCTCAGGAAGCATTAGAGAATCTCCGTAAAGTTTCTCAAGTTTCCTTTGCAAGTGATAAGAAGCAGTCAAGGGCTGTATCTCTGTCCATTCACTAGTTTCGTAAGTACAGGTATACTTTAAATACAAATTGGGGTCCTGGCTTGTTTCCCTGGGACACTGATGATTACATAGCGTGTGGAACAGAAGTGAAAACAGTATGCAACCACAAACATGGTTTGTTCATAAAATAAAGTGCAATGAAATCATAGCGAGTTACATATAGCGTACTATTATTTAGTACATAGTGGACATTAACATCAATGCCTATAAATTCAATCAGAAACACCTTCAGCTGGTTAGCTGTGTTGCTATAGATGCGGTAAACATTTCAGTTAACTGCTAAATGTTATTAAGTTAATGATCCTAGAAGAAACCTAATTATAATAAGAACAACACGGTAAGGAATAACAACACTGTGCTTTGCATTTCATCTGAAATAAAAGCTTTAAAAAGCAAAAGAATGTTTACTGCTTGCATCTGTGTGGTTGTTTAAGTTGCTATGACTACACCACTCTTTCTAATTGCTCAATCAGTCCTGATCAAGCACAGAATCTGAAATTACAGCTTTTCACAGTACTGTAGATTTTCTTTCCTTACAGACAGAGCTCTAATACCATCCCCAGCCGCCTGGCACAATAAACCACAAGTAACATGTAAACACATGTGATGTTCACACATCTATTTATAATATTTAAGTCTCTCTTACTGCGTGTCCGGTGCTTCCCATGAGCCTCTGTGTGTCCAGGGTCGCACAAGCCAGTAGCAAGTCGCTATAACTCTTCACCTGGAACAGTTAAGAACAGCTAAATAAGGCTGCTTATACATCAAGATAAGGAAAAATTCCAAATAAAGTCAGATGTAGCCGAGGCTTAAATATAATTACAAACTACTTTGTTACTTTGTTACAATAATGTGTTCCAATGAAAGTGAAATGAAGTTTCTGCTTTCTCTCCTATTTATTAGCTTTATATTAGTAACAAGGCTGATAGTAGGTCTCGTCAGGTTCCCTCCAACATAGTCACATTAAAATACTGAAGAACATCTGCTATGCCTAATGGCAACAGCCTAGGCATACACTTTTTGTCTTGTCAAAACTGCAATGTAACCTAAGCGGGTCAGCTAATCTGTTTTCTACTGTTATTAAATATAATGGCATGTGTGTGCAAGATAATGATGGCTAAATACTGATTATACTGTCCTTTATGTGTACAGTAACAAGTTTTTTTTACAGCATATAAAAAGTAACGTACAGGCGGGTTTCTGTGCAATGTCATCACAGAGATGCACACACAACTAGGGGCAGATCTAAACAGAAAGCAGCACTTTTCCAGGTAGAAAGTAGCACTCTCCACGCCATTAAACGACAAAGACTGGTTGTGCAGTAAACTGCACCAACCACAGAGTAGATGTTTGAAGAATGCTTAATATCCCAAGGGGATCAAAATGAAATAAAACGTTTATTCTCCAACACTACTTGCTGTTTGCTAATTACTGCACCTGCACAGACCTCTCTGTCAACATCCTGAAGTTTGCAGATGACACTACAGTGATGATTCTTATCCAAGGAGGAGTTTACAGAGTTGAACAGGTGGTCTTTTAAATTAGTCAATTCAAGCTGTCATTTCACCACAGGGTGTAGTACTGATGGATTTATGGCTAGCTCACATAATAACTGTCATGGCACTGTACTAAATAAACAATACATGTCTGTAGCAACAACAGGATTAAAAGTATGTAATTAGCGTAGCAGCCATATTTCAACTGCTGAATTACAGAGAAATTTTGAAACTGCACATCATCTGACACATAAATAACCTCTATGAAATTCTGTTGAGGGTGCAAACTGCGAGACTGCACAATGACACTTGCTCACACTTTCTTCGCTTATTTCCCCTGCTTGTGTGGCAAGCACTAGTTAAAGGGAAGTGTGAGTCAAGCAGCTGGCTGTAGCCTCAGAGCTAAATGTAGCAACAGTCTGTCTATCATCTCAAATGGTTGAAATAAGAGAATATTTCTATAGCATTCATTTTCATTTAAGTTTTCGTAGTCAAAGAAAATCTGCTTGGAGCGATTGTTACCATAACATGATATTTACTGTCAGTAATAAATGTGCTGCTCTGTTGGGAAGTAGAGGCCCATACACGCCTACAAACTTGAAAAAAGAAGTCTTCACAGCGGCAATGTGGAGTCGTTTCACATATAAAATGGGTTTTCTACACTTATTGAAATGATCACTTTACAGACATTGCACCCTGTAGTTCAAAATGTTTAAACCTTGAACAAAAATGTTCAAACCTCGTTACATTTTGTGCTGTGTGTATTTTCTCCCACACATCACTGCATCTACTGACTTACAAGGTTGCTAAACATTAGTAATACTAATTATAACAACATGCAGACCAATGCTGTTGATGTCACCAAGATACACGACATATGGTGGGCTATGGCTGTCATCGTTCTTCAAGGATGGCCAGAAGAGTACTGCAGCATGTGCTTATTTACTGGCTTAATTTTCACAGGGACTGTTTCGATGCTTAGTCTAGGAAAAGAGCATCAGTTTAATGCTGAAAGCCGAGTTAAAGGTAGCGAGGCTTGTACTGAAGTGTTAGAAGCACCATACTGAGTGAGGCAAAGCTGGAGGCAAATAAAGCTCTGTAGTTGTTTGGGTACCACTGCGGCTTCTTCTATAGCATAAAATGTCAATATCAAAAGATGCACAAAACACTCCGATCGTGTTGAGCAGAGTAACCTGAGCGCAGGTCAGCTTGAATGACTTGTCAAATCAAGCCATGGACAGAAGAGAAAGATCTATAATGTTTTTTAAAGATCATTCTGTACTAGCGACGCAATACTGACCTCATTTGATCATCTATGTTAGCCAAGCATGATAAAGTTGATGTTTGAACAGAAAGTTTATACAAGTAATAATTACTCATGATTAAATTAAAGGCAAACATTGTTTGTTTCAAAATAATTAATGTGGTAAAATATGAAATTAATAACAAGAGTACCCCGATCTAAAAATCCGTAGTTTGACCTGAATGTTTTTTAAACAGTTTTATTTCATTGAACTGTAATTCATATTTACTTTAAGTGTTTAGACTTTACAGCTTAATTGTTGTTTTTAAAAAGTTACACTGGAACTATATTAAAAACTTTTGGGGAATACTCTAGCTAAAGTCTCATGTTAGACACAGGATGGTGTACAGGTATACAAAAACACTAAACTTCAGAGTTTAGACACTGGAATCAGTATCAAAAGGGAAAAACTAGTGCATCTCTATTCTGCACAAAGAAAAACATAAGAGCAGCATAACTAACAGCAGTAATAAACTGCGGATCTGTGTGTTTTTTAAGAAGGCTAATGTGCGTTGGGAATGTGTGTTCATGAACTTGAAAGAGGGTTGTTGGGGCGAAGCTTCTGAAGAAGCACTAAAGGAGGGAGGTGTAATCATTTTTCTTCCAAGTTCCAATATCAACAACTGTTTTCCAGAATCATATACTCTGCCTTCAAAACCCAAACACCACCTCTCATGTTATGAGCCACTGAACAGCCATCATCCTGGTTGCATTGAACACAGGACAGTGGCTGAATCTAAACAGATAAATAAAATATACAGCTGACATGCCTTTATATATTTTGCCAGACCCCATGCTTCAGTAAATATAGTGACAGTGGGGTGGATCCACATGGCTACAGATCAGACAAAACCATGTAAAGTGATAAGAAATACAGTTTAAATTCAGTTATTCTGACACCAAGGTTTTCTTTCTGTCTCTTCTAAAAAAAGATGATTCTGAAAATAGGTTACACTTTCACAGCACATCTCCGACACCAAAATATTCTACTTCTTCGTGCACAAAACTGCTGCAGATACTTAAAGTTTGCTAAGAAGATTTCCACATAGACCATCTCTCGGGGAGCTACAGCCTTTCATATCTTTGCGCCGAAGCAGAAGGTAGTAGCTGTTTACATGAGCTCAGAATATTCATAAATCTCAAATCATCGAAGGTTATAGAAGACACTGACAGTTTAAAAATCGAACAATACTGGATCAATGAGAACAGACCTATGCATAAGACCAACGCCAATCGTGCTTCTCCTTACAAACTCTAGATTCGAAAGGACTTTGTCGAATATAAAATTGTGTGGATGTGAGTTACAGCACTCGAACGGCTAACATTGCCCGTGCTAACGCTAGCCAACCGTTTAGTAGCGGCTAATAAAGGAAATCGTTTACATCAACCCTGCAAAAATACACGCACCGCTGCCAGTACGCGATAAACATGAGTTTAGTGGACGTCAGCAGACATACCTGTCTAGCAGTGAATATCTAGAAAGGACGACTCTGGAGGAATGGTCGCTGCGTTAAGCACGGTCAGCTCAGATGGCTTGTTTGTGTGCTACTTAGCTAGCTGGCTAACTTAGCAGTAAAGTTTTCATGGTTGTTTACATTTGTACGTCGCTTTGAAAGCTTATCTTACCTTAAACCGAATGTACGCGTGTCTAAAAGTCACTCGCAGGACGTATGCCAGAAAGAGCACAACAAAGAGCCACACTTTGCCAGAGTAAGCGCAACAGTATACGATTCATGACTTGAAGTTTTTCGCAACTAGGCCAGCCTCCTTTTCACACATGCTGTCGCTCGTTCGCGCTGGAGGTCCGTGAAAACGCAGCCGCATCAGTTTTAATACGTGACTTTGGTTGGACTTTCTAAAATGAATGAAAATGAATTAACTTGTGCTGGGAGTTCAAAACTACATGCATGTACTCTCCGCCTCTCTAAAGTATTACAGAGTGTACGTTTTTATAAATTTTATAAAGTCTGACCGCAACCTGATCCATCTACACCCGGAATACACACCCCTGGTCCAAAGGCAGCCTGCAACAACTAGCTCCACCAGGAGGTGGTCCCCTGGAATGGAAGATGCCCTCAGAGACTGTTTTGACACCACGGACTGGGATGTTCTGCTTAGCCCACACTGTGAGGACATAGAGGGGATGACACACTGTCTGACGGATTATCTCAACTTCTGTGTAGACGTGGTCTCCCCCATTAAGACTGTACGATGTTACCCTAACAACAAACCATGGGTAACACAGGAAGTCAAAGCTGTCCTCAACAGGAAGAAGGTCGCCTTCCGGAACAGGGACAAGGAGGCGATGAAAGCAGCACAGCAGGAGGTGAAACGCTGTGTGAGGGAGGCGAAGGACAGCTACAGGAGAAAGGTGGAACAAAAGCTGAGGGAGAACAATATGAGGGAGGTCTGGGAAGGTGTTAAAACCATCACAGGCCACAACACAAAGACCAGAGCCATAGGGGGAACGGTGGAGAAGGCTAACGAGATCAACAACTTCTTCAACCGTTTCAATCAGTCCATGCCCCCCCCCCCCCCCCCCCCCCCCCGTAATGCAGTTTGCATACCGGGCAGGTGTTGGTGTAGAAGATGCCATCCTCTACCTGCTACACCGAGTCCACTCACACCTGGATAAGGGGAAAGGCACTGTGAGGATCCTCTTCTTGGACTTCTCGAGTGCTTTCAACACCATTCAGCCCCCTCATGCTTCAGAACAAACTGAACAGAATGCAGGTGGACCCGTGCCTGGTCACATGGATTTCCAGCTACCTCACCGACAGGCCGCAGTACGTCAGGCTGAAAGACACCACGTCTGACACCGTGATCAGCAGCATTGGGGCACCCCAGGGCACAGTGTTGGCACCTCTCCTCTTCACCCTGTACACCGCGGACTTCTGCTACAACTCTGAGCTGTGTCACATTCAGAGGTTTGCTGATGACACAGCTATTGTGGGGTGTATCAGGATGATCAAGAGGAGGAGTACAGGAGGCCTGGTGAGGGACTTTGCTGTTTGGTGCCACAGCAACCACCTGCAGCTCAACACCTCAAAGACCAAGGAACTGGTCATTGACTTTGGGAGGTCCAGACCAAGGTCACAACCAGTTCTGATAGAGGGAGCTGAGGTGGAGACTGTGGAGTCCTACAAGTACCTCGGGCTGTGGCTGGACAGCAAGCTAGACTGGACTGCTAACACTGAGCACCTGTACAGGAAAGGACAGAGTAGGCTGTACTTTCTGAGGAGGCTGCGGTCCTTTGGCATCTGCAGGAAACTCCTGTGGATGTTCTATCAGTCTGTGGTGGCCAGTGTCCTGTTTTACACCGTGGTGTACTGGGGAGGCAGCACATCCAAGAAGGACACATCCAGGCTGGACAAACTTATCAGGCGGGCTGGCTCAGTGATCGGCCTGCAACTGGACTCTCTGGTGATGGTGGCAGAGAAGAAGACAATGGACAAACTTCTGGACATTATGGACGATGCCAGTCATCCTCTGCACACCGTCATCAGCAACCAGAGGAGTCTGTTCAGTGACCGACTGCTCCTACCCAAGTGCAGAACCAACAGACTCAAAAACTCCTTTGTCCTTCATGCCATCAGACTGTACAACTCCTCTCTGCAGGGGAGGAGGGGTCACAGGAGGACAGAGGATGGGATGGAGCAGTAGACTGATAATAACACAGCCGGACTAAGTGCAATAACACTAGTTAACATTTAACATTAAACAAGTGCAATAACACTAGTTAACATAAACAAGTGCAATAATAGTGTGCAATACCTCCCCAGTTAGATTTTTCTTTTTCTTTCTTTTTTTTCTTTCTTTTGTACATTGGATTTTTTTATTTATATTCCTTTCATATGTTTCTTGTGTGTTTATTGTAATTTATTGTGATGCTATTGGAATCTTAATTTCCCTGAGGGAACCCTCCCAAAGGGATCAATAAAGATCTATCTATCTATCTATCTATCTATCTATCTATCTATCTATCTATCTATCTATCTATCTATCTATCTATCTATCTATCTATCTATCTATCTATCTATATTATAAGATTATGAGTGCAAGTAGTATTTTGATATTGTTTCAGTACGTGGGGAAATAATTTACTCAAGCACTAAAATAACATTTAAAGACAAAAACTAAACCTGGGGGTGTATTTCAGTGCCTGTCAAAATAATTCAAAGGAATTATATGCAGTCATAGCTGTGATGTCACATAATGTAATCTCTCTGCAATTTCTCTCTGCCTTTGTGTTTTAACAAATTGTTTTCCTATAGGGTGCATTGTTTGGTCAGCAGAGAGTGCATGGGAAACACATGGAAGATGTGCTCATTATTAAATACACAGCATGACAGGCCCATACAGAGGACTGAACAGTAAGCCACAAGATGCTATCGGTGCCTTTGTACCTCCAGAGTCTCATGGGGCCAGCAGTCATAAGTCACAGGTTATATCGATGTTAACTGACAATTGCTAATACTGAAAGATACAAGCACCTCATAAAAAATTAAAGCAATATATGTTTGGTAAAATGTAGTAAGGTGTGATGCTATAGTGAAAGTTTTCAGTAGAATTTGTGTTATCATGTCTTGAAATGGCCTGGAAAAGATGTTGACCGGTGGTTACTGAATTGGAAATTCAGTTCAACACATTTTCAAAAGATGTTTTATTTTTTCGGTTGTGATTTGATAGCAACCAAAAAATTATAGGGAGAGGAAAATGTTACTTATGATGGGGTCCATTCTGTATGTCTTTAAAAACACATGTTGCCAACTAAAAGTTGCCAACTTAAGTTATTAGGCTAAAATGTCAGTATTTCTGGGAAAAGGCTTTTTACACTAGCCTATTGGTCAATTTTGATTACTCCTGTTTTTAGACACAGCAAATGAAGTGAAGTGAATTTAGTATGTATGAGGGTAAATAATCAACTCCTACACATCAGATTTGCTTTCTCCAGTAAATAGGAAAATGCATGAACTTGTTTAGGAAATGGAAGAAAAGTACACCAGTTTGAAAAGATTTCTGGTCTTAACAATAGGAGCCCTAAGAACCACTGAATGTTAACAAAATTAGTTGTCAGTGCAGAGTATGGTTAAAATTATTGTAATGATAAAGTGTCCTGGCAACAGAAATAGCCTCCTAACCGCAGAGAAAACAGCTGGGATGCTACCTCAAACAATAATATTTCTGCTGATCACCCCAATATACCCACTAACACACAGCCCAGTAACACTCAGGAAAACTCAAAAAACATCTTAAGAACATATACAAGAGCAAATACAGTCCATTTCTTCAATTCTCCTTTTCTTATGATGCTGTTCGTGGCCATGCCTGCAAGCTTGTGACAGATGCCACACAGCCCTTCCTTCAAATATGCCTGTGTTTGGTAGGTGGTGGCCTCATCCTGGTGGTCCCTGATGAGCTGGTGTACACCGTGGAGATGGAGGCATAGCTCCTTGACATATTTCACGCCAAAAACATTGTGATCCAACCCCAAGATTCTGGTGCGTATGTATAAGCAAATTTATTGTTAACTATAAAAAATCTTCATTAACACTTTTTAACAGCTGTTAACCTCTAACAAATAACTTTTGTGTATCACATACTCCACCAGTCTACTGGGAGGGTGAGACACACATTGCAGTTTACAGCGTTTGATTGTTGTCTTGACTGAGAGAGATCTGAAAGCAGGTCTTTTATCTTTTAGAAGTGGATAAGGAGAAGGAAAGTCTTGTCTTGCTGTCATATTTATTATTTGTTAGGGCCTTTTGGGAACTTGATGGGAAAGCATAGCACTCATGGCATTGTCTTTACAAATGCTGTAATTGCTAACATGGTCTTTTATTGCTCCTTGCCTGCCTGGATACTGAAGCAGCTCTCAAACCTTTAGCATGCATCAGCTCCTGTTTGTGTGGAATAGATTTGGGTCAACTTAAAGAGTATGCCATTCTAGACACTAAACTTTTATTTGTCTGACCGAAACTCTCCTACGATTTAAGTTCTTATGTCTGTAAGGCTTTTAATCTGTTGTATCTGTGATATAAAAGTGTCATTTCACACAAATACTTAAAAGTAAAACAAGTAGTATGTAAACATCCACCATTCAGACCTCATTTAAATGGAGTGCATCAACCTGGGCAGCCAATCAGAACAGTGCTTATTTACATATGTATCTAAGAAACACATGACCACTATTGTACATGTGAGGATACAGTTACATTGTTTGTAGCTTGAAGATCAAAAATAGACCTGAACAGTACCTTTTTTCTCTGAGAGTATACAGGAAATAAATTACATCCCTTGAGATTTTTAAGTTATTATTAAGTATTGATACAGAATCAGGTATACAAAGCAAAAAGTGGACAGATTGAAAAAAAAAACATATTAGTTTATTTTGTGTTTAAAAAGGATAACATTTGTCTCTTAAGCTGTTTTAAGGTAAAGAAAAGCACAAATTAAATGTGATATAGGGCTAAGAATAATATCAGTTCATTTTTGCTATATACATAAACATCAAAGATCTCGTTTCAGCTCAATAAAAAAGACTGAATGTGAAGTAACTTCCTGCTACTCAACTTAAAACAGATAAAACAGAAACACTTCTTCTTGGACCAAGATCTGCTGGAAACAAACTGTCTACATTAATGCTTATTCTTAATATCTGCTCAGGTGCACCAGATACAGCAGATTGGTGTCAAAGTGATCCTCATCTGGCTTTGATGAATATCACTAGAATGACTTTCCTCCATCTCTGTAATATTTCTAAACTAAGAAAAGCACTTTCTGTATAGGACACAGAAAAGGTAGTACATGTCTTTTTTAAAAGCCTTAACAAGTTTCAGTTAGTTCAGAACGCCCTACTGAAAATTTGAAAATCTGACCATATTAACCCAGTTTTATCTACCTTACACTGGCTGTGAGTTAAATTCCACAGTGAATACAAAATTCTTCTACCAACATATAAGGCTCTAAATGGCGTCGCTCCTCCGTAGCTGAGTGAATTTATTTCCTATTATGAACTGACATGGCCACTAAGATCACAGGGTTCTGTCTTACTGTTAGTACCTAGAATAAATAAAGTTACATCAAGGGGGTAGTTTTCATACAGAGCCCCTCTAGCTTTGGAATAACCTTCCAGTGAGTGTTTGCCCATTATGTGCGGTCTGATACTGCTGCCTCGTTTGCCTTCACCAGGTCCCCCTGTTTGCTTCATTCTGGACCGGTTTACTGACCGTGGAGCTTCCTGCTGTCCAGTGCTTTGTAGAAAGCTTTGCCTGCATACCACTAGAACCTCCAAAGATCATGCTTGATTACTTAATCACAGATGTTTCTTCTCTTGTTTTCGAAAAACTCATCAGCCCTTTCTTCTGCTACCACTGAGCTGGTTCTCACTATTATGGGACTAAGTTTAACATTTTTTTCCTGTTTCTAAATATTCATTGCATGTAGTTTTATTATATGTAGTTTTATTCTTATTGTACTTGTACTTGTTTTGCTCTCTAAAGTTGACAGCAGGGGAGAATGGGTTCCCCTTTTTGAGTCTGGTTCCTCTTAATGCTTCTTCCTCTTGATCTTCTCGCCACTGTTTATAGTGTTAAACACGTACACATAAACATAAAGCTTAATTCAAATATAAAGAGCTGAAAAAAAACGGTTTCGGTGAAGTTCCTCTATTGAACGCTAGGTGGTGACAAACCGCTACGAATCTGTTGAACTAAAGGCGATGGAGACTTCAGTTCGTTACATTTATTCTGTTCTTAAATAACTGTTCGCCTCGATTAATTGAATATTTAGTCATTTATTTAGCTTCAAACAAGCGCCGAGTTTCTGCACAGTCTGTTAGTACAGGCCTGGTACACTCTATTCTTCTTGCAGTGGGGAATTATTGTTATTATTATTATTATTGTTATTATACTCATGGTATTGAATATAACAATAATAATAATAAGCAGTCTGTAATATATAATTTATTTCAATGCCATTGTAGAAGTTTCTGCAGACACTGTTAATGTTATTATAATAGAGTTGTTGATAAGAAGTGGTATGTTTTAGTAAAACCTACAGATGCATGTTTCTTTACAGTGGTGGTGATGAGAGCCAGAGGTTGCCATGTCTACAACACATATATTCATTTTATTAACTATCCAAAACCACCATTGAACCCACATGTAGCTTAGAGGTGAATGAATAGCAGACCATGCCATAGGGCCCAAGATTTAAGCTTTTAGACCAAACCTTTAGTTTTAAATACATTGAAAGCTAGCTTTCACTGTGGCGGTGAGCAGGTTTCTTGCAGCAGTAGTAAGGAGGTCTGTGTGTACTGGGTTCTACTGAATCACATTCAGAGAACTTTCAGCTTTGTTTAGCTAAAGTATAGACATCTATGGGAACATTTAGGCTTGCAGTATAATAACTATGCAATGTGATGTTTAGCCAGGCCTTGTACGTAACTGCAACTAACACTACATGGTGCTAAAAGTTTTGAAACTAAATGTATAGGAATAGGATTTAAAACTTAAAAAAGCCTGTATCCAATGAGTTTTAATAGCATAATATGATACTTTAAATGGTCTATATTGCCAGGTTGCCAGAGCTGATAGTTCTAATGGTGCAGGGAAGCCATAGGCTCGACAGTATTCATATAAGAAGCTAAGGTGGACTGGCTGTTGAATGGATGGCAGACCATGCTATGTGATTAATGCTTTAAAGCTTTTCAACCAAATCTTTAGCTTTAAATACACTGAAAGCTGCCATTCAATGTGGAACTAAGCATTTTTATTAAGGCAATAATTAGGAATCTGCATATGTTGGGTTCTACTGAATTTCTTTAAAATAACTATACTGGGTATCAGCTTTGCCTCAGCAAATTTATAGACTTCTATGGGACCCTTTGGTTGGCCTTAGTTTAAAATCAAAGCAGTTTGTGGTTTCACCAGCCTTTGTACTTAAAAGCAACGCATACATGGTGGTGAAATTGAGTTTTGAAACTAAATATATGGGGAGATGATGGCCTATATTGCTAGTTTGCTGCAGCCACTGGTTGCATGGAGTATGGAACCATATGGTTAATTGGTATTAGAAGTTAAGCATGGCTTTCTCTGGTAAAGAGATGAATCAGAGACCATCCTGTACCACCAATGTTCTAAAACTTTTCAGCCAAACTTTTACTTTTAAATACACTGAAAGCTACCTTTCATTGTTGGACTACCCAGGAAGGGATATATTATCAATGTGGAACTACACAGTTTTCTTAAGGCATTAATTAAGTAGTGTGCATGTGCTGGGTTATATGTCCTACTGAATTACTTTAATAGCATTATACTGCCTATTGGCTTGGATTCAGCCATAAACTATTCTGGAAATGTTTTGCTTTGCCTTCGATTAAAATCATTGAAGTTTTAGATGGATGGATGGATGGATGGATGGATGGATGGATGGATGGATGGATGGATGGATGGATGGATGGATGGATGGATGGATGGATGGATGGATGGATGGATGGATGGATGGATGGATGGATGGATGGATGGATGGATGGATGGATGGATGGATGGATGGATGGATGGATGGATGGATGGATGGATACTTTATTGATCCCGAAGGAAAGTTTGCAGCCAGTAGCAGTTACAAACACAGTACAAAAAAACAATAAGGTATATAAAGAATAAAGAATTCCAATAGTAAAAAAGAATATATACAAGAACATATGAATACAGACTATACACCCTGACTGAAGGTAAAAAGGTAGTGCAGTAATAAATTAGTTAATGTGTAAGAGAAAAACGGGTATCAGCAGATACATAAAAGTACTGGGATATTTATTAAAAAATAAATAAATGTGCAAAGATTGTATTTAAGTAAAAGTTAAATAGTGTTTAAATAGTGTCCGGGAGTGCAAATGTACAGGATGTACAGCAAAGTGTCAAATAGTGTCCAGGATTGCAAATGTACAGGGTGTCTAGCAAAGTGTCAATAATGTCTATGAGTGCTGACATAAGATGTCCAGTAAAGTGTCAATAGTGTCCAGGAGTGCAGATGTACAGTAATGTGATTACAGTACAAATACAAATAAACTGTAATTTGAACATAAGGGACTTGTTCCTTATCTGTCCTCCTTTTTAATTTTGCAGAAGATTAAAAATTTTAGAAAGGAAGCCTGTACCTATTCAGTTATAATAGCATGATGGATTACTTCAAAAGGCCTATGTTTCCAACTTGTTACAGTTAGAGGTGGTATGGAGCAGGGAGTCATAGCGTTGGTTGGCATGAGAAGGATGGAAAACCATGCTGTATGACCAATCTTTTACTTTTCAATAAATTACTGCTGACTATCAGGAAGCAGGAAAACTATATGTGTTGAGTTATAATAGTGTGACAGGACACTTTAAATGACCTATATTGCCAGCCTGTCACAGCCAATAGCTCTAAGAAGCAGGGAGCCATAGGGATGATTAATATGAAAAAAAGCTAAGTATGGCTTTGTTAAATAAATGGATGGCAGGCCATGCTGTACAATCAATGTTTTAAAGATGCTTTTCTAGATCTAGGCTTGCAATAGATTTCTATAACTATGCAATGTGAGGCTTAGCCAGCCCTTGTGTTTAAAATGAATATTAGATGTTTGACTAAGCAGTTTTCCTAAGGCTTTAATAAGGAAGTCTACATGTAATGGGTTATATATTCTACTGAATTACTTAAAAAAAACTATACTGACTATAACTATGGGTATAGTAGTTAGACTTCTATGGGAACATTTTGGTTTGTCTCAGTTCAGAAACAAAGCAATATGAGTCTTAGCCAACAATCGTACTTAACCGCAACTGACGCTAGGTGGTGCTCTTGAGTTTTGATACTAAAATGGAAGGTGCTCTAACAATGTAGAAAGGAAGCGGGTAACAACTGAATCATAATAGCATGGGAGGATCCTTTAAACAGCCTATATTGCCTGCCTGCTTCAGCCAATGATTGTAAAGAGCAGGGCTGACTCTGATCAGTTAATGGATGAAAAACCATGCTGTGTGGCAAAAGTTTTGAAGCTTTTCAACCAAAGCTTCAGCTTTAAATACTTTTAGTGAAAACTATCTTTCAGATTAAGCCGTGTTCTTAGGGCATTAACAAGGACAGCTGCATGTATTGATTTATATATGTTACTGAATTATTTTAAAATAACTATACTCTACACGGTCAGTAACTATACCTATCAGCTTTGCTTCAGTGAATCAATGGAAGACTATGCTATATGACCAACGAACATAATAACCTGAGTTTTGGTTTACTTTTATGCACTGGTTACATTAATTAAAAAATGATAAATTTCACAATCTGTTTAAAATTTGTAAACCTTCCTTTCCTTGTTTTTTGTGGTGCATTACAGACATTTTGAATTTGGTTTCATACATGTCTACATTTTTATCTTTATGCTGCGGTATATTACACAACGCATCATTTGATATATTGTTATATAAAGATTTTAAGGGATTTTTTTTTTTTACAAAATCCAAGTTCATATACACTATATGAACAAAAGGATTGGGAACCTTAAAATCCTTTAAATCAGGTCATTTATTCAATAACATTGCCACAGCTCTGTAAAATCAAGCACCTTGTCCTGCAGTCTTCACAAACATTTGTTAAAGAATGGGTCACTGTAAAGTACTTACTGAATTTGAGTATTGTACTTGAATAGGATGCTGCAAGTCAGTCGGTGAAATGTTATTCCCTCCTAAATATTCCACAATCAACTATAAGTGAAAGAGAGTTCATGGGAACCATGAAGTGGCAGACCATGTAAAGCTGCAGAGCAGGGTTACTAAGTGCTGAGGCATATTGCCAAAGCTCTGCTGACTCAGTAACTGCAGTGTTCCAAACCTCCTCCGACATTAACCCTAAGACAAAAACTTCATGTCGGAAGCTTAATGGCAAGGACTTCCAAACCCAAACAGCTGCCTTAAATTATCAAGCGCAACAGCAAACGTTGAATGGAGAGGTGTAAAGTACACCGCCACTGCGGAGTGACAAATGTTTCTCTCTACCTGGCTGTCTGATGGATGAGTCTGGGTTTGTTAAATACCAGGAGAATGTTACGGGTTTGTTTTTCAGGGGTGGGCCTCGGCCCCTCAGTTCCAGTGAGAGCAATCTTAATATTTTAGCAAAGTAAGACATTTTGGACAACTGTTTGCATCCAACTTTGTAGAAGTTGCATGACTGTGTCCCAGTGTATAAAGCATAACCCAAAAAGGCTGGCTGGGTGAGTATGGTGTGGAAAAACTTATACAGACACACACCTCAAATTGTGAGCCAGACCTTCTCATCCAACATCAGTGTCTAACCTCACAAATGCTGTTTTTGGTAAATGGATAAGAACTTCAACAGACACCTTGCCAAATCTTGTATAAAGCAGAAGACTAGAAGCTGTTACAGCTGCAAAGGAGGTCCAACTCCATATTAATATCTATAGATTTACAGTGGGATGTCATAAAAGCTCCTGCAGGTTTAATGTGTAGGTGCCCCAATATTCCCCAATTATTGTATTTGGAATAAAAATTAAGAAGGTTCTAGATGTTTCATCTAGATTACAAATTACTTATACATTTTAAATATATTTTTACAAATATAAATATTATAAAACAAAAAATATTTACAAATGTAAAACAACAACACTACAAAAATTGTTAAAGTTCATTAAAAAGAAAGCAGAAACCGAAAGAAAATATGTTTTGGAAATATTTATTAGGATGTTTAAGTCAACCAATAAAAATCAATAAAAATCTGAGAGTAACTATAACTAAAATATACAGTTATTATTGTAACAAATCAAACTCGGACATGAAGTTAAGATCCATATGCAAGGCTTTAACTCAAACAAGGGTATTAAATTTGACCACAAAGCGCAGAGCTGGGCCCATGGAGGGGAGAGTAACGGGAGACTAGGTGAGCTGGCGTCCGAGGCAGCCTGGGGAAGCGGCCATGGAGCAGGTGAGTTGGGGTAGCCGTTGTTGGTAGCCACAGAGTCTCTATAATGCCCAGGAGTGGTTTTCAAACAAACAGAGGTTCAAGCATGCTTTGTTCTAGAGCTTGTCAGGAGAGGATCCCTGTGGGGGTTTGCACCACTTCCTCTGTTACCAGAGGGAGCGTAAATTTCAAAAGTCACTTTAGGACCGGCGGAGAGGTTAGGCTGGACTAGGGGTGGGCGATAAAACGATAACGATAATTGTCGCGAAATAACATTTCCTCGTTATAACTTTAAGACGTAGTCGATAGAAAGTCGATAGAATTAAGCTCCGTCCGTGTTTTGAGAGACAACACGAACAGCCAATGAGAATGAGAATAGCGCCGCCCCCAACCAATCAGGTGGCTGAACTGAGTTCCAGCCACTTCGTGTTTGGTTAAAGCAACAGCACAGAGTGTCAGCGTAGCGGCAGCTTAACCCACGCGCTAGTAATAAGTTACTGCAGACACCACAGTCGAGCAGAGAGAACAAAATAAGAACATGTTACATGTGTCAGTAATCTTAAAATAATCTGCTAAGATAAGAACAACTAGTAAACAGGTGCTGTCTTGCTGCTTGATGAAGCTCGGTGGGGTGTTTGAGCTTCAAGTGCTGGTGTGTAGCAGCTGTACTGTTGTATTGTGCAAAGCTGACAGAGCACCACGCTGTTGTGTTTCTGTGTAAAATACTCCCTCAGCTTTAGATGTACGTGAGTGATTGTTTGTAGCTGCAGTTTGCGCTCCGGATAAATCCATGCTTTCAGTAGGCGCGGCCACCTTTGCGACGCATCGACGCACGTTATGCTTATCGACGTAATTTCGTAATCGATAAACATAAACATGTATGCTGTATGAGTTTCAGAGAGAACGCTGAGGCAAAGTTGACTTTATAATCCAAAAACCCGAGCAGGGAAACTTTTTTTTTTTTACCGAAACAGAATCGCTAAACGAACTCACCATTTGAGCCGATAGAGAGTCGACTCACCGCTACGAGTCATTTCCTCAGCCCTTAAAGGGCCAGTAACAGCCTTCTTAACACAGTGTCTGTGTGTGAATACTGTTCATACTAATACTGCCCCATATACACAACATTACACAACTGTATTACACACACACACACACACACACACACACACACACATATGCATACATATATGTGTGTGTGTGTGTGTGTGTGGTTAATACAGTTGTGTAATGTTCTATAGTACATTTGTCTATTTGTCTGAAAATAAAAAAACAATTTAAGGAAAAAATTACATTTTGATACCTTCATATCTCACTTAAAGTAAAAAGGAAATGGTGATTTGATTTATATTGTGATATATATCGATATCGACTGATATGAAAAAAAATATTGTGATAAGATTTTTTCCCATATCGCCCAGCCCTAGGCTGGACCACATCAGACGCTGGCCTGTGACCACGGACCTGGTAAGGAGTTGTCACAAACAATGCCACGCATTGAGTGCAGTGCGTGGCTACCATATATGGGCTGCGCTAACGAGCTAATGCCGTTGGCTGTTATGAATGCCAGGTGTGTGTGGTGATTGAATGAGTGAGCGTGTGCAGGAGGGGTGTGTGTGTGTGTGTGTGTGTGTGTGTGTGTGTGTGTGTGTGTGTGTGTGTGTGTGTGTGTGTGTGTGTGTCCGGAGCTACCTAGAATTCCGGAGACTGCGACCTCTGCAGGCGCTGGAAGAAAGTGCTTACAATTAGTAATTGTGCAATGCAAAGCAATGTGCAACACTATTGACAGTATATTATTATTCTTCTCATCATAAGGTCTTCTTGGCAGACCTGTCCCGCAGTTTTTGAATTGTTAACACCTAACAACATTTTAAAAAACATTTTCCAAATGCTTAAGCTGTGCAATCACTCTTCTAGTTTAAGCTGAAACCTTAGGTACATTTATCTAATAACATTTACATTATATTTGTACATTTTAAAAAAAAAGTAAAGGCAATAAATTTAAGTTTAGAGTAACTCACTTAAATGACAGTATAATAAATGCTGGAAATTTCTCTTTTACATCGGTGCCGCCTGATTCTCTTGATTGTAGTATCTTTGTCAGTCTTAGTCTTAGATGTAGAGGCTTAGTCAGTGGATTGTTGTATCAGGGACTGCTCCAAATTGTTTGTATTTTATTTATTCAAAAGATCTTGTTTAGTATGTTTTCGACTGCAGATCTTAGTTCTGGAATGCAAACAGGACCATTTGTGTCCCTATGTAATGGTTCTTTTATATGCTTCATTTGTTTAATTCTGTGATTAATCTTATTTTTGGTTTTTTTTGCAGATAACATCGTAAAACTTGCCAGTCTAACTGAATATATTAGAACTGGGCCGCTCGTGGGCTGCTGGCATAAAACTGATGGTAATTTTAATTCATTACTATACATTGTACTTGCATACAAAGGTTTTTATTTAATTTGTTTTAAATGTATTCATTTATTTATTTTGTTATTTTTTTCTTGTTTCAGTAATTAATATTGATAAAATTCGATGTGCATTATTTAAGTGTCATGTCAGGGCTTTTGGTTGTTCCAAGAACAAAACTGAAATGCAGTCGGGGTTGTAAATTTGCTGTTGTGCCCCTATACTTTGGATGAGACGTCACATGAGCTTTCTTGCCAGGGAAGAGAAATGATCTGGAGGTAAGAACATAAAAGTTTTAGTCCTTGGGCTTAGGTCTGGCTTTGTGTTATGAGTCTCTCCAAAAATTGTAGATTTTGTATATTGAAAATAATTGGTTAATTTGTTTACTTTTTTGCCAGCTCACCAGTGCCCAAACTAAATTTCTGGACTCTGGTCCCGTGACTGCTGGTGTCATGGACTTATAATCTGTGACATTTAAAATTCAAATCTCCTGACATAGTGAGTAAATTATTATTTACCAAAATTTAAATGTGTTTTTAAGTGAATTAAAAAATCAAATAAAAGAAAAAAATGGATGGATAAATATAAAAGAAGTAACACTGAACAAGTAAAATTTGTTAAAAACACAAATACCTTCCTTCCACACACAAAGGGGGAGGGTTGATATCACAGATTATTCCAGTTTTTTACTAAGCGAATATCCTGATAATAAATTCTCAGTATCGTCCAGGCTGGTTATAATGCAATGTCTGCCCCGGGGTATTTGGTGTCTTCCACTCAGTGAACACTGATATAGGCTCCAGCAGCCGTCATAACTCAGTAGGATCAGTGACTAAGAGGATGAATTAATGTTTTTTCCATTATCTTTATGATATGTGTCACAGGATTAGTACACAGTTCTTTATTTAAGGCTTTTGAGGCTTGATTTGGTGCTCAACACCACTTTCGTTCATGCATGTTTTACAATTAGTGTAAAACACTTTTTTCTCTTGTGTGTCACTTCTAATGATTTTATGTATAATATATCCCCCTTCAACAAGAAATAGAAGAATACAATACCTTTTTAAAAATGCTGTGTACAAACTTCCTAAGCATTAGAAAAGTTTTTTACTTTTGGTTGGGTTTTAGTTTTCAGTTCAGCTCTGACACTGAGGAGTCTATAGCTTTTAGCAGCACTGCTGTGTGATCCACTCATAGCAGCACAACACACAATAACCTGCCGCCATCATGTCATTTCAGTACTGAAAATGATCCATGTCATAAATTATACCTGCTCTGTGGTGGACCGGTGCTGACCATTGAAGCGTTGGATCAATGGGGGTTAATAAAATATGGAAAGATCAGATGAAGATACAGTCTGTCATTGCAAAAGTACAAAGTGCAAGTGCAGCTGATGAAAATAGACAGATTGCAGAAACAAGTAGGCGTGAGTGTGTATATATACCAGCCAATTATACAAAAGCAGAAACAGAGGAAATGCAAAAAGTCAAAGAACATATTCTCTTGTTACTTTTGTTCACATGTTGTGTACAGACTTTTTCTTAAACATGCTGATTATATTATATAATGTAGTATTATTGTATTATCCCTTCTACTTTCATTATTGTTCCATTTAATGATGATTTTATATTACTGAACATGCTTACATTTCGGACTATCAAAATCAATATCACTTAACCATATCTGGTGCAGCTTATAAGAGGTTGATAATTAGTTAATGTACATTAAAGTCAGAATCAGTCAGAATATCTACTTCCCAGCTTGCTTCTTTCTAAAGTTATCACTGATGTAAAATCAATAAACCAACAATACACCAACATAATAGTCATAGGTTATATAGATGGGACAGTATTAGGCTGACTGAAGGTTTATCATTTTGTCTTCTTTTTTTCATTTCTATTTCTAGGAACACAATCACCTTGCAAGTTTAGTATGCCTATGGTGACAAAAAAGATTTTTAACACATATACCTGCCAGAGCAAAGTGCTTGAGGCTCTCATGTTAAACCTAAAGGTAACCTAAAGATAAAAAAATAAAGGAAATAATTCATTTTGATATTTGGTGATCCACATAAAAACAAAATGAATCCTTTGTGGCAAGTCCAAACGTAGATCTTACATTTCAGTAGCATTGATTTGGTCATGGATTTCAATCGCTTCAAAGCCCTGGTTGTCTATGCCATTTTTGGGATAATGATGACTTTGGCCATTGTAGAAGCAGGGGGCACAGTGTGCTGTTGGTACAGGCTCTACTTTGGCAAAATTGGAGAAATCCACACGATATTTGCCTTCTTTACTACGGGAAATGATTGGGAGGAACCTGTGGCCCCACTTGATCTCCTGGGGGATATATGAAGTTCTAACTTGGCAGGAGGAGCTGGTGGACTCATCTGTGGCGTCCAGAAACACCACCAGCTCAAACTCTTGCTGAAATAGTGTGTCCACAGCCAACTTGAAGAATGGACTTGTTTTGTCAATTACATGGTACAGGGTCAAAGGGCAGATGAAGAAGAGATTGTCTTTTCCAGCATCAACCATGAAATCAACATTGACTTGGTCCAAGATAATTGTCTCACCTTCAGGTGTGATTGTTGTCTTAAGCAGCTTTCCATAGATTTGACTGCCAATCATCAAAGTTTTGCGCAAGTTGGCCACTCGTATCTGGAGACACAGAGCACCATTTTTAGAGCAGATGACAGCCAGTTTGCTGAAGGTGAGGGTCTTAGCTCTTTTCTTGGGCAAGGCGATTTTGGCCATAAGTAATCCACACCAGAAACAGTTGATAAGTACACCAATGATGGTCTGAATAATAATTAGGGCAACAGCACCAGGGCAGAATGGACTGAGCACTCGCAGGCCATAGCCAATGGTCATCTGTGTTTCCAAAGAGTAGAGGAAGGCTGTTGTGAGGCCAAAGACATTATATATACATGGTTTGTGGTCTGCTGGGGGTTCTTGCCACCACAAATCTCCATTATCACGAGCAATCCAGTACCAGATGAGACCGAAGATAAACCAGCTGAGAGTGAAGGAGGCCACGAAAAATAAAATGATGTAACGCCAGCGGATCTCCACAAAAGTGGTCCAAAAATCCAGCAAATAGGCCAAGCGGCTGGTGTATCTCACGTTGCCATATTCAATGTTGCAGTGTCCGTCTTTGCTCACAAGACGGTTTTTGCAACTGCGCCGCTTGGCCCGGTAGTCTCTGATAAACTGCCGCAAGGAGCGTGTCATCTTCAGAGTACTGAAATCCCTATAGAGAATAAACAAAAGCACAGAAATAACGAACATGTTTAAAGGCCAGTGGCAAACAGTCGGCTGGTGCCAATAAATTTGGTTTAAATTCTTATTCAAAAAAGCATTCAGAGTGTAATTCCAAAAAACATCTGCATGTAGTTCCATTCCATTCGCTCAGTTTGCTTATGTGTATCTGCCCCTTAAACAGTCTCGGTCATTTCATGCAAGATATTTAATTGAACTTTGAACGTTTTTGTTCTCCTCAAGCACAAAAAAGTAAAATCTTTCAAAGTGACCTTCATCTTACCTTTTATTACATCTTTTTAACATCAGTCTGCCAGAGAAAAGATCTCTTTCTATAGCATCAAGTCTGTCGTCAAACTACAAAAGAATTATTCCACGTAGCAGCTCCCTGTGATTGTGAAGATATTTAGATCTTATCTCCTTTGTACTGTGGTCTCTGACTACCCTTATCAACTCTTATAGGGTTGTAATTTTTTCAAGGTGTGATGCATCCCGTGTGATATGGTTGTGTTGGAGAAGGGACGAGCAGGACACAAGCCTCCACGTTTTGTTTTTTGTTAAAGAATATAAGAATGTAATATAAGACTTGTCCTGTAGATAGGGCTGTTAGTCTGCTAACATTTGCTATAAAACTGCTTATTTACCACTCATAGTATCAGCACAATACACCCAAAATATATTTTGTTTACATTACATTTGTATCATGTCGTATCATGGGTATTTTTTGAATTAAACGTTTTTAACTTATATGAAGAAGACATAGAGTTGTCATAGCATTTACGTTAAGAGGCTCTTTAACACTTTGTTAACACTAAAAATCCTAAAATCCTTCTGTCTGGAGATTGTACTTCAACCTGGTGCTATATCATAGCCGTCAACAGGAAGATTAAAATATTTTAGGGGCAAATTATGCAAACTACCCTCACAATCAGAAAATAGATCACTTTCATGCTCTGAATATCATTTTAATGACAAATCTTGAAAAAAAACATTTCATTGTCAACTCCAGCAACATTGTGATTTCTGTTAAAAAAACACAGATGGCAATACTATTGGAATATATGAACATGACCAGAAGCTTGTTCTAGCTTGCTCTACTTTGTTCCACTAGTAAAACGGCAACTGTTCATTTACTTCATACATGTAATTCATAAAATGGCTTGTGAATACTGAGATTAGCTAATCATTAACACTCAAGCAACTACATACCTTATATAATAAAGTCAATATTAAGAACTATTTAAATAAAATGTTACCACCAGAGGACTGTACTCCAGAGTGTCCAGTATTTAACAGTATGGGCTCATACCTGGATTTGCTTTTTGTAGTAGTTATACATTATTAGACTAGTATTATGTTGTGTCTTACGTAGTCAAGTCAAGAGGCCAGTCTTAGCTCATTTAAATGTAATGAGTTAGTAGTGTAACTTGGTAATTTTGCACACACTGGCTTGTTTAAAAATCCTGCACAAATCAGTTTTGTTCTTCTAGAGCAAAAGTTTATTTTGTACACAAGATTTTTCTCTTTCAAGGAAAAATGATTGTGTGTCCCTTCTGTGGGTTAAAGTGTTAATAAATTGACTTGAAATTCTGAACTGTACATTTAATGTTTCACAGATGTTGTTAAAGGAGTAAATAAGATTTACTTTCTGCTTGTCTCTTCATCGTGCAAATTTTCTATCAACCCCAGTAACGTTGTATGCGTTGTAACCTGCATACAAATCAGGTACAAACTGAGCCATCATTCATGTTGCAAATAAGAAGTTGTTCAGTTGTGTGTAAGGATGCCCAGAAATAGAACCATAAAGTCAGTAACTTCATGATAGCAACTGTATTAGTAGCAGTATAAGCTAAAAAAGACATTTAACAAGGGAAAGAAGCTAATGTCCATTCATGCCAGTGTTATGACAGTAAGGAAGAGATGAATGAATGAAAAGTGTGAAATCTTATTTAGACTTTTTTTATCACAAGCTGTTCACATAGAAAGAAGCAAAGCAAAGAAGAATGTAATGTTCTGTTAACTTACCTCCTATAGCAGTTCTTCTGTGATGTCCAAGAATACTTATTCTCGCTCTCTTGTTCTCTCCCTATCTCACATGCACACACACTCTATCTTGTATTAAAAGAATATGAAAAGGGAAGGCCTTAAATTAAACAGAGTAGAAATGTATATACTGGTGATACAATCACTGTTGCTGCTTCTTCGTCTTCTTCTCCCTCTTTAAGCATGACGCAGGTTTTTGTATGGCCCCTTCCTTAAGGCTGGACCAAGCGCGTTTAATGTTTACCTGTACACAAAAATCAAGGGGGTATATATTAGGCCTGTACCAAAACATGCTGTTGAGAGTCAATAGCTAGTGTAGTCTAGTGTTAGACTGTGCATCTTTGGAAACTTTTCCTTTTCCAAAATGACCGACTGCATTTGGATTGAATTTCTCATATGCACATCCCAAAGATCTTTTCAGTCATACAGTAAGCAAGGGAGCTTTCCTTGTCCAGTCTTATACCACAAAGGGCTGGTGCGGCTGCAGGTTTTCATTCTGAACAAGTAGAAGCACACTTGTTAATCACTTGTTAATTAAGTCTTCATGCAGCTGATTAAAACACCATGAATACGACAGGACCTGTACAATGCATTACAAATTCAATAAGTCATGAGAGGAAGATGAATTTGGATTAACTATAGCTCATCTCAATCCTGCTCCATTTTTCTGAAGACCAATCTGTCCATGAAGAGTTACAGGGTGATGTATTTTCATTCAGTTGCAGTTAAAATTTAACAGCTTCTTTGGGGAGAAAGTAAATCCAAAAAAGATTTCATGGGTTAGTATTTACTAGGCTACATTATCAGTGCTAATAAAAGATGCACTGTTATTCCTATTTATTTAAATATAAAGTTTCCTTTTAGTCATTTACTGTGCAGTACAAAAATGCCTGTTTGGGAAGAAAACAAAGCATCTTTAGAGAGAAAAAAATATTTTTAAGTATTTAAGTACTGTGGACTAAAGTTTCACTGAGATAAGTCTTGTGAATATTTTCTTTAGTGATTCCAAGTTAATGATTATCAATTTCATATTGATGTATAATGCCAAAGTCCCTTTTGAAAAGTCCTTTCTTCAAGTGAAAGGAAATCCCTCTTACATATTTCATAATTAATAACACAATGTATCTTTTGGCAGCTCTTAAGAAACCCTGATACCAGAGCAGTCTTTTCAAGATGTGAGGGGTGAGTTCATTTATTCTATTTCATAGCACAAAATCAAGCCATTCCTTAACCAAAAAAGTGTTGAATTGTCATAACTGCCCCCAGCACAACTGATCTAGGTTTAATTAACCAAACCAGGTAGTGAGGATGATGATAATAACAACACTTGATCAGAAAATCAACAATTTTTGCAATGCATTTATCTTAATATTAGTATTTTCCTAAGTAAAACACTGCCGTCTAGATAAAATGCTGTGCAGTTTAGTACTGTGAATGTGTTAAATCCTTCACCTTGAGTGCATTTTGTTAATGCCCTGATGCTTCAAAACATGGAAAACTTTGCTTTACTTAGAACAACTATGGAATTTGGGTTCAGGGTAATGCCACCTGCTGCCTTCTTTCATGTCTGGCAGGCATATAGTGAAGGATTTTATTGCACGAGTGTGAACTTGACTAAATATGTTCCAATGAATGACCTGAATGAGTTCCACACAATATTTTCCACTCCGGTTCCCAAGCATGAGAGTGCAAAGTAAGAAAATAAATTTAGATCAGTGCAACATAAACAGATTTCTAAATTCACTGATTTGCCCAGACAGCACTGAGGAACTGACTGACTTAATAAAAGGTCCTATGTGCCAAATTGTGGGATGGTGGTCCAGAAACCTTAGTGCTAGGAAAGTTTCAAGACTCAGACATGCACTTTGGCAGCATTCCAGCCTGAATATTTCTCTCCCTTAAAAGTTAATAATTGTCGGGGAGTCCGAAGCCTTGCATCATTGATCTCTTAATAAAGCCCTTAAGGCCTACTTGGCACCTGGACCTGTTAAAAGATCCATTCACATGACTACAATAAATCAAGCCACATTATCCATTACCCATTACAATTCTTCCTCCCTACAAAAGCAGCTTTAGAGAAGCTGATGTGACCAGCACATGAACTCTTTTCCACTCTATGTCAACTACAGCAACCATAAAGATTAAGGAGCTTAAAGAAAGTTTTTGTCTCGTATTTGTATGGTGCTGTCACTCATCACTTCTTCTGATCTACCAAAAATCTACCAAAACAATAAGTACCCCAGATACAGGAACATGAATTAGAACAAAGTACATCTTCGTGTTTCCAGTACTTCCCAACCCCGGATTCATGATTCAATAATAATAAGCCATAAACATCATCTTAGCAGTCAGGGTGAAAGGAATTCAAAGGGACCTCACTGATTTGTAAGATAAGTAAACACACACAAACAAACCACTGTTTTCCCCCCATTTACCATTGCTATATTACTATTCTCCACCTGAGGTCACTGCTGTGGCATTACTGTTATTTTTTATCAAACCACTTTTTTAGCAGTTTATATTCTCCACATATGTGACAGAATCAGTTCACTCTGGATGTGCAGCCAAACACACATACATGCAAAAGTCGTTGCACAGTATATACTAAAAAAGTGTAGTTCAACCTAAGTATCATGGAAAAACTGTCTTAGAATAAGTGCTTGGTATTTTTTTCTTTTTCACCCAATGTGTTGTGACACCATTATGTTTCTTATTTGTAAACATTTCCAGAATGCAAACATATCTGGCAGGTCTGTCAGGTGGTCATTTTGAAGAATAACTCCTGTTTGGATTGTAGTCCATGTCACAGAATAACAAGCCTTATTGTAACCGGCTTAAGACTTTCTGGGGTTAATTTTGTTTTATAACCAGTTTGACTGACTGATTTGATGGTAATATATTATAAACACTATTAAATACTGCTTAAATACTGATCTTGTTAGAACTTTTATGAAACATTTTATAGTGTCGGTTCTGAGCAGCCTAAAATGAAACTGAAACAAACACATTAGGGTTTTTAATTAGCTCCTACATCATTGCTGTGTTCTCTGTGGAATGATATAAAACAGCTCCTATACACGTCTGTAGAAGCAAACCTGTTCAGCAAATCTACATTCATTTTAATGAAGCAGCAAAATCGAAGAGCGCCAAATTACAAACACGCGCATGCACTCAGGATCACAGATTTCATGTCTGGTGCCCAAAACCCTCGTCCATTTACAGCACGTCAATCTCAAACCTAGCGTTAGACCATTACGAAGTGCTTATCAAATGCTATGTCTCCAATGTGACATTTAGGCAGGCAGCATTTGATTGGTTTAAATTCAGGAGGCTATCTGAGGGGTCATCTCACGACGTGCAGATATTATCAGGGTTGTCAGTTCGTATACCTCAAGCATTGCTAAGACTGTAGTCTTTCAGATGATTACTCTTTTTCTTCTGTTGTCTGTACTGCACACATTTATTTTGTTCAGGTCAAACACTTTTTAAATGAAAACTTGCTAACAAATATCAGCAGCCCTTTACCTCCAAATGCTACTGGAATCTGAAATCATGTCCCTGTGGCATAAGTAGTTTCAAGCAAGCTGTTTAGAGGCAATTAAAAGTGAATTCATTTTGAAATGTAATTTCTACTCCATTCTTCATACCTAAAACACAGGGAAAATGCAAAAGACAGGTGGATTTGGAAAGTCAGTAAAATGGCTATATTTGTGTTGAAGACGCTGGTTCCTATCACCACCACTGAGCATGATTCGTTAAGACATGTTGCTTCCTACTTAAGTAGTTTACTGTGGAGAACATCACGTAATAGCTTTGCTTAGCAGTAGCAATACGAACAAGTGCTCCAGATCAGACGTTTAGCAAATATTACAAATATAAACATAAATTGTGATCACCAGTTTGTGCTTCACATTTAAAACACCAGAATTTAGATTAATGTGAGCAGCCATAGTCCTCATACTAAACAGCTACCTCCAGTGTTCTGCCCCCAAAACTGAAATGAAGATTTTTAATTGTTTATGATTTTAAATCAGACTATCGGGCAGTTCATGCCTTTAGCTCAGAGCTATTAGAAGTTCAGGGGACTTGGTCTTCTCCTAATATGATCAACTTAAAAGGAACCAATAAAAGGAGGGGCATTGCACCTGTACTTCTAAAAACTTTGGGTCAAATGCCCACTTGCCCCTGTTGTTCCGGTGGCCCTGCTTCCTCTCTAAAAATTAATTATGAATTTTGATTTTATAGGGAGGAATACATATCTTATGTTTTTTTATTTCTTTTATTTAGAATCATTATTATTGCGATATTATATAATACATGTCAATAAGTATCTTATAAGAAATCCTGTTAATATAATATTAATATTAAAGGGCTAGAGACCAGGGGTCTTAGATTCAAAGTATTAAGGGGTACGAGTTGTTCCACAGTCACAAAATTTGTGTAAGTTAGCATTTGTACACCAACACAATGGATTTAAAATAAAGCAAGATCTGATTGAAGTGTAGGTTTTAGACTTAATTTAGAGTTTAACCGAAATATAGCCTCAAACCTAATTGGACAGTTAACTTATAAGCAGTCAGGTTGATCGCTCACTCTAAATTGTCCGTAGGTGTGAGTGCGTGGTGGAGTGTTGGCCATGCAATGGACTGGCGAACTGTCCATGGTGTACCCCGCCTTCGCCTGATGCCGCTGGGATTGGCTCCAGCCAACCCCCCACCCCCCACCCCCCCGCCCCTGCGGGATTAAGCTGCAGATAATGGATGAATGGAGAAGAAGTAGTATGGAGAATATGGAGAAGAACAGACAAGAGTCACGATCCAAAGCATACTACATCATCTATCACGCATGAGATGTGGTAAAGTCCTGACAGAGCATTTCAAGGGAGGAAATGTAGTATTTGCTAATGCCCATGGGTTCTAGAGATCAGTTATTGTACTGCAAAGGATATGCATTCATGTATAAAAAATATATTGTATTAATTTTGATTCCAAAAAAGTTGGGACACTAAACAAATTGTGAATAAACACTGAATGTGGAGGTGCTAACATATAATATTTTATTCAGAATAGAACACAAATCACAGATCGAAAGTTTAAACTGAGAGAATGTATAATTTTAAGGGACAAATATGTTGTTTCAAAATTTCATGGCGTCAACAAATCCTAAAAAAGTTGGGACAAGTAGCAATAAGTGGCTGGAAAAAGGAAATTGAGCATATAACGAACAGCTGGAAGACCAATTAACACTATTTAGGTCAATTGACAAAATGATTGAGTATAAAAAAAGCTTCTCAGAGTGTCAGTGTCTCTCTGAAGCCAAGAGGATCACCAATTCCACCATTGTTGCGCAGAAAGATAGTGCAGCAATGCCAGAACGGTGTTACCCAGCGTAAAATAGCAAAGACTTTTAAGTTATGATCATCAACTGTGCATAACATCATCAAAAGATTCAGAGAATCTGGAACAATCGCTGTGCGTAAGGGTCAAGGCCGTAAAACTCTACTGGATGCTCGTGATCTCCGGGCCCTTAAACATCACTGCACCTCAAACAGGAATGCCACTGTCAAGGAAATAACCGAATGGGCTCAGGAATACTTCCAGAAAGCATTGTCAGTGAACACAATCCACCGTGCCATCCGCCGTTGCCAGCTGAAACTCTACAGTGCAAAGAAGAAGCCATTTCTAAGCAAGCTCCACAAGCTCAGACGTTTGCCCTGGGCCAGGGGTCTTTTAAAATGGAGTGTGGCAAAATGGAAGACTGTTCTGTGGTCAGATGAGTCACGATTTGAAGTTCTTTATGGAACACTGGGATGCCATGTCATTCGGACCAGAGAGGACAAGGATAATCCAAGTTGTTATCAACGCTCCGTTCAAAAGCCTGCATCACTGATGGTATGGGGTTGCATGAGTGCTTGTGGCATGGGCAGCTTGCATGTCTGGAAAGGCACCATTAATGCAGAGGACTATGTTCAGGTTCTAGAACAACATATGCTCCCATCTAGACGTAATCTCTTTCAGAGAAGACCCTGCATTTTTCAACAAGATAATGCCAGACCACATTCTGCAGCAATCACAACATCATGGCTACAAAGGAGAAGGATCCGGGTACTGAAATGGCCAGCCTGCAGTCCAGATCTTTCACCTATAGAGAACATTTGGCGCATCATAAAGAGGAAGGTGTGACAAAGAAGGCCCGAGACGATTGAACAGTTAGAGGCCTGTATTAGACGTGAATGGGAGAGCATTCCTATTTCTAAATTTGAGAAACTGGTCTCCTCTGTCCCCAGACGTCTGTTGAGTGTTGTAAGAAGAAGGGGGGATCCCACACAATGGTAAAAATAGCCTTGTCCCAACTTTTTTGACGCCATGAAATTTTGAAACAACATATTTTCCCCTTAAAATGATACATTCTCTCAGTTTAAACTTTTGATCTGTGATTTGTGTTCTATTCTAAATAAGATATTAGATGTTGGCACCTCCACACCATTGCATTCAATTTATTCACAATTTGTTTAGTGTCCCAACTTTTTTGGAATCCGGTTTGTATGTTGGTTTGTCCATTTACTTTTGAGCCTATGGAAAAGGAGGGACTATGTAAAATAGCTTTAGTTCCTAAACAGTCTCTATCAGTGTATACATGTTGTACTGTTTTTTAAAGTAGGGATTACTTTTTTCAAATTTTCCTTTTTTGGGCTATAAAAACAAAACTGACTGCTAACCAAGTTATTTTCCTGAACATGCCAAACACATGCACAGATATCGTTTAGCTTTGTAGTATTATAGTATTAGTATAATATTAGTATAGTTTATATATATATATTTTTTTCACATTACAGTCTGGTATGCTGATGAATATTATGCCAGCACATTTCTGTAATAACAAATAGGTTAATATGACACTTCTTCTCTATCATAGAAACGTTTTGCATTATTCCTCATATTTACTAAAAAAAGGGAAATATCTCACTAATTCAGCCAGGGTAAACTTTTGAGCCAGAAAACTGTCCCCCGGTCCAGAGGTTTAAATGTATTTGTATGTAACAGTTTCATGGAAAAGGCAAATCTAGCAATTCGGTCATCCTTTAGGATGGTGTCCGAAGCAAAGATTGTTTTGTTTTTGTATTGTGTTTGAATATAATTTTCTTTGCCTTTTAATCAAATTTCTTGATATAATTTCAAGAAAATATGAAGTGTAATTTGTCTCTATGGTTTTTTTTCTCTCCCTAGCTCTGTCTCGTTCTTTTTTTGCATACAGTACATATCCATCTCTTCTATTCTCTTCCTCAGCTTTTATTCACACCCTCAAGTCCTTTTCTGAAGCTGCAGTGTTAGTGCTATTGTTTATTTTCTCCCTCCCCCGTTATATCTCTCCACAGCGTTGTATGATCCCTAAAGAATCATGCACACCATGCAGCAAGATGCGCACACAGACACATACGCAGTTACACAAAGGACAAATCCTAAAAGAAGAGAGCTGGGCTGTGGGGGAGGAAATGTATCCAGTCTCTTACACACACACATACACATGCATACACAATCTCTCTAACTCTCTGTCTTTCTGCATACCCTTCGTCCTGCGCCTCCCCCCTTCTCTCTGTCTCCCATCCCCCAGAAGTGAAAGGTAAGGAGGAAGCAGAGCAGTGTGAGAACAGTGCATGAACAAAAGCAGTCAGTGCAGTGCAGGACTATAGAGCAGCACCTCGGAGATGCCTTCACTAACACACAGCGGCATCTACTACGGCATCGGGGTGGAGGTAAGAACAAACAGTAGAGTAAAACAGCGTGAGAGGGAGAGAGAGAGAGAGAGAGAGAGTTGGAGAAGACAAGACCAAGAACGTTCTGGAATAACTGCTAGCTGAGATGCATGTATGTTTGTGTATCTGTCCCATTAATGCAATTTCTTTATCACTACTAAACACGTATCTGTCATTGAGTAATATCTGAATGCTATTTGCTATACCAGCTGCCATGGTGGACCAAAAGAAGAAGCATAAAAGAATGAATGAAGCATGATGGTGCATGTAGATCCATATGCAAGGGGAGAGAGAGAGAGAGAAACAGAAAGAGAGGAGTGTTACTCCAAACAATAGCTTCCACCGCAAAAGTAATGCCATGCATACACACCGCCCTCTAGATGCTCCCCTGCGGATGAGGGTCTGATAAGCAGTGGGATGTTCACTGAAATGTTTCTGGCAAAATGGTCTTTGAGTGCACGTACATGCACAAACTGTGTTTATATGTGTGTTCAAAGACAGTTATTGTTCTTATAGTGCAATGCAGATGTTTTTTGTACATTTACAGTAGAGCCAGAAAAAGGCATGGTTTAAAAAAAGTGGTGGGTATAGTGTAGTGGGTAACCCCTCTGCCTTCTCTAGCTGGGCAAGCATTCAACACTATATCAATATAGTGGGCAAGGTTCCTAACACCACCCTTGTCTACCTGTGTAGTCGTTTCAGATAAGAGTGTCTGCTGAATACTCCAAAATGTAAATTTAAGTGTGTCTAATCATGTCAACACTCAGAATGAGTGGGACTGTGAGAATAGAAATGTTAATGGTAGCAGTGAAAATAGTAATAACAATGCAAATAGTTGCATCATGTAGTATTTACTTTCAAATTGAAAACTAGCTGATACGATTGATACAAGAATGTTTGATACACCAAATAAGAGCAATAGTAGGCAGCAGGGACACGTGCTTTGTACTATGGAGTCATTTCAGTTTGCATTTTGCATTTTGTTTTTTATAGGCCTAAATTCCATAAAAGTTGGAATAGTACATGAAATGCAAATAGAAAAGTGATTTCCATGTTTAATTGTATTTAAACACAAACAATATAAATGTAAGGTATGTAATGTTTTTTTCAATGCTTTTTTGTAAATATTTGCTCGAGTCAGATCAATGTATGACTATGAAAGTTATGAAATGTTCAAAAAATTACATTAATGATTTTGTTTGCAATTGTGTGTAACCATTAACAGCAAGTTGTATTTGACAGCAATGACAAACAATACATTAATAAAGTCAGGGTGGATGTGTGTTGTAAAGAGGCTTGCAGGGAAGCAGCAAGAGTGGGCAAGCTGAAGCAGCCTAAATAAACACCCTGATGAAATTGGATAATAATGTGTACAGGTGATCAGCTGAGCTGTCAGCTAACTGAGATCAGTGATTTTTCCTCAGCTCGAATTTGTGGCTGCTTAAACTTAATTTCAATAAGGACCACTGTGTCAAAGAAAAGATTTTGTTTGTAGCAAGTTATACAATGCCATTCCCATAAACAGCCAAGGCAAGACTGTATCACTGAAAGCCAAAGACACCATGCTCTATTTGACTAGAATTGTCGGCAGATGTTACCACAGGATAGCAAAACGCCAATCTGCACAAGCCCTGCATTGCCAAGCTCAAACACACACTATGTCTCATTTACGTAGCTGCAACTTTCAAAAGTCTCATTTCTCAGCTGCATACTTCATAACACTGTCCCGTTTAAAAAGAATGCAGACGAATTCTGAGAAAGCACCCATGTATCTGAGGTGTCATGAACCTGTGTCCCAGGATACAGGATGAAGCAGAAACACTCCCCCAGGGAGAGATGACAATCCTTGGTGTAAAAAGTGATATGGGGTGTGAGCAGAGATACCAGAGGCTGTGAGTGAATGAATGGAAGTAAATAGAGGAAATGTCTGAAAACCTTAACAAATGGCTTTTATGTGGATGTAGATCATGATACGATAAATGAATTGTTGTGTTGTTTTTATATTGATTTTTTTTAAGAGCTGCTCCAACTAAAAGTGGTATGCTGTGTTATGTGTCTAAGACATTAGTCTATCAATAATACTTCAGTGACAACCAAAACAACACATAAAACTTAAAGACTGAACCTAGCTAGACACAGCGGGCTTATTCTCAACATCTTGACAAACATCGATTCCATTGTTTTATACCAGTAAAATTAGTTGAAGCAAAACTGATAAGCCAAAACATATCCAATCTTTCTTTTTCCTCATTAATTTACTATAATTTCCCAAACGTCGGCTAATAAAAGGTATTTTCATGTTACACAGTGGCTCTAAATGATATTAAGGTTAGCTACAGCAGCAGGACAAACACACCTTTATGGTATGACTAAACAGCTAAACAGTCGTTCATAACCATCAGTCAATTCACTGAATTATAATAGCACTGATCAGTTATGATTTATTATGAATAAACGTTTGTGTAGTAAACATTAACGACTCGAAGCAGCTATTACTAAGGGGAACAGTCGTAACGCTGGGAAAACCCTCAATGGCATAAAGGTTGGACATGATTAGCTTGATTTGAATGGCCAAGCTGGTCATCACATTTTTCTCCAATGTCAAGCAGCAGAGGATTATACTACAGATAACCCCCCTTTATATTACAGAATCTCCTCATAGACAAATGAGGAGAGCCAGCTATATACTGTATCATTTGGTGTGTAAAGTTGTCAGCATATCTATTTTGCTCGCAATAACTTAGAATGTAAGATAAAGTAAATATTTTAGTGAAAGCCACAAACATTAGGGGGGGTGCAGCTGCAGCTGAAATTACTATGAGGCTCTAAATTAAAATAAAAGAGTCAACAGCTGGCTAACGCTACCAGTCTAGGATAAAGCTGAAGATAAAATGAAACTGAAATACAGAGTGAGGTAAAATCTAACCGGGAAGTCACTAACATTAAACTAATTTGTGTGGTAAAAGTTTAGTACTAACTAGTGTTTTACTAGTTTTGTACTTTGAGGCAGAGAAATCACAGAAAATACGTAAGGCTTTGTGGTAAATCACTTCACATATGCAAAAACACCAGTATCTGCAATTTTCATTTCAAACGTTTAATTTCTAGGGTTTGACTCAGTTGTACCTGCTATAAGATTAAACAGATCATGAATATAAAGGAAGCATCCCAGAAAGATCTAGTAGAGCAAGGATGGATCAAGACTTGCCACAAAAAAACAAAAATATTCCACACTTCATGCATAATATCCTTAAAAAGATAAAATATGGAGAAATCTCTGTGCTTAAAGGTCGAGGCTGATGTCACAAGTTGATGTCTGTGGCCTTTGAACCCTGCATTAAAAAAGCACTGTATTAAAACCCAACATATCTCTGTGATGGTTTTTATCATTTGGACCCAGGAATACTTTGACAGACTGTTGTCAATAAACACTGTATGTGGCTGAAATGCAAGTTTAAATTTCTCTGGTCTGAAACAGATGCGCAGTGGAAACGTGTATTCTTGTCTGACGAACGTTCAAAAATCATGCACATTGTTTAACATAAAGGACCATTCAGATTGTTATTGGCAAAAAGGTAAAAAGCTTCGTTCTGTCATGACATAGGAGTGATTTTGTGCTAATGGTGGGCGTATATTGCAAAACACTGCAACTAATGCTGAAAGATATGTACACACTTCAAAACTGCAGATAATGTGTTTTTCAAAAATGTTCATGCTTAGTTCAAGCATAACTGTGTAATCAGAGAGTTTAGCTGCAAGACTGGCCTGCCTGCAGCCTGAACCTGTCTCCCATTGAAAATATGACAACACAGGCTCTTTTAAGTTTAAGATATTCATGCTGAAGAATGACAAAAAACTTGCTTTCAAACCTAAATCACTTGCTGTTTTTGTGTCTCCACAATGGTAAACACAATACGGCCCAATTTTGTGGGAATGGGTTGGATGCATCCAAGTAGGAATAAGTATTTATTTACAAAAAATAAAGGAAAAACAAACAAAAAACACAAAGTTCATAAATATTAACATAAAGTTTTACATACTAGCTTTGGAACTAATATTAATAATAATAATAATAATAATAATAATAATAATAATAATTGTATTAAAAAAAATAAACATGGATCACTGTATAATGTTTTCTATTAGTCTGGTTAGGCACTCTGGGCAAGTTCTGGAAAGGTTACAATCTGATTCATGTTTTGTGCCCTTACTTCACTCAAGATTGGACTAGCATAAAAGAAATCTCTCTTCAAAGATGTATGTGTGTGAGCTTGTGTGTGTGTGTGTGTGTGTGTGCATGCTCATGCACACCTTGTTTGGTAAAAAAAGATTCAGTCCTCAGTTACAGAACTGAGCAAAAGTCAGAGTCCACCTTTAATTTATTTAATTTCCAGTCAAAACTGGAGATGATTATATACAGGAAAGAAAAGTCAAAGGAAAATGGGTAAAACAAAGTTAATTAGAAAATGATTCTCCTAAAAACAGTGCAACCTGGTAAACTACCAAAACTGTCTTTATGAGAAGGGGGGCTTTACCTGCTTTTAGTCCAAACAAAAAGCAAGCACAGGTGTTTCTGTTTTATTCCGTCCACTGTGAGAAGATCACTTAATGCTAAGGGTCTTAAAGGATGTGCAGCTATCAAGAAGCTGGTAATACAAAAAAATTACTAATCAAACAAAAGAACGTATTTATGTTTCCAGAATAATGACCACCCCAAAACTTTGACCTCAACATCAGTGAATATAGATTGTGAGAAGCAAAAAAAACAACTTCTGTCACAGCAATTTGGAGATTTTGAAAATATATTTATATTTATATTTAGTTGTTGAAGAATCTGTGTTTTTAAGAGTGATTTTTGTTATTTACACTGCAAGTCAGAAGTGTTTGCTCCCCCTCTAATAAAAGTGTCTGTAATAAGGTCTAATTACACAATTATTTCTACATAATTAAAGATGCAAGAAGTAAACAGATTCATTTAGAATGATCTGACATGAAATGCTCCACATAGTAGATTTGGTACATGTGAGTTGGATGAACTGATCTGCTTAGCTATCTGGTGCAGACGGTTCAGTTTCTATGCCAGACATAAAGACATCTGGTCAGGACCATCTCTATTGTTCCTCTGTAGACATTAGTGAGGGCGAGGATGAGTGAGGATGGAAGAGAGGATGTTTGCTCCTTTCATCCTCCGTAAGTTCTAAGGAAAGTCGCTTACAGGCTTACTTGGCTATGCAGGTGGTGTTGAGCTCCTGAGTCTTTAAGACCCCTCATGATGAGTCCAGTGCGTAAGTTGACCTAATCAAGTCTAACCTGAGCTTGTCAAGAGATTGGTTGGATAAACTGAATCACGTTAATGAAGTGTTTAAAAGTTCCTCGTAATCTCATAAACACTGTGAATTTCTCTGTTTACTACAAGGAAGTTACCCTTAACTTCCTGACAAAGTTATAAATCTAAAAACTAGGTAAACTAGGGCAAGTTTTATGAAGTTTAAGTTTTCGATTTGCTATGCATTACTATCAACAACATTCACTGATACCATGTGATCAAAGTAGACCAAGATGACGAACAGAAAACCAAGATAATGGTAAATGTTCCTGTAACTCCAAAAACAATAACAGTTCCAAAAGTCACAACAAACATTATCGCTGTTGCCAGCCTTCCAGCGAGAAGTGTAATTGGGCCATCCCAGTGGATGTACACGTTGTTCACCTCAGAAATGTATCTGTTGCTATGACAACCTAAACCTAACCAATAGTTATGCTTTGGTCACTAAACAGTGTTCCAAAAAAATATTATATTGCTATGTAGGTTGATACAGTGTATAGAGGATTCATAACTGCAGCCGTTACTTGTGAGGCTGAAGCTTTAGGCATTTAAAAAGAGCAAATGACAAGTTTTGTGAAACAGCTATCAGTAAATGAAAAGAGTTTTATTTAAAACATGAACTGAAATTAATGAAATGATTCTTACTTCTGTGCATAGTTTTCAAAATTTTTACATCATGCTTTTTACACATTTCACAGCTGCACTTCAAAGGTCTTCTGTTTCCTTTTCAAATGGGACAGTGCCAATCATATACATGGAAATTCATTTACATTTACGGCATTTAGCAGACGCTCTCATTCAGAGCGACTTACAAAAGTGCTTAGTGTTCGGTCAGAATATGTATCTCTATCTAGTACAAACAGGTTTAAGTCCAAACTTAAAAACTTAAAAAACTCTTATACTCAAACACTGCCATAAACACAGGGCCAGTGCTGATACCTAGAAACTCAATGTGTATAAGACATTGATTGAGCATCTGCTTGTAGAAGTTTTTGGAGACATAATTAAAACAGAATGACCTTATTATACAATGCCATACACACACACACACAAATTATGTTCTCCAAGTGTGTTATCTATCACCACATACTAACACAACTGCACATCCTGATGATCACACTTGAGTGGGTGCCTGCCGAATAAAAGTGCCCGATAAGGTGTAATTGCACCAGTTTCTTCCTACATAATTAAAGATGTAAGAAGTAAACAGATTCATTTAGAATGATCTGACATGAAATGCTCCACATAGAAGCTTTGGTACATGTGAGTTGGATGAACTGATCTGCTTAGCTATCTGGTGCAGACGGTTTAGTTTATATGCCAGACATAAAGACATCTGGTCAGGACCATCTCTATTGTTCCCCTGTAGACAATAGTGAGGATGGAAGAGAGGACGTTTGCTCCTTTCATCCTCTGTAAGTTCTGAGGGAAGTCGCTTCTAGGCTTTCTTGGCTATGCAGGTGATGTTGAGCTCCTGAGTCTTTAAGATCCCTCATGATGAGTCCAGTGCATAGGTTGACTTAATCAAGTCTAACCTGAGCTTGTAAAGAGATTGACTGGATTAACTGGATCAATTAATAAAGTGTTTAAGAGTTCCTTGTAATCTCATAAACACTGTGAATTTCTCTGTTTACTACAAGGAAGTTACCCATAACTGCCTGACAAAGTTATAAATCTAAAACTAGGTAAACTAGGGCAAGTTTTATCAAGTTCAAGTTTACAATTTGCAATGTATTACCATCAGCCACATTCACTGATACTATGTGATTAAAATAGATCAAGATGACAGTAAACCAAGATAATGGTAAATATTCTTGAGACTCCAAAAACAATAACAGTTCCAAAAGTCACAACAAACATTATCGCTGTTGCCTGCCTTCCAGCGAGAAGTGTAATTGGGCTATCCGAGTGGATGTACATCTTGTTCACCTGAAAAATGTATCTGTTGCTAATGACAACCTTTGGAGAGAAATTCCAAAATGTAAACTAAGTAATTCAGAGTTTTTTGGTGTGAAATGCTCTGTTCTAGAGAAACTTGCCAAGTCAGAAGTGTATACAGTTATAGAGATAGAAACTAGATATCTGAAGAGTTTAATGCTTCTAAAAGCTCCCTCTCTGAAAGGTATTTCATGAAATGGTCAGATATATGCTGCCTGATGTCTGACACATTGTTTTATGATCATTTTTATGATAATGTTTTGTAATAAGTGTACCTGTGATCAAATATTTTAATCCATTCATGGAGGACAGATACATGCAGGGTGTCATATTTCAAAATCTTCCCCAAAGAGAACAAAAATGAACTAACTATTAACTAACTATTTTACCATCATCAACATTACTTATAAAACTTAAAACACATGTAGATCCGATTAAAACAATATGGCTATATTTGTACTGTAGACATGGCGACACCTAGGTTCTATTACAGCCACTGTAAAGAAATCTGAACATTCATCTACAGTGAACCAAATCACTCTGAGTGACTCTGTTTACACATCAAGGACTAAGTTATTTAGATATTGGTACAATTCCCCTTTGAATTATGTCACAATTAAAAGACTGTTGCTATGTAGGTTGATGCAGTGTGTAGAGGATTCATAACTGGGGCAGTTTATTCCCATAACAGTTACTTGTGAGGATGAAGTTTAAAGTGTTTGAGCAGAGCAAATGACAGTTTTGTGAAACAGCTAGTTTTATTTGAAACAAGAATTGAAATTAAAACAATTAAATGATTCTTATTTCTATGCATAGTTTTCAATATTTTTGCACCAGGCACTTTGCACATGTGGCTAGTTTTGGTTTACTGTTCCTGTTATCTATCACCACATTCAAACACACCTGCACATCCTGATGATCACACTTGAGTGGGTGCCTGCCGAATAAATGTGCCTACCCTGACTTAAACACACCATTAATACCTGACATTGGGTGGATCATGCAGTCGCAGACACCACTACCCTTCAGAGTGGTTGTCATTGGGCTAGCCATGCATACTTCCTCCAGTAACACTCATAGCTATGTGAGAGTGCAAGGATGATTAGACATTGCTGTCCTGGCGCCGGCTTGGTTCCATCTTGTTGCTGCTATTCTTGTCCCCACAAGGTCAGTGTTCTGTCACTTTAATCTCCATTTAGGGACACTGAGTTCCCACAAGGAATAAAAACATACATACACACACATGTGCGCGCACACACACACACACACACACACACACACACGCACACAAACTGAATTACTGAAAACACTCACTCACTCATAGGAAGAGAACGCTCTTGGCCAGGAGTCCACCAGGCTGCTTTTGATATCAGGAATGTTTTAAGTCATTTGCCCAGAGCAACCTCCAAGTGTCATAACTGGTAAAGATAAGATATGGAGAGCCATTCACTCCTGAATGCTATTCTCGCTTCTGGCTCTGTTTTTTCTGCTTATTCTCTCTCTTTCTCTCACTGTCTTCACCACACTATGTGTAAGTAATTAGACAGTGTCATGATTTAGCGTTGTCGTGGCTCTGTACCAGGGCTGCATGAAGTACTGAAAGTTCCTAGTTAAGCAAAAATATACTGTTTATGTAGTGACAGTTTTCTTAAGTAAAACATATTCATAAACATTACTCAAGTAAGAGTAAATAGTAACTACTTAAGTAAATGTGTTAACTTTTTGTATATCCGCAACAACTACCTGACAATATTTCTGAATTGACTGTGTTGGCGGTCATCACTGGAAACAATCTGTACAGACAAAACAATATATATATATATATATATATATATATATATATATATATATATATATATATATATATATTCAGCTGAGAGCTGCTCTGTTTTGATTTGTAAATTTTATCAATTTAACCAGGACTTCCTTTCATTAGTTTAGGAGACAAAAAATAATTGTATTTGTAATTTTATTAATTTATTTGTAATAATTTTTGCAATTAAAGTAACAAAGTGAAAGTATTTCATTAAGAATTAACTCATCATTTAATTTTACTTAAAAAAGCACCATTACACACAAATTGTAATGATGTACAGTATTCCAGCACATTGGAAATATACATATATGTTGTTGCTATTGTGATAAATTAAATCATATTTTATGTACAATAAAAAATCCCAGTATATTATTATTATCGACAGTACTGTCTAAAACACTTCTCAGGTTCTGCATCACACTAGAGCTTAAAAAATACATGCTCTATACTGTCAAAACCATGTAAGAGAAGAAAAGCAAGGAAACCACAGACTAATAAGCTGAGACAAACGATTTGTAATTTAATCAAGTGAGCAGTCTTTCCAGGTTCCAGTTTTTACGAGATTAGGAATCTGCTTTTGGCGCCTTTGGCCTTGTGAACTGGAATACAATCCAGGAAATCTTAAAGCCCCACTCACTGGTGTCACACACATAAACAAAACTCCAAAAAAGGTTATGATTTCATGCTTATAAACAAGACCATCAGATATGTAACTCAAAGAAAGAAAAGTAAATCATAATTCTCACAACCTCACAATCAAAGGCCCTGTTCACATTTTATGTTCACATCCATCTCAATTGATTTGATCATAAGTGGTGAGGACAATGGTCATGAAAGGTTCACGCCTGGCATCTCCATGTGTCTTGATAGTGTATCCATTAATATTATAGGAGGAAGGGTACAATCCATATTTACTCCGACAGCCTTCCATTGCATTTGTTGTTAGACAAAAATGTAATGCGAGTTCATGTTTGTGCAAATAAAATTACTTTTAGACCTCATGAACTTCTAATACAACTTGTAAACAAATGGTAGCGGAGAGAAAAAAGGAACCATGATGGCAGTATAAGACATCTTTGACAGACTTGGTCCTGTACAGCAACAGAATGCAGCTTGGCCTTCGTGTTTACCATATAAATGTTATGTGGAGATATGCATTCCTGATAATCGCCCAATCACCCTGGACATGTTAATGTCAAACGTAAATGAGGTCGAACATGGCAAAAATTGAGCTATATACCAAACATCAGTGCACAGGGCAGCAGGTCAGTCGATCCTTTTTACATATATATTTTTGGTAGTTTGTTGACAGGAAATGCTGACAATCAAACATTCAGTGTGGTTTCACAGGGAAAAAATCCAACACTCTGAAACATTTTTTCTGGGGCCTATGAGGTGCAGTGTTTGTGGCAGGACATAGGCCTCAAAGACAAAACAATGTATAAAAATATTGTTGATAAATACTTGAAACAATATTTCTTTAAAGGAAAAATATAGTACATTAATCTAACATCTTTATGGGCCAACTTTGGTTTGCAGGCTCCACTGTAAGTTGAAAATATATAAAAATACATTTTTACTTTACATTTTTTTTGTGCTGACTTGCATGGTCATTTATTTACATGGACAAAATAACAAAATACACCAGTGTTCACCAACCCTGATCCTGAAGATCTACCTTCCTGTGGACTTCTCCAACACCTCCAAACCAGTTACTATTTTGGTTGGCAGACTATTCTCAGTCTACCAGTGAGTTGTTTAAAACTCCAGCAATACTGCTGCTTGACATTCACTTAGTGCAGCGCACACGCAGCCCTTTGTGGATACGATTGGATGTCCCTGCACTAATATGTTATTACTAGCGTCACTCCACCAGCAATTTTAATTATATTTCACCAATGAACAAATATATTTCACCAATGAACACAGTACAGTTAGTTAAGACCTTCATACACTGGACCAGTGTAAATGTCTTGTAAGAACAATGGCCAATGCAGCATTTAAGCCACAGCAAAATGAAACAATTGCTTGAATCTGATTGTATAAGTTTTTAAACATGGGTTTTGCCATAACATAGGACTGGGCATGTTTATACATTCAGTACAAGATAACTTGGTTGTAAGCAAAATATGTTCTTTTTTACTCCTTCATAAATTCAATGTGTATGACTTCAAAGAGGAGTAAAAAAAACAAAAAGCTATAGCGGTGGATTTCAAACAGGTCCTCAGGGCTCCCCAGACAGTTCAGATTTTTCTTTTCACTCAGTTCCATAGTGCAGATCCTAATCTGTCACATATGCATTTTCATTGCGACATGCGTATACCATTGCACCATGTCTTCTGGGAATATAATAAACAAGATAAACATAACCTCAAAAAAGACATGAAGACTACAGTAAATAACATATATTGACATTAAATCAATGTATCAACTGGTCTTTTACATACATTCACACTTATGTTACTCACTCCACACAATCTGATGTTGTTGTTTTGTAAGTCAAAAGGATTTTTTACTACAGCTCAACTGGATACATTTGACAGGTGAATGCTGACTATATGCTGCCAGAAGGCGCTTTTAGAAGGACACATATTTGTGGGAGCAGCAGGGTTTCATGGCATGATGGCCTTGATGCAAAGGGTCTTTGGGGAGCAAATAGAACACACTCCTGCCAAGCACAGCTGAGACTGCCTTCCTCTTTTAGGCACAGATTAACCAACCTGAATCCACACAGTCAGACAGACCTTTCTTCCTTTTTAAAAAGATATTTTGTGTTATTTTGTGTCTGGGTATGACGTGTCATCATGGTCAAAAAATGTAATACATACAAATGCCAATATTTGCCAGGCAATCAGTGTGCAAATGGTGCAAGCTTCACTAACAATGAGGGATCTAAACACTGAGATTCTAAATAGGGATTGTTGAAATTCCTCTAATATTTTTCCAAAAACATAGGGCAGTTTTTTGAAGCCCTCTCATCATGCAATGTTTCTCAGTTAACTATTTGCACCTGTTTTGCAGGCAGCATGCTTAGTCTTCAAAAAGGTATAAAATACAGACATGGTACACATATCAGAGCACTCACAGCTGAGAACACCCAGAACACTGAGCTGTGACATCAGCATCAGCAAGCAACCCACACGAATAACTAACTCTCTACATTTAGTCTACATTTTATAACAGAGTTAAAACAAGCATCATGATTCACTCATCACAGCTGACCCTGCCCTCATTAGCCATCATGAATTTATCCAGCTTTAACCCAGCATCAGCCACGAATCCAGCTCTGGAAAGACACCCAAAATCCACTTGCTATTGCTATACCAGCTCTCTTTTAGCCTTCATATTACAAACAAAGGGTTAAAAGAGCAACATGATTTACATATCAGAACACACAGCAGACCCTTGAGGTGTGACCAAACATCATGCTATAATTCAGCTCCAAAACCATCCAAATCCATTGCATTCTTATTCACAAATATCGCTGCGTGTGCATGCAGCAAGGGGACAAAACCACTTTCTTAGCTAGTCAGAGGACTGTAGTGTTAGTCAAGTGTTGTTATCCACATAGATTTTGCATTCTGTCTGCATTCTTACTAACTCATTTTAGATGAGTAAAATGATATTTCAGAATTGGATATGTTTGTTTGTCTTTCATTTGCATATGAATATAACATTATGTATCATGTTAGCTAACAATAACTGGCAATCAATATTCATCCATTCTCAAAGAAAACCACACTAATTGCCATTTCACACAAGAATCTGACCTTTATGGACAAAATAAATCACGTAAAGTTTTAAAAACTAGCATATGTAAATTAGTGCTGTGTATTTTTTTTATTGGAGATTATACAGATGATCAGGCTGACCAATGAGAGCTTTGTCGTCATCGTTTCAGCTCAAAGAAATGTGCATCAGGACGGCAGCAGAACTCTTGTTTGCAGTAGAGCTTAAACGTGTATATTACAAACAGCACACCGAATTTAAAAATGTGGAGGCTAAAGAAAGATATGGTGGGTCAGAGCTAAATCAGGTGAGTATGTTTCAGCACTGTATATTAACCACAATTAATTCTCTCCTTTTTAGAGAGGAGCAATAAGCAGAAGCAAAGCCTCGATTTCCTTCTCCACTGAAACACAGAAATACCTGCAAGTCTCCCTGCTGCTGTAATTTTTGGGAGAATGGGATGTGCCGATTGTGTGCATCGTTTAGTTTCAGTGCATTCTGTTATATTTAATTAAACTTTGCTTGTCGATTCTTTATTCTTCTTCAGATTTGCAGTTGGAGCTGAGGATGGCTGGAGACTCTCGCGTCCACATGGACCACGACATGGAAACAGGAGTGACACCAAGAGAGGTCAGAAAGTTTTCACCATTTCACAGCTTCATTTAACTAATTCTATCAGCCATGCTTTACTTTTTCCAAATACTTTGCTATTTTTTATGTACAAATATGAATTTTTTGTTGGGAACTTTTGCTTAATTATATCTTTTGTAAGTACATGTTTTTGGTGACTCACTGTTGACTTACTGTCATATTTGTGAGGCAGCGCTGAGGATCTGCTGTTGTTCAGGAGGTTATTTAAAGAAATAAGACACTTTTCAGAACATTTATCTGAAAGATATCAGAGCAAACAGATAAATACTGCTCTAATAAAACGTTCTTATCATAACTGACAGTGTACATCAGTGTATGCTTGATTACTAGGTGTCTGATAAAAAAGAAGTGTGGGATGTCCTTAAGATAAAGGAGTGAAATGCTGATAAACACTGCACTGTCAAAAAGAACTGTTCAAAGGTTGTTTATTGAAATAAACAACCAGGCAAATTTGTATGGCAAATTAGGAAATATACATTATACATTTGTAGATCCTGTAGTGATGAGGACAGTTTCAGACTGCTCTTCTATACTTCTATACTTACTAACTTAAAAGAACAGCCCCCCCCCCCCCCCCCCCCCCCCACACACACACACACATTTCCTTAACTATAACCATATTATTTGTTGTGCTCTTCAAAACATCTGCGAATGACATACATCTTTTTGACTACACGTGTATAGTAATGCCTTTTTTCAGTGTTGGATTCAAGTGTTTTTGATCATTTGGTTGGTGTTATAGATACTTGAACAGTATTTAACATCAACTAATTACTTAATTGAAAGTGATCTCTCTCTCTTTCTCTCTTCCTTTAATTCACCAGGTAAAGAAACTCCCGAAACACTTGAGGGAGGCACAGATCTCAACAGACCGCACTCATCTGATTACAGAACCTGTGAAGAAACCCCGGCAGCGTTATGTGCAAAAAGATGGCAAGTGCAACGTGCACCATGGCAATGTTCAGGAAACCTACCGCTATCTTAGTGACCTCTTCACAACTTTGGTGGATTTGCGCTGGCGTCTCAGCTTCTTCATCTTTACTCTGGTTTATGTGCTGAACTGGCTCTTCTTTGGGTTTCTCTGGTGGCTAATTGCACTCATTCGAGGGGATCTGTTGCACATGAATGAGGAAGGATGGACCCCATGTGTAGAGAACCTCAATGGTTTTGTCTCTGCTTTCCTCTTCTCTATTGAAACAGAGACAACTATAGGCTATGGTTACCGGGTGATTACGGAGAAGTGTCCGGAAGGAATCATCCTTCTTCTGGTGCAAGCCATCCTGGGCTCCATTGTCAATGCCATGATGGTGGGCTGTATGTTTGTGAAGATTTCACAGCCAAAGAACCGGGCTGAAACTCTCATGTTCTCACATAAGGCTGTGATTTCGGTGCGGGACAATAAACTGTGCCTAATGTTCCGCGTGGGAGACCTGCGGAATTCCCATATTGTGGAAGCCTCAATCCGAGCCAAGCTGATCCGCTCAGAGCAGACTAAAGAGGGTGAGTTCATCCCACTCAACCAGACGGATATCAACATCGGCTTCGATACAGGGGACGATCGGCTCTTCCTGGTGTCCCCCCTCATCATTACACATGAGATCAATGAGAAGAGCCCATTCTGGGAAATGACGCAGGCACAGATGGAGAAGGAGGAATTTGAAATTGTGGTGATTTTGGAGGGCATGGTAGAGGCCACAGGTATGGTCATCCTGGGTATGGGGGAAACTTCTAAAGTGCTATTTAATAATCTATTTAGCAGTATCTTAAATTTTCAACATTTTATATATTTTATTTATATAGATTTTACAGAATTTTACAGTTTTACAAACATCAGTCCAGCCAGAATCGTCAGGTAAAACCATGAATTTAGTAGGTTGACATTTACATGTCTATGTAAATAGTATGTGTAGTGATGTCCACTCCATATATATTATTAAACAGTCTAAATAAAAGCATTGGTCTTAATGTAGGTTAATTGTATCAAAAAAGGTTTTTTAGAAGTAAAATGACATTTATCTTTAAATGCACAATAAAAGATAATAACATTTTGCAGATGCTGCCCAAAAAAATTTAATAACATTTTGAAATTATTGCACATGACTCATTGCTTACTTTTTAATCATTATTATAATTAAATCATTTCAGTTATTAGTATTATTATTCAAACCACAACATATTTTTTCTTTGTTCAGACCTGTATTGTACTGTGATGTGTGGCACTGCTTCTGCAGCTGGATCAAGCTGCAGATCTGAACACCCAGCACGAGTTTAATTTGAAGGCATAAGTGCTAAACCACCAAACTACAGGGATATGCTGCTTTTTTGATCTTTGAGCAATATATGCCCATTTTCAATTTGATACCAGCAGCAAGTTTAAACAATGTTGGTTTTCGCTGCACCCCGTCTTCTTGTATCAATGCTCTGTAAGCGTTTGGGAACTAAGGAGAGCCACTGCTGGAGTTTCACAAGTTATATATTTACTTTACTTCTGTGATATAGGACTTAATATTTTGATCTCTCCCTTGCTATATTTTTCTTTTCGTGTGTGGCAAATATTCCAACTGAAGACTAATCTGCACTGCCAGTTTAGCACTTTAAACCCCGCACATGCTGTTGTGATACATGCAGAATGCAATATATATATATATATATATATATATATATATATATATATATATATATATATATATATATATATATATATATATATATATTAAGATGCCTTTACAGGTCAATCCACCCATGTCATGTACATCCACATACCATTATGGATGCCAGCTTTGTGCACTAACAACAAATCGGGTGGTACCTCACCTCTCTAGCGTCCATGATTTACGAAAATAATTAAAAATTTTAATTCAACAGACCACAAGACACTTTTCCACTTCTTGTCAGTCCATCTGAAATGAGCTTGGCCCCACAGAAAGTCTTTCTGAATCCTGTTTATATAGTTTTAACCTGCATTTGTGGGTCCAGTAAAATACTGTGTTCACAAATATTAGTTTTCAGAAATATTTCTGAGCCAGTGTAGATATTTTCACTATGGAATCATGTCTGCTTTTAATGCAGACAAACCTGAGGGTCCAGATCATGGCCATGGTTTTCTGGTTCCACAGATTATTATAGATTAATACCATAGGTAAAAAAAAGTTAAATTATTCTTGAATTGTTACACTATTTGTCCACACAGTCTTTCACGTAGTGGTAAACCTGAGTCAGGCTGTGTGCAGTGCTACAGGGAAGGGCTGCGACTTGCCTACAAACACAGAACCAGTAAGACCTTCTCATAACCTGTCCAGTTTTCCTTATCTTTCCAATCACAGTTTAACAATCATTGCTAGCCACTTCTCAACATGTATACATATATTTTGTTTATATATCAGCTTTGGACTGGTCATTAAACCTCTAATTTTCATTACAGCCATAGTTGGTATAGCTAGCTTTTGTTGTGTAGGCCCAACATTTTTAAATCAGATTGCTGGCATCAAATGCAATATGGTTAAAAAGCAGGAAAATGTCTTTTTGTACTATTTTCAATTAAATATTTGGCATCAAATCCTGCTTCAGCATAATCCTTTAGCTCAAATACGGCTAGCTGTTGTCAGTTTAAGCAGTTGCATGTTTAAACTAATGTTTCAATTCCTGGTACTGCAGCTAACAGCAGTGTCACACAAATGAAACAATCTGAATAGGTTGTGTTGCGATGTAATCGGAAATGTCCTGTCTCTTGCGATGTGCCACTTAAACTTAAACCTAAATCTTAGCTGGGATTAAAAATGAAAAAAAAGCTAAAAAGAAAAATGCTTGGTTAGCGTTTGCCATTAAGCTGTTTTTTTTCTACTTTGTGCTGTATGTGTGCAGAGAATTGTGGTTAACAGAAGGCCTGGAAGGATGCATCAGTTGCATCCTCGAAATCACTCTGAATGTTTGCTGCATTTCTAGACTGAATACGTAAAGATTTTACTCTTAATACCCAAAGCCAAAGTCGTTTTCTGCGTAAATCCTTGCCACAGCTGACTGCACAGCTTGTCATGTGACCATGAATTTGACGAGCACAGCACAAATGCAGTTTGGCTACAGTGGCAGAGGACAAGAGTGGATGTTCCCAAAAATTGAGATATTTACATTAGTTTGAATTAGTTTTTTGCAAAAACAAAAACATAGGTTTAAGTTATGTTTTCCTAGCTGCAGGGGGTACAGCAGATGGTTTTAATGGTTTTCCAGTGGGCTAGGACTTGGCATTCAAAGACCTTCATTACTATAAATGTAATGATGGTGAAAATCTGTGCTAGTTGGTCACAGCAGTGTTTTAGGGCAGATGGAAAAACATCATGCTGGTTGATGGTGAGAGGGCCAGGGTGTTCCCTGCTCTAATAGACTGAGTTTGACGTTCAATAAACTGCCTCAACAAACAAAGCTTTTCACAATGCGTCTCACTATGGCAGCGATTCTTTTATTTGCCCTGGTAGTAAAGGGGTCTTTTGAAGAAAAAAAAACATTCTTATTATTTGTTTTTAATGTTGACCATTTACTCTGAAAAAGTCATAAATTGGAAATATTTATTTCTATCAAAAGCCCAGGGTCGTATAAAACCCCAAGCACTTGTTTACATAAAGGTTCCACTGGGTACCTCTGAGTGGAACATGCCTGGAGCAACACTTGTGTCACCCTAACCCATATTCTGTATGCGCATCTTGATTACTGATGTTTCACTGTCAATACTACTTTGATGTTTTGGGCAGACACTCCCCATTTCATGGAAAATAATCATCATGACAACATAATGGAAAAAACACGTCTGTGGATATTTTGCTGTGTTGCTGTGCTCTCTGAACTACTTTCACTGTCAAAATATTTACCTTGCCAATATAAAATATCAAATGTATGCAGTCAGTTCAACTTAAAATTATTATGAAATTTTAGTTTAATTCACTTGAGTTGACTAAACTTCTTAAACCTCTTGGGTTTGGACATAAAATAACTTTTGTTAATTGACCATTGTGTTTAGTTAACACATTTGTATTTGTACAGCCCCAAATGATAATAATACTAATAAGAAGAACAACAAAAAGAAGAAGCAGAATGTACATTAACATTAACATTAACATACAGTACATTTAACCCAATTTGTGTGCACTGTTGGCTGTTGGCATTTAATATTATGAAACATTTAACATTTTATTTATCTTTTCAGTAGAAGTGTCCCAAACACATTGTGATTGTGAGCAGCATGTTATATTGGTATATAAATAAGAGGAATTTAAAAATTCTACGATCTGTTTTAAACTGCTTATAAAACCAGTTATATGTTATTAGTATTCATTATATATTTCATTGAGCAAAGCACAGTAAATCAGTGTATCATAATACTTTTTAATAACTGTACTGTGGCCTCTTTCATGAGTGACTTTAGTTATTGACCAAGGACCAGGCGTTTGCTATATGGTTGGGAAATGCTGACTATGCAAACACGTATAAACGCAGCTTTGTGCCAACTTTAAGTGTCCATGTATGCATACCAAATAGGTGCATTTAATTTTATTACCAAAGATTCTGAATGAAAGGAAGGGAGCTGGCACTACAGTGCTGAGAATGTTCTACCACCCAAATAATATTTGCTCAGTGGTGGTCCTGTGGGGATCCTCACTATTGATAAATGGGGTAATGGGAGGCAACAAATTATGCAGCAAAACATCATATTAAAGAAGATACAGCTTATATACAGCAGTTTATGATTTTAGAACTACCAAAATATGGTAAGTGACATGGATAAAATAGACATTAGGGCCAGTTAGGGTATGCATCTATAACATACACAACATACCTACATAACTAGTATCACTTAATACATAGACATAACAGGACTAGTTTAATCTGTTTATTATCTATTTATTTACTAGCGAGGCAGTTTAACTGGTAATATATGGCAAGGATTGTTGGTTTGTAAGACAATTTTAACTTTCTTATGCATTTTGCATATTTATTTTGTTTTCTGCTATACAGACAAACATAGCAACAGGATATTGATTTATATATTGTTAAAGAATGCATTTGTTTCAGAGAGGCTGTACAGCAATAACAGAATGTGGAAAGTAAATGATTATGCATAAATATGTATAAGATATGAGACATACCTGGGGACAGTGCCTAGTGCCTAACTTAAATGTCACTGTATGAAATCAGATGGCTTATGACTCGATTCTGAATTTTCAAGTACATGGAAGAGGAAAATAAATAACCCTACTTTCCAGTTAAAGCAGGCATATTTTTGCTGTGGATTTAGTTCATTCTAGTGTAGGATTTCTACGCTAAAAAATACATTGGGCTTTGTGTTTAACATAAAATATGCCTTCTCTATGCTCCTCTTGCCTGAATACTACTACGGGTTTGTCGCTATTTTATTACTAGTCCTAGGCACTGTCCCTAGGTATGTCTCATATCTAATAAATATTCATGCATAATCATTTAGGTTCCTTATGACCGTGAATGAGACGAGCACAGCACAAATGCAGTTTGGCTACAGTGGCAGAGGACAAGAGTGGATGTTCCCAAAAATAGAGATATTTACATTAGTTTTAATTAGTTTCTCACAAAAACAAAAACATAGGTTTAGTTATGTTTTCCTAGCTGCAGGGGGTACAGCTGATGGTTTTAATGGTTTTCCAGTGGGCTAGGACATGGCATTCAACGACCTTCATTACTATAAATGTAATGATGGTGAAAATCTGTGCTAGTTGGTCACAGCAGTGTTTTAGGGCAGATGAAAAGACAAGCTCCGGGGCTTTTCTGTTAACATCATGCTGTTTGATGGTGAAAGAGCCAGGGTGTTCCCTGCTCTAATAGACTGAGTTTGACGTACTACTACGGTTTTGTTAGTATTTTATTACTAGTCCTAGGCACTGTCCCCATGTATGTCTCATATCTAATACATATTCATGCTATTACTTTCCTAGAATCTGTTCCTCATGTCATAGCTTTTCCCTTTGAGAATGCCAGAGACAGAGTTGTGAGGATAAAATAATTGGCATGCTGAGGCGAGAATGGCTTTGTGCTACTTTTACATGAAGATCTTACAGACATTAAACTAACAGACTAATAGCTTTGTTGTTATCGTGGATCCTGAAGCGACCAACGAAAAAGAAACACTTTCTAGAGAATGACATCTTTGTTAATATATAAACTCAGCTGTTAGCGTTTACTAGTGCTAAACAGCAAGACCTTTCTAGAAAATCATTTGTATGTATGTGTACAAGCAATAAAAAAGAGATTTACCTAAAATGCCCCTAAATTAGAAATTAGAATCCACGAATAATAAACACCAATTCTTATAGTAATGCCTGCAACACGCTTTTAAAAAAGCTTAGTTGGGGCAATTCAAGACTGGACATTTTCAGAAAACATTTTAACGGATTTCAAGTGATTTTACTATGTTTACATATAAAAGAAACATCCAGAAAAGACCTCTTGTTTTATAATCAAAAATACATCAAGGCTAGCCACTTAAGTCAGATTTATGACATGTTCTTGCACTGCAATAAAACAATAAAACAATCCATATGATAACTGTAATATCTAAAATCTGTAATAAAAAAAATCTGTAATGCAAACATGAAACCAAAGATATAGACACAACTAGGTTCCTCGCCCATCATATTCTCTGAGGCATCCATGTCGTCAGTGTCACCCAGAAGTCCACTAGTCATCTATACTGTGCAACCCCCAACCTTCATGCCTGATCAACATTATGTTTTTTAGCTTTTTTAGGTTTTTTAGGTGATCCAGATCATAAGTTCACATCTACAAAGTAAAACACAGAAACTAATGTTTCACACACACACAAAGACGCACACAGATACAGACTTTTTTTTATTGAAAAGGCAACTACAGGGATCCCATGTTAGGGGCACCTATATAGTATTACATCACAATTTATTCACTGGAGTAGCAGTCATTGAGAAACCTATACACAGTAACAGGAAAGTAGGCACACCCTTGGCACGGGAGGAGTACCCAATTGGGTATTCTATCATGTTGTCTTATCTCTTTGAGTTCCATATACAGCACTGCCTCCTATTTTCTGTGCTGGAAAGTGCTAGAAACATTGTCCTGTCGTATTCTCTGGCTCTAGAGGGCACACCATCAGTATTTATTCCATGAAGCAGCATTATATTATTTAGAAATAATATAATAAATAATAATAAGACAGTTCCCCTCAGTCATCTCAGTTTCATCACATTACTGAAGTATCTTAAAGAAACATTAAAAGACTTTTTAATACTAAAGTATATTACTTCTTTGACTCCAGTGGCAGGAATCCTTCCTCAGACATAGATATATGAGTGTAATTGTATAAGTCCTCTAATATTAATCATACCATTCAACCTTATTGGCTATTTTTTTAGTCACTAGCTAAGCTTAAGGATAAATTTCATTCCTGGTAGAATTTTTTTTTGAAAAGCAGAGCTTGTGGCTTGAGTAGCTGCTTGGATGTTTTTTATATTTTTGATGACACTACATTAAGGTTGGTAGTCGATTTAGGGATAGGGATAGATTTATTAGAATCTATCCCTTCCAACTTTAACTTCAGTTCAGTTTAGTAAATGCTTAGTTGAAAATGAAACATCTACGAAGCATCTATGGGGGACCTTACTCTTGGCACTGTCGTGCTGAAATGTGTGCTATCAAGAAGGAAAAAAATTAATTGATGAGATCTTGTTCAGTACATATAGCTTCTACTTAGTTGTTTCCTTTGCTTGATGATGTCCAATAATTTGACGCTTCTGTAACACAGTAACAAGTGAAAAGCTACTCACTGCATCTTAGGGTGAAAAAATGCCAGATGAAACATAATCACTGCAGTAATTATCCAACTGAAGGCTGTTGTTTATTTAAAGCTGAACAGCAACTTTTTTGGCCAAGCAGTGTATGTTTCTCTAATTCTGACCACAGGTTCTTGGTTTGGTTGCCTGGATAACCAGAGCAAATATTTATTACTGCTGTGTGATTTTCACTTTTTGCATTGATACAATCAATAATATTAATATCTTTTATCATAATAGTTTTCAACATCAATACCTCTTTTTTCTTTTGCTTATTATAATAACAGATAAGGCTCTCATCTTATGCAAAAGGAATTTATATGCTACAGAAATCTCTCTAAATTTGTGTGATCACAGACAGGCTGGCTAGAGATTATAGTAGTCTTTCTTACTCCTTTCAATGTGTTTGCTTGTGTGTGTGTGTAGGCATGACTTGCCAGGCACGCAGTTCCTACTTGGACTCAGAAGTGCTGTGGGGTTATCGCTTCACTCCTGTGCTCTCACTGGAAAAAGGCTTCTACGAGGTGGACTACAATAACTTCCATGACATCTACGAGACCAATACCCCCTCCTGTAGTGCCAAAGAGCTTGCAGCTAGACTGAGAGAAGGCCCTTTGCTCCCTCAAATCCCCTTTCAGAGCCCCGAATCCAGGCCACACATCCTGGACCCAGCCCTCCCCACACTACAGATGAGTGAGCAGAAGAAAACGGGAGAGACCAATAACGGCTCAGCCAACCCTCAAGAGGAGAAACCCTGAGGAAAGCACCAACACAGAGATATCAAAAGACAACATCGATTGGAGTCGATTGTTTCCATTTTCTCCTGCGAGTAACTTTCCCGAAGTACTACACCTGATCCCATATAGATTCAGTATTATGCAAGAATGAGGCTTGACAAAAAGTGAAAATACAAATGCTGCATATAAACAGAAAAAATCCTTTTGTACTTAAGTCAGCAATATATTTTCATTACACTGACCAATGTACAATACCCTGAGAATCCGGTAAATAGCCATACGTAACCTAATATCAGTAAGAGTGTTTTCGACAAGGAGTATTTGGGAAAACTTGCTGTGATGTAATGCTGCACTGCACCCTAATCATATTTATCAGGCTTTTTAGGCATGATGCACTTTTAACTAAGACGCAAATGCAATATTGCTGTGCTGCTATCAGTCAACATACCGGGAGGTCCCAGTTAATTACTGCTTTATATCTATGAGCTACTGTCTGTTTCCACTGTATCTTAATTATTTTGGTCTCATGAGGCCAGACATGATTTCATAACATGAAAACACATTTGAGCACAACTTGTTAAACTTGAAGCAGACACATATACATGCTTAATTGGAGATTTTTTTGGCCGTGCTAACTTGTTACATCCACCGGCTACCAGGCTCAATGTTGGCAAAGGCACCATGGCCTCTTATTTTAAACTCCATCATAAAGTGTTGCTTTGGTTTAGAATTTTGACATTCCCACCTGATTTTCCCACCACATTTACACCAACCTTTCATGATCGCCCCCATATGTTTGTGTTATAAAACTGTGTCTGACCCGTCAGGGACAGTTGACACGTTTTCAGTTGAGGGTGCTTAAGTTTTAAGCAGCTTATAAATATACTATGAGATAGACCGTGAGATACACTGTGAGATATACAGTGACATTGTGCAAAAATAATGTTCCATTTTCTTTCTCATTCTGGAAATGTTTTTATCCAACAGAACACAAACAAACTGACACATCAAACCACAAATGCACACCCCACCTACTCTGCACTGCTATCTAATCACATTTAAAATAGCTCCAGAATTCAGGAACTGGGTGATTGTGCATCTTACTGAACCCCGGATGTTGGAGGTCACAGTAGATCTGTCCCTTTGCTTGTTTAGAATTTCTGCAGTAGTGAGAGGAACTTAAGTACATCAAGGCTAATGTTAGCAGTTAATCAGAGGAGGATGCTCTTTGTTGCCAGGTACAATCAGCAATTTTACAACAATATATTGATAGTGAATGCTGTTTAAAGTTTATTAAAGGTGTTTAAAATACCAGTTTATTGCAGCATAAAATGTTCTGCTGCTCAGTCGAAGTTCTTAGTAACATAGTGCACCAAAAAACCTTGTCTGCAGCACATCAATATCATGCCTGGATTCAATATCTGCATGCAGATATGTATTTTAAACTGTGAGACATTGTTATGTTAGTTACATTTCTAAATTATGCAGCTTTGGGGTTCAGAAATAGCTTGCAGCTCTGCAGACACTTTGACTCTGATCACAAGTTTGCTTTTGATTCAGCAGCACCCGCCAAAGTGGCCAACAGTTGGTAAGAGAAGAGATTTCGCTTGCGTTAATATAAACTGTGCATGGCTACGCTATATGTATGTAACCCTCTTTGGGTTGCATATGACAATATAGGGCAAAGTAAAATGTGGCTTGAAATGGGAACCTCTGATCATCTGAATATGCTCCTACAAATCATTGCATGCTATCACATTGCTTTCCCCTTCATATATTATAAGCTTAACAACTGCCATTACTTCATGCTGTACCAAAGTGTGAAGATGGCAGATCAAATGACCTGCTTTTTAACCACCAAGACACAAGCACAATCAAGCAGTGGCAGAAACATTGCTTGCAACTAAAAGCAGGCAGACGTGACTGTTTATTCAGAGTACATTTCAAAATTGCCTCTGAACTCTCAAGGAGTCCTATTATGCTTTTAAGGTTTTTCTTTAAACAGTCTGTAAAGTTACATACACTCCAACTTTTCTCAGCTGACCGAAACACTTCTATAGAATTCCAGCCCTTTTCTCCGTTACAAGATGCCATAATCTTTTAATACAATCCTTATTTCCTGCCTACCAGCATACTTGGTGCACTCTCACACAAAGCATGACAGCTATTAAAGGCTGGAAAGTGTATTAGAACAGAGAGGGCAACCTGGCCAGTCAGATCACTTAAACTCACATGTGCTCCGGCAGAAGGTGAATACAGATGTAAAGTTTGAAAAAATATATGGAACATTAAGCATGTAAATCTATTATAGGAGACCCCAAATATATAAATCATGAACAGTAAAATAAACATAATAGGTCACCTTCAATTTTATTACATATACATTGTACTTAGTATTGCTTTTGTTCACTAACAAAAAAACTATTTGTCTAGTAGCCCAGTTGTAACCCCTGCTTGGTTAACAGTGAGGATATCTTCATTTCTCCAACAAAACAACCTTTCTGGAATTTCATACAGGCAAGATTACATCACCTGATTTACATTATGTTACATGGGTTTTAGTGTGAGCATGAATTAGAACCCACAGGCAAACTCACTTAATAAGCTTTAGAACTCAGTACAGGGTATTTTCTATGGCATGAAAATGTATCAAAGAAGGTCAACAAATATTAAACAAAGACAACATAGAGATCCAGAAATTATGGTTTGAATGTATTTTAAAATTTGTTCACATCAAGTTTTTTGCATTTAACCGGACACTCAACCAAGACTTTTATTATAGTGTGGCCATGTGTGGTCTAACTGGGATTACTTAGATTGCACCATATTTTCCTTATATTTCATGTATTCTCCATCTCTTCAATTAAAATAAACTCTTAATTCAATTAACAGACCTCAAAGTCCATGTTGTTTTGAGAATATATTCTGCATTGTGTGTGGGTGTTTGTTTTAATGCATACCTGCTTAAGGATCTTTTTTTGTACATGTGTATCTGATCCTATTTACACCTGTTGATTTTATGCAACATATATCTGGATTGCAATCTAATATGATTTTAACCACATGTATTTACATGTATACATCAAATTGGCCTCTGTTGAGTCAGATTGCATTCTATGGCAAGTTTTCAGCAAACCAGCTAAAATCATATACAACAACAAGTCACCTGTGTTCTTTAAAAGGTGGTTGCCAACTCCAAGAAAAAAAAAGAATTTCCATACACCAGCAGTCAAGAAAGCTGTGTGTGTTAAGAGTACTAAGCCTCCTGTATTTAGTGATATATAAACTACATGTGTTATAATGTAATAGATAGGCAAAATAGTGAATACGAATTAGGTGAAGTAAAGATTAGGCAAAGCTGGTGGTTTATTTAAGGTAAAACTATTGTTATTTTATTTGATCTATTCAATCAACATCTAAACAAACACAAATCTAAACAAGTCCTTCAAACCGGCCCATTCAGTTTGTGTTGGAATGTGAATGGGTGAAGCCCCTTTGTCTCAGTCTCTGCGGTCGCTGGAAAGAATGTTGGTAATTGGTAATTTAAAGAGATGCTCATTTCAAATAACAGTAAAATCTATATAATCCAGTTATATCTTCACTCTAAATGGGTTGCCTTTGTTTTCTTTAACTTTGTCAGTTCCTCTTGCTGTGGGAAACACGAATCACAAGAAAAGCTAGCTTGTGGGTTCATGATGGAGCTTGGTCATGAATGAGGAGGACATTGTGGTTAGGTTATTAATAACACAGTTTTGTAGCTTAACATTTATTAAGCAACTACTCTTGAGATCAACCAGGGGGCAAAAGCTTTACTTCTGCCATTGTTTATTATTTTGTGTGGAAAGGGGGGCCTAGGCCAAAGACGGGTTTTTAAATTTAGGAAGTCAGGTCATTGCCACCAAAAAGCTTCAAGTTATTTGCAAGCTGCTATTCACCTTACACCATTAAAGGAAAACCAGTATAAAGATGGATACATACATATATATTGATATCATTGAGGAGGTTCAACTGAAGAGAGATCTCATATCAGCTTTCTTCATGAGCTTCCTGTTCTAATTTCCCTGTTCTGCCTTAAATCAGTGGCAGACTCTTCAGGGCAGGAGCAAAAAATAAAAAGACTGACTGGGCAATCTGGGCCTCCATCAGCACACAAAAAAACTATGATGCAAAATTACAATGTGAACTCCAAAATCACCAGGTTCCTCACCTGTTTTTGTAATAGTTATGTGTTTAGTGACTAAATGACATGAAGCTTTAAGCATAATGGCTGAGCAATAAAGTCCACTAGTCTGTACAACCTCTGTGTCTTTATCTTTGATTAAGATCATATAATTAGTCGATCCAGTTACCCACACCTCTTTAATAAAAACTTACAGAGAAGTATAAACTTTTAAAATTTTAAGAAAGATGAGTATGGTTTTACAAACACATACACACACAGATGTAGCTGACATGAAGGGAAATGTGTGGAGGAGTCAGCAGAATTAATCTTTGAGTGATGTGTTTATGTCATTGATCTCATTATAGTCATCAGGGATATCACTCTTATTTGACAGCTGCAGAAGATCAGAGAGCTTCCTTCAAAGCATCTCTAGACTATCATCATGACACCCATTTTAGAAAAGCCTGCCCTATAGAACACGTCATATAGGAGATTGTAGGGCACTGCATCTCATTCTCTTTATTTCTCTCCATTGCAAGAATTAACTGTTATCTCACTTAAAAGGACAATACAGAGTCTTATCAGAAAAGCCCTTGTGGGGACATCTCGCTTATTCATTTTAAAGGAACCTATATATAAAATGCTGTGGCTTTGTGTTGAGCTGCAGTGAGGGGTGAATGATGAGGGGGAGAACACCCTGCTGTGAGAAATATCCATACCTCTTCAGACAGCAGAGATAAAACACACAGTTTTCTTGATCTAAAACAATCAAATATGATTGCATCAACAAAAATATATCACTTAAACACAGTAAGTACATTTTTGTAAATATTATCCTACTCACTTACCAACAAAAATGTTTATCTCTTTACTTCTGGTTAAGAAAATCACACATTCCTATCTAAATACAGTACTGGACAACAATCTTAGCAGTTACTAGTCTAAACATTTCATTTAAAACAGTTTGTCTGGACAATAAACATGTTTTTGACTGTAAATTCACAAACCCTTAAATATACTGTAGAGTAGGTACAATTAGTACAGTAAAAAAATAAAAAGCAATTTATTTTGTCAATAAATTAGTTGACCGTGTGAGGTACACCTAATTTAATAATATAAAATGGTGATCAGCCAAACAAGCCATTGTAAGATGACTGTTTCTAATTATATTGTAAGATACTGTTTCTCAACCGTTGTTCACATTTCTTGTTTCACTAATTTATCACACAGCTTATACTGGATGCCTTACCAGATCATCCATAAGTCTTGAACTGATTGAGGTGGAGCTCACCTGGGCACTTTATTCACCATCAAATAAATACATTTTCATTTGTTAGGTGTTGTGAAGCTGAAATATAGCCAATAAACTTGCTCAACTGCCTCTTCAAAGAATCATCTAACACATTTAGCTTGAAATGATAAGGTAATGGAATAACCCCTAAGATGGCTTTATGGGCTCCCTGGAGAAGAAAAGACAAGTTGATAAGGCTAATATTAAAACTGATGCTTACAATAAACTTTAGGGGCTAGAATTTAATTATATGAGCTAAGAAGGTAATCACTTTAGTAGATCTCAATAACACAGAATTTGCTTAACATCCAGATGGAAAAGCATGAGGAAGCACTGGATTAAACAATGGAAAGTCTGTGGCAAAAAACAGAACAAACAATAACAATTGAAACTATACAACAAATACGTAAATAAAAAGGAGGAGATAAGAGCTGGAGATAGAATTTAGAATCTGTGCAAAAGAAAGGGATGATGATGGTGATGATGGTGATGACGATGTGTGTGCATGTGTTCTAGAGCAGGACCTAAGGGAGCGGACCATTGCAGCTGCTACTCCAGGGCTTTTTCCTCTGTGGTCCTAGTTTGTCCTCTGGGCCCAGTGTAATCTCCTGGGACATCTCAAACAGCACACTATCTTTCTGAGGCTTTTCTCCTTTCCCCTCTGTACCTCTAACACACATAGACTGCATAAACACACATGTTTTGGCTGCCCACAGCTGTTTATGTCACCACTACTTCCATGTTGTTCCAAAATGTTTATTGTGAAACTATGGAAACTTCCAGCTGGAAAAGAGCAACACTTTTTTCAAAGCTAATTCAGGGAACCTCATGACCTAAGAAACAGAAAATAGTAAAGGAGCTATGCATTAAGTGAGGGCGACATTCTGAGCCACACTATGATGATAGAAAGGGATTTCTATTCAGTGGTTATGCTGGTCAAATTTGAAAAAAATTGTGGTGACCAATCTGGAGCATAACGTTAAGTGATTTTCTCTGCAATTTATCAGGCAATATATCTTTCCACTGTTGTTCTAAATTGAACTTATGATCACAACAATATTATATCACACCAGTATTTCAAACACAGGAACACACAGAAAAGAGTCAGGACAATTTGTGGTAATACTGCCATCTAGTGACAAAGAGCAGCAATGTATTACCTACTTTGGTCTCAGATGGCCGTCGGAACAACTTCAAGTAGTCAAATAAATAAAATAACTAATTTGTACAAAACCAGGCACAGATAGTTTATTGTTGTTTATGTTTGTAAAGTACATAGTATACTTCAAGCAGCAGTTGCTCCTCAGTGGTTCGTCTGTCTGAAAATTACCAAATTGTCTTGGTTTATTATTATTTTTATTTTTTTTTTTATCACTAACACTTTTGGATAACCTACTTTCATATTTCTATTTTTTTTTTTTTTACAAGACATAGGAATAAAACATTACTCCCACTGTTGTCACATATACATTTTTAATGGAACAGATGAGATGAGTAAACACCTTTCATCACCTGCTGTGTTTGTATTTACTGTAAATAATTAGCCTTCACTGAAAAGCAGCAGTGTTAATTCAGAGAACTGGTGACGCAGGACATCTATTTTTAACCATCAATATTTACACAGCCCACTTTGTGGAGGATTAGTGTTTTGTGCTTATTTCTTTTATTTATTGCTTTATTTACTTTATGTCCCCATTCTTTCTATGCCTTTTACTGTCTGGTCAGAGAGAATAAGAAAGAGAGGCCAAGAGGATTTTCAGGGAGACAAGAAAGCAAAGAATCAGTCCTGCTAACGCTAACTGCAACAATTCTAACCATCCTATTAGGACATGGATTAATTTCTTAAAATGAACAGTCTATTCCTCCCACACACAGAAAGAAAGGTGGTTTAAGGTTGCTCTAAATTCACAAATGGAGTTGATTGCATTCTGGAGTGAAAGAGATTCCAAAATTAGACACTTTCACAAACTATTTTAAATAACTGGCAGGAAAAAAAATACTCTGCTCTCAACAACTCACAAGGACTGTTTTGAAGTTTGCCCCGCACCACTGGGACATGTGCTATAGCACAAGACAAAAACAAAACACCATTGGTGAGGTTGGCATTAAAAGAGTTAAGGTCATGTAAAGCTTTCACAAGTCTCAGGGATTTTGTTGGGATAAATGGCAAATAAACTATAAACCCAAATGTTAGGTTAAAGTCATGGTTGCATCTGTTTCCCAGACAATTATTCAAAGCATACTTCCAAATTTTCAGAAAAATGATTAAATAACAACAGAAATAAGCCATTCCAGCCCCCCTGACTGTTATCGCGACCTAGGGATAGTGCATAGAGAAGTAAATAATGATGAGCTAAGTTTCTAAACAGTTTTACATCACTAACTGTTCAAAAAAACAAAAAAAAACATTTGGTAAGCTATATCACTGTTCTAAAACCTGAGTTTACAGCTTATTACAAGTGGATTCCAATTAGTCTCCCAGAAATCCAGTATTGTAAAGCTAATGGTGTTGTGTAGGGTAAAGTGCAGTTCAAACTACTCAAAAATTTGTTGTTTTTTTCTGGCTTCAGGAAATCCCCTATTTAATGGGCTAACTGTCTTTGTTAGCTGTTCCAGAAACAACTGATTTAACAGAAACAATTGCTTGAAATACAGCACTGCAAGTTTAAATTGTCCCCCCATACTCCTCACCACTAGATGACCATTTTAGACTGCATAATTAATAGTCTGACTTTGTTACCAGCATTGTTGTGAAACATAAGAAATTGAGAACAATGTTTTGAATTTCATTTTTTTAAAAAGTCATTTAAATTCACAGAATATACAACTGTACAAATTCTAAGAAAATATAAAAAAACAAAAAAAGCGTCTAAAATGTTTAAGGTCTACTTTTGGCAAGCAGAAGGGGAGTGTCAGTCCTATGAGCCCTGTGCACTGCCTTTTTTGTTTTCTCCGTTCGGCCACATGAAGGGATGGACAATCAGCTTAACTGAAGACGGTATAATATAAAAATACCTTTTATAAAAAACACAAAAACGCAGAAAAACAAAAATGTGCAAGTGCATCGGAACTGGAACTGGGATCCACAGGGAAAATATATAATGAAAAGTGTGGAAGTTAACAAAACTCAATGTGATAAAAAACAATGGGCATAAATACGGAACGTTGTGGCGGTGTCTGTCAGGAATGGTGATGAAGATTCACAATGGCCCCTAACTCTTCCAGTCTCTTCAGGGCTTGGGCTTCACTGCTGAGGTCATGATAGGAGTCCTTAAAAAACAGACATTCTACAGTCAAACTGGTTGCCAAAAGCAACAACTAATGAAAAATATTATGACATTGAATTGAACAAAAACAATATATATTAGTGATCAGTTCATGTTTTGCCAAATATGGCACAAATCTTTCATTTTTCTTGTCTTTTTTTCTGATGTCCGCTGAGGTTTGTGTGGGTTCCTAAACAAAAATAATCTCTTAATTCATATATCACACATACATTTTAAACTGATCACTACCTATAGGCTGTTTCTAGGCTCTGCCTTAAGGACTAATATATGTAAATAATTTCTTTCTGACTGGCTCTGACTCAATTAAACTTCAGGCAAGCGGGTGGGGTAAGTAATGGAAACAAATTCAAACTGTCTTTTGCAGCTCTTTTTTTCGCATTTATGGACTGTATGACTTTAAACGTCACAAATATTTATATGCTTAATTTAACAATTACAGTTTAAGAGCGTAGGCTTTCCATTATGAGCTCTTTAATATAAACTAGTTTTACTAGGCCTAGTGTTGCTTTGACTTCACAACCTCAGTAAAACTAAAGTAATAAAAACAAACCTTCATGGATTTCATAGTAGAATAGCCGTAGTAGTGTATGGGCTGTTTCGGGTTTTGTGGTGCTGGGTATCCAAAACCAGCAACGTGAACCACATCACAGTAGTTTAGAGCCAAGAATACTGCCAGAATGCCAGTTGTTGGATGGACAGGTTTCTGGGCGGGGGGAAACGGAGAACATGTGAGACACATACAGGGCAGAGGTGTTTCAATAAATACCGCACAAAAACTTACACACAGACAAAACCTTTCCTGCAGGTGCCAAAACCATTTTGCATTCCCACACACTTTCCAAACCAGCCACTTTTAATAAAATCAACATGTTAATGATTGTCTAATGTATCTACTTAGACCTTGCAAGTTTCCATATGGCTGTTACTTCCAAAAAAAGCTCATTTACTTCAGGATGCTTTTCCATGACACAAGATGGTTTCCTGTTTAAACCTCAATTTCCAAGGCCCACTACAGGCCATACACAGTGCAAGCATGTAAAAGTTAATCATTTACTAAAACACACCTCATTGGTACAAATGCCCACAGCTTTTTTTCTTTGGCTTCTTATGCTAGCTCTTGGCTAGAGAAATGTGCTAATGTGCTACTTTACGTGTGCAGAATCTTTTAAAAGCCTCATCCTTCCTAACCCAGCGCTCACTGGGAGGAAGGCAGGAAACACCCTGGACAGGCTGCCATCACAGGATAGAAACACACACAAACACACACACACACACACACACACACACACACACACACACAGAGACAGGGTCACTAGGGTCAATTTGCCCTACTGCATGTCTTTGAACTGTGGAAGGAAACCAGAGCACCCAGAGAAAAAGGGCGGCACGGAAACGAAGTGAGGCAACAGCACTTTACACATAGTGCCACTGGGCTGGCAGTACAGAATCAGAATATATGATTTTATCCTATTACACTATAAAGAGTGCAAAAAGGAAAAAGGCATTAATACCTGGTTTATTTAGAATAGTACAAGTGAATTCAAAGTGAAACTGGATGTTTAAATAACTCACACTAAACTGCATATCCTTCTGGGTCGTGGAGGGGTGTATTTAAATATACTAATAGTCTAAATAAATAAAATGAATTACATTTGGGTTCAAGTGGCAAATGTATAATACAATTTTTTGTTTTTGTGATTTGTTAGGAAGCAATGTGATAAGTGCGCATTGCAGATGCAGACCTGCCAACCCGGGATTTTTTTTTTTTTGAGTAGCAACTTTTTGCGGTGGGGCAGCGCAGCACATCTTGGCATGGCGCGGTGCGAGGTCAGGTACATGTGCTGATCAGTATTGATTATTATAACTTATTAATAAGCACATAGTACACACTTAATTCACCACTATATCTAGTTATTTAACAAGGAGACTATGAAGAAAAGAAGAACTCTTTTAATGAAAAGGTATATATTTCATACATTTCAAATTTTGGAACATGTTCCAATGTTTTTTTTACCAAGACATTTGACATATGGCAACTGAAAACTAAAAACATGTCCCTTAAGCAGAATTTAAACTTAAACATACTTGAGAATTGTATTGGCCTGTGGCATATTAGGTGCCTTAAATACATTGGACATTATAAATAACAATAAACCTCTACTTTCAAGATGATATTAACTGTTTTTTCAGGACAATATAATAATATCACTCTACAATAGAAAACATTGCAGCATAAGTAATCCTGATACCTCACAGAGGAAATGTACATTATTTAATTAGAATAATCCTGCAGTCCATGTACAGAGAATATTTCATTGCCATGTTTCAATGTAGTTATGCCCAGTCACTCATTCTGGCAACAAAAAAAACAAAAAAACAAAAGAGTTTGTGATTAATATAAATTTAACTATTGCCTGAATAAACCCTGGGCTGATATCTGTTATTATTATGAACATTTAATGTGTTAAATAACAATTATAACTAAAATACACTTGAACATGGTGGTGATTTTGAATGCCATTTACTTTAAAACTGTACAGTAGAATCACTTCATAATTCATATGTACATAGTGTTCTAGACTTTGAACTGTTGATTTTATGGACTACCCATTAAAATAGTTGTTTTATAAAGCTGTGAATTTTACCTGTAAACTGTAAAAAAAAAACCAAAAAAAAAAAAAAACCTCCCCAATCCAACACTCCAGCACAAAGAAATTCACATGACACAGAAAGCAGTCTAAAGTGATTCACATGGCGCGAGAGGACAGCTACCGAACTGAAAATTAAAAAGGTGGTTTGAGCGTGATATGATGATAAATACGCACACAGGACTTTCTGTACTCACGAGTTTTACATTTACGCATGCGGGAGGGAGATTTATACACCCAATTTATATTTTGCATCTTGTGTTTTTGAGCCCCCTAGTTTTGACATTGACAATTCACAATTCCCATACTCTGCCAGTTATCTCTGAAACTGTGTTTAGCACCGTCTTCCTTTTAAAACCAGTCACAGTACGAAGATGGACTGATAAAAACCAATAAAAACCAATTTCGTTACTTTCGTTTAGACAGCTCCCCTTTCTTTTCCCTACAGGTTACTGCCCAGTGCAGTTACACCCATAGATGAGTTACCTAGTGTGCGAATGCACGGACAGGTGAACTCAAAGCCATCAAAGGTTTTTCGCGTATTTGTAAGTGACAAATCGTAGCATAGTTTGATGTCTAAATGCAAATCTGCTACACAAAATGCGTAAAGGTTGGCAGGTCTGCAGATGGAACACAGTAATTGATACACTTTGGCAATCATCAGTTTTCAAGCACTTTTTGACAATAACAGCTCTTTTGTTTATTTGGATTTTTTAAACTTTATGCAGCAGACAGGTGAAAAAAAATGACAACTGGACATGGCATTCCAAAGCTTATAGTGGACATGGGCATTTCAAGAAATTACTTTAATAACAATCCCACTTTAAGCATATATTTTTTTGCTCTTATGTGGCAATTAAGCAGGCAAACAAACAAAATCTAATTTTCTATATTAGAAGTATCTTTACTTTTGTTTATCAAGCAAGATTCCAGCTAGTCACCACTACAAAGCAGTAGCTTGCTCTCCACACTGTCATGAAATCTTGATGAACACACATTCGCCGGAAATTTTGTTTGCTGAAGGAAACCAGAGAGTTCCTGTACAGATAATTTGTTAGCATGCACATTTTGTTCTGCATTTGTATTTCTAACATACAACACAGAAATGTACAACCCCTGTCAATTTTCCTTCCATACACTCAATGCTGCTTTATGTTTGTTTTTCCTGCTCATTTACATTACAGCCTGACCCACAATAGGTCAAAACTGAATGACACAAATACAACAAATACAAAATTATTATCAAACATTTCATGCTCTGACAAAAAAAATTATTACATCAAATAAATTAACCTGTTTTGGGCATGCGTTCACATAAAACCAGAAGTCAAATACTAGTTCCAGTGCTTATGCTCAGTTATTATTCCACCTCATTTCTGCCTGCAGTTAAAATTTGAAAAGTTAATCTAGAACCCATTGGTCTACATTAAAAAGTGATTTTGAGCACATAATATAGATTTAGTTAATTTTGCTCTCTTTTGACATCCCGTTCTATACTTAATTAAAATGGAAAAAAAGATAACAGAATAATTATTTTTCAAGACTGAACCCTGTGGGAATTCTTGAGTCTGGTTTAAGATTTTCAGTGGGTGCCTATACATGCTAACTGATAACTGCAAACAAGACAACACACAATATAGTTCTTCCCGTTGATCACATCTATAGTCAATATTTTATGAATTACACAGTATTGTACTATATAGTACTGCACATACTTTCATAATGTTTTGTTAAGTGTCTAACAGGCATGTTTCCTTTAGTGTAATATTCCATTAAGCCTATGTTTTCTATCTATATGGCCATTGAATTTTATATTTTTATGCTTTTTTGCATTGCATGTGTGTGTCAACAATAACTCTCGCCGCAAGCTGTGTAGATCTGTAATGTCAATGTGGCATTAACATTCAAATTTTGTTCCTTAGTTCGCCAATACTGTCCCATTAAGTCCATTAAGTCCTTATAACCTAGAATAAGAAATTCAAGTCAACATGAAATGGCTCCTTTTTGTCTTTCTTTACTTGCCGTATGTCCATGTGAAACAGGCTATTTTAGGGGGGAAATATACGTATATATGTTTATTGGAGCAGATTTTGATTGTTAGCAGAAGCTGAAAGCTTAAAAAAAGAATAATAACCAGTCATTTTTTCAAAAAGGAAAAGCATATTTTTTAAACACGATTCATTAATTGATGAAAGCTTGATTATATGGTGTATCGTTTTTTTATTATTTAAGAAATGGCCGGTGGGGAAAGCTCATGCAAAAGCTCATGGGAACTCAGGGCTGAAAAAGATACATCAGTATATTCGCAGAATGTCTTTTCCTCTGCATCCTTTTGAAATGGGACAGTGTTCATCATGAAAGCGGCAGAGAAATGGGACCTTCGAAGGTCACAGCCTAGTTAATGAGAAAAAGGGTGTGTTTAGTAGCATTGTTGCTTGCAACCTTCCTTCCACAAACACAGCTAGAGATCTGAAGTGCTAACTTAATATGGGTTTTCTGTGTAAAAAGGCCAAATAAATTACTCATAATTGATTATTTGAGCCAGTCAGACTTATATCCATCCATATAGAGTGATAAGAGCGCTCAAGCAACTGAAACATTCAGCATCCACAGAGAAACGAGAATTTAGCTGTTCTTCACTACTGCAGATTAGCTACTGGAATATATTGAAAATCTAACATTGCAGAGCACAATAAACTTTAGAGTTGCGGGTCAAATATTTTTTTATTTCAAGTATGAATCTTCCAAGTAACTCACTCTCTGGCCTTATGCCATCTTATATCTCTTCCTTGATTTCTTTAAACAGCTGTAATTATCAGACTCACTCTGCTAAATGGATCCTAGAGTTTCTACTGAGCTGGGAAAATCTGCTTTTAGCTACAGTGCACCAGTCATCTGAAATTCACTGCAAGAAACTCTGAAACTCAGCCCGCTGGACAGCCTGTACCTGTTATTCTTTTGCCTTTCATTTATTTTCTTTGTTTTGTCCTTTTATTTATCTAAATTTATTATTTTACCTTAAGCCATTTTATGTATTTTTTTATTTTGCATTTCACTTTTTTTTTCTGTTCTATTTTTATTTGTTTATTTTTTTTGTCCTTTTATCTGTCAAATCTCAGTTTTACATTTTATTTTATTTTCATCATTTACTTTCTTCATAATCTTGGTGTATTTCATTTACTTCATTTTTTAATCTTCTATTACTTAATTATGTTTATATTATATTGTCTAATTATTATCTCTATTTCATTGTTTTATATTTTTAGCTTGTCCATTTATGTTTTTATTTTGAATTATTTATTTCTTCTTGACTCTTATATTGTTTGCCTGTTTTTCTAATTTTTTTTTACATTAAATTCTTATTGTTTTACACATGTTTCTTATTTTATCTTCCCTGATTAAATACTTAATTTCCTTTTGTTTTTCAGTCCCTTTAAGTTGTAAATGCTCGGTTGCATTGAAAATGAGGGTTACCCTCAATGTATTACCGAGTAAAAAATAAAAAGTTGATTGATTGAATCGCAGCTTTTTAATATGCAGTAATGTCGTTTAACAACATCACATAGCTCTCCATTGTATCAAGTTCTTATCCAGTTCTTATTTTTTTTTTAAAGTGTGGCATTAGACTCTCTCTATGACACATTTCTGCTGTGGTTTTTACTTGTTGGTCATGACTGGTTAAAAGAAATGAGCAGATTCGAAACCTGACCCAGAATGTGTAATCTGTAAATGTCACTTGGAAAAAGTGTGGAATTCTTAACATCATTATAATAGGCATTGTTTCCATATTCTGAACAACATAACTACACTTTATTCAACAGGTTTGTTGACTGTTGTTCCATTTGTTTGTTAATTGTAATTACATCCTGAAGTTTGTCTTAATCCTACTTTGAGGCAGTTAGCTTACAAAAGTAACCAGAAAACGGGGAACTATTATTGCCACTATTATTGTTCATTTATTTTAATATTTGTTTAGCCATTATTGGAGCCCTCACCACTGCTTCCAGTTTTAATGCAAAGTTAGACTAAGACTATAATATTTTTTTTTTCAATATTTTATTTCATATTATACATAATATGAATATTATATCATTTTTACTAAAATATACAATGTGTTATGTATTATATATAATACAAAATTGATTGTATTTAATTGTACAAAAATCTTGATCTCGTCTCAGAGTGGGGCTATGTTATTTGTCATGAGAGGCCATATAGTTTCCAAACACCTACTTCTACTGTGTGCCGGACAATTGAGTAATGCATTTTAATGTAAATACTATTATAAATGTATTCATCACCCTAATCATCAACTGTTTGCTGATGAAAGTCTCTATCTAAGGAAAAGGCAGATGGATGGTGACTTTACCTGCTTCTTTGGTTCCAAGGGCATCTGTAGCAGCTTGCTAGCAGTTAGCTGGAGAAAGTAAGGATCTAGTATACGGAGCTGACTGGTGCGGCCAAGCCAGATCTGTGGTGGTGGCTTCCAGAAGCCTTTCCTGACCTGTTAAGAGATAAAAGAACAATTACTTTATTGTAAAACTAATATTATACTGTATATATCATTTTGTCCACTTCAATTTCCGTTGATAAATGTAAAAAGTTTTTAATAATTACATATGAATAAATGTATCATTATTTTTTTCTTTTGTTTTTTGTTGCCAAAAAAGTTATACATTTACATATTTATCCTCCTTTAGAACAAGAAAAATATACTGGAAGGAGGAATCAGAACAGGGATTAGGAAAACATGAGAAGAAAAACACAGTTTGGTGTATGTGCTACCCTCTTCTCATTGTACAAAATTTCTTTGAGCCAGCGAAGGTCCTGCTCTTTGAATGGCACAAGAACCATGAGGGTGTCAGGATCGTTGTGAATGCCAGGATAGGACGATGCTGACTCAGGATAGAAAAGCCGTATGGTGGTTTTATTCCCGACATCTTGTTCGTAGCCTCGCACTGGTGCATCATTCATTCTGCAAACAGAGCAGAAACAGCAGCAGAAAGACAGAGAGAGTGAGGAAGGACAGGTAGGCAGAAATAGAGTAAGTGAGGAGAGGCAGGGAGACAGAAAGACAGAGCGAGGGAGATTGAGCAAGCAGAGCGCATAAAGAGGTAAAAGCGAGAGACACAGATCAAAAATTCTTCGCATTCTGATTTCCTGTTATATACTTACTGTGACCTAGTTTATGTTAAAAAGGGAACATGATAAGCATTTAATAAGCATTAATACATACAAATTATACAGTAAAATTTCTTTAGAAAATGATGAGCTATTTATTATTTAAAGACGAAATTCTGCCTGCCATACAAAAATTATAGTGGGTCAATACAATAAAAGAATCTCACAGCCATGAACTTATAATAACAGAGAACTTGAGTCGAATGCTTACAGACAAAACAGTATTTTTTAACAAAACAAAACAGTAAAATAGCCTGTAATTATTCCAAAGCACTAAATTTGCAGCAACATTTGTTTTTGTTTGCTCTTTCATTTTTCCCCAACAAAGTTCACTACGTAGTTATTTTACATTTTACTCATAGTGAAAAGACTGAGAAAAGCAAAATTATAAAAAGGAGGAAATGAACTTAATTGTTCATCAAACTGGTGGTCAACTTATGAGTTCAGAAGATTCAAACAGATCTAACTGAAACGAACCAACATAAACCAACAGCCCAGTCACTGTTTCACAACTGTGGTTTGACCTCAATGGCTGTGCTCTAAAGTGATGGGACAATGGAGTGACAATAGACGGGTGTAGAGGCTTAGATGTAAAGCTGATGTCACATGCTAGTGGTTCTTTCCCAGATTAAGGTCAGCTAAGATTCATTTGAAAAAATTAAAATAAATAAATAAAGGTTCTCACAGCCAGTAGGGGAGAGATTACTCTGTTTTGCACCTGCACGGGTCTCTTTTATGTGCTATTGGGTGCATGTTTAATTTGCCAGGCGGTCTGATTCTCACTGTCATGATTTATATCGAGAGGGCAAAAACATTCTTAACTTTCAGTGCAAGTCAATGTACAGAGGTTTTATTCTACGCAATTCTGGAGCATTCTACTGGTCTATTCATTATGAGATTTGCACAACTCAACTCTGTTCTACACAACAGAAAGGACAACTGCCATGCTCAAATGACATAGAAATGGAAAAAAATATCTGTTGTTTGGCCCGTTTGGCCAGCGACAATATATTTACTCCATATATATTATAAATACTGTGGGAGCAAATAAATCTCAAGCACTTGGTTTTTAGTTTTTTTTGTTTTGTTTGTTTCTGTTTTACATATCTGACATTTTGTTTCTGTTTTAATTAATGTGTAGTGTTAACTGGAAAGCATTTTATAGATATGTTTTGTTGCAATAGACCAGTCAGAGTCTACTAAAAGAACTAGTAATATGCATTAAATCAACACTAAGTCAATTAAAGACTTATCACATTCAAATGTCACAACACAGAAAATAATTTATGCCAATGCCAGATTCCATGTGGCAGTAGAGTGTGGATTTCCTGACAAAAGGGAGACAGCAGGTGTGGCTAGGAAAACACAAGGCAAGCTCCTAGACCCTCGCTACTGGAGAACCACAAGGTTGTGTACCCTGTGAAGCTGTAGTGGACTTCAGGCAAACTAGAGATGGACCAATCAGCGTTTTTAAGGCCGATTCCGATTGCTGATCACCTTTCAGTGCGATCGGCTGATAGTCGATACTGATCGAGGGCGGGGCTATATGCCACGGCAGGGCTACATATTATTAGCGCAAGCAAGTCATGAAACATGGTCGAAAATGATTTATTACCATTTTGAGCTCATGTAAAACAGCATAATATTTTTAACTAAATTAGAAGTTGGTCTATGTGGGAGTAAAGCGCTTGATACAGCTCTGGAAGAGTGACATCTGAAAAGTATTTCCTACTAGGACTGGCAGAGCGTGGATCCAGGTGAATATTAAGCGGCAGAATGCCACAGAACGTCTTCTACAGCCGAGAAGAGCTGCTTATCTAAAACTATAAACTCAATCACTCTGGCTGTGGTTACTTTAGCTCTCTGGCTGTTGCTGCTGCTGCTGTACTGTTCATACCAGTCAGATCTGGTCTGCATGGTTCTCTGGGTTATTTGTTTTATGCTAGCTGTCCGTGCTAGCTCTGCTGTTTGCTGATACTCACTGTATTCAGCGGCGTATCAGATTAGTAGTGTTAAATGTCTTTGTCTTGGTTCCCCCGCTAGAGACGCTGATTTTACAAATTTTACAGATATTACAGAACGCCCTGGATGAGTCTGAGTCACATACGGTAACAAACTGCCAAACGGACGATGTTTTTTTTCTGCTCATGCGGTGAACGCTTAAACTGTTCTCCTGAGGCCGCTGCTTTAGTCAGCCTGACAAAAATTAAACAGTATGTATTTCCACCTAGTGGTTCAGATAGGAATTGCAGGGACCTGGCTGGAGGGGGTTTGATGATGAACTGCTAGCTGGAAATAGAGAAATTAGACTCATTTGTGTACTGCCATCGATCGGCTCTCGATAATTTTACATATTTTGATTAAAAATCGTCCGATACTGATACATGGCCGATCGATCCTTCCATCTCTACAGATAAGCACATGTTCTTTCACAACATTACTTTCACGACATAATTTTTACTTGCAAGGTGTCGCAAAAATCTAGACCCTGTAATGTTGATGTTAAGACTGTGATGGAAAAAGATTTTGTTTTACCTGATTACTATGTCATATTTGTTAATGATGGTCCCCAGGGAGCTGTTTTTGATTGCAAAGCCATTTCCAATTACCATACATGTTCTGCAGTCTAGACTGGAAACAGAAAAAATATCAAAGTAATGAGATTATGCACCTGCTTATTAATTTTTTAAACACTTGATAAACACTTGATAAAGTTTAAAATAAATGTTAAGGTCTTACAATCTTACCTTTCTATGAGAGTGGGCATTCTGTAATTTGAAATTCTGTAGTTGGCCAAAACTTTCAGGAGCAGTAACTCTATAGAAAAATAATACTTTTTACCAAAAGGTGCATTTACAAAAGACTTATCAAAACACTAATGGCACCATTACAACACCTGTAAAGATGACTTGTGTATAATGTAACAAATGTACAAGCAGTAACGTCATGGTAGAAGCACTGTTTACTGAGAGGAAATGCATTATGCATTGAAAGTAAAGCTTAAGTTACATTTCCATGTTTATAAGATAAATATGAGATAAACTCAGGACAAAAGGAAAAAACATACCACTTCCTTTAATACCATAAGGCAAAGACAATGTTGACTTGTGTTCTTCCCAAAAAAAATCCTTCAGCTTCAGAAACAGCTCTGTTTTTCTGCTAATACTGTTGAAACACAACAAATAACATGTCAGCATCTCTTCCCCATTTTGCATCTCTATGAACAGACATACACATTTCTGCTCTGCTGTAATGTGTTTCATTATCACAAAATATACTAGTGAGTCTTACAATTTATCACCCGATGAATATACTGAACAACACACATAAACTGAACAACAATTGTGAAATGGTAAACAATGGTACGGTGAGTGGGGGCTATTATGCCAGTGCTAGTTTAGCAGGTTAATACCTTAGCCGTCTTTTTGACATTTAACACCAGTCACTTTGCTCACCACATACACTACAGCATCAAAGAGGATAGTACAGATTATCCTTCTCATGACATATTCTGCCTAGTCAGAAAACAATAACATCTTCGGTATGCAAAGCAAAAGCAAGTAAAAACATTTGACTAAATTGCAATGCTTGTTTAGTCAAGTCAAGTTTATTTATATTATCCCATCAGTAATGACTTAAATTACAGCATCTCATCTGATAAAAGGAATCCAGCTCAAATAGGACTTCAGCTTCCATGTACATGCAATTCTCATAAACTGCAGAAGTTAATAATCTATTTGTTTTACACATATATTTATCATGTTGTATTTACCATTTCCTAAAATTAGAACTTTTTGTAAAATACAAGAAACACAATAGACAATAATTTGTTCATTCTCTTGAACCTTTATTAAATTAACAGATGTCCATTTAAAAAATGTTACAAAGTGTCCCAACTTTTCCAGAAATGGGACTTATGTAGAAGAAGCAAATAAGCAAAAAATAGTTTAAATTATTACAGTGAATACTGATTTAACATTATATCAGTGTATTATTTTCATAGACTTTCTATTCAGACTCTGTACCTAGGAATCAATCTACACTAACTCAGCCTTTCTCTGATGTAGAAAAGCCTCTAGTAGTCTAGTACATGTGGCGGTTGACGAACTTCACAGATATTGTAAAATTACACTTTTTGCCCAAAAATTGCTTCTTGCGAAAACGTTTGACGCTTATGTTAAGTGTTAACATTTTAGTCAATATCGATATATGTCACGATATAAATCAAACCACTATAGTGAAAAGTGAAGATATCAAAATTTTTACATTTTGTTAAATAGTTTTTTTCTTCTGATTTATTTTCTATACAAATGTACTATAGACATTACACAGCTGTATTTCAAATAAATGAAACATACACACACAGACTAATATATATATATATATATATATATATATGTGTGTGTGTGTGAAATACTGTTCATGACATATATATTGGTTTAGTGATTCTGTTTTCGGTAGAAATTAGAGTTTCCCTCCTCGGGATTTTTGGTTATAAAGTCAACTTTGGCTCAGCGTTCTCTCTCGAACCCCTATAATATATATTTATCTTTATCGATTACAAAAATTATGTCAATTAGCATATCGTGCGTCAATTAGTTGCAAAGATGGCCGTGCCTACAGAAAGCATGGATTTATCTGGAGCGTAAGCTGCAGTTACAAACAATCGCTTGCGTGAATCTAAAGCTGTGGGAGTGCTTCACACAGACACGCCACAGTGTGGTGCTCTGTCAGCTCTGCACAGTGGAGTTGATCACAACAGTGCAAGCACTTGAAGTGCTAACATCCTGTAGCGTTTTGTCAACACAGCAGCAAGACTGCACATATTTACTTGTTTTTCTTATCTTACCAGATTATTTTAAGATTATTAACTCATGTAACATGTTTCTTTCAGTAGTAGTTCATGTTTTCAGTTGTCATTTGCTCTTATTTTGTTCCCACTGCTTGAGTGTGATGCCTAGCTGCCACTGCGACCCGAACTCTGTGCTGTGTGCTTCAAACAAACATGAATTGGCTGGAACTGTAGTTCAGCCACTTGATTGGTTTAGGGGTGGCGCTATTCTCATTTTCATTGGCTATTCCTGTTGTCTCTGAAAACATGGACAGAACTTAATTCTATCGACTATGTCTTATAGTTCTATCAAGGAAACGTTATTTCGTGATAATTATGGTTTTTGTTTTATCGCCCAGCCCTACCACATACACACACTTACTTGAAGTTAAGTCTCTCCCACTTCTTTTGTGCAATCCAGTTGTCACACACGGACTTCGTGAATGGAAGTGGCTTACTATGAGAAAATAATTAAGGGTAATTATTTAAATATTTTTTTAAATGCTGATTTGCTCTATTCACAGCTAAACAAGGCACAATAAAACAACTTACCTCTGAAAAAAAAATTGGGAGCAGTAGTAACAGATAAAAAAAAATAAAACGGGGATCAGCCTAATACACCATGCTGGGAGAGACACAAAGAAACAGAAAAAGAAAGGTTGTTGAGACATTTTGTATATCACCTCTACAGTTTAATACAATTTAACTAAATCTATGAGAACTGTTGTTGAAGGGAGTGTATATCAAACTTGAAGCAGATAAATTACATTGCAATTGCATTGTTTGGTAACCAGAATTAATCATTCAGTGGATCACCAAAGAAAAATAGGTGTTAAGGCACACAACTCTAAAGTAAAAAAAAAAACAAAAACAAAAAAACAACAGAGAAATTCAAAGGACCCGTCTCGTACTTTTGTGGAAACAAGAGCTAGAATTTAATGGTCCTGACGAAAGTCCTGCAACATTACTGCGGCAATTACTGTGAAATGCTTCCATTACTTTCAAAATGCCAATGTCAGACCAAAGAGTATGTTTGTCTTTTACAATTGTCACAATGTCAGATTAGACATGACATGTATAATGCTGACCAATCATCGCTCACGCCCTTCACAGGTTCACAAGTCACTGGGAAGAAACTGTCGGTCATTGCTACAGAAGTGTTGTGTGTGATGCTGACGGTTGTATGTTATAAAGAGAAAAAGAAAAGAAAGACAAAACATCACAATTGTCACAAAGAGCTGTCTGTGCTTCAAAGAGAAATGGACATGTTTTAAGATGTGAGGAACAGTTTCACTCTCACAGACGCACTTTTAATTGTGGCTGTAGTGATTTGCATTTCGGTAATGAGTTAATTTTGCAGCATTAAATTTCAAGCGGATGTGATATATGCAATTTGTGGCTCATTGTTCCACCTGACAGCTGCAAAAGCAGCAGCTCTTATTCTTCATTGATTTACATATGTGCGCCTGTTGGTCAACGTCAAGACACACATGAAAGGATATGTCAAATACAAAAAAAAGAAAACGGTGATATGCTACTTTTTTTAGTCAGGTGTTGAGTGGTGTCCCAGATGCCACATCGCAGTCATTCAATTCTGCCACATTACACAGCTTGTTCCTAAAGCTTATATTTGGGCCCGGTGCTGAAAATTTCTCAGCTACAACAAAATCATGTCAAGTTCAGGTTAAAGTCAAAGGGTATCAAAAGCGACCTGTCCCACCCGACAGCTTTTATTAAACAATCTCACCTGTTCTATTGTAGACTGCCACGTATTGTACCAACACGATGATCAAAGCTCACCTCAAAGCTTGTGTGCACGGTGTGCTTGTTGTTAAAGTTAAAACAACGTTTTCTGCACATTGTTGACAACCCCATGCAGTTTGACAAAGTCATTGTCGGTTTTCTGTCAAAGGAGCAGAGGATCAACTTTATTTTCCAATAAGCCTAAAAGGTGTGTACGTAAATGTTTTGGCTGGCATACTATAAGCCTATACATTCTAAATTAATGTGTAAAATATTGAAGGTCTGTACTTGTAGGATTTTCTTGGAATGTATTTTCACCACATTATCGTGTAGAATATTGAGCTATTGACTCATTTTCTAAAGTCACTGTACCAACTGCCAGTAAAACTTATATATCTGCCAATGTCGGTATGTTCACTGGGGTTCAAGGCTACACCTACTCATATAGCAGCAACACACAGTGCCGACAAAAAGTATTTGCCCTCACCCGATTTCTTTTATTTTTGCTAATGTTACATTTAAAATTATTCAAATCATACAACTATTTCATTTAATTTAGTTTCATTTAATATAGACAACACTAGTAAGCATAAAATGCAGCTTTTTAAATGGTCATTCCATTTACTTAAAATAAAGAAAACCAATTGTGCCAGTTTTGGCAATAAACTACCTGTTCATGTATCATTTTAACCAAATGTAATAATGTACTAAATACAATTCACCATTTAGTAAATTATTTAGTAATTGGTTATATAATTTCATTCTTGTTTTCAATAACCAATATTGTGTCTATTATTTATTTATTTATTATTTGCAAAATATTATAATATTATAATTAATTTAAAAAATGTTTCAAGTAGATGAAGTGGCATGTAGAGGCGCGGTAAACTTTAGGAGAGCTCCAGTGTCAATTGCTACCCACTGCAACATCATACCCTGCATACACATTTATTTCCCGTGTTATTTGCTGCAAAATTAATCCACTGAAACAAAAAGAGCTTCAGTACTTTAAGTGCTAATTCTGTACCTCAACAAAGCCCTGTAATCTTTCCAAACAATCCCACTCTCACTGTTTGTTTTTCTGGAGCTGTTTCTAAAGCCAAGGTGACCAAACTCCTTGCAGTGAAAGAACATGCCATCCAGTGCAGCGGAGTGAATCTTTGGCTTGTTCTTGTTTCTTTTTGCATAACAACAGAGGTCGACAGCACAAAAGACAAAAGATATCAGGCTTTGGATACAGACACAGTGCTCGTTTGAAGACCAGTTCATTTTTGGTTTGGATCCAAACATGAGATTTGTTGACAATAAGAAAAAAAAAATCATAGAAAATTGCCAGACATACCCTGTTACACAGTCATGCTTTCCTCAGAGCATACAGAAAGACATACAATATGCTAAAACCCTTTCTCACTAGCATTTACAGCAGTTTGTAAATGGCTGTTTAAAGGAATAATGGATGGACAAATCCGGTTCAGTTTCTCAAGTGTACTTTATTGTTAAATGTATCCATGGTATCCAAAAGATACCAACAGCAGACAATGTCAAAACTAGAAAAGTTACACCAAGCAGCACGTAGTATGGAGAACTACATTAAGATCACTTGGCAAGAGAGAGTTTTCTGGTGTGTGTGTGTGTGTGTTTTGGCTGAATGTTTATGTCACATGTAGTAGGCTATGAAGCATGCAATTTGGGAACACTATGGCAGAACCCATAGATGACCTGGAAGGATTATTAATCAAAGGCATGTAAGTGCTTTCAGTTAACTTAGCATTTCAATTGCATTTAATTTGACTTTATGTAGTTGTTGGAACAGAGTTACTCGACTAACAACTTAACAAAAGCTCAAATGTTTAAAAAACAGTGTGTGTAAACAATTAGACAAGACACTGCAAATAGAGCAGACTTTTGTGGAACAGCAGCGCAGCAGCGCAGTGGAAAGCATGGAGCAAATGTACTCAAATCATCTAAGATTTTTGGATCAGCACACTGAACTGATACAATTAGGAGTGGAATGGGCTTCGTTTTAAATGACCGATGTCTAAATGTGTAAACAGATTTTTAAAACGTTCACAAAAGCGAGACACATGAGAGGTTAGATTTTATGAGACAGAGAAGGGGACAGAGATGGGTGTGAATGAGATATAAGGTATATTGAGTGTTATAGCAGGAATACACTCATCATGTGTAAGTGTATGCTGGTGAGAAACCACTATCCTTCCAGGCTTTGATAAGGCATTGGACAGTTCTTAACCCAATTTAAATAATTTCAGCAAACTTCTTTGTTTGCTTAATGCAATCCTAACTACACACGGAATTCAGAAGAGAAAGCATTTAATATTAAGGCTATTTTCACCTCTAGTTCATATATTGAGAACCTTTTCTGAACCACAGCTCGCATAAGAAAATCCAATAGAATTGGCTTTTATGCCAGAAATGTTAACTGCCTGAAAAAATGGCTTAATAAAAAAAAAAAAAAAAAACAACAACCTTGCTACGTGTGACTGACATCTGTATCTGCATCTCAGTGTTCAAATATGGCAGAGCAGAGGAGTTTCACAGGCATAGTGTCACTGTTTACTGCCTTTATGTGTCATACATAATATTGTCCTCGGGCAGCCCCGTGTTATTGGTGCAATAGAACGTGCTGCTGCCACATGTTAAGGACCCCAGGCCGAAACCTTTGGAACTGTTCGGCCAGTAAGTGAAAATGCATCATTTATAGTGAACAATAACGTTTTTAATGACACGGTTACGCGTGTCTAGTTCCAGCCGTAGACATGAACCAGAGCGGATGTTTTACTTCTTAGCTCCGGGGCTAAAGCTAACTGCTCTAGTGTAATACACACATTCATAGGTTATTGTTACTCAGCGAGTCTCTCTGGAGCAGCCAGAGGTTCCCATATATTACTTAGCTTCAGACACTCAAGCCAAATGTAACTAAAGAAAGAGTAAAGAGAACAGTCATTACAGCATATCAGCTTCTCTCTGTCTATCGTGTCGCGTGCACTGTTTCTATCTCTCTCTCACCCGGCCGTAAAGTGAGGCACTCTTTGTAACTGCAGCAAACATGTCAGCTGTGTGAAAGTATTTTTCAATGCACTTCTTAGTAACTTGTTTGTTTTTGGTATGCAGAGATGTATGTTACATTTTTTTAGCAGTAATATGGTCATACTGCATTTTTGGGGGGCAGATAAAAATATTTAGTTTTTTCTACTTAAGTCAGTGTTCAATAAATGATGTTAAGTTCAGAAATGTTGTGCATCCACTTCTTGTTATTAATAGTGTGACATTTTAGCAGCAAATAAAGCAGAAAACATCTAGATATCGGCCAAATTTGGCAGCCCATATCAGCCATTGGCTCACCCTGACCTCTAAACATCGGCATATCGGTCCATCTCTAGTATGAACACGCACACCCACGGAAACATAACACCAGGTTATTTTTTTAATCCACTGTTGATGCATTAGTAATAGTTAACATTACTGATTATAGTCCTTTCAAAATATATTTTTAACCACACTATAGCTAGTGCATTTAATGATGTATTGAAGTTCTTAGGTTCTTTAAATTAATTGTGGCAACAATACAACAATATGAATATTAATTTAGTTAGTAAATGTAATGCAGAAAGGAGCTTTATGTGAGCTAGATAACAGAAATGTTCTAAATATATCCTCTTATATGTCCGCCAGTGCCTAAACTTTTAGCACAGTCCTCTACAAGAAGCGGAAGTGAGCTTTATCCTGCTTATGTTTAAGCTTTAAGTGTGACTCTATGAAAAGGCTCCACAATCCAAAAGAGTACAAAGATAGTCAAAAACATGCCCAGCCAGACAGTTTTCAAACTTTCATTGACAGTACAACAACGTTTTGTATATGTGCACACTTGTGTGTTCACCAAAGGAAAGTACTCACTTTTTAAGAACATCTTCAAATGCTCCTCAGCTGACTCATTTCTGAAGTGTACATGATATCCTATGAAGAGAACATAAGCACATATTAGCAGTTAAAGTGTCTGTTACACTTTTATTCAGGAAGGCAGATGAGATGAACCATCAACTTCTGTACAGGCTAGCAGTATCTGCTGCTTTTGCCGCTATCTGTCTATCTGTTTCAGCGTTTATGTGTGGCAAAAATGGTCTCAAGGTTTAGAATTATTGCAATATTTAGAGGTAAGGCAGAGTAAGCATCAGAGTAATTTCTACAGTGACAGCCGGTGGGAAAATAAGAGCACATTGATAGAGTGAGGACAAAGTGAAGAAAGTACTGTAGCATGGGGTAAAGAAGGATGAAAGATCAAAAAATACCTCTGTGCACGCTTCCTCTAAATTAATGAAAGGCCAGTAGCTCTGGTTCTCACTTCAAACTTTCTGGTCGCTTCGTCTCTTACTCTCTTCAGCCTAAGGAAGAGAAAAAGTATGTGTTAAAGTATGTCCTCATTCGGTGGGTGAGCGTGTGGTTGGGGGAGGGTGTGAGCAGCTTAGACGAATGATTAACAGCAGCCATGGACACTAGTGTTGGTGGTGAAAATGTTTGTTCTCCTGTTTGCAGTGCTATAGCGACTAAAAGATAATCTGCTTCTGTAGATCCTGGATTAAATCAGATTATAAGGCCACTGATGTCAGGAAAGAAACAAAATCACTCTTATATTCTCTCAGACTATGAGAAAATGCTCTCTGAACTGCGCTACTAAAGCATGCACCACTATGAAGATAGACCCCGCACACTAAAACTAGGTTCAATAGCTGACTGAACATTTCCTTTGAATCATTTCCTGCTCCTGCTCTCGATTTGTCTCAGAAAAATGAAAAATTGTCTCTGAAAATGCAGTGAAAATTTCTTTGAGGTGATGGTCTTCACATTTTTCTTGTGGTCATAAGATGCATTTGTAGATCTGTAGAATCTGATAACAGAGACCACAACTGCAGTTAACACAGTTTGTAGACATATACATCCACTGAAACCTAACATCAGGTTCTTTTTTTAATCCACTGCTGAGGCATTAGTAATAGTTAGATAGCAAAAAGACCAAGTTAACATTACTGATTAAAGTCCTTTCAAAACTATGTTTTAAGTTTGTCTAATTAATACAGTAACCACACTACAGGTAGAGCATTCAATATGATGTATTATTCGTGGCAACAACACAATATCAGACCTGCCAACCTGGGAATTTTATTTTGAGTAGCAACTTCATGCGGTCGGGCGGTGCAGCGTTTACAGCATGGTACGGCGCGAGGTCAGGCACATTTGCTGATCAATACTGATTGAGTTCATCGCTCATCACAACTTATTACTAAGAACATAGCATCCACTTACCACCATATCTAGTTATTTAACATACAAGAAGAACTATTTTAATGAAAGGGCAATATATTTCATACACTTCAAATTTTGGAACATGTTCCAATGTTTTTTACCAAGACATTTGACATATGGTAACTAAAAATCCCTACAAATATGTCCCTTAAACAGAATTTAAACTTAAACATACTTGAAAATTGTATTGGCCTATGGCATATTCTTTGTCTTAAATACATTGGACATTATAAAGAACAATAAACCTCAACTTTCTAAAAGATATTAACTGTTCTTCCAGGACAATATAATAATATCACTCTAAATTACAAAACACTGCAGCATAAATAATCCTAATACCTAATCACAGAGAAAATGTACATTATTTGATGAGAATAATCCTGCAGTCAATGTACAGAGAATATTTAATTGCCATATTTTAATCTAGTTATGCAAAGTTACTCTGGAACATGCTGACTTACAAAAACAATACTTGTTGCAGTAACTATGGGCAAAAAACAAAAAAAATAAACAGTTTGTAATAAATATTAAATTAAACTATTGCCTGAATAAACCCTGGACTGATATCAGTTAGCATTATGAACATTTAATGCCATTTAATGTGTTAAATTACAATTCTTACTAAAATACATTTAAACATGGTGGTGATTTTGGATGCCATTTACTTAAAAAAACTGTACAGTAGAATCACTTCATAATTCATACGTATACAGTGCTCTAGACTCTGAACTGATATCTGTTTTTCCTAGGTCTGCATGTGCAATGACTCTTACAAACAAGGTTATAGCAGCCGCACACTCTAGTTTAACTGCGTTTTGGCAATAGGCAGCTGACTTAACCGGAGTTTAAAGTTGATGGGGGAACAGGCAAGTGGGCAACAAGAATCAGTGCACGCTTATAAAAAACAAAACCACCCCAATCCAACACTCGAGCGCAATGAAATTCACTCGAGCACAGAAAGCAGTCGAAGGTGATTCACATGGCGCACGAGGACAATCGAATGGAGAGTGAAAAAAGGCAGTTTGGGCGTAAAAATGATAAATGCACACGCAGGACAGAATTCTGTGCTCATGAGCTTCAGATTTACACTCGCGCTATTTACACAAGCAAGTTTTTGAGTCGCCTAGTTTTGACATCGACAATTCACAATTCCCATACCTGCCAGTTACATTTGAAACGCCGTTTAGCCCCGTCCTTCCTTCAAACCCAGTCACAGTATGAAGATGGACTGAGAGGGATGAAACCAAATTTCGTTACTTTCATTATGATGGCTCTCCGCTCGCCTGTTTGAAGAGTTTAAAACTATCATTATGATTGGTCGAAGTTTTCTTTTCCCTACAGCAGGGGTATCAAACTCATTTTCACAGAGGGCCACAAAAAGGGCCAGATTTTACTTAAAAATATAATGAAATGTAACGAAATGTAATATAAAATAAATGTAACTACTCATTAATATTAAATAACTCTTAATTAGTTTAAAATCAAAAATTGTGAGCTGCTCAGAACGTGTGACAGATAAAGACAGCCTTGCATTAAACTAATGAGATGCTTTGATTACAATAAACATATGTCTGCATAAAGACAAAAAACCTGCAAACACTAAATACATTGCAACAGCAACTACACAATTCTGTGCTTTCATCAACAGCTAACGAAAAGCTGTGTAGCTGCGTAACTCCTCGGCCAGCTGTGTTGCAAGATTTTCTGCTAGTTCCTTAACTCGGTCAGCGATGGTGTTTCTTGACAAACTGACATTGTTAAAAGTCTGAATCTGGTCGGGACACACCTGTTCACAGACCTTTGGCATGCACTGCTTCAAAAACGCTCCCTCTGAAAAACACTTTGAAGCACGGGCGATTTCTTCACCCACAATAAAGCTAGCTTTCACTGCCACATTGTTTCTGGCTGTGGCTTTCGTAAACAGATTCTGCTGCGACTTTTTGCCTTTTAATTCTTGTGCAATCTGTTGCTTTTCTTGAAGGCTAGCTTTGCTCTACTTAGCTCCGTGCTTGGTGTCAAAATGCCGGCGTAGATTGTCTCTTTAATAACAGACATGTTGCTTCAAAACACAAAAGACATACCGGTTTTTCGCCTTGAAGCACAAACGTGTTCGCCTTCCCATCTTTCCCGTCTGAAACAGACGTCCATCTGCATCAACTTTTCTTTTTCTAGACATTATGGGATCGGCCGTGTTATCACATAAATGACTACACTGTTGTCTAGTGGCAGTAAGCCGTAACACAGTCTACATGCATTGTGGGAAACTTAGTTTTTGGTCACAGCACGCTTCTGACCTATTTATTTTTAGACACTAAGACCTTTCAAGCTTTCAAGGGCCTTGAGTTTGACACATATGCCCTACAGGTTGCTGCCCAATGCGTTTACACCTATGGACGAGTTGCCTAGTGCGCGAATGCACAGACAGTTGAACTCAGAGCCATCGATGGCTTTTTTTCATGTTTTGAAGTGACAAATCGTAGCAGTGTAGTTTGATGTCTAAACCCGTATCTGCTACGCAAAATGCGTAAAGGCTGGCAGGTCTGCAATACGAATATTTATTTACTTAATTCATTAATAAAATACAGTTTTGAACACTAGCAACAAAAAAAAAACACCACATGTCCACACACACAGCCAACTTCTTAAGAAAATATGTATTGTGTGCAAGAAGGTATTCATGTAAAAAATATTTCAGCCAGTTGAAAATTATCAGCAAAATTCTCGTCTCAACACGGCTCTTCTACCTGTACTTCCTGTATTCTAATGACTGCAGCCCTATAAGCCCCTCAGACAAAACCCTTAACTATACATAGAATTTAAAAGTCATTGGTTTCATTTGAAATGGTGACAAGTGTTTAAACTTCTAGTCCTATGAAGCAGTTACAACGACGTGGCACTTAACACACTCAGAACAGGCCACTGCCAGCCCTCGCCACCTTCAGTAAAGGTTGTGTAGTCCTTAAAAGTTGTAGGGTAACCTTTTTATTCCCTTTGATACCGTCCACATGTATTTTAAGTTTTTAAAAACCTGTCGACTTCAACCTTGTTAAAGTGCTGCAGCACCACGACAAGAGTACTGCGTCCTGCCTGGCTGTAGGCAGTATGTCTTCCAGTATTGTTGTGTACTTTCAGCTTGGAGTACTGAGTAATGGTGAGAATAAGTTTCTCCTCTATGTTCCTGCAGCCTGAGTCACTTTTACAGTGTCATATAAAACCGTTTGTCTAATTGGCTGAGCAAGGTAGTGCACAGCAGCCACCCTGTCCATCAGAAAACATCTGAATGACCCCAAGCTGCTTTTCCGATGTGAAACAAACCTGCTCGTGTCCACGGCAGGGCTAATCAAACCAAGGTTACCCATATGATATAGAGGTGACATAAGTGCAAAACATTTTTACTCAGGTTCAAGTACTAGCGATATAGTAAACAAGCTGAAGTATGATTTACATTTATTTTACTCAAGTACATGCTCCTAAATTTTCCTTTTCACAAATTTGAGATGGAAAATTTGATAAAAATTTTGAGCAGCAACTTACTATGGCGGCACAGCATGGCATGACACAGGTTGTATTAGGGAGGTAGATCATTCTCAGCACAGTTAAGTGTGTGTTGCACTAGTATGAGTAGACCAGGCACAACAGTGTTTGAACACCTCAGTGTCACTGATGGACTAAAAACAGGCTGTTTCCACAGGATGTTTGTATTTTCTTCTTATTTCTAGTGCCGCACCCTTCACGAGAATCCCCAAACCGCAGTACTCTTATGCTTTCTGCTAGTCTCTGCTGAGTATGTTTGCAGAGTGGTACAATATTGCATAGTGTCTTATCTCTTACTACAAAAACACGGCTTCACCCCATAAGTCACATACAACCTCTTGAGTGAAATTAGTGATGCAGCACCGCGACTGCTAAAGCTTGCAACCTCCATGCACCCAGCTGCACAAATAAATGTTTCAATGTTGCAAAATACAAGTAAGTTTTATTAAATTTTTGGTGTAAACAAAGCCATGTGAACTTGCACGTGGCACTTATAGCAAAAGACTGCCTTAACAGGCTCTGACTGGGGTCAAACCTCGAACCCTGAAGTCTTGCAACTGAAGGGGGTCCTCATGTAGCACACAATGAGAATTTACTTTTTGAATATGTATCTGAAGAGAGCTCATGAACACCACTCAGAATATACATTTTCACTACTGTTAAATGTAAATTCTAGAACAAGAAAACAAAAAAAAAAAAACGCTATGGGACATTACCTGCACCTACTGCGCTCAACGTCTTTCCCGTATTGTTGACTTTATCAGTTTTACATTGTTCTCTGATGCTTACAGTTTTACAATTCCCTGTACAACCCTAAGATTTTGCACCATAATGAAATGAACTGTTCCCTATTTTAGTGAGTGAATAATGAATGATTTGATGAGCTGATCAGATGCACCACGATGGCTCCCAAAGAAGCAGTAAAACAAAAATTAACCTTGCTCAGTCAATAGACTGTTTAGTTTGCTATGCTAGCGTTACTTACTTGAGGCTTGCTAGTGGATAGCATTACCTATACTAGCCACAGGCTTTCAAACTTTTAAACACTAACATCTAAAAGCTTTCAGTTTAAGACAATCTGCTTCAATTGTCAAAAAGTAGATAAAACTCTCACATGGTTGCTATTAATTGTTTTGTATAATTCCTTTCCATTTAAAAGAAATTAAGACGTAAGGAAAACAGCTACATCTTACACCACTTCCTCTTGTACTTAAAGTCTTCCTAGAAGAGCTGCTTGAGGCAGAGATGCATAAACATTTGCACTCTCAAAAACAGGTGTGGCTCGGCTTGACCATAAATCCGTTCTTGCGGCAAATGTGAAACCTTTAGCTGATTCACTACAGTTTGCCGACATGAATCATACAATTTAGGCAGAGACGCAATATATTTTTAGCCAGACAGTATATATCCCCCCACTCCCAATTAGTCAAGTCTTGCCATCTGTTGCTTTTCTCGTCGTATGTTACTTTTCTGCAGTATGATTTAGTTTGTTGAGTGTGCTTCTGTGCTGGTACCTTGGCTGGTTTAGGCCTGTCACAGAATCTATATACTCTGCACGGTGGATAACTTGCACACGATAAAATTAGTTAGTTGTCAAGCTGTCTTTAAAGGCAACCGTTTTCCAACATGGTTTGCAGACTAACGTCTTTAGAGCAACATTTGTCTTCGTAAGGCCAAACCACGTCTAGAGGATGAACCAGGTCTAGCAATTACAGCTAACGCATACAAGGGTAGACTGGTGATATCTGTGTTTTGACTCCCGGTGCAGTTTGTTAACCCGTTTTTTAACTTCAGTCATATGTTTTAGGCAGAACGCTGGCTTGATTTGTGAATGTATTGATTTGTGCACATGCTGTGGTCTTTCCTTCTTGGCTACATCACAGTGAATACATGAACGTTTAGAACATGCTGTAGATTATGTTTTAGCAAAATGAGTGACTACCTTGATAAATGTCAGCCCACACAATGTTAAAACAACAATTAAGATATTGTCATAATCTATACATTTTGCATCCAAGGTTTGAGAAACTGTCTGGAGTAACTCTGTTGTCCAGACTCTTGTTAATGATGTGGGCAATATAGGTGGCATCCTACTCCCAGTTTGTTTTCCATTCCACCTTAAACGTTACATTCTAATGCCTGGACAAGCCGTAGCATTTAAGACACAACAGAACCTTTGATTAAGAAGCTGACAAATAAGAATCAAAGATGACTCTGCCCGTTGACAGATCGGCTCCTTGGATTGTGGCCTCCCTTAATCGGAGACAATTACTGCATCACAAGTGGCTAAAATGAGTATGCAGCAGATGATGCAAACTAATCTGATGTTCTTTTTTTATTTATTTGTGTCAGGCTTTTGCTGTATTAAAATACTTCACTGACACAATAACACAATCTTACCATTTCATTTTTACTCAGGACAAATACTCTTCCTGTGTGTTATTCGTTTCATGAAAAAGTCCAAAAGGCCTTTTTATAAAGCATCATGTGACAAAGCTTAAACAAGGATTTAGTGCAACAATGTGTTTATGTGTTTATGATATATCATTTCAATTGTAGCACTAATAGTTTTTTTTAGCATAAAAATTTAAGTACCGCAATATACGATTTTTGCCATTTCATTGACCTCTAAACACTACATTTTCCATGTGGACGTGTGCCTTCCATCAAAACCTTTGAGTGGCACCTAGTGATAACACCTTGTTGGCAGAACGGCCTTTGACCTCACTGCTCTCCCTCTTAAAAGTCCACCGTCCTGGTGACCCAATACAGCTAACAAGTTCACCCTGGTCTCTTTAGAGCAGGGAGTTGCGTACATCCATTGATCTAATCAACACATACGCCATGGACCGCAAGCTTCTCCTCAACCATAACCCAGTTCTCTTTCTGGTTACGTCCTTGCTGTAGCGGCTTCTCAACACACTAGGACAAAAGAGGTTGTGAGCACAACAGGACTTCTAATAACTAACCCCGTGATGCCTGCTACTACCAGGTACATTGCAACAGCACTCCTCTCCAGCTCTCGCCGCTTTTTTTTTTCTCTGTCACCCACCATGCCACAGACACCTGCAATAGCCACAATAGCCGGCCCATCTCCAGGCGTTCTCACGCAGCGCAGGCTTTCCAAATCAGCCCCAGGGCCCAGTACAGAATAGTTCATACAAAGTATTTACACATAGTTAGTCCTATTTAGACATGTAACTATTTACAGGTTTAAGCCTTTCCTACTGCATTTTCCGGCATTCTCCCAGCAGGCATAGCCACAATCTTTCACAGGAAATGGATGCATTAATAAGCAGGCTGGCCAATCAGAGTTAAGTCATCATGGTTGCTCAGAGCTCAGAGATTAAGCTTTATTATTGTTATTCTAGTAGCTTCATCACGGTTACTGCTCAATAAATTAATTTCTTCTTCCCCTTATGTTCTCAAATTGACAAAAAAAACCAAAAAACATCAAGAATTGATGGGAAAGTTTCAGCGAGTTGAAAATCACATCCTTTTAAAAAGGCAAGCCACTAGTACAAGATGACGCTATATTACTTTAAGCAGGGTGCACATGACAACATCTACCAGCGCATAAGCTGGTACTTCACACTGACTGTACATGAGGTTTTATATCACGATCAGTGATGTATATTAGCACATTTAGACATCATCATCATCATCAGAACATATAAGGAGGAATCATGTAGTATTTTATCATCCTATACATACTCACTGCTGATGCTGCACTGATTTTGCGCAATGTTAACTCACTTTGTCTTGAGCAGTTTCCTACTAGAATTAAACAAAAAATCATGACATTCATGAAAGCTTAAATATCATGGAAGTGAACTGTACATGCTGATCTCCTCCGAGGCATTTCTTGTTTTTTTTTTTTTTGTTTTTTACAGCAGACTTTTCCTGTAGTGTGAAAAAAAACATGGTGCAAGTGTATTTAGTGCTTGGTTGAACAGAGAAGGAGCTGTTAGCCGTTCATACTGAGAATGAGAATGTTTAACGGGACAATGTATCCAATCCCATGAAGAAAAAGGTGTTTAAAGGCTTCAAGTTTCATACAAAGCTTCAACATTAGCAGTGTTTGCTGGTTTGTTTGCTGTATCAGGACTCACATGTGGGAACGTTGTAATACTAGCTTGGCTACATTTAACAGACTTTACTGGATAGCAAGCATCCAACAGCTAAACGTCCCAGATCAAACTTTTCTTTGTAATGGTCTGTGTAAATCAACACCTACATTCTGAAGTTTTTTGTCTCTTTTACTCATAAGTGCTGATAAGGATGTCTGAATGGTGCGAACACTGATTGTGGTCTTCAGCAGACCCTGTCAAAAAAACTTGTTATGTGCACCTGGCGGAGTGGAAGTTGCATAGCATCTTCTTGTTCAAGCAGTCAATACATTATGAGAAAGAGGAAGTATCTCCTGGCCATGTTCAGCTAGTTTTGTTTCCCCCAAAACTGTACTGTTAAACCCAGCGTCTCTCGCTCCATCTACAAGCTGCTGATAAGAAACCATGCTGAGCCATTTCCTAAACTCAGTGTAGTAAATTCATCATTTTCTGACAGTAACAATTCTCTCATTTGGGTCCTCGGGTCAAAAAAGTTCAAAAACCTCTGGTTCACTGGATTCTTTTCCATAATTTCAAAACAGTATGGGTAAGGAGCAGTCAACAGATTTACACACAAGCTGTCTAAAACTCTGGGACCTCACAGTTACAGTTAAGTTCAGCATGTTGTTTTGCTGTTTTCTGAACTTTGCTCTGCACTAAATAGACTCGAATATACGTTGTCCTACAAATAAAAACTCACATTCGACGTCACAAACACACACACAGCTCCTCCCCACCCCCTAAACTTGGACAAAGAAAATTATCCTTACTCGCGGACAACATTTACTAGACCCGTTGCTCCATCAGAGGACAGATATCAAGATGTACGTTATGCAAGTCAGTGGCTCGCAAAGCGCAGTGTTTTCCTTAAGTTAAAAAAAAACAGAAATCTCCCAATAAAATGAGGCTTTCTTTTAGATATTACCGTAAAACTGAGACTTGCTATCAGTTCGCTGGAAAAAGCTCAACTGATTCCTTTCTGAAGTTAGCTTTTCCCCGTGTCCTCTTAAATGCTGCAGCAGTTACATTCTGGCGCCTCAGAACGGGGAATTCGAATAAGAAGCTAATTTCAGCCACGTCTTTCTTCAGGTTCGCGCTCAATAACGGGTCTTATGTTTCAGTGATGCAGTCATTTAGTTAAACATAAAAAAAGAAACTGTCAAAATTGTGCGAAACGAATTGTAGCCGAGACTGCGAACGTGGTATAAAATGTGGGCTATTCGGGCTCTGATGGTACAGCTCGTCATAAACGTGCTCAACGAAGTAAACGAGCTAGTTCAAATCTCTGTAACGTTACTTGGTACTGTTGTCCCTGAAATAAGACAGAAGCTATTCTGATACTTACAGAACGAACCAGCGTCCAAATGGAAAAAGTGCGAAACGTCCATAGGCGTGTGAACTCAGTCGGCTACTCAAAGTTAAAGTGACCAAAAAGATCAAGGTGTTGTTGTCGATTAAATCAGTTAGATCGCTAGATTAGCAGTGACTGGGGGCTGCAGCTTGTACCCTTCCGAGTAGTATTTGTGTGGCGCATGCGCAAATGTGTGCTGTATCTCTTTCGCAAGACTCTGTTGCATCTCGAGCAAGTTTCAAAGTGAAATCTGAATTTCGATGACAACATTCCGAACTTGCTGCTTAAACAGTGTATGAGTGAGCTGCAGGGGGGGATTTTAAATAAATAAATTTAAATCTGAAGCACCTTTGACACACGTACATTTGCAGCTCTAGCTTTACAGATGTCATGTTTAGGGAAAACACACAAAACACATTAATATATTTTTGCTGTTGGCTCCTTTCTACTTCCCTTCCTTGCCTGTATCTGTATCTGGCCTGATTCATCAAATGTTGTTCATGCAAGATTTTAAGATATTGCTTGCAGTCTCACAATCATCTAGTTAGCGCGTGAACTCCCTGGTGTTTTTGTCCTCCTCTAACTGCAACTTCATCCGTCCTGGGGTCAGCATGCTGGGCTGACTGCGAAATACACTAAGAATACGTTTTTCTCATATTGGCTTGGGCAATGTGTTCAAGGCTTCTCCATTGACTGCGATTAAGCCAGCCGTCAAAACACTGTTATACCAGCAGCACGTAAGATGTGTGTGCGCGGCTACTACACACTTAGCGTTATAAAATGTTCATTTCTAGTGAGTAGTTCATAAAACCAGATGTCGGTTCTGTGTTTATTATACAATGTACACATGAATTTTGGAGTGATTTTGCTGTAGTATGTTTCAGTAATTGGCACTGAAGCCCCACAATTGTCATGGGTATTTTGACGATGATTAAAAGTAAATTCATTATAAAATGTTCATTTCTAATAAAATCATAAAAACAACAGATAAGGGTTATTATAGTATGTACAAGAAATTATGAAGGGATTCTACTGTGGAGTTTACTGTTTAACTTGTCATAATATATACATATGAACTATGAATTTATTTAATAGAGCATTTTTTGTGAAGTGAAATTAGTCACATGGTCATAATTGATCGCACTTGAATTTTGACACCTCATTTTAAAAAATAATTTAACAATAATTTATCCACAATGACCAAGTCCTAGTCTATCATATCACAAGTAAAAGATTCTAGCTTTTTACAGCAATTGTCTAAAAATGTCTTCATATTTGTTCATGTAATTTTTGAATGCATTAATCTCAACACATGGAATGGTAATTTCTATTGAAATGGCTTGTACAGATGTGTTGAGTCTTTGATGTTATGTTCATACCAATATAAAGTGATTTCATGTTTAGCCCTGTACTAGATTTATGTCTTATAAAGCACTAGCTTCTTTATCTTAAAACAACTGAAGAGGAAAACAGTATCAAATGGATTACAACAATATCTACAGTATTTGCATTTTATTTTAGTAAGACAGTGATATTTTATTTAAGCACATGACAAATTAATATACAATTACAGGTGCATTTACCAAAAGCATCACATGTTTGCTTAGTTTGTACACATCAGGTATTTCAGTTTTAAGTTTGATTCAGTAACTAGATTCAATAACAACTCAGCATAAGAAAGCAGTAATTAAATTAGGAGCTGTACATGCAAACGTAAATGCAAACTTACAGCAGTTTTGAAGCACATATTTTAAGTGTAATTTCTGGCATTCCCACTACAAGTCATCGCTAAACGCGTGCTGGGCAGCTCCTGTCCCTGCGCACTGGGCGGTTCCTGAATCTGCTATGTCTGTTGTGCCCCCCCATTCCCAGTGTGATGTTTGTCCTTGTTACTGTGCACGTCCAGGTCCCTGTCACTGTATATGTTCCCATCCCTTTTCCCCTTGGTTTTTCTGTTCCAGTCCCTGTTAGTCTATCCATACATGTTCCAATCACTATTGCTGTTTCCGTCCCATTGTCATCATTGTTCTTCAGTCCTGTCCTGTCTTCTGTTCCCTCTGTCCAGTCCTGTGTTCAGTCCTCACCTCAGTCATGTGTCCAGTCCCCTGTCTTACATCAACTTACAAAATGTCAAAATTACCTGCTAATAATGCAACATAATATATTTATATATATATATTATGTTATTACCTCATCAGACAGGAAAGCATTAGGGAGAAACAGATCCAGACTAACTGAAAGACTCTAGTGCTACAGCTGGTGTTGCAGTTACTGAGACAGAAACTGGTTAAAGAGGAAATTCTGAGAAAAGTGAAAGGATAAATTCATGAAAAAAGAGAACATGATCTACTGAATAATGTTAGGACTCGAATGTAACATCTAATAAACAAGGATTTCAGAGTGTTCACCTTAAATATTTAAAAACACTGGACAAATGTGTGTATCTTAGCTAACAATTACTTCAGACATGTCCAGTAAAAACACTTCATATGTAAATAGTATAATAAACTAATGAACTGTAGTCTGTATGTTTTATTGGCTACATATTAGAAATTGGGTCTGTTTGTGCCCAAACTCTTACCGCTACATGTGTAGTAGCTGCGCACATCTTATGCACTGCTCAATCAACCATGTCTTGGCGAAAGGCGGTTTAAACCTGTTCTTCACACACACTGTTACTCAAACCTTTATCTTGTTCTTTTCCTGATTTTTTTTTCTATTCTACTAATAAATAATATCGTGTATTTGATTATTTTTAAACGTGGAGTGATTTTCTCTTCTTGGATGTGCGAGTGACCCTGGAATGAGCCATAAATGACCATAACAGATGTTCATCGTAGCTGCGCTGCTGGCTGACCCTGCATTCTCATTCTGTCAACTGAATGTCCAAACCAAAAACTGCTCACTAGTCTTTCCCTTTAGTACATATGAATGCTCACCATATAATTGCAATCGAATTCATTTACTTTATTTATTTGTGTTTTATTTTGATGGGCTAATGTCCCCGGGACCCCCTACAAAATGAGATGCTGTAATTGTATTCCACCCTTCTCAAAATTAAACTACACCCTTGTCCACATACCCTATTTAGAAAAAGCAACATTTATGTTGTTACCCACCCAAGAAATAGCCACCGAAAGATGACCCCCCAACACTTGGCTGGGCTGGACCCAGCAAACACATAATATTGTCACAACAACCTCATCAGAAGGAAGTGCTTTTTACATTGTCTGAACAAGGTCATTATTAAATAAAGACATTTTACATTTTTAATCCTACCTGTTAGCAACTTTTCCAAATTCCATGGAGTTCTATGCAGATGCAATGGAACGTATGAAGGATTCTAGAAGGATTGACAACGTACTGACAATGTTACCACTACATTCTCACAACATAGTCAAGTCAGAAAACAGAAAAGGATTTACATTTCAACATCGTGGGCACCAGTACACTGTCACAACGTTTTCACGGCATATCTGTGTTTGCAGAGAAGTGGGACTTTTTTAGATCATACTGAGCAGCCCACCCCAAATGCACAAAGCGTACAGGGCAACTTCGAAGATAAACCTTTAAATCTTTGGATAATGAATAGAAATGTCATTACACCAAACAGTCATCACACTACATATTCAAACTACATCAACCAGTTAGAAAGCTGGATTGACATTAACACTGCAGCACATTTGCTGTTATAAATCATGCAACTGTTCACCACCACAGACACGACTTCTACAAAGAGAAGATGACAAAACTTAGCTAAAACCGGTGGGCATGAAATATGTTCATAGTTCATGTATTTCCTGAAATGACACAATGCACAGAAGTATCAGCATCAGTTTCATTGAATATTTAAGCATTTGTATTAAAATAGATTTACAGAAACACATCTTTTACATTTGTTTTAGGTTTTGGACAAGTAGAAAATGATATGCTTTAAGGATATGTGTTTAAACATTTCCAATTAACTTGCAGCTTTCTTTAAACCACAGATTTAAATTCAAATACTGCTACACTTATAACGAACTGAAAACTTGAAGCAAATGTGATAAACTGCCTGTTGTAGCAGCTGGGACCTGATTGGATCACAACGTGACCAAATTCACACAGTCATGCTGGATTTGATAAGCTGAAGTTCAGGTAGCTGCTTGAAAAATGTAAAAATGATGAGTTGTTGCACTTAGAGATACAACGATTCCAGTGTTTCTCTTTTATTACCGAGAGATAGGTAGAGATGCACCTGAACTCAGAAGACTGGTGGTCTAGCTGGTTCCAGCCAGTGAATACAGTATTTTCTAATACACAGGCCTTACTTTACTAGAAATATCTTTTAATATCATAAAGACAGGTATGGATGGGAAGAGTGTAGAGCCCTACCTGTAAACCATAGAGTACCCAGTCAGAGGTCAGGCATGACTTGTTTTTCTTATAGAAAGCATGGGCACAAGGCTTCCGGTTGTCCTCCCTTAATAAAAAAAGTAAAACACAATGCCTGTGGGTAAGTAGGGTATTTCCAGTCCTGAACTAGTGATAAAGCCTCTGAAGGTCCTGCTTTTTGTCTTTAGAGAGTGATTGCAGTGATGGCCAAACTTGGATTATACTTTATTCTTTACAGGTGGATTTGTGTCTCTGCTTGGTAGTAAGAGTTGGTGACCATATGTCTTTAAATGTCTTTACTCTATTATATGATAAAACAGAAGATGACAGAATTTGGGACAGCAGACATGTCTCCTGAAGATACTTTCCTTGCCAATAAGGATTGGGACAAAGGGAAAGGAATTAGAATGAATAAGATAGAAACAGTTATCCCATGTCCTGTGCCTGGGTTCATTTAGATTTTGCTATTGGACATAGTTCAGGAAAGTTTTATCTTTGCTAAAAGTTTTTCCAGAGGACCTGAATAGGTAACAATGACAATTCATTTGAGAAACTGTTTTCTTTAATAGGGTCTAAGCGAGCAGGGAGGTGAGTCCTCTTTATCTTATTATTGTTTGGCCCTTGTTCAGTTTGTGGTCCCTCTTAAGCTTAGGAAAGATGTGCTAAAAGTAGGTCATAGTTTTGGCAGGACATACTGGGGTCTGAAAGACAGACTGTGGGACAGTGCATCAGTTCTTGTAGTTGTTTGTTACAATAAAATGTGTCTGCTTGTATTAAAACATGCCATACTTGTCAAGTGACTTGCTTGCATGAGACTCATGCTGTTCATAAGCAGAAGTTAGAGTAGAGCTTAGAAAAAGAGAAGTTAGGTAGAGCTCAGAAAAAGAGATTAATCCAAAGGCTAGGTGTAGAACTTTTCCACTAGCTGTTCAGATGTTGACTCTATTGTCCTTTTTAGACAAATTGTTTGGTATTATATACAAATGTGAAATCCTTCAAATCAACAACTAATAATTCTGATCAGAATTTAGTGGCACCCTGTTAGGGCTAAAGTGGAATCTATTTATAACTTTCCTGAGCCAATCTGGGTATAGATAGATAGTGTAGAGTTTTTGCAAAAATTTGGCTACTACTGTAGCACCATTAACCTAAGATCCTAACATTTCTGTTCAGTGGTCAGAAGGTCACCCACTTACATTCAGTGGTGCTCCAGGACTGAAATACAATAAGGTGGAACATTAAAAAAGTAGGTCCACATAAGGTGGAATATCCAGTTTGAACTTCCAACATACTTTGCGAGTTCTCCCACTTAGAAATCATGGAGGGGTCTAAAATTTTCATCTTTGGTGCATGTCCACTGTGAGAGACATTATCTCTTTTTTTAATTATTTATTTGTGTGTTACTGTTGCAAATAAGTGTTTGAACACCTGCCAATCAGCAAAAATTCTGGCCCTTAAAGACCTGTTAGTCTGCCCCTAAAACGTCCACCTCCACACGACTTATTATTCTAAATTACAAGCACCTGTTTGAGGTCGTTAGCTGCATAAAGACACCTGTCCACCCAACACAATCAGTAAGACTCCAACTACTAACATGGCTAACACCAAATAGCAGTCCAAAGACACCAGAGACAAAACTGTACACCTCTACAAGACTGGAAAGGGCTACGGGGCAATTGCCAAGCAGCTTGGTGAAAAAAGATCAACTGTTGGAGCAATTATTCCAAAATGGAAGAAGCTAAACATGACTGTCAGTCTCCCTCGGACTGGGGCTCCATGCAAGATCTCACCTCATGGCGTATCAATGATCCTAAGAAAGGTGAGGAATCAGCCCAGAACTACATGGGAGTTTAAAGACATGCATGGCACCGAAGGTTCCCCTGCTTAAATCAGCACACGTCTTAGGTTTGCCCATGACCATTTAGATGATCCAGAGGAGTCATGGGAGAAAGTTCTTTGGTCAGATGAGACCAAAATATAACTTTTTGGTCTTAATTCGCCATGTTTGGAGGACAAAGAATTATGAGTACCATCTCAAAAACACCATCACTACTGTGAAGCATGGGGGTGGAAGCATCATGCTTTCGGGGTGTTTTTCTGCACATGGGACAGGACGACTGCACTGTATTAAGGAGAGGATGACCGGGGCCATGTATTGTGAGATTTTGGGTAACAACTTACTTCCCTCAGCTAGAGCACTGAAAATGGGTCATGGCTTGGTCTTTCAACATGACAATGACCCAAAGCACACAGCAAGGATAACCAAGAAGTGGCTCCGTAAGAAGCATATCAAGGTTCTGGAGTGGCCTAGCCAGTCTCCAGACCTAAACCCTATAGAAAAATACTTATTTTCCTCACTGTATTTGGGTTCATGCTCTGGCCCTTTAACTGTGCATACAGACCATTGGCGTAGGTTTGCATATGAACAGTATGGACATGTCCATACCAATTATTTGGTAGCATTTGACTGGCTGAAAGCGAGAGGGCTATCTACATTACAAAGTGTAATTAGCAGACACAGAGGATGCCACTCAGTGGGCTTATGGTATGTTTTCAGGGATATTTGTCCATTTACCCCAGACATTGGTGAAAATTGAGTCTTTCTGATGACTTATTGCCTGCACTACACAGCACACATAGCAGAATTTGTACAAGTCAACACATTTTGTGCTTGCCACAAACAACAGAGCATGAGTAAAAGGTATTAACTTTTTACAGAACATCACTTTCCACTGTGACAAAATAACATCAAATGACTTTGATTAACCATATTAGCTAGCATTAACTAGCAAGCTAGTTTTATCATTGGTGTTTATTGAATGCAAAATCAGAGGTTTACATGGCATCTTATTCTTAATCCTCACTCTTTGGAAATGAAACGTGCAGAGAGAGTTATAGATTAGTCTTTGTCTTGACTGTTGAAGGAGGATGTATGTTTTTCTTTTCTTTTTCAGGTTGGACTGATATCCTAAGTGGTGCTGTCCTCTTTGGTAAAAAGTATTTCTTTTTGGAGAAGTTATGACACTCATCTCTTGAGTTTGACCATCAGAGGGCAGTGATGTGTTGGGGTCAAATTGATTACTTGCATTGGAGGAGGCAATTTGTGATGGTGCAGTGTAGGCTCATCACTGATATTAACAGTATCAACCTGAGCAATTAAATTAAAATGGTTGTGTAAAATGTTTTAGGTACTTACCTTGACGTCCTTGAGTAGAAGGGAATACAGGGCAAGTGGGAGATGAAGGGAACTGGGGCTTCTTATTCCTGGTGGATCCACCTTCAGGGATGGAGAAGGTCCCCAGTGTCATCAGGCTGTAAAACTAGTGAAAGAGAAAGTGGATTAGTAAAAGAATACTTACCGGTAACTTGTAAAGAAAAGTCATGACTTTGTAACAGCTGTATGTGTGTATGTGTATAATTAACAGCTTGGGACCTCAGGTGAGGTAGCAGTTTAGCTGGGGCGGGGCTTCTGTGATAAGAGCTCTCGGGGTTCATTTATCTGGGTGGTTTTTGCACCTATGGGAGAAGAGCGATATGTAGGCCTCTGGAACATACAGTGCCATTAGCCTGTTTGTAACGGCAAATGCATTATTATTGTGATGATGGTGAGCCTTACAGTGAAGCCTCAAACAACTATCCCATTAACCCTTCGTTTTTGGTTCCATTTGTTCCAGTTTTTTTTATGATTATTTTCTTTTTTCTACCTAATTATACAATGTACTTTATTATTGTTAAACATAGTGTAGCTGGGGTTGCACGAGTAGCTGGAGAGCTGAATAAGGAGCGGACGAAGGCACAAATGCAAGCTTTTAAACAAATAATACTTTTAATAAAGAAACAAAACAAAGGGTAAACAAAACAAGTTACAACGACACCACAGGGGTACTACAGCAATAACCAACTAAGACAGACTGCAAACACAGGGTATAAATAACACTGGTAGACAAGAGGGAACAGGTGACAGTACTAAACACTAATGGGACACAGGTGAGCAAGGTGGGGCAAGAGCGGAGACACGGGCACATGACAAAACGAGAAATTTAAACAGAGGCTCATGAGACTTTGGCAATATGGTGGACGTAGTACGTCCAAGCTTGTGTGGCTACTAAAACTCACCTACTGAAATTACCTACTAGTCTGCCGTTTGAGCAGTACGTACAGGCTCTAATCTAGTACCTACTGACTATTAGGTGATTTTGGCCGCACCTAAAGAGTGGTTTCCTTTCCTTGCCAGACCATAATATTATAATAAGCCACTCTGTGTGTAACTATGTTTCTTTTTGTAGTGTTATGTCAGGAAGGAAGAAGGGTTTGCAAAACAATTATGCAACCTTAAAAAAGGTTTTATGAATAATTATGAATTAATTATGATTCATATAATTAATTATAATTCAAATATTACTTAATGTCCTGTCACAAGTTCAATCACACTGGACCTTACTTTGAGATTTGGTGTTGATGTTAACATGGTTGTTACAGTTCCTCTTATCACAGCTGTATCTAATCACTGTCCTGTCTGTCACGGATTTCAAATGAAAACCTCTTACTACATTCTTTAGAGGAAGTGTGTGATTACACCATACACAGCTGAACTTTTAATCACCTACGTGGTCTGTACAATGTGCAGGGTGTTGCAAAGGAACAGATTACATGTAACGGTGTTACATAAGCTGGAATAAAAAGATGGTAGCTGTACTCCATTAGAGTTACAGTAATAAAAGATAGTGTTCTGCTTACAGGTATATTATAAAACTTCACCAATGCCAAACATGTTACCAATAATAAGTATCAGTAATGCATTGCAAGTGCTTTTATAAACAGCTGTATCACATTTCTAACCTAGATGCCATTATAAGGACCTAGCTAACTAAACATATATCTATCTAACTGTTTATATGCTAACTTGTTGACTCAATTTGGAAATCAAACAGAACAACCCCTTCAGTGATGGAATTATTTTAGGTTAATTTTCACAAAATGCCTATAGATTGTTATATAGACTATAGCTGTTCCGTTGCACACTATTTCATCAGTCATGATGCATCATAGCATTTTTCATGCTGGTGGGTTCCCATGTTTGTGCATTAGATTTTATTTTTTCAGCCCTGACCCCTTGCTGACTATAAAACTGTTATATATTACTAAGTGATTGTCCTGCTGTTGCTCTAAATGAGGCTCCATACACTTCAAAATCCTTCAGCATCTCTAGGAGGAACAAGTCTGAGCAGAAAACTTAATCAGTTTATAATAACTGCCAAGGCATACTACATTCAAAGGCATAACATTTAAAGCTATTAATTGTCTAACTTCTGCATATTTCTTGCTGAGCATGTGACATGTCTTGACATGCGTTTATATATGCAGACGGAAGATAGTTAGACAGACAGGCACAACCAGAGAATGATCTAATTCAGATTTCACACAAAAGACAAGCAAACTGTGGTTAACCCTAAAGTTACTAAGCTGGAGCTATGTTATGTTATCACAAGTGAATAAGTAACATAATGGCTGCAGGAATTTTATCAAAGAAAAGTTTGTCCACTCGGCGACCATCTCGGCAATGTCCTCAGGCTGTTCTTTCCACTCACGTAAGACCAGACTCTATTCTTTTTAAAGAGGAGAGTAACTTAAAGTGAATGTGAAAGTAGCATTAATGTTACTAGCTCCTGCTGCTAACATGTAGCTGCTAAGGCATGGCTTTAGTGGGATTTAGTGGCAACCAATTTTAGGGTCATTTTTAGGACTCCTGTGTGAAGACGCAACTTATGTCATAGGTTTACATATACCGTAGCCACGTTCATTTTGATGCGGTTCCTTCAGGCATTTGGAAATTGCTCCTAAAGAGGTATCAAAGTGCTGAAGGTCCACAGTTCTTTTCTGATGTCATGGCTAATTCCTTTTGGTTTTCCCATAATGTCAAGCAAAGATGCAAAAAGGCCTTGAAGGTAAGCCTTAAAATACTGCCACAAGTACATCAACAATCATCTATTTTGTCTTAACATTAAAAGATAATTGTTGTTTCTGCACCAATCTGCAAACCCCCACCTCCTCCCTGTATGCTGATCCACCACTGTGTTGTCATCAGCAATCTTCAGAATGTGATTTGCAAAATGTGAAAGCTCAAATAGGGACTCACCATCGACACAGTTATTTTTCTTTGACTTCAACCAAGAAACTTACAAAATCAAAGTCAAAAGTCAAAGTGAACTTTATTGTCATACAGACTGCAGAACAAGAAGTGCACAGCTGGATGAAATTGCATTTCTCTGGGCTCCAATTTGCAAAAAAATAACGATTTTGAGGGCTCTGTTGAGGCAACGAGACTGGTACAGATCCTATATGGATGGAAGTGAGGATCCTATGCTTTTCTCTGCTATCCTCACCACTCTCAGTAAGGACTTATGTTTAGAGGCAGTGCAGAAGCCATACCATACTAAGAGGCTACTGGTCAGGAACTCCAGTGTTTGACCAACCTTTCAAAGCACTTCATCATGATGTTAATGCTTGTGATTTCTTTGGCAGTGGTATGCATGGTTGTGGCCTTCAAGCATGAGGGAACAATGGCTTGGCTCAGGGAGATGTTATAAATGTCTGTGAATATATGTGTAAGTTGTTCAACACTTCCCCTAAATACACACCCTGGTATATCATGAGCACCTGCAGCTTTTCTTAGATTGACAAAGTACCTCATCGTTCATATTTAGAGGGGCTTTTGTTTTGCAGTGCAGTTCTTTTCCTCAAACCAACTGCAGTAGGTGTTGAGTAATTCAGTAATGTGATCGCTGAGTGGTGGTAATGAGGATCTGTTGTCTGTGATTGACTGGATGCCTTGCCACAAGCATCTTGTGTCCTTTGAGTCAGTGAAATGATTCTGCCCATAGGCACGCTTTGCTGCCCTCACACCCCAGTTCAAGTTGGCTCTAGCAGATTTAAGAGGATCTTTGTCCCTTGAATAAAAGGCAGCATTTCGTGCTTTCTGAAGTACATATACCTCTCTGGTAAGCCTGGGTTTATGCTTAGCTTGAGTGGTAATGTTCTTAATTATAGTCACATCATCCACACACTTGGATATGAATCCTGTCACAGACTCAACATACTCTGCCAGCATGATATGTTGGTTGACAGTAGCAGCCTCTTTGAACACATTCCAGTCTGTGCATTCAAAGTAGTGCTGATGTGTTGAAACTGCTCCCTCTGGCCAGGTTCTGATCTGCTTTACAGTTGGTTGCTTCTAGTTAATACTGTATGCTGACATCAGCATAACAGAGAGATGGTCAGAATTTCCAACAAGGAGGCTATGGCTCAAAACACTACAGGTTTGATGTTAGGATGTGTTTACACAGAGATATTTATACTGGAATGTGTTCTTTCACCAGTTCTTATATTGATAATCCCTGAACATGTTATGTTTGTATGTCATCTGTGATGCTGTTTAATATTAATAAAAGGATTTTAACGTTTAGAAAAAATGCTGGGCTATTACATGAAGAAAACAAAGTAAACTAACAATCTTGGAGACAGATCTTGGTGGCCTGTCCCCAAAAAGTGAGTCTGGTTACCCTGATTTAGAAGTGTAGCATATTTGTTCTGTGTAGTAATCTCAAGCATTGTTTACATGCCTGGAAGCCATGGAATGTTACAATGTGAACGACAAGGGCGAGCAGTCATTTGACCCACCACTTTTCGAAGTACTGGGATAATGTCTCACCACTTTTTGGTTCCATTCAAGCTGGTCATATTAGGAGAAGACCAACTCCCCTGAACCACTCATAGCACTGAGCTATATGTGCTGCCCGATAGTCTGACTCAGAACCATAAGCAATTTAAAATCTTAATTTCAGTTTTGGGGGCAGGATACTGGAGTCATTAGTAAGAGTAGTAGTCCATACTCTTCACCTCTGCAGTTGTACACCATTTGGACTTTATGGTTTTAACAGAATGCCTGTATTTACTTTTGTAATAAACCAGGGACTTTTCAGCAACTCGTGGAGAAGATTCTTGGAGACAAAGATTTCCAGTCATTATTGCTCTATTTAGACGATGTTGTAGTTCAGCAGCATTTGCTTAAACTTCAATTGGTGTGTTTAAGGTTTCGAGAGTGTGGCCTCAAAGTGAAGTGGAGTAAATGTTCCTTTTTTCAGCAGCAGTTTCATACTTAGGACACATCATTTTGTCAGATGGGGTTTCTACAGATCTGGATGTGTTCAGGTTGTGGCAGTTTATCCAAGTCTTAAATCCTTCAGCTGCTGGAAGCGGTTTGCTGCTCTGTTACATGCTTTGTCTGCTGGCAGATCTGCTAAATTAAAGAAGTGTTGGAATTTGGTTTCCTCATTTGTACAATCATGGGATGAAAAGTGTGAAGGTGCATTCTAGGCCCTGAAGCAAAAATTGGTCTCAGCAGCAGTTCTAGCTTATGCAGACTTTTTAAAGCCGTTTTTGTGGAAATTGATGCAAGTCATCAAGGTCTAGGTGTGGTATTATTGCAGGATGGGAGACAGGGAAGCAGGCCCATAGCTTATGGTAGCCAAGGTTTGAGGACATTTTAGATAAATATGGAAAACTATAGTGTTTTTTCATCAATGAAACTGTAAATTAAAGGATATGAGTATAGCAGGATCCTTGAATTGGCTGATCATCTCTTCCAGAAGGTTTACTCTGTGAAGCTTTATTGCAATATTCATAGACTTTATAGTCTCTATCTGAGAGGACAGTACTGTCAACTGAATCCAGGGTGGGTGTTCAGTCTCTCCAGAATTTGTCCAAGCATAAATTATGCCAGCTTTTGGCTGCAAGATATCTTTAAGTATCACATCAGGATCTTTTTCTTCATCCAGATGACCATGGTCATGCAGTAGAGTGTCATCTAACTGACATGCTAATGGTTTACCAGGAAATGGACCAATGGTAACTTTAAATGAGTTAGACAGATAACTCACATCAGTGATTTCTACAACACTTGATATAACAAAAATATGTTCATTGCATTCTTCTACTGCAGCATTTCTATCTGGCTGTTTGTCAGCCTTACTTATGATTTCTAATTTAGATTCATTTTCATCAGTTAGAAACTTAGGACTTAACTTAACTTAGATCAGGTAGAATCTTAGGACGCCCATTTTAAACACAGAATAGAGTTCTCCAGAAGTGACAATCTTCAAGATCAGTTTTCTGATAGGCTAAAATATCATGACTGAAGATTTCTCATTTTCCCTTTTTTTTTTTTTCCATTGGGGAAAAACAGATCCTTGGCATGATGTAATATGTCAGCTTTTTGCTGCCTTGGGCAAATCAATAATTCTTGTTCCTCCATCAGAACATTTTCTCACTTGCTTCCCCTCATGAACCCACCCTATCTCAACCTTTCTGGTCTTTTTCACTGCTGCTTTGTTGTTCCTCGTATGCTTACGAATGTGTGCTGGTTCTACATTGTCTTCATTGTCAGCTTCTTCATTTTTTATTGTTCTTTTCCCAATTCCCATTTTCTGTCTAAGCTTTTCTAACAATGACAGTCTGTTCCATCCTTCTTTTGACTTTCCATGCAGAAGTGCCTTGTAGCAATCCTTCCTATCCCCATAGACAGGGATATACACTGCCTCTTCTATAATCATTACATCTACCTGAAAAACAGGTAAAGATAAAATTTTAATCATGATCATAAAAACTGGTATTTGCTAGAAGGCACTAATATGAGTCTTTGACCAAACAGCGGTCTTTACAGTGTTTTGTGAACACCCTCAATAATCATAGAAGTTCCTAGCCAGTTCTACATGAGTGTGCAATATTTACATTGCAACTTAATGCAATGTAAATATTGGACCATATCCTCAGATAACTGAAATATGTAACAGTATAATAAATGTTGTGTTTTGGCATTGATTTTATTAGACTACTAAACTCCTGCTAAGAAGGGAAATTCTACTTCTTTGCATATCTGCATATCTTTCAGAGTGGGGGCATGAGACAAACTCATTCAGTGAGGGTTTGAGATAAACTTGTTCAGAGTGGGGGGGTTTGGTGAGAAATTGTGATTCACTCTACAGAAACGTACTGACTGAGTACTCTTTCATTGTTTCTTCTGAAATCAAGGGTATTACAATGAGTTAACCTTGTTTTTGTTGAAGTCACTGTCCCTACTGTCCAGGGAACACTTTATACTGGATTTTAGAGCATTGGTGTGAGGATTTGCTGGCATTTAGTGACAAAAGTGTTGGTGAGGTTGGGATGTTGGAGGATTGCAACCCCCCTCATCCCTCATCCCCAACTCCTTAACACATCCCAAAAGTATACAGTTCCACTGTTCTAGAGCTCAATACTCTCTAGCCCATGCATGGTATTAGGCATGGTGCCAACAGGTTAATGTTTATTTATCTGCTCCAGAGAGTCGTATTCTATTGGCAGTACTTCTCTACAGGGACTAGACAAGTTGTGTGTGCGTTTGAACATCTGTATCAGCAATGATTGCAGCTTGTAGTAGCTTAATGAATTAATTGGAAGAGGAATTCAGACATATAGAGTAGCTAGAGAATGTCTATATCAGTCTGTCAAAACCTAACAGCAAAGGACAGCTTTCATTCTAACCAAGCAGGATCACATCTGAGTGTCTTAAAGACTGAGATAAAATAGTGTATTCAGGTGTACAGGTAGTTTGAAATTAAAACCTGCAGTCTCACTGGTCACAGAACAGCCGTATTTCAAGTCTTGTCAGTGTAAAATGGGGAAAAATGTAGGCACAAAATTAATTTAAATTAAATTAAATTAATTTGCTGGTTATATGATGATTTGTAAATATGGTGATGCACACGTTTTAACAAAAAACATCTCATAAAAACGAGACACTTTCTCATAATTACAAGATGTTTAATTCATAATTACAACATAAGATCATAATAAAGACATGCTGAAGTATGTTTTTTTTTATCATTCTTGGCAGCAATACGCTTCTGTAAGGGTGGTCTATTAGTTGTACTTTGATTGAGTGCTACACTCCTTATTACCAGCAGGTGGTGGAAAAGGAACTGTGTTTAAAAAATAAACTGAGGTTCTGCAGAAATGCAGAGTTTTCTATCTGAGGTATGCATGTCAAAACAAACACAATGTTCATGAATACACTTCAAGAGACATTTTTAGCATAACATTAAACATTTTACATTTCGTCACTCAGCCAGGTGATATCATAAATTACATCCAAGAAGAAGCACTTCATATAACCGCCCCCCATAATACACAGGCTAGGGGACAGTTTGGAGATCAAATGAGCTGAATGAGTTCTTCAACAGATTCAGTGCAACACCCTCCCCCAAACCAGCGGAGCCATCCCCCGCCCTCTCACCTTCACAACTCCTACACCTCCATTCTACCCTCCTCACCACAAAGCCGAGGAATGGGGAGCCATAACCGTCACAAACCCCCCACCAAAAGTTTCAACCATCACAACCTCTCCACCCAGAAGTAACAACCAGGCAGGTGAAGAGACAACAAGAGAAGCTGAAATTAAGCGAAGCTGCAGGAAGTTTTCAGATGACTCAGCAGTGGTGAAATGCATCAGGGATGGTCAGGTAAATGAACATAGAGGAGTGGTGAACAGCTTTGTTGAGTGGTGTGAGAGGAACCATCTACACCTCAGTGTAGTCAAGACCAAGGAGATGGTGGTAGACTTCAAGAGGAGGACCACGACTAGCCGGCTCACACTCAAGGGTTAAAACATTAAGCTGGTGGACACGTATAAATACCTGGGTGTCATCCTGGACAACAAACTGGATTGGAAGGCCAACACTGAGGCTGTGTACAAGAAGGGGATGAGCAGACTATACTTTTTAAGGGAGCTCAGTGTATGCAGTAAGATGCTGGCAATCTTCTACCAGTCTGTTGTTGTTTTGAGATGGTGGTGTAAAGGAGGTTGCTCAACAAACTGGATACCATTATGGACAATGACTCACATCCCATCCACAATCTACTAATTGGACAGCGGAGCACCTTCAGCAAGAGACTCGTTCAGTAGAGACTCCGCTGCAGTAAGGAATGATACAGGAGTACGTTCTTATCAACAGTGATCACTATACAATTCCTCCTCACTATGCTGGGACATAATCGGACACTGAGCCACCTCAGACAGGCTCTTTGTTGATTACTGAAACTCTGTAACAACCTACACTGCCTCTCTGTCACTCATCTATGGTACTTACCATACTGTAATGTGTACTGCAACACCAGATGGACACTATAATACACATTTAACTCTATATTGCACAACCACTTTAATTTTACTGTTTACAGCGGATGGATAATATCAATACACTTTTCACATTATACACTTCTAGTGAATTTGACTTTACATATCTTATACTTGATTTATTGCACTTTGATATAAGTTTTTATGTGAATATGGATAGGCCTTTCCAGCTTGGTGTGATACTTTTATCTAGATATGTCTGTACATCTGCTGCTGTTTTTCCCGCTGGGATTAATAAAATGATCTATCTATCTATCTATAGTTCTTTTTATTAAACAAACTTGAGCAAAGTATATATTTTTATTTTTTATGTAGAAAATATACTAATATCAGTGCATTAGTAGTATACTTGTAAGCCTGGCAAAAAGTTATTGTTTGTCAAGTCAAGTGGGTTTTATTGTCATTTCAACTACATACAGAGTACACAGTGAAACGAAACAATGTTCCTCCAGGACCATGGTGCAACATAGACAGTGCATACAAGACACAAACAAACAAGTGCGGACAGACAACACAACACAGACAGAGAATAATAAATAATTGCCGGTAGTGCGCAAATTGTGCAATGTGTAATAAAAAGTGTACATGTAAAATTTAAAATGTAAAATGTATTTAAATAAACAAATATGTAGCACCCTCTGATTTGATAATTGCTGCAGTGATTAACATGTTTTAGTTGATAACAATTAGTATAACTTAAAAAAAGATGTTATGATGGTGAAAAAGATGTTACAGTTTTAATTGATTGGCCTTGTTCAATCAGTGGATTGCTAATGTATGATGTACTGCCACCTGCTATTGATATATGAAGCAACCATTAATCAAAATACAACTAACAGAATATTCTCACACCTTTAAGTTTATTAATGCAGAGACTCAAATGGCACTGGGCGTGTTGTAAACAAAATATTTTAAAAAATCTGCATTCAAAAATTATGGTTATCAAACAGCCCCCTTTTCTAGGGACAGTCCCAGTTTTGGTGACCTATCCCAGCTGGAGCTGCCAATGGAAATGCCCTCGTTTTTAACTCCATTAGAAACACACAGGAAAGTCCTAGGAAAGGTCTCGCAGCTGAAATAAGCAGATTTCTCACGTTGTGCTTGTTCTGGCCAGCAGAGGGTGCTGGATAATGCTATCTACTAAACACTTCTAGCACTAGTTTTGAGAAAATCCTGCTTCCATATTGTGTTTACTCAGCAGGTAAAAGTGGCCCAAATACAGTTTTGTGTAATATACGACGCGGGTGTGATACCTGTGTGGTAATGTGAACAGCAAAAACCACATGGAAGCTCACATTTTTATTTCCGATTTGGGTCACTCTTTTATACATGGTATTAAAATCCAATACATACAGTCATGGCCAAAAGTGTTGGCATCCCTGAAAATCTTCCAGAAAATAATTCCAGAAGTATTTCTCCCAGAAAAGTATTGCAATTACACATGTTTTCTTATACACATGTTTTACAACACAAAACAGAGGAAAAAATATCATTTCACACATAAAGCTCTGTCTGAATGATGCGCTCTGCTAAATGCACCACTCTTATTTTAGAGCCTGTCAGTCCTGCTGGGTGCTGCTGTGAAAACAGACTCCGATGTCCCTGTGAGGATGCTTTCGACAATGCAGGTGTAGAAGTTGAACAGCACCCTGGGGGGCAGTCTGAAGTCCCTTAGGCATCTGCGGTAGTAGAGCCTTTTTCAATAGGTGTTGTTTGGCAGCTTACCATTTGTCATGTCCACTCAACTCCCACACAGAGATATGTGACTTGGGAGGAACCAGCAAACACAAAACATTACTACAGCATTGTCAAAATGTGGTGCGTTTAACGCTGTCTGCAGATGTTTAACGTTCCATGCATGCATCTGCAGATGTAATGGAACGTATGAATTCCACTTAAAGATTCATTTTCACCAGTTTCTTGTGTCTGTGTAATTTATGTGAAGAATGTCACAGGATCACTGTGGATTATGGGTAATTGCCTTCACAAGAGTATGTTCTGATGCAGACTTACGAGGGAGCACGTCAAGTACTTATGGGACCTCCCGTGTTGGGGTAAATTAAAGAAACTGGACAACATTGACATGGTTATGAATACTAAAGTTAAAGAAAAAATGTATAATAGTCATAGTAATAGTAATATATAAGTAAGGTTTTCCTAGATTACTGATAAAGAAGGATATAGACTTATGGAAAAGAAATGCTGTTAATATCAAACTTAAATACAGAAAATTGTATGATCAACATACTGCATTAAAATGATATCTGAGCAAATGCTTGCCTGTAAGGAACAGACAAGATCACATTTTTTTATAGCCACTATTGTCACTTAAATGCAGGAGCCATAAACATTCATTAACCAGACGTAATATATGCTTCATAAAGAAACAGCCCTGGAAACACAATTACATTGTGACAACGTATGGTTTTGGCTCCCACAACATGTAATTCCTTAGAAAGTGACGTTATCTGACAATGATGTGACAACACAGTACCAGATGTGTCGCCTGGTACGTCATACATTACACACAAGTAGGAGCACTTCATTTTACCTCCCCCATACTACAGTAGGAATAGTGCATAACTGTCTATGGCTACTACAATGTTTTCAGTACAATGTCACACAGTACATTGTCACACCTTCTAGAATCCTTCATACGTTTTATTATATCCACATAAAACTTTTGCCAACCCGTATTTATAGTATTGCATGATCACCTTATTTAATATTGAGGTTGTGACAACAATGTGTCCAATGTATTCCTGTCGTTATGAGGACAAACATGATGACTTTATGTGTTTTAGTGTTATAACAAAAAATGAAGGTCTAGTCAAAGAAACACCTCCACACGTCATCTAATTATTATAAATCATCAACTTTCTACGTAATTCTGTTCAAACGTGTAGCACATAATTCTGATGAAATTAGAGGTCTTTATTAGGTAAATAATCCAAATTACAGCGCAGGAGGGAAAAGTGACTCCACAGTAACAGAAAGGAAGTAGGAAAACGAATTCTACTACGGTGGTTAAACACGGCACCTGCCGTTTGAACAGTGAAATAAACAGCTGACAGGAGTGTGTCCCAAATCTGCTTTCAACCCTCCTATGTACTTTACCTGTCTTTTTATGACTGGCTGATTTATTTGTCCGCATTTTGCTCATTTGCTTATACTGTAAATCCTACCTGTCCAAATTCATCCAGTGAAAATATTTATTAACATCTGACCAAATATGTCTTGTTTAAACCTGCATAATGCAGTCTTGCTAATTAATTCCTTGATATCACTGCAACAGAATGAAGAGCAGTTTGATTGTCCGAAGAATCTAAAAAGATTCTTATTTGGGAGTCGAATGATCCGATTCAGTAAAAAGCTGAAACGCCCACCATCAACTCACTGAGGTCAGCGGGTACAAAGTGGTCGGTGTCCGAAACGCAAGGCACCGATGTCAATTGTGACGCTGTTTTCTGCTATTTATAAAAGATATTCATCAAATACCTGAACAAAGGAACCTCAGCAGGCAGCGTTTTAAACAGACATTAGATTCGGACATTAGTGAACGAATCATTTGAGTGAACGTACTGAATCGAATCACTTCCTCAGCTAATTCGTTCTTTTTTTAGTTCAGTAGTTGAGCTCAGCAGCGACCGTGCAGGCCGGCAGGGGAACTGCTGTGTGGTCTTTAAATCACTGAATCACCAGCGAATCTGGTGGTGGAGGTGGTGGTACTGTGCTTGTTCAGCGATTCGTTCACTGAACTGAGGGCTTCTGTTCACTCACTGATTCGTTCACTGAACTGAGGGCTCCTGTTCACTCACTGATTCGTTCACTGAACGTACTGACACTGTGATTTACATTCGCGCTGCCACCCAGAGAACTGTTGCTAAGGACGTGATTCACGTTTGCGCTGCCAATTACCTACATGGAGTCAAGCCATATAAACATAAACACACACCTCCCCCTTGTTTTAACAGATGTAGTTTCTGGAAACAGACTTAAAATGTCATGTAACAAGTACTGTATAAAACAAGTAGCAATAGAAATAAACCTAAGTGAGTGATCAAGGGCATGATTTATATTTCCTGTAATAAACGCACCTTTTAGTTGCATACTTGAATATTTTTTATTTATTAATTTTAACACTCTCGTCTCCTGGTCCCGGAAGCTGTAAACTAAACTGAAACATGAACCGTTCAGCCGTGTATCAGTTAGGTAGGTCGGAGTCGTAGGCTCCTCCTACCAAGCACTGAACGATTCGGCGAACGAATCTTTTGAACGAATCTTTTTAATGAACTGATTCTAATGATTCAGTTCACCTAAAAGAGCTGCTGTGCCCATCACTATCGGACATGACTCTGTACCTTCCTGCCTCAGAACAGTGTACGAGTTGCGGCGTTTCAGATACAGACATTAGCTCGCCGTAAATGTATCACACATCAAAATCTGACATACTTTCTCGATAAATGGACCATTTATGTTCGTAAAAACGTTTAAAAATCAGCATTTTGTCGTCTCAGTTAAGTTTACGTGGCTTTACCATAAATATCAGAAAGTAAGCATATTGCTGTTATGTTCTGAGCAGGAAGTGTGTTGAAGTATGCGCTACATGTCGGCAGCTGATTGAGCACGGTTGTTCTCCAGCCCAGTGGGTGGCGCTAAAGCTCCTTTGCGCCAGCGGACAAACTCTGTAGTTGCGCTGAAGTACTATCACTGGTCCAGAACCAAATACGGGGATAAACAGTCTTCTGTATGTACCTGTACTGAGTCTTATCAACTAATAATTATTACTTTTACACATTTCTAAAAGCATTTTAAAGAAGTATTTATAAAATATGAAGTATAACTAACAAGCACTAATAAACACTAAGAAACATTTTAAAGATTATTATTTTACAACACCCCCACAACCTAATTCCTAGATACTTTGCCATTTCAGAGAAACTCCATGGCAACGCAGCCTGACTTGCTAACTTTAGTCAAAACTTTCACAAAACACTGACAGGTAAGTTTTGATTTCGACTAACTGAAGAGTTCATTTACACTGCTCGGATACTTTACATAGCGCAGTTCATTTACACTGCAGCTCCCATTTACACCGTTACAACTAGCGTTAGGTTTTGCATGGACTGAACCCAGAAACTCTGAAACTAACATTAGTGATTGTTTCTGTCAGCTAGTCGTGAGATGTGCAGCTGTTTGTGCAGGTCGTCGTTCCTTTTTTATAAAAAAAATCTATTTATTATTACACGGTTACTTGTAGGCGACAACCGCCAACCGTTATATCTATATTGTCTGCGTCCAAAACCACATACTTACAACTTCACCAAACTAGATAAATAGTGTGCCGTTTTAGATGCAACCCCTTTTTTCTCCTCTACAGACGGTGAACATGAAAGACCCTGTCGTGCTGCTGATTGTGGCGTTGTATTGCGCTTCCGGTGACAAAGTGCTGCAAGCGGAGAGCCACGTTTCACACCAGCACACTCACGAACATAATGCTAATGCCTTTCTGGACGCTGAGGTAGGGGTAACCAGTCAAGCCCAAACTGTACTGCCTTACAGTCTATGAAACAAATGCTGACCCATGTCCTCACACATATAGGGTTTTTTTTTCAACATTTTGAACATTGTGGTACAGCAAATACTTATTATTAAACGCTAACTCAAATATTTAAACTCATACTGTCTGCTGCTTTACACTCCCCTCTTTAAGGATGAAAAATTAAGTTATTGGCCGAGAGTAGATCCCAACTCCCAGATGTGCTGGAATCAAAGAATCGACTCTTTTGGAACCGAGTCGACTCTTTTTGAATTCCCACTAGTTTCTTAGCTAGCCGGCTCCGCTTTCCTAACTAACTTAGCTTCGCTAGTGAGATCCAAACACTTCAGTACAGTTTCGATTAGACTGACTGGTGCTCTGCCAGTACAAATATAGATGGTAAATCAAACTTATAACTCCAAGGAAATGTCGACTGACTGGTGTTGTAGTGTTTTGAGTTGTAGCCTGTCTCCCGCTGCATTACAGGCTCGGTTTCAGCAGACTAATGCTCAAAAACCCCTTTAGAGGATAAAGGTTCATATCAAGGAGTGCAAATTCAAATGAATTGTGTTTAAGTGATAGTGAAAAAAGAATTATTTTGTGATGCTTTGAGCTGTACCCTGCTGCTGTATTTACAACACACAAAACTGTTTTCGATATACTCTACATTTGGGGTATTGTGGAATAGAGGCTAAAGAGGATGAAGCTGCAATTTGCTCATATTTGTCTGCAGCTTAAGAAATGTTTTCAGGCTGCAGCACTCTCAGGAGCACCAAAACTGTGCCTGCGTGTATATTGAGTGTGTGGGCAGCTAGTAAGCATGAGTGTTTTTTTGTTTCTCTACAGCATGTTCTTGTTAACATTTTAATGTATCCTTTACCCTACTGGTGCCAGCAGAACCATGCTATAGATGTGTAGTTTACCAAAATTAGAAGAGCTGTCAGTGCACTTGTTTTCTAGGTCATAAAAAAGGTCAATTTGGTAATTTTACTGTTTAAAGCATACTTTTTTTTAACTTAACTGTCTTAAAGCATGTGGTTTCTGCTTAGTAGAAACTCTCTTAACAGTTGCTTGTGCAGTTTTAGTGCTTCTGAGCGTGAAGCAGGTCAAATAAGAAGTTGGACAATACAAAGCTAATTTCAACCTTACAAAAATAGGAACAGGATGACATCCAACTGGTTCCTTTAGAAGGAATAAATGTATGAGTTTAAATATGTTTCCTTTTCAAAGAATTTTGACTACAGTAATGGTTTTCTCAGTAGATCACCCTGAGTTTCCCCTCGCCCCTCAGCATGTGAAATGTGAAAATCTAAATTTTCATCATATCAGTAGAGTCTGTAGCTAACATTAATTAAAAAAAATGTTTGTATGGTTTAATCTTGGCTGTCAATGGCTACTAAAGGGCCTTTGTCAATATCTCTGTCGACTCTGTTGCCAGAAGTCAGAGTAAGGTGGTGCTAGGATGATGTAAATAAACCTTACATGGAAAAACGTTGGATACTTGGTATCATTTATCATGAATACAATTGTCTGTTAATATTTAGGATAAAGATGAGATTAAGAAACTGAGTCCATCTGATCAGAGGAAGAAAATGGTGGAGATAGTAAAGAGAATTGACACTGACTTAGACAAATACTTGACTCCAGGTGAGTAGCAATTGGGTCGATTCAGGTATGTAGATTGTACATTGTAGAGATTATAAAAGACCACTTAATTATTAGTAGTATGTTGTATATAGAGTCTGTGGAGTTTATTATATAGTGACTGTGCTGTTTTGTGCTTTGACAGAGGAAATAACATTATGGATACAGAAAGTGTACAGGAAGTATGCAATGGACGATGCTGAGGAGCGCTTTCCAGGCTTTGATACTAACAACGATGGTCTGGTTTCCTGGGATGAATACAGCATTGTGATGCATGGCCACACTGTTGAAGTAGATGAAAATGCAGTTCTTGAGGACCCAGAAGAAGAATCTCTTAGATTTGTATTTGAAAAGCACATTACACATCTAAATGCAATATTTCAATTTAATATATCTTAACTACAGTATCATTCAAACTAACTTTACCATTCACAGCTTCATTTGAAGGAAAAAATGAGATTTGACTTTGCTGATGTGGATGGAATGCCTGGCTTGAACTTGACAGAATTTCTTGGATTTACACATCCATCTGAAGTAGATCACATGGCTGTAAGTCCCCAACCCTACAATGGCAACATTGTAATGAACTTAATGAGCTCCAGTCATCTTAATTATTTAGGTTGCAGTCAAAGTTGTTTGGTGGTGTTGTTGTTTGTCTGAAAGTTTTGTTTGTGTTTATAGGATTTTGCAATTGAAGATGTGTTGAGTGAGTATGACCTGGACAAAGATGGATTCATCAGTTTAAGTGAATTCATCGGAGATCTCAGAGCAAATGGTAAAGCTGGTTAATGGTTAAGCTCAGTAAAATAATTATTTATTTTTGTATTGAAATTGCAGTTTCAGTGTGCTGCTTTAAGGAGCAATTTCAAAAATGGGAAATTTAAGCTAAACATAGAGCAATGTATAATACAACAAATCTACAATGAATGGTCAGTCTTGCACAGTATGCCAGATATTCTTGTTTTCTCTGCCAAAATAGCATATAATATTAACAAATAATTCCTTAATGTATGGGGGGGAAGCATAGTTTCAATTGCAGACATAATACTTGTCAGTTAAAATATAATTTTCATCAAATTGTTTAAACTTACTTTCAGTACTCCTACAACATAAAATATAGTTTATCATCAAGTTAGACAGCACACTTCATGAATGAATTAAACAAAACAATGAATGTAAATTTCAAATTTGTTCATTTTTGAGTAAAAACCCTTAAATTCAATCAGCTCAGTTTTATACTCTGCATAAAGAGAAGATGCAGATTACTGTCCCGTAAAAACACCACAAACTCATACATATATTTTATGATATGCATAATATAAAGAGGCACTTTATACTGACTATAATCAAGGTTTAAGGTTCAATCTTTTTTTGCACAATTTACTTTCTTTACCTCTTTTACCTCTATTTACAGAACCACTGCTGACTAGATATTTGGTTGGTCGGCCATTTTCAACACTGCAGGGATACAATAGTGGCATGACTGTGTATGGTGCTCTGGTATTAGTGTATCAGATGCAGTTGTGCTCCATATATATATAATGTCCCCTTTATTAGACAAACCTACTTTGATGGTTCTGTAATGTTAGAAACTATTTAAAGCTTACTGTAGCTCATTCTTTCCCTGTGCTAAATTTGTTTCAGTCGTCCGCAAGTCCTTGGGTTGTTTGTTTCTTACCAAATGGTCACTGTTGGATGTTTTTGGTTGGTGGGCCATCTCAGGCCAGCAGTGAAACAACGCTGCTGTTCCCAGGGCAAAAAAGAATAATCATTATATATATAGAAATCACAATTTGAAAGAGTGCAATTTTTCTTATAACCTATATTAGCAACACCAATGTCCTGTAAACGTTTAATTAAAAAAAAAAAAAACCTGATAGCCTGTGAATTGCCAAATCATTCAACCTATGCTGTGCCTGACTGCCACTAACATGCCCCTGTTGGTATTAACAAATCCCCAAAAATATCTGGTTAGGTGTGGTCCTAGGGTGGTCCCATTCCATAGAAGTATGGGTCTGATGTATTGTGGAGTTGGGTTACAAACAGAAACTATACATTTATGTGTACCAATAAGTATTTATTGTCATGCTTGCATGTTTTGTATGTTGTATACCTTTTTTTCAAAGAAGGTGAAGAGCCATCCCAATGGGAGATTGAGGAGACAGTTCGATTTAAAGACCTTTATGACCAGGACAAGGATGGCAAGCTAAATCGGGATGAGCAGCTGCGGTGGGTTGCTCCAAACAGCTATGGTTCAGCACGAGAAGAGGTTGGTATACATACATGCATATTTAGGTGTGTGTTTGCGTGTGGATCAGTAGTTTCTTCGAGATTCTGGTTCATGCTAACATGATTGCATCATGCAGTTCCTGCAGATTGTCCTGCAGATTAATGCTGTAAATCTCCTGTAGTACCACAACCCAATGGTGTTCTATTTGATTCAGCTTTGGTGATGGAGAAGACTAATCAGAAACATTAAACTCATTGTTATGTGCATGAAACCAGTTGGAGACAACATTTGCTTTGTGACATGGTGCGTTATAATGCTGGCTGTAGACATTAGAAGGTAAATCATGGCAGCAACAGTACCAGAATGTGACATTTGAGCACTGAATGAGCTTTTTTGTTTCTGACAATGGTGCAGCCTGATTGGGTCTTCTGATGTTGTCCCTCTGCCTAAAGCTACAGTGTCTTTATCTGGCCAACTGAGATACCTTTCTAGCCTTTCTGTCAGCTTGAACCAGTCTGGCCGTTCTCTGTTGACCTCTCTCATCAATAAGGCATTTTTGTCTGTGAAAGTTTCTTTTATTGTACCATTCTGAGTATACTCTAAGGACTGTCTTACGTGAAAATGTGTGAGATGTAAACCTGAGGTTGCTGGCCCTTATCTGCATGATTTTATCCACTGCACTTCTGTTACACAGTTAACTGATTAGATTATTGCATGAATGCATAGTTGAAGTTTTTTTTTGTAAGTGCTCTAAAGTTTGATGTGTGTGTGTTTGTGTGTGTATATTTAGCCACTCCAATCAGAGAAGCAGCTAATGTCAAATTAAAAAAATTTTTGTGTTAAACAGGCTGTTCATCTAATCAAGGAAATGGATCAGGATGGAGACGAAAGGCTTTCAGAAGCAGAGATTTTGAAAAACCAGGATATTTTTATGAATAGTGAAGTGACTGATTATGGCAGACAGCTTCATGTGCCACATGACGAGTTATAAATTTTTTTTATCAGTTACAATGTAAATGTTGGCTTTTCTTCTCTGCTAAAAACAGGAAACTAGTACTGAATGTATCTTGAGGAGAGGTGTAGATGGTACATTTTTTTTTACACTGAAGTACCCTAATTATTTACTTATTGATTCTTTATTGTGGTACTAAATTACTAATAACAATGATGAGCACTGTGGTATCCAGCTACATAAAACAAAAACTAACCCATATTGACAGAAGAGCAAGGATTTGTGTTTGTTACTTTAAACAAAGCCTAGATGAAACATGTCAACCTAGGTCAACATTACTACTCTGAGAGTAATAATTTCTGAATACTGGCTTTAGTATTTTCTTCAATTACAAAGCACTTGTGATTAATTGTAGTTTGAATATCAGGAACTTATCGCTGATACCACACAAAAGGCTGCGACATAGACATGGTTCTCTAGTCAGTATTTTGAGTAATTGGGAGATTTATACAAGTATACATATATTTTACAAGTTTAGAGTTTTTTACAAGTAGGTACCTCATATTTGACTACGTTTGCTAAGTTTGCACTCAATAACAGGATTGCCATAGGTCCTAAAAAGTATTCTGCCTAAACAAGAAGGTCATAAAAACTTTTTACAGGAGGGTGATCCAAAAATTCTTCATGTTTCCTAATTTGTTATTACTCAGACTTGCTGGCATTTGTGTTCTGTGTATTAGTCTATAAATATTGATTTCCACAATAAAAAAAATTGTGTTCACTTCAGTGGCATATTTTGTTTTATGTTAGTTTTGTAGTATGTTTAGTTCTGCCTCACGAAGCAGAATTTCTTCCTTAACCAGCTAACTTTATAATATTAGGATTATGCATCAACTATTATTGTTGTATGCATAGATATATATAAAAGGGCGGTCATCAAGCTCAATGATTGCCGTGTTGCCTGAAGTCAACAGATATTCAAATCAATGCGTCACCACCTAAATGGTGCAGGGAACAAATCAGGCTGTACTCCTGGTGATGACTGCTTTGGTTTCTGCCATTTAGAATGTCTCAATTTTTCCGCTGTACTGGAACAGTTAACTGATATACACTATATGTCCAAGTATTTCCAAGCACCCATTTTAATTCATTAATTCAGTTGCTGTAAAGTGCCTTGTGTCTTGAAGGCCCTTTACTGATACACAACATACACAGCTTGTATAATTTCCATATAGACTGGGATGAGCGTAAGGTCACTATGCCCAAAAAAAGCATGAAACTCTGTTCACTGGAAGGATGGAGCACTGCTGATGTACTGCTTGTGAGTCAGAACGAATCATCCAACAGCATTTCTTAAACTCTATATATAGAGTAAAAGCTCCACATCACAGAAAATCATGTTGTTTTTTTATGTTGAAGTTTCAAAATGAATTGTTCACGCTTCAGTCCACACAGGCCTAAAATGAAAACTAAGCTTAAAAACGATCTGTTTAGGCGTCAACGTTTCTGTATTGTTGTGAAAACCAACACATTCAGCCCAGACTGCTGTTTGAATGTAGGAGTTATTTATCAGTCTACCAAAAACATGGTAACAGAAGCTACCTGTTTAAAGAATAATGAGAGATATTGGAAAAAGGTCACATAAAATATAATTAAGTACATAAACGTGTCTGAACTTATACAATATGAGAGGAGCAGAGAATGTTACTGCAACAAACTATTAATAAACCTTCATTTCAGAAGAAATGTTGATCAAGCAGGTGTCTACACGCTTTTGAGTTGCGTTTACTGACACATAAAGTTTTGAAAGCCCTACTATTCAGCAGTCCCAGCCTATCCAGTATTTAAATGTTGACTACAAGCAAGCTGTTATCTGTCAGGCAGCCTGTGGTCAATGACATAATACAAAAGCTCTTCCTCATCCTAGTCAAACGTAGGCACCACAAGTGAACTGCTGTGAGGTTTCTGGTTTCCTGTGTGTGTTTGTTTCATGCCTTTTGTTAACTGTTTTTTAACTCGTATTTCTTTCGAGTAGTTTAGCACAATACCTTATATTTCTGCTTGGGTGGATATAACTCAGGATATAACTCCTGAGACGCAGCGAAGATGACAGAGTTACAGTTCAAAGATGCTTTTTGGGTAAGTGATCTGGCGCAGCCGTGACTGTGCGTTCACACGGTTGGTGACTGCGGATAAAATTGTTATTACAGGTGATGTGTTTTGGTTACAGTCCACCACAGATTGAGAGCATATCGGTTTATTAAGAGAGCATATTGTTTTTACAATGTTTCTGTTTGAGCTGAACTACGTATTAGAGAGCGCAACTGTTTTCATGGCTACAGACAGCAAGTAAACGGTATACTTCCACTTTTGTATCTACCAACAGTTGTACTAGTTAATATCAAACGAAACAGGTCACCTACCTATCTATTCAGAGGATAACGCTTCACCTGAGTGGGTTAAGTGTGTGTGTGTGCGTGTGTGCGTGTGTGTGTGTGTTTTTTTTTTGGGGGGGGGGGGGATTCTGTGTCATTTTTAGAGATGGGAGGCAATAGTGCTTTTTTGTGTCAGCACGGTCATGGTGAACCACTTCCACGCTATTGAGGGCTCCCTTTGTAAACTGTGTTGCTCTGGCACAGCCAGGGTGGTTTTGATGTGCTGTTAGTATTGCACTGTCAGAGCTGCAATCTTCAAAGTAACATGCAAAACTTCTGGGTTCATTTGCACCATAACTATCGCTTAATGAACCTCTTTCAGTTGGGCATGTTAACAGGTCTTCCCAATCTGGACATTTCTGGTCTGCTTCTTTTGAAGGGAAATTTCTGCTTAATGAAACGATGAAAGGTGTAAGCAAAGTCATTCAGAATGTGTACTGGAGGTTACAGTAGCCAGATTGATTTTAAGTAGAAAGCTATTACATGAAATGGCTCTGAGTCTATCTGAGCGATGCCAGAGAGACATTGTTTTACAGTATTACTGGAAAATGTAAGACCACAATCTTTAAAATTTAACTTTACATGTGATGGGAAAACCTTCCAGTATTTTGTCCAGTATCAGTATGTCTTTTTAGCCTGTTCATTATGAAAATCATACACTTTGTAACGCTGCCATTTACACATTGTGTAATAAAAATCTATATAGACACATATATGCAACCACTCCGGCTATTTGTGGATAAGATTGGACACCACTGCAGCGTGGTGTTCTATTTCGAACCTCAGAAAGCAAAATGTTTGTCTTAATTCCAGAATGAGTAACCTCATGATGCATGGGTGGTATGGAAAAATAATCTTGTGATGTACAACAGGTCAAACTACAGCATGTGTTTAATATGTGGTCGTCATTTAGGGATATGGTAAAACTCTGAGCGCTCCTCTGGATATTAAATTTTAGCTCAAGTCCCTGTTTATGGAAAAAGCACTGAGCTAACAGTTCCACTGTTGTTGCTTAGGGTTCAGACTTTACCAGCAATGCTGGCTATGAAGCTCTCACCCAGAGACTATGTGATGGGCGGCGGGCTTGCAAAGACATGGAAGAGCTCTTAAAGATGAGGTGATCATTCCAAATGATTTATTTTGTCTTGACCACAATTGTAAAGTCTGAAACTGTATGGTGAAACGTGTCTTTCAATCTTAGGGCAATGGCTGAAGAGCGCTATGGCAAGGAGTTAGTAACTATTGCACGAAAAGCCGGAGGACAAAGTGAAATAGGGTACGTACATTCAGCTCTGTGTACAATGGGTCAGTCAAAATTGATAACTGATAATAAATAAGAATATAATACTAAGAATTGTAATGATAAGATTTGTATGACAAGGCCTGAAAGGGAGGGCTATGCCTCTATGTATGACTAACACTTCTTTCTTAATTGTTCTTGTAGTACATTAAGGATATCATTTGACCAACTTAAAGCACGTGAGTGTCTTTTGTGTATGTGTATATTTTCGCCTCAGTATTATCACTGAGCTATCTTCTGATGGCCAATAGAAACTGATAGGTCATTTATGTTGCAGAAATCGAGAACATTGGAAATTTACACATTCAGCTCTCAGGGATGTTAAAAGAAGAGGTCAAGCGCATGGAGCAGTTCAGAGAGCGCCAGAAAGAGCAGCGCAAAAAGGTACACGTGGTGCCTCAGTGCAAGACATAATTAACAGCACGGCTTTGCACTTATGCATGCCTTAGACAGTAGGTTGCTTCCTGTGAAGACCCCCCTATTTTAAGTTAAATATGCCAAGAGTCAAACTGCAACTCTGTTCTTTAAACTCTCAGCTCACCTTTGTTTGACCAGTAAGCTAAACCTAATGATTTCACTTTTTCAATAACAGACTTTATTTTGGTGGACTAGTGGGTTAAGGGAGAATTCCAACAGTTCAGCGTAAGAATGGTGAACAGCCATTCAGAGTGGTTTGATGTGATAGAAACCAAACGTCTGAAGTGAAAAATGCCATAGAGGCTACACCACAGAATACTATCACAATAAACACTTATAATAAACTGTCTATTGTTTTATGATAGGTTTGAAATAAGGTTTTGGCCTCAAATGGGTACAGTCGGAGTGACAGGTACAGTCAGATCCCAAAGTTTGAGCATTATTTGCTGTTTTTGTGAAAAATAAATTAGTGTACAATTTCTATATAACTTTTGCACAGGCCATGCTTTTTATTATTATTTCATACATTTATTCATTTTCACTCAGAAAAAAACAACAAAACCTGTAATTTACCCAAATGTTTGCATACAACTGTGCATGCATATTGCATGCAGTATTAATTATTTCAGCTTTTATCCTTTTACGATTGTCAACATTCATATCATTCATATCAGACCACTTTGTTTGCATGTCAACAATAGAATCATGCTGAAAAAATGGTGGAATGTTATGTTTTTACAGGGAACCACAATGATCACTGACTGAGTAACTTCTTCCTGCTTATATTTCTCACTTCTAGTGCTATTCTATAAATAAAATCTTTGGACAGTTTCTAAACAGTTTAACATGCAATATAAAATGTATTTAAAGATGACATGGCTCTAATTAAATGTTTACACTTTGCTGCAGTTTGAGGGAATAATGGAGAAGGTTCAGAAGACCAAAGTTTCACTGTACAAGAAAACAATGGAGGTGAGCCTGAAGCTTTCAGATAAAGCACCACTCTGTCACAAAGGCCGTTTCCCTTGTGCTCAGACCAGAACCTGTACACGACTGTGCAAAACCAGAGACCACCCTTTCATACATTCATTTCATTTTTAAAACAGCCAGTAAATAGATGTTGTTTAGGGTTCACTTGGTTTAGTTTAAGGGCGTATTAAAAGATACAGAGACTCCTAACAACTGTGTATGATCTCATAGACTATGTCACCATGTCAGCAGTACTTAAGCAGGTTTTCATACTTAAGAAAAAAGAGAAAATGAAGCTCCACTCTTGCTTCAGATCTGAAAAGAAAATCTGCCAATGTTTCTGCCCAAGACAATTCAACATCTGAAAAGATCTAAAAGCTGCCAAAGGAAAGGAAAAGTGCTAAGCAATGAAACTGCTGGTGTTCTCAGAACAAAGTACTGAATCCAGACCTAAATATCAATAAATGTGTTTGGAATTATTTAGATCATGAAAAGGAGGAAATACAAGCAACCCACAAGCCTGAAATTTGGAGGTGTGGGGAAAATATGCTTGCAGATTTTGTTGTTAAACTGAAAACAATTCTCCAAAAAAGGACTGAAAACTGTAATAAACGTAAAATGATGTACAAACAAAATACCAAAAATACTGTACATTGGTTACTGTATTTAATTGCTTCTGTATGTCACCTGCTTTCTTCTTATGCTAGGAATTAAATTACTTACCAGTCAATTAAATAACTGACATGTAATTATATAAATAGATGGTTTTCTTCATGGATTTAAGAAAATTCAAGGAATTGAAAGTCTATATGTGACAGTAAGAACGCAAGAGAGCAACAGAACAGGAAGAGGAAGGAGCATTCAAACCAATTTAAATCGGGGTGCATTTCCGTGCATTTGTGAGTGTGTCCTTGTGTGCACACTTGTGTGGGGCGGGGGAGTCTTCAGAACTCTTAGTTCAGGAAGTCACACTTCTCTGCCTGAATAAATATCTGAAACACACACACACACACAGACACACACACAGGGTTTCACAACACTAGGTTTCCCTATTCCTCATATCTCTGTTATTTCCTCAAAACATGCAATGTTAGTTTAGAAACTTGAGAAACTAAGAATTTGTGTTTCAGGCCACATAAAGCATAAAATAAGCTCAACCACGAGTTACTGACAATTCATAGAACCCTGAACAGAAATGGCTTTTAACAAGAACTGCTCTTCCTCATCTGCCACAGTCTAAAAGATCCTATGAGCAGAGGTGCAGAGAAGCAGATGAGGCCGAACAGGCTGCAGACAAGATCAACAGCACTACCACGCCCAAACAGGCTGAAAAGGTAATACAGACTTTTACAGTCATTTGCAGAACACCTCCAGTCAAATCATGTAAAAATGAGAACATGTCCTTTACCTAAAATGCTATTTTCTTAAATGAGTTTAACATGTTGCAGGGAATAACATAAAATATAAAGTGTGCCATTACTTTTGCACCAAGTGTGCGATGACTTTCCTATTTAGAAAGTCAGCAAAACATATAATCGGACCAGGGGTGGTCAAACCACTGCATATTGAAGTTACCTCCGGGTAGTCTATTGTACATACAGCCTCAAGTATCAACTGTTACAACCACATTGCAGAAGTTAAGTAGGAATTTCACTGATTGATCAACATTTCTCCGGATATGTGGTTTTGTGTGGTTTGAGTGGTTTGATGTAAAATGTGCCATTCAAGAGCATCTTTCTGGCTGAGAAGTGTTCAAACAGAAAGCTCCCACACAGAAAGTTTTGACTGAAATTGGTATAAATATGCTGCCAGGTGCCTGAAACATTGTTTGATGATAGCTTTGAGACTTTTGGCCGAATCTAAAAAGTGTTTTATACATTCACAGTGGATTTGTTCTACTATTTCACCTTCAATAACATTATATATAAAAACTCAAACACATGAAGAGTTCACTGCTTTTGCTGGTTTTGGATAGTAAATAAAATTACTAGATTTGGAACTCCCGGTTCCTGTTTGAGTCTATAAGTTTCACTACCATGCATCATTTCGTTACACCACTCTGTTTAAATCTCAACAAGTAAATCATGCAGGCCGCTGAGATCGCTGTGTAAACGTGATGGAGCAGGAAAAAGAAAAAAAAACATTTTGAAAGAGATATTATTAACTCATGCATCAGTTGGAATCTTTGTATCACATTCTACTGCGTCATATCCTGTATAAAGAAGAACAGTTCTAGACATGGTCGCAGAGGCATGCTCTGATTAAATTAGAGATTTTAAATCTTGCACACTGTTGTAAAGCAAATAATATATTAATTCTGCATAACACATTTATTTTAACATAATACATAAATGGCATTCAGTATCTTTCTTTTTTTGGAATTCTGTCTGAACATAGTGGTTTGCACCACTGCATGTGTTTCATGACTTCACAGGTACAAAACAAGGCAAAACAGTGCAGGGAAGCTGCAGGAGAGGCAGGTGAGAACGGAAACCTTACTGTTAATTTAAATAAAGGCTACTTTGAAACTAAAATAGTTGCTTTCCTGGAGCACTGTAACCCCTGCTGTCATCTCTCCCTCTCTCTCTCTTTCTCAAAAAAAAAAGTATGTCTTTTTATTTCCTACATAAGTGTGTGGTTAATCTAAAAGACTCCAGAGGAGAAATTAATTCAGTGTAACAGTTGCTTCAGTCATCATATCAACTGAAGACACTCATCTAAAGCATTATCTCCTTGTTTAGAGAAACAGTACATGGCAAACATCGATCAACTGGACAAGATTCGGCAAGAATGGGAGACCACACACGAGAGCACATGTGAGGTAGTGTAAGACCTGCCTATATATTCACCTTCAGCTGAGAGCATTTCCGACAGCTCATATCCAGACACGGCATCTGCTCTTTTTTTTTAGCTCTCTGCCAACCATAGCTACCACAACTATCAGCTTCAGCAATTCAAAGAAGGCTAGACATCCTGTTCATATACTAAACCAGAAACCCAGCAGCTCTGTCCACCCGAGCTATCAACTTTAACAGTAATGAAAATTCAAAGAAGAGATCCTATCCCAGTAAAATGGGAAGTCTTTAAAAATATACTTTTTTCACATCTGCCTTGTTTGGTGCTGACCTATCAAAGTTTCACTTTCCAGTATTCGGTCCATTTTGTCAGGTGTGCCCAGACGGCGCTGCACCACAAAGTACAGTGTACAAAGTAACTCAGTACATTCAAGCATCAACAGTGCCCATAGCATTTATTTAGTATTATAATAGTATTAAAGTATATATACATTTAGAATGAGATCAATAAAAAAAAAGGTGATGTGGCTTAACTTGGGGTACGTGCATAAATGTGTGTGAGTGGCAGAACAAGAATGCAGAAGGTTTTTTATTATCATATTCAGTTTTATACTGAAAAAATGTACAGATCACTAAAGAATCACATAGCATGAACATATTTATGCAAGAAGTGATTCTCAAAAGACATATCAGGATTGGAATTGTAGATATTTCAGTATTGATCGACCCGTGTCCATAGCAAACGGTGAGCTGACACAGCCTTCTTTATTCACCTTTGACTCTATTAAAGCCATGTGGTGAGCTGGCTGTGTTACCCTGATCTTATCTTTGTAGGCCATTAGAAAACAAACACATGTCTAATGAGTGATGAGAATGTAGGCCTTATTCATTTTTTTGTTCGACACAGTTCAACACAAGGACTGTGTTACAATATGACATCACCTTGGCCTATTAAAGTTTTATTTCCAGTTATCGGTCCATTTTGTCAGATGTAATAACTGAAAAAATAAGTGAACTGTGGTAAGGCACAAAATTGCAGGCCTCGGCCCGCTTGCAAACACACACTGGGTCAGTTCACAGCTGGTGGTAAAGGATTTTTGCAGTTCAATATTAGAGCATGATTTTCTCTTCTTCTAGCAGCACGTCAGCGCTGTACTGCCTGTGTAATCCGCCTCTTTAAATTTGATTCATGACAATCATTCTTGTACCACACGTTTCTGCAAATAACAGCAATTGAGCAAGAAAATAATAATAATCTGATGTGTCACATTTGCAATGTTTCTATATATATCTATAAATAGATTGCAAATGAAGGATTCATATTGTAAACATTAAAATATGTAGCTAGCTCACCCAGTGGTTAGGAGATGACCTGAGGTGTCCGATTAGCCACATGTTTAAGTTAAAAAATGTCACTGTGAACACAAGCGGTAGCCTAACCATCAGTTGGTACATCTCAGTTCCAGAAATTTTGATTCTAAATGCAAATGATCTGTTTATCTGAGGAAATATGAGGCACTAGCTAGATTATCTGGCTAAACTGAAACATGATTCTCTTCTTTGGTAGGACGTGTGTGTTGTTGAAAGGCACTTTTTAAAGCCTTAGTTAGAAATCTGTAATAGCAACACATTTAAAGTTAAATATACCCTACATGCTTGTCTGTGGTCGAGTTAGAAATGCTACAAAAACACATAACCGCTGCTGGCTTGGTTCTAAATAGAGGCAACATGAAATGCTTTGTTTTAGGCTACAAAAACAGTCAAACCTTTATGCAGTCAGAAAACCACAGCTGGGGAAAGCTGCTTTTACGAAACGTGAATATGTGACTGTGAAACTGGTGAGTCATAAACTAAGCTCATAGACAATCTTGAAACTAAGACATATTAAGTTAAAGCGTCTGTGTCCCCAAGGTCAGCTCAAAGAGAACACAGGGCTTCAGGGCCAGTAACAGTTACGAGGCACCCAGAACTGATTTAATAAATTAGCAGTACATAAACAAAGAACAGCTTGGGACTTTTTGCTTATTTTACTAGCAGCACTCCATGTGTTAGTTAGTAGTAGATCACTTTCTAAAAGGGTGAGTGACAGAACATTCCTAACTTTCTGTACACAGTAGCTAGCACACACGGTTAAAAACAACGATGATTTGGCACAGCCACTTCACATCGTTCTGTTGATTTTCACAGTAATGCACGTACTTACAGAATCCTTCCTGCTTTTTCATGTTTAACTTTCTGAATATGTTTGTTCAGTATACAATTATGGAAAACAATTGTTGATATATGAGCCTAACAGCAAAACAAATACACCCCTCCTTTTGGTGCTCCTTCAGAAGAACCTCTCAAATTCACGGACTCACTTTCCTATGGCAAACAACACTGTGCTAGCAAATTTGATTTTTCATGGCCATAAAACCCTTCACAAAACCCCTCATCCGTTGTACAGACCATAATATGACATTAGAGTAAACAACGTCACAGTGAGTAATATAACTATATTTTACTAGGTTTTGGGTTAGCAAACTGTCATTACAATTGCATTTACAATTGTTAGAATGCTCCCATTCCACCTAAAATAGTGTGCTGGAGCTCAGGTTTTACAGCTTCAAACCAGAATTGAGTTGCTGCACCATTTAAGATGAAACAGTCAGTAGACTCTCCCCCATTGAAATGCCTCACTGTCAACTATCAGAGGTCTCTTAGTTGTTGAGATGCCCCTGCCTAAACTACAAACTTTTTCTCAATCTTTGTTCTTCTACCCTGGGCCAGGGCTGTGTAACAACCCCAGGCTTCTTTCACACAGCACAAACAGCTAGCAGAGAGTGAGGAGGTAATCGCTTAATTTAACAAAAGCGTGTTGGATTAAAATTGTATACTGAACCTTAAACCATCCCCCATCCTCGGGCACCACAGAGAGTCCACTTTTTAGCTTAAACTTAACTCCCAACTCTTAATGTAGACTGTCTGAAGGGTCTGAGAACCGGATTGGAAAACACCAGCTTAGATTCTTTGCCATTTAAAAGTAATTTTTAAAACATTCTGTGGCACAGCTTTCACTTCACACATTCATTTAAACAGTCAGTCATGCATGTAAATGAGTGTTACTAAATTTGACAGCCTTGCATAATGATGCTGCTTAGCTATTGTTGCAAACTGACTGTTACTGAGTGTGCTCACGTACCCACTTAGCAGTGTTTGTAGATATATATTGGTGAGGTTTGCAATTGTAGTTGCTGCTTTCCAAATCTGATTGTATGGCATTGAAAATTTGGCAGAAAAAGTCCTACAATGTCACTTTTCAGGTTTGTGGATAAACTGTATTGTCTCTACCATCAGTATGTTACAATCAGGAGGCAGCTGCTGCAAGCATAGGATAGGACAGGAAGGTTTCTTAATGCCAGGTGGTGGCATCATTGTTTGAAACTGCTTTTAAATGCTTTTTGTCAGAAAAGAATCAGATGATATTTTACATCATTTTAATGCCAAAACAAATAAATAAATAAGTTAATTTTATAATTACAGTCATAATTACAGGGATATATCATTAGACTATCAGTGTGCTGAGTTCACTATGTAATACCACATAAAGTAAACAACATTACTTTATATTGCTGATGCTCATTAAACAACAGGACCGACCCACTCTCAAAATTCAGACTAAACCCCTGACTACACTGTACCACAAAGTTTGGTGTCCAAAGATAATCAGAATATTCAGGCATCAACAGTTCATTGAGTAACACTGCAAAATTGTTTTTAGGGCCATAGCATACCACTTAGCATGTAGCTATTAGCATAATAACTTTTGGAATAATCTCAATAAAAAATATGTAATAGGTAACATGTGGCTTAATTTGTTGTGTGGGCGCACATGTGTGTAAGTGGCAGAACAAAAATGCAAAAGCTTTTTCACCATCAAACACACATTCAGTTTTATACTGATAAAATACAATCATACGCCCACAGCAAGCTGTATGTTTTGTTTTAGTTTTGATAAACAATATCAGTATTTTACCTACTTTCAGACACTTTAATTCTACTTCTGCCCTTTTTTCATTTTTACAGCTTTGCTGTACCAGCCATTACAATAAAAAAACAAGGCACTCTTTGCTACTTCGTAGATTTACATAAAATAGTGGATCCTACTTGTGTGAGCAGTTGTTAGTGATTGAGGAAGTATTCTTGCGTTCTTGTTTATATGCCGTAAATGCATTTAGGGATGTTTTTGCAGTGTTTTGTAGCTGTTGAGCGTTCTGTGTTTATAGTGATAAGTGTTTAAAGTGTGCTCTCTGTAAACTTATTTTCACTTGAAAAAACAACAAAACTCATCAAAATCATTAGACTGGTGCTAACTATGGGATGACATCACCTTGTAACAAAGAAAAGACATTTCTAGCAGCTGAGAAAGAGTTTCTCCGACTGGCGAGTACTTTGGCCTTCATAACTTTGCAAACTGTTTACGAGCACAAAATCTACACAGTAAACTAAAGGAGAAAGTAAAAAGGAAAATAGGTTGACTTAGTTTTGACCTCTAAACTAAGCATTTTGGTGACACAGACAATGTATATGACGGTTGCATTCGTTTAAATGAACTAGGAAAGATAACATTATTTGTTGCATGGCTACAACTCCAGACACAGTCATGTGTTCTAGCTGTTTTACTGTGATGATGCTAACTTTGCTCATATTCCCTTATAGAAAAGTAACAAGTGTAGATCAGCAACAAGGTAGATAAAAGCATACGAGAGGCTAATGTGATAAATCGTATTTGAGTATGACACCTCTGCTTTCATTTTGCGTGCTACGGCTCCGCTTCCTTAACTGATGTACTTCCTAGCTAGCACCATGTCAAAACAAAATGTTTGACAGCTTTAATTAGTTAGTAAGTTCAAGTTAAGTTACACAATTCTAAACATTTACATAATTCTTAAAGTCTCACCATCCATGCCTATTTATCCATTTAGGCCTGTTCTATCAAAGACATGTTTGCTTTAGCTACCTGAATGCTTTTATCTGCCAATGCAAACTTCACTGACTACATATATATACATTGGAATATGTATATATAGACTACCTAAGGAAAGGGTCATAATGAACTCTTACATGTTGACTACTGAAACTACATCTGAAATCAGCAGGAAGAATTGAAAACATTCTTCCATGATTGTGAAAATCAGCAGAAGGAGTGAGAGAGAATGTGCCAATGTAGCTCTAAAAAAGGAAGAAATAAATGAACATCGGGGAACATTCAGGAGGTATACAAAAGACCTAAAGCATCAAATTAACTGGCAACTTAACATATGCTAATATTCCTGTTAAAAGCTTTATATAAATCATAGATGACCTTTTACAAACTTAAGCCTAAACTTGTAGCACTAGTGGCTGTCTAGAGTTTTTCAGTCAACACAGTATTGAACAGGCACTGTTGAACAGATACATTAATTTCCCAGATTAAATTATTTACATATCAAATTCTAGCGCTATGCCTTGACCTACCATTTACAAAAACCAAAGGTTAGCAGCAGGGTAGATTGTGGATTGATACCAAAGTACATCTGATCCTAATGTTTGATTTTTAGAATCAATCTTCATATAAGAAGAACAAAATTCTTTTAGCAGTATTTATTTATTTTCTGTTATGGAATATGGCTGGAAGAAAGCTTTTAATGATTGTACATAAGCTTTTTTAAAGAAAGCCTAAAGTAGTTGATAAGGTATAAAATTATAAATTAAAAAAGTGTTTAAAAATGTGAACTTAGCTCTGGAAAGTGTTTCTTTCATGTGATATTTGTTGTGTGTATAATATAGCATACCCTCAGAAGATATTAAGAACATCATCTTGCATTTCTGGATACCAATCAGTCAACCAACCAGCCAGTCAAACTTTATTAAGCAATGTGACCAAGCATTAGAGCAGGGAACAAAGGATTGTAGTAATAAAGGATTGTAGTAATAAAGGATTGTCCAAAACAACTTTTTAGTTTAATTATATTTCCTGTAATGTTACCATTTTGGAGATAAGAGGTTTTTTTACTTTAACTCCAAACTTAGTGACTAATTAAAAAAAAGAGGAGGAGAAGGAAAGAGAAACAGACACTAGAGCAAATATTCAGAAAGTAGAATACAATGGAACAATAAAACATTGCTAATAATAAAAAATAAAAGCTAGTAGGAACCAGTTAGCATCATAGAAGCATCATAGCATCATAGGTCTGCGTAGATGGTAAGATAATATTAATCGAAATATACAGTATTGTCACACGCTAACACTGAAGATGCTTTTATTCTAATCATTTCAGGTTTTTCAGCAACAAGAAGGTGACCGCATCAACATCTTGAGAAATGCCATTTGGGTCCACTGTAACCAGTTCTCCATGCAGTGTGTCAAAGACGATGAGGTTGGTGATCTAGGCAAACTTTTTCACACATAAGAATGCTAGCAAAGTTTATCACTGTGGTATGTTAATGGTTTATGAGTTGCTGTTGATTTCTGCATTTTTGCAGTGTTATGAAGAAGTGAGGACAGTGCTAGAAGGGTGTGACATCACAGCAGATATCAACAGCTTCATTGACATGAAAAAAACAGGAAGTACTCCACCAGGTTAGTATGAGAACAACTCCAGTAAAACTTTTTAGCCCGTGCCCTTAGCAGCTTGTTCCAGGATCACTGTAATAAAGCATCTGTTTCATTTTCAGTATAAGTTACTGTGTGGCGATTTGTAAGAGTAAAGAATTCTGTATTTCTCTACTGCCCTCTAGCGGCCATTGTATTTGAAAATTACTATAACCGAGAGCCCTTGGGTGAGAGTAATGGCATTGCCCGCTTTGGTGGAGGAGTGATGAAGAGGTATGTACTCCACTCATGATTTTACATGTGTGTTAGCTTTTTGCTTAAAAATTTACATATGTTATTAAACCTTTCTCAGATGTCACTCAAAATGCCGCATGGGGAGCCATTTTTAAATTCACACCTGTACTCTATAACTTTGTTTTTCAGGTTTTCTAATCTCTTGCAAGGCAACTGCTCTGGTGGTTCCAAAAGCACCAATGATGGCTCACAGCCAATAGCTCCCTCTTCTGGTATGTATACATAATTTTGGCAGCAGCTGAAAAGGGTGCCCTCTGTACGGGCAGAGAACATCCAGAAGCTCCCCTGGCTAAAATACATTAAAAAGTCCCATATTAGAAAAGCTGTTACTTCCAAGGGGCATGAGCATTTCACTAGGCCGCTTAGGGTGCCTTCTGGGCGGGCAAAGAACATCCACAAGCTCCCCTTGGCTAGGAAATATTTAAAGTCCCCTGTCAGGGAAAATGGCTCCCCTGGTTGGGATTTGTTTGCTACAGATCACCACATGGGTAAAAATATTATAGCCAAAAAAGTAAATGAAAACTGGAGGAGATAACCGGGTTTTAAATTGTTTTAACTTTGATGTTTTAAGTTATTAATATGAAAAATCACAAAATTCAATTGTTAAGATGTAAACAAAGTCATTTAAAGTGGTTTGATGTAAAATGGTGCACCTCATCTTTCTTTACAATAGTGGAGATAAAAACCAGGATTTGCAATGTCTACTATGACCACTATACTTATATGTGTCTAAGTTTTTATATATAATGAGTGCTGTTTTATGTAAATAATATTTTAGCCTAAAACCTTATGCCTCAACCATCAGGCAGCATATACATAACCAGCTTTATATCATTAGTATTTCTGGTTCCCATCACCACTGCCTTGAACAACACTGAGTTGGCAAGTTTCTCTAGAATGAAGCAGTTTAAATTAAATCACTCTGAAGGACATCAATTATGTCTTTGATTACATCAAACAAGAGCACTATGCTAAAATTGATGCAGTTCTCTTTTAATACATATATTTTTACCACCTGCAACAGATTTGCCATTGTTAAACCTGGAGTAGCTCTGCACTGTCCTGTTCAATGTTTACTTAGTTCACCTGTTTCAACTCACCAATGACCTATCAAGCTCTTCATCTGTTGAATTAGATGTTTCCGTGTAGGGAGGGAATTGTGCTGTGTTCCAGGACTGTTGCTGGAGAATAGTATGACACCAAAGGCGACGGCTGCAGGGCAGTATAGTGTAGTTTAACCAAATGCATTGTGGCATATTCTGCAGTATATAGATACTGTTTTTTGATTATTTAAAATACTACCCAGTATTAAAAATGTAGCAGAAAGACTCAGGAGACTGAATCTTCAGATTCTGAATTATTCACATACATGCAAAGAATCATGCACAGGCACTGCTTGGTCTTCTGTCAGTCACCAGTCCACATTGTTAGGGGCCGGGTAGGGAGGAAAAAGAAAGAAGAGCAAGGTGCAAAATGTAGAGGAAGAAGTTGTTCCTCTTAAAGTGAAAACGTCGTCACTCTCCTAAGAACCCCCACTTCTTAGGAGAGTGACGACGTTCTCACTTTAAGAGGAACCATGCAGATAAAACATGACAGTACAGACAACACAGTTAACACAAAAAAGAACAACATAGTTTGCAGTGTAAAAGAAAGCTTGTGAGAAAGAACAAACTTTCTCTCACCACTTAACTCTCTTTTTGTTTGTAATTACAAGGGGACAACTCGGATGGAGTTTATGCCTCAATTCCTGGGTTTGCAAATGCTGTTCCAAATAAAACTGACGACCAAGGAGAAGAGTATCAGGCTCTGTATGACTACAATGCTCAGGTCAGTTCTGGTTTTGGTCTGTGACCAGTTTGATCATTTCTGTCATAAAACTGAACATTTAAGATTTAGATCAGAGAGCTGTTCATAGCTCATTAGACAAGGGCAACACTTACCTGGAGTGTGCAGAAAGGAGACACATCATGTATCGTCTCATCTCATTGCGAGATGAAGGGCTCAGTATCCTTTTTTATGTTTTTACATGTACTTTACTTGGTCTTCCACTTTTAACATTTGTGTGACTTTACGTAACAAAAATGGTCATAATTCAATTTCCATGACAATTTTCCAACCTCTCTTTACTACCCTTATATATTCTGATTTGTTACTATGCCTTTAAGACAAGTAGAAGATTCTGATTCTGTTCTGATTGGCTGCATCTCATCCCTGAAACACTCCCTGTAAACCAGCATAAATAGACAGTGCTTAAGTACAGCATGTTGAATAGGAGTAAATATGTAAATTATATGGTTCTTGTGACATCAGAGAAAAAGGCAGCGTAGTTTCCATATATGAACTGAATGGATTGGGTAGTGAATGGGGCATTTTGAAACCTTAACAATATTTACATACAACTTTAAACATCTTTATTTAGATAATCGATGGTACTTTGGTTTTCCACAATATGGGCCCTTGAAATAAGAGCATTGTGGGCCAAGTGTAGTCAAAGTTTCAGTATAACATTAGAGTGAACACTGGTAGACTAACCACCAATCAATAGCATTCTTGCAAACTACTACTAATTACTGTAGAATTAATTCAGTGTTGCTCTTAATATGTAGCAGGAAATGGAATACGCAATATTCAGTGATGTGATTCTTTGCAGGGTGTGGATGAGTTGTCCATCTTAATGGGAGATGTGCTGCTGGTTTTGGAGCAAGGAGAAGATGGCTGGTGGACAGTTCAGAAGAATGGGCAGAGTGGCCTGGTGCCAGGGTCTTACTTAACCAAGATTTGAGTCCAATTCAGTGGAGAGAATAAACCCAATGTTTATGGACTTACACATTTTATTGGGATTTAGAACCTGTGTTCATCATAGCCGGGTCAACCATATCAGTAGGGTGATCAGTAGACCTCTATGGGTTTATATTCTAGATCCTGCGGGAAAACCCTGTAATGAATCATGGTCGTTTGTAAATAGATTGTTGTACTTATTTATTTCTTTAGTTGAAGAATGTATTTATTTGATAATGAAACCCAAATGCATGCAGATACAACCAGGCATATTGGACCTTCTCTGTCCTGCTATTATAAGCTTATTGGTAATTTTTATGAATATTCAAAAGTAGAAGAGTAAAATGACCAGTAGAAAAGAAATATTACTCTTATAGAGATAATCAGGTCATTTGGGTCAGTTTTGAAGTAACAACTAACAGAAGAAAAAAAAGAGTATCTGCTAAAGGGCAATACTACAGGCCAAACACATTCCTTACGTTCAGTGTAATTTAATGCAAAGAGATGCAAAGTAATATTGAAGCAGCTTCTGTGCTTAAATGGTGTAAAAAATAAAGATGCGTATAAGATTCTTTTTTTTGGAGAGTGATGATATTTATATATTCCATTTTTTTTATCCCACACTACAATGCTGGGGAGCTGCAATGCCAGGTTAATGGTTTCATACATTTACTAGGATAATAACATGCAAGCAGTGAGGCCAAAATACAGTGGCAAGAAAAAGTATGTGAACCTTTTGGAAATGTATGGTTTTCTGCATTACTTTGTCATAAAATGTGATCTGATTCTTATCTAAGTCAAGGGTATTCAGCTGACATACACTCTTACATTATCCTGTCACTCTAGGTTGTTTCTTGACCTCAGTGATGAGTGTCCGTTGTGCTCTTGGGGTCATTTTTACTGGGCACCCACTTCTTGGCAGAGCAGCCACAGTCCCAAATTGTCTCCATTTGTAGATTGTATTTCTGAAGTCTTTGAAATTACTTTGCAACCCTTTCCAGCTTTATGTAAATTAACAATTTTTGATCATAGATTCTCTAAGAGCTCTTTTTGGTAAGGCATGGCTCACATACATATATCCTTCTTGTGCAAAGCAAACAAGACTCCAGGTATGCTAACACCTGACTCCAATTAGTTTATTGAGGTAATTAACTCAAGGGTTCACATCCTTTATCCACTAGCACTATGAGTTTATGGTTGTGCAAGATCATTTTTTTTGTGTTTTTGTATTTTATACATATTTATCAATACCCTTGACTAGGATGAGGATCAGATAACATTCTATGACAAATTAATGCAGAAAACCACAAAAAAACAAAAGGTTCACATACATGTTCTTGCCACTGTAACAGAAGTACACAACATTGTCAAGTAAGATATTATATAATTAAAACACCTCATCTGCCGTAAATATGCTTACTCACCACAGCAGTGCTGTAGAAATGTATAAATCAAGATTTCCTGGTTTAAAAAAAAAGAGTAGGAAGTCCTCTTCTTGATGATGTATCTTAAAAGTGAAAATAAAGTTTGCAAAGGCTAAGTGCTTTAGAACAGATACTTTGGACTTTTTTTCCATTTTTTGGCCAGTTGCCCATTTCTTTACCTGGATTATTCAGTATTATTCAGTCCACAACAGATTGTGTTTACGATGGTGTGTTCAGCAGTACCAGTAGATCAGTGGCTAGCAGTCGGTAACTGTTGAGTACTGTAGGGATATACAATGTTTATGTGGTCTATGTGTTTGTGTAATGCATGCTGGGATTTGTATAGAGAGAACAATAATGGATGAAAACAATACAAAATAATGATCTCTGTCAAACCCATGAGGATGAAGGGTGCAACACTACCTTCCTTTCGTCTATTAGCCATAGCATTAAAACCAAAAAAGGTCTAATTGTGTATTTAGAAATGTGGGTGGAGATCTTGAGTGCTTGCTGTATATCGCTATGAAAAGTTTCCACTTCCACCAGAAACTGCAACTGCATTTCTTTCCAAAGAAAAAAATGTATCTCTATTTTTTTATTATTCTTCGCATTGTATGAAAATTTGATGACGGTTCTAAATAAATGCTCCAAAATTGCTTGGCATAAAACAATTTTTTTATTATTATTATTAAGAACCCTATGGAATAAATTATATTTAAAGTAAAGGTTGTTTTTTGCCTCTCATGTAAAGTTGCAACAATATGCTGTCATCCCTTTATGGCATGTGTCATATTATGGTTTCTTTTTAAGATCAACCAGTTAAAGCTGCCCAGCCTGTCTTCTGTCTTACATTAGATTGCAAAATGCACTAAACAGTTGCATTAATATTCAGTTAGTGGCTCTGCGGACTCATCTGCCTTGTGTGCCTCTGTAGATTAAACAGAATGGTATGTTTCATAGTCGGATATATCGACCCACAGCTTTAGAATGATTCTATATTCCCCTCTCTGAGAAAACTCTGACCTTTAGCCTTGTTCTACACAAGCTTACTGCTCAAGTTTTTGAGCTTGGCCTCACAAAAGGGCCTCCAACAATGTGTCTCAGAATGTCAGGGTGCTTTGTGTGAATGAGTTGTGAGAACCAGAAAAGCAAGTAAAAGGCCTGGGACCTCACTGGGTAAGGGGCTAACACTCCTAAAAATGAAAATTAGGTTAACCTCTTTTTTTTTGTTTTAGATAGAGCATTCCTTTACATCAAAAAAACATGTAGGCATTCAATGTTTATAAAAATGGCAGGAGACATTCCTTTCAATGTCAAAATTACGTTTAATTTGTTTTCCCTTAATCTATGTACATTTGTTTCAAATGTTGACGCTGTTCTACATCGCTATATATTCTTCAAACCAACGTTAAAATCTACTTCCCAGAATACTAAACTCCACACAATAAGCATGGGAAGACAGAAAATAAAAACAGTGATAAAATACATGGTAGGTAGTGCATGAAGCGTTGTCCACAAACATTAGTTTATGTGTAACTCCGGGGTGAATTTACAGATGTTCCTGAAAAGTTCACTCTATTAAGATTGGCATCATGTTGCTGAGCAATCCAGATCTTGCCTGATGCTGCCAGTGTTTCTGGTGATGGGTGGTATAGCTAAGACAGCTGCAATGCAGGCCAACCCTCTTACCCATAAAAGACTTTACAAGCATGATCTAACAATACCTGACAATAAAATAATCCACAGCTGTACACATAGTGCAAACTAACACATGAGGAAAGCATTAATTCCACATTTTCTGTCCATAACAATAATGCCATCTTTCACATGAGCAAAAATACTCAGTCTTACAGACATCACATAACCAAGAAGAAACAAGACGACTTCTCATTTAGGAACAAAGAAAAAGTTGGTTGATCGCCATATCTTATTTTGGCCTTTTAGCAGTTGGAAAAACATTTAAAATAAAACTCAACCATTTGTACAGCAACACTTAAATAAATAAAAATATACTAACTTTGCTTCACCCATCACCAGTGCACAGTGTGAGCGACCCTGTCTAAGCTGTGTAGCTGAAAGAGGAGGGCATAACCAGTGTGCCTTCACACACTGACACAGCCCTGAGCCCTGTGCGCGTGTGTTTGTGTGTGTTTGTGTGTGTGTTTTTATTTTAGTTGTTCATTCACGCATATGTCCCTCCAGTTATCAGAAGCTCATAAGCAGGGTCCCGGCCTCTACGACACAGCACCACGCAGGCACACAGCATCCCAAGCATCTAGGACAAGAACGGGAACGAGTAAGTTGTGGAGTCCACACTGAAAATCTAGTATTTTTTCACTTGGATATAAACTAAGCATGTGTTCAGACAACTGTGGGTTTTCATCTTATCAGAGGTTTTGCACAGGCGATTGTAGAATCCATGCAAGCTCAAGTTAATGCCATCATTAAGCAAACGACAGACATACCAAATACTAAGAAATTCTAAAATTCATGTTAGGATTTCTACTTTTCATTTAAACTCCTAAGGATAACATACTGCAAAATAAAGCACTTTGTATTACATTAGAAAACAAAAATAAAATAGAAATAGTAAAATAAAAAAAAACATTTTTACTAGTGGTCTCAATTTACGCCACTGTACACTTAAAAACGCTACACTGCACTATAGAGGAAAGACCCATGGTACTTTTGGCACAGTGACTCAAAATGTAATAGAAGCACTAAACCATTATCATGCTTGGGTCAGCATGAAAACTGAGAACCACAGAAGGAAGAAGAGTATTCCTTCCAATAATGAAACTAAGAAAATGTGACAAAGTAGCTGTGTGAGCATCTTTGTGAACAGAAACCTTTGTAAAAGGCCCTAAATGACTCTCAGGGCCAAGTAAAACAAGGACAATGCTGTCCTTTTGAAAATGAATTGAGATTTAAGAGAACTACAAACTATTTCAGCTCAGATGGAAATGTATTAGAAACCACAAAGAGATGGTGAGAACACTCAAAACAAACAAAATTATTAATGGGGAAAACTTGTCTGTTGCAACCTAACCCCTGAAAGACCGGTTCATTTTTAAACCATGTTAATTATTGAGACCAGCAGAATCAGTTTACACATGGAGTGAAATGTAGCCTTTGGGTGTGATCTAAGCCTTAAAAATAAATTTTTAACAAGCCCTAGAACACGTTTGCTTGTGCATGAATGCAACAACACTGCAACAAGTAAAGCTCTACCACCAAATGTCTGCCTCATCGTAGAAACCGATGAGGGGAAGGCTACAATGAGACTAGTGTGCAAGTCCTGGATACGTGCTCACAGCTTCCTCACTGCAAAGAGTACAAGGGTCTTTGGCTGGCTTTACAGAGTGTAACTTTCATGCAACTCTGTGTACTTGAAACCCACATTAATCTAAAATGCACTTATGTGCATAGTGTGCACTACATACAGTGTCCCGTAACTCTTAAAAGCTGTGAGCGTCTTAACTTTAGGGAAGTTTCATTAAACTTACTTTCAAACCATTGGTTTCATCGGTTGGAAGAAAATGAAACAGGAGACATTGTTTTTGACTGGTTGAAAAGAACCCGCCACAATTTGCCAAAGTTATCCAAGTTTGCTTTTTAGCACATCAGAGGAGACTAAACTCATACCTGAATTGCAGCAAATGTCAGTGCAGCCCAGATAACATACATCATGATCTCCTTCAGTTTCTTCACAACCAGAGCTTCACATCCCTGAGGCATACAAAATAAAGAAAACATATAAAATGGCATTCTAACACCAACTATCTCACTAATATGAAGATATACACTCTTACCTCAGGGTAGAGGTCTCCAGGACGGGAGAGGGAGCCAGTACAGTTGATCGCATTGGGTTTGCAGCAACTCAAGGGCACACTGTTGTTCCGAGACTCGTTAAACCAGCGTGTGTTCCTCCAGTCTGAGTAATTAGCAATTCCACAGCAGTGGAGCTTAAATTCAATGCAGCAAAAAAGCAAAAACATTTTATAATGTTTCATGCCAAGAACACAATAACAGTACATGACGTAAGAATAAATATTTGAATATAAAATGTGATGTTTGAAGTTCTTGGATGTTCTGACAAAATATGAAAAACATTATAATGCAGTGTTTCTGTCTGAATTCCCTGAACAGTAATAAACATAATAAACATATAAAACATATACTTTATTTTCTAGATAAACCTTTAAAATGTCTCACAAAATATTATCTGTGAAACATACTGCAGCCCCATTAGTTCCTGAATTGTACTAAAAGGATTAAAAGAGCTGTACAAAACAGAACATTACATAGTTTAGCAAAAGATTTCAACGAAACCAGAAGTCTCACCTGTCTCTGTACATAGTCAATAGCGCGACTTGGGGCATCTGTGTTGGTGCCGTTGTATTCATTGTACACTTTCTGGATTGAATGATTGACTTCTTCTTCCACCTAGGAAATGATCATATCAGTGCGTTTCAATCCTGTATTCCTAAACTACATTTCAATGTCTATGTTTACTTGTCGACCAAAGAATAAAAATACTAGTTAGTGTAGATCAACAAAGCAGCTTAGTGGTATTAACTAAAGCGCTTTGCAACTGGCTTATATTCCATCCATGAAGGTTTTGATAATCTTTGGTATCGAACTCACTGCAGAAAGCAGCTCCACCTTTAAAAAATATTGACTTGCTTTAGGCAGACTGACCTTTGCTCTGTAAATGTAGCCAAGCACCACCACAACCACCTCTGTCACAAACACCAGCATAAGAATGATGACAAACTGGAAAGGAGGAATTCAGGAAATACAGTTTAAATAACAGGATATTAGTCTAGTTAAAACCGGTTCAGAAAGTGCATAAATCTAATAAAAGGTACATGGTCAATGTGACCGTAGCTTACTGACCGTAGCTAGCCCACAGCGGCTCTCCCGGATTGTGGCACAGCATCCGATCAGGCCAATGATGAAGAGGAGAGCACCGACTGCAATGATGACAACGGCAGGGATCAAGGTGTACACGTCCTCAAAGAAGTGGTCATAGTCGTCATACGTTATGAACACGTAGGCACCGACATAGCACAAGATCCCAGCGGCAGCCTGTGGAAACACTGCACGTCAGTTCCAACATAAAAAAATTAATAAATAATGTTACAATTGAGAGTTACACACCGAGTGTCATAGTAGATGAAAAGCTCATGCAAGTCAGTAAGAAGCTGTATCTCCACAGCAGTTCCTGCATTTCAACCTGGCCATTCAACATTTTCACTGCAGGTTATTAGACTAAAAAGCAGCCAAATAATGATTTAGTACAGAAGCATTACTATACCGTGTCGCACTTTATTAGACAATAAATTTTAAAGGGGAACCGATTTTCAAATAAAACTATATAATTAAATGGTTAAGAACAAAATCATTCAAAGAGGGTTGGACTTAAATGCTCCATTGTAAAGAAAAAATGGAGTCAGAATCAGACATCTTATGAGTTTAATGGCTGAAAGCTCCCTCGCAGAAAGTAAATAAAGGAAATGGTTGTGTATATGCTCCTGGATGTCTGATGCATTGCTAAAAAATAAGATTTTGGCTGGAAATATATTTGAATTCACTTATTTGAACTGATTCAAGATAAAGAGATGTTACTTTTAAGAGTTACCAATATTTTCATCAATATTACTTAAGTAATTACTTCATATTACTAAATCATGGGACATGCATAGGTTTACTGGCTAAATAAAATGGCTGTGTAGTAGATATGGTGACTACAAAGTTTCTTCGACATACCATTTCATATCTTACCACTGACAATGGCTATGTTCACATTTTAAAAATTAACATTTAGATTTTTTTTTAGTTTGTGGACTTCCTTTTCACATTAAGGTGACAAATGTATGACATACAATCCAGAACAAATAACACACAGTCTTGGCTGTAAGAAGATCATCAATCAATGTATTACAATATGCTAACAAACATGCAAACAAACAAATAAATGAAACACTAAAAGGCTTGAGAAAGATATCAGATAACAGAAAGCGAGATTCTACGGCCAGAGGGCACTAGTTTGGTAAAAGATGAGTGTTTCTTCCCCTAAAGGACCCAATAGTTACACACACATTAACAGGACCTATACATTATCAATTACACAGTAATACGCCTCAAAACTAATCACAGAGGTAAAGCAAGACTGAATCCCGCACTGAGGAAAAAAAAAAATTCAAACACATATTACTGCGTCAAAATGCAATAGTTTTATGTATGACAGGTAAAATAAAATAACCGTCCCTTCGACAACATCCCATTCGACTTAAAAGATTTTGTCAACTCAGACTTTTATCAACTCAAGGATTGAACATGTTATTCTCTGGACCAACTGCAGTTCACGACACGCTTATTGTACACTGTCCGAACTGCACCAGATATCAGATATGCACTCGGGATGGTAAACGGTATTTAACGTATTTAAAGTTTATCCTTTTATTCTAGAACTAACTCTGATATCAGAGTCTCAGCGATCACAAATAGATTTCCTTCCGTCACACTGCTGTTTATTATTCTGCCATTACTTCTGGGGACTCGTTATTAAGAGTAAACCTTGAACTAGGAGGTGGTTGAAGTTCTGTTGCACCATTTAAGGTGGAACGGGCAATTCGAATAAGAAGTTAACTTCAGAGCAAGCAGTTGAACTTTTCCAGCGAACTCATCTGGGTCTGGGTTATACAGTATCCATTACTTCTGCTTCATAAACGCGGTGCTGTTTCTCGGCTAATGCAGTAAACAAAGTAAACAAAGAAACGAAACGCGTCAACGTTAGCAAGCCTAGCCTAGCCTGGCCTAGCCAGTTAGCAAAGTTTGATAACAACCTACATGTAGCCGCGTCCACAAAACACAGAATTACGCCGGTTTTCATTTTTTACGTCTCGTAAACAACGACACAGTCAGCCCTCAACATTAAACACCCTAACCCAGCTAGTTATCGGTTTAGGCGGTGTCGGCTAATGTTAACTGTGAAAAAAATGCTGCGTAGACGCGTTCATGCTCCCCAGCTAGCCAGCTAACTAGCACAGGCTAACCCAGCTGACGCATCCAAAAAATTAGAGGTCGCTTCAGCTTACCCAGAAAATCAAGTTGAGGAAGACCAGCACAGTCTTGGAGGAGGTTATACCGCACTGACCCATTGTGATATTATGGTGCAGGAATATATGAATGTAACCAGTTGTCTAACCGCTGTGAACTAGATGCTGGCGACCAAGTCTGTAGTGCCCATGCCCCAGTATTTCTCGCTCTGTCCCTCTTTGACCAAACGCCTCTAACGCTACAGCAGCGAGCCGCACGGAGTCACATGATACAGTGAGCTCATCACTTTTTTAGGGAGATGAGTGGAGCAATAGTGACAAAACTACACACGTTATAGTCACATCTGATCACAAGACTTGTGCTTGTACGTGTGAATAATTTAGCAGTTTGTTTAACTGGTAGTAATAATGCAGTTAAGCAGCACACACCGGTATAGCTCTGTACTCAGGGCTGGATTATCCCGAAGAAATGCACAGACAAATACAAGGAGCCCCAACTTCTCAGGGTGTTACTTGTTTATTTATGTGCTTGTTTATTTCTATAATTATATGTCTTATCAAGCTGCTATAGTTCACACACTGTCTGCATGTTCTACTAGCTCACACACCACATTAGCATCTGAAAATAACATTTTTGCTTTGCTTTTAATCTCACAAGCATGGTCTACATACACATTTTAATCTTAAAATCTGCTTATAAGGACACCAAACAAGCATATTATAAGAGTTTTAATGACTACACACTTACAGCAATACAGCAATAAACTTAAAGGTGCCATAGAATAAAACTGCATTGTGTATAGTTGAGTCTGGGGAGCTCAGGATATGGACCTGCCTGAACCTCAAACACTGTCCTCTGCGCCTTTAACCCTTTGATGCACCACCTGGGTCAAAAAACATAACTGAGATTTTATTTACTATATCTTTGCAATAAATTAATTTCATCATTCAAACTTCCATTAATTTCTTGATTTACTTGATCAACACAAATCCTGATTTCAGTTTTATTTACTTTTTAATAACATTTTATTATCAAAATGAACCCTTATGTATTTACTATCAAATTTGATATGAACAATTGACATTTGTAAACATTTGCAGTCAGGAACGTATTTACAAACACTATTTTGTCCATTAAGTAAATAAATAAGAATTACAATAATGATTTAGGGTAATCAGAAACAAGATTTTTGATGAACACTTAACACATTAAATAATGGAATAAACAGATTTCAATAGATATACCAAAGAGATAAGCAATACATGAACTAACATAAAAATAGGTTTGATCTGTGTTGTGCATTAGAAGGGTTTTGCTTAGCTTGTGCATCAAAGGTTTACAAATCCCGTATTTACAAAAATTCAAAAATCCTAATGCATAATATACTACCTAATCACGCCCACTAAGTGTACATATAACCACAGCAGAGCAACAGCAATGACAATGGCAGACTATGCTGAGAAGTCATTCCAGTCTGTGAAGGTAATGTCCACACTTTCCCAAAGTGTCACCGGGCACAGCTGATGCTCATCTTTCAACAAGCTATTATTCATGAGCTCACCAAAGAAGGGAAACAGCTTGTTTCAATCTGGGCCCAAACCACAGGGTGTAAATGAGCATGTACTGAATAAATGCATTCTATGGCACCTTTAATAACGTATTTTATGTACTTATGCAAGTATTACTATCAGGCACAAGTAAGCATGTAAGTAATTAATAAATAAATAAATAAATAAAGCACTTTCATGACACACCATCACAAAAAGAAACTGCACATAAAAAGGGGTTACATTTGAAATGGCTGAAACTAGTACATTATTTGTAGCACTATGCTGTATTGTGTAATCTAGCAATGCATCACTCAGTCTCTTTGTTTTGACAGAATTCACAATTTTGTATTGTTTCTTTCAGTACAAAACCCAACATGCAATATGTCATGCAACCACTGGGAATCTCCCACATGTCGATAAAGAAATGCACAGATTTAGAAGCTACTAAATATAGCTGTGATATTCAGCTCCACTGTAAGCTAACAGTCTTCTTTCTCCACAGCCAGCTAGTGCAGGAAAAAAGAACAGCCGCCTTAAAAATATATAAATGGTTTCTTTTTTTAGTCTAAGCTGAAACATCTCACGCCACTGTGACTGTGGCACCTCTGTAGGAGGCAAGCAGGTATGTCTATGACAGATGTGGCAAAGTTTACATTTCTTTGGCCTGAGTGCCCCTACTCTAATTACCAACACAGCACTGCTCAGCTCTCTGCTGCTACCTGGGGGTGAAATAGCCGCTGCTATATCCTTACAAATTGGTCAAGACCGAAGATAACTTTATTAGCTCAAGTCAAGGGTGTTAGATGAGCACAGAGTGAACGCAAGTTTCATCTTCGGCAGCAGAAATTACATAGAAATCCACCTGACACCTGACACTAACATGTTATGTTGTTTTTTGAAGTGAATGTTGATTTTTTAAGGGAAAATTATATTAATACTTTTCTATCATATTTTAATACATAGTGCACAATTTTTATTTCTTAACACTAAACATTTACAAAAATATATAATATATATAATCTAATCTAATGTAATCTAAGCCATGTTACATCCAGCAAATATACAATAAGACTGTAGATTAAAATGTGCTGAAATGTTTTCTCAGTTTTTAAAGCCTCTTATAGAAAATATAAAATAAATATGTTACTTGATCAGAGCCTTCCAAACCTTTCAATGACTGTGCATTATGTTTATCTCAACAATGATCAACTTGCATGTTAGTGAGTACATTTACATTAGGAAGGGAATTCCACTGATTACGGGGCGCTATTACCACCATCTCTGTGAGCAGTGTGTGTTTCACACCAAACTAAACCACTCTGAATGACTTCACCATTTCATACTACATAAAAAGTGGAATCCCCCACAATGCAGTAGGGCTGTAAATTTGCAATCTAGTCCACAAGAGGGATCATGTAGACTTTTGCAAACCTCTAAGTCTTCTGCAGTCTTTGCATGTAAAACTGCCCTGTATTTACCACAAAACAGATGTGGTAACAACAAATTATGTAATGTATGTATAAAATATACAGTTTTCATGACTGCACTGACTTATTCTCAGACAATTGCTTCTTTTAATTCCACATTTAGTGTATAAAGTCCTGTCTCATAAGCACTTCAGTGAGAGTGGAGTCTGGAGATTAGGGCTGGCTATTTCTTCAGTATTTTTAAAAGCTTGAAACATGCTGACATCTACTGGTTGAATGCATGTAACTACATTGTGAAAACCCAAAACAAAAACACCTGAACATTTCTAAACCCACCTGCAATTACACTGAATCCTAAAATAAACAAAGGTAAATGGCTCTTGAATATATAGGCTGTGATATTTATAGTTGATTATATTTATTTGATTACTAAATGCTGGAGGGCAGATCTGCCATAGCCTGGAATGGCTGACTTCTAATTGGGCCACTTATTTGGATAAGTTTATTAGTAAGTTATGACAAGTGGTGTAAGTTTAGTAGTCGCTGATCTTTATACACAAGTTCAGTTTGGGGTCACTAAAGTGGCCAACCATCAAAACATAAAAATGCTTGAAAACTATGCCCAACTCAATATGATACAAGGAACCTTATTTGCTAAATTCATGTGACTTGGCCATTTTGATGTATTTTGACATTCTAAAGCTATTTTGTTTTGACCTTGAAATTACTGTTCATGTAAAGAGCCATTTTAGTACACAATTTAAAACAACCTAAAATCAAAACTGACCCATACTATACACTGGTAATAAATGTATATGGTCATATTAAGAGCGATTCCTCAAATTATTAAGAAGATACAGTTCTTGTTATAGTCTAATGATTTTCGTTTTGTCTGAAACATGTTCTTATGATTAAGCATACCATATAGTCTTCTAACAGTGTTACTAACTCTCTTGCATTTTTGTCTTGAAATCCTGTGTCTGAAGGTATGGGTTTCCCATTTGAGTGCTTTGTTTCCTTGCCACTGTCCTTGACTTGTTCACTAATGGGGCTTGGACCTGGATTTTCTATAAAGTTGGTTTGTGACAATGCCTGTTTTTGTTATATATAAATAAACTTTGGTCATGTCACTGTGCACCATGCATTATCCATTATGTTTCAATTCCCTCTCCCACCACACCATGTTTATTAAGTGAAAGCAAGCAGCTAGCTCAGTGGGGATCTCAATACTCTCAATAAATGAGGTCAACTCAGTTCCGCTCTGCTCCATCCTTTATCCTGTGAACTGGACATCAGTCTAAATCTGCCATCTTTAGGGATGAGGAATCCTGCAGAGAAGTCTTATTTGCTACATGGCGTGGCACCGATCTGTAACATAGTATTATATGCCTTCCTTTTTTTTTTGGATGAGTTTAGTTAAGGAAACTGCAAAAGGACAGCCATTCAAACTGCTGATGTATCTGAATTTCAGTAAAAAAATTGATAAAAAAAGGACATAAGCCCTCATTCTGGGCAGATCGTTTAAGCTCAGTACCGGCTAATGAAAGTGAGGTCTGAATCCTGCCAACTTCTCCTGGCATTTCTTCTCTGTGTCTTCGCTGCTGCCTCTGATGCAAGAAAATGTTGTTTTTTTAGACTGAGTTTCTGCTTCTGCAGTGGCCTACCGTAATATGCAATAAATTAAGTAGAGGAAATGTTGCTGCTCCAGCATGTACCATCAGAGCATGTACCACTAACTGAATGAATTATTAAGATACTGCTGCTACACTAACTGAATTGAAAATTTTATCTGTGCTGTGTTCTCAAAATAGTATGGCACACAGCCAGAGGCCTATTGTCTCACTAATATACATTTCATAACATAGACATATCTATCATATAAATACTGAATAAATATATACTATAATATAAAATTTATAATATTAAATATATATTATTATAAATATATGTCAACTACTACTAAATAATTTTTTAAAGGAAAATTACAGTAATACATTAATTTAATTCACTTGCAAAAAGAAAAAAAATGTAATTTGGGCAAAATATATAAGATAATTGCTGTAGCCTATAAACACAGAAGGTTGTCCCTGGGAGGACTGAGCTAAAAGCACTACTATTTGCTTTTATTAACTTAAAAGAGTCTAAATCTATGAGTCATTTCCAGAAAGAACTGCCAATTGGAAATGATTTGAAGCCAAATGGCAGCCGATGTTTCAAAACATCAAAAATCTTTGCTTTGAACAATGAGAAAAATATGGTCCTTTTAAACAGGATATCAAAAAGATAGTTTTTATCACTGTTCAATCTGAGATCTGCTCTTAGAAGAATAAGACATTAAATTAGAACTTGTTATATTAGTTATATTCGAAAGTTATGTGGTGTTTGCATTGCGTCATTAAGCTTTGAATATTTGTAACGTTTGCAATAAGCTGAGCTGAGCAGTATAGTGATTTGAATTGTCATCGCACTGTTAAATAGATCTAGCATTACACCAACATTACACCAACCACCTGGTCTAAGAGGTAGTGCCAACTGCAAATCTCATGACTTTCCACAATAACTGCAGTTAAAACAATGCATGCACTCACTGAACTTTAACAAAACTGAAGTCAGCATGTGTGCCGAACATTTTATCCCAGTGGCTAAAATGGGGGGCAAAGTTAGTATTAGGCTTCTGATGGTGCACATCATGCTTGCTCGGCCCTCCATAGACGCCAAAGGGAATGAGGCGAGAAGTGGACCACGGGAAGTCATACCCACAGTGATCTTCCACAGACACGTACACATGTGCCACCATGAATGCCCAAGTAGTGAGCAGGTGGCACCTTAGCAGCACTGGGTTGATGGTGGTCCAGAAACCCACAGTGACCAACTCCCAGCCCCCAAGACACTGCGTGGCCAGGGCGAAAGGAGCAGAGAATTCGTGGTGGATGGCATGGAAGGTGACGTACAGCCAGCGGACCTTGTGGTGCAGCAGGTGCCAGATGAAGTACTGCAAGTCGAAAAGAAGAAGGTTTCCTGTCACGCCGCCAACTAGTTCCAGTAACGTTGGTGCTTGCTCAGGCAGGGGAACGGGGGGTCTCCATGCCCACTGGGCTACAGCTGCTGGGAATACCAGAAAAAAGTGGTTGCGGATTGTGATGCCGGCACAGCGGAGGATCATTGAGGTGTTGGGAAGCTTGGCCGGCTGGATCTTGTACCGGTGAACAGCCGGCCACCTCTCTCCGATAATGTCACAGAGCAGGTAGGGCAGGCAAAGAACGAAGTACGATGACACTGAAAGAATTACAGGGAAGAGGGGCGACCTCAGAGTGTCGGAGTGATGCAGACGCACGTAGTCCCACAAAGGCTGCAAAACAGACTCTCGTCCATACATCTCCCAGAAGGTCTTCAGGAGCATCTTAGAGTTTATATTCACTACTCACAGCACAGATACAATTGTAAATGTTCAAAGATGCAGAGATGGGCTCACCAGTGGTTTCACCATTCGCTGAGGTTCACATGGCTCGGAAGGCAGGGATATCTAGTGACATTCCTCACTAAAATATTTACTCTTCCCTCTATAAATAATGAGTTCGTTTAAAACTCAAACACCAGAGAGAAGAATATAGGATGCTAAAGTCAAACTTTTTATATTCCTCTGTATCTTTAGAAACAGGTGATAAGTAGGATTTCTAGGCTACTACCAGCAGTGCTGCTCTTATAGGCATCTGCCCATTTTACTTGTTGGTCCTGCGACTCGATAAAGCCCAGCAAAAGTGCGTCGAATATCAGTGCCTCAGGCTATTTTATAAGATAGTTTGATGAGAACTGTTTAAGGACATACACGGTGAGATGGCAAAGCTGTCAGAAATGGAGCAGCGAGGCAGAGAAGCAGAAAACGTTGCGCAGCGTTATGGAGTCTTTCGCTTACTGAACGCGGCCCAGGAGCTCTTCTCTGAGATGATCACTGTCAACGCGTTTTCCTATTTTCGAGCGAAAAACCAAAGGATTCATACGAAGCTCTGAGTTCGTCTTCAGCACCGGCTGGAGTGGACAGAGTGGAGGTGAGCCCGGTCGCCAGAGGAAAGGTGTGTGCGTGTGCTCCTCCAGCAGGAGGCAGCAGCGGCAGTCGCGACGCTCCGAGCAGAAGAACAGTAAGTAAACGGGTTAACCTGTAACTGTCCGCGTCGCTCCGAAGCTCTCGGTCTCGACACGTCTACTTTTTTCCAGCGGTTTTAAATACTGTTGAGTTGTGAAGTTTGACACTGCGGTGTTTTTACATCTTATGGAGTCGCCAACCGCCAGTGTCAAACAGGTTAGTGCTTTGTTTTAGAGAACAGTGGATTTTTTTTCCACAACAGTGCGAGTTAGCTAGCTGTAGCTTTAGCGGAGGTGTGCAGAGTCAAGACAGCTTACTCGAGTTGAAGTGCTGCTGCTTAAACCGAATAATAACCAAAGCAGAAGCCGACAACAGCTTACATTACCTTTCTATAAACACACAAAACGTTTTAGCATAGAAACTGAAGTGTGTCACGCGATCTTCTCGGCTTGTGAGATTTTTCTGAAAAATTAATCAAGTTCCAAAGAAAGAGGCCCTGCAAATCAGTTGTATGAATAGAACATAACAAATGTAGCTAGGTCTATAGTATTCGCCCACGTGGGTTATTTTTTCTAAATTATACCTTAGTACAAAGTAAAAGTTGTAATTTAATAATAGATAAAGTGCAGGAGTGGAGCAAATGTAACGCTAACCAGTCGTTACCCACTTCAGGCTAATTCTGTAGCCAGTAGTGCGTCGTTTTATTACATTCAGCTTTTATATTAGCATAACAGACCTACATCCTGCACTGTTCTTACTGTTTTCTTTCTGCATGGAAATTTCTATATCTATTTAGTCTCTATTATATACAGCTTGTTTTTTGGAGGTTTGTTTTACAGTAATTTCTGTCCATATTGCTTTTAAGCATTTTGTTTCCCACAGCCATGTGTGTTCTACATGATTGTCTTACTGATCATGTGCCCAGTGATGAGGAGGAGTTTTCTCTGTTGAATGTGTTTTAGAGACAGATGCAGGTACAGTGTCATAACGTAGCTCAAATGTGTCTCCAGATATAACCCTGATGTAACCCTAATACTCAAAACCCTTTGAGTGACCAAGTGTAGATGAGGTTTATATATATATATATATATATATATATATGTATGTATGTATGTATGTGTGTGTGTGTGTGTGTGTGTGTGTGTGTGTGTGTGTGTGTGTGTGTACTTGAAACAAACAAGCTAACTAAAAATGCGGGATGGGGACTCAATACATACAATCAACTATATTGGCACAACTTATGATGGTGGTGTTTTGATTGATTCAGGCTGATTGAGGAAAAAAGAAGGAAATGATCTAAGGTAATATGGTTACTCAAATTATAATGCTCAGCCTAATAGATGAAGCAATGGAAAGTGTGTAAAAAAAACTCTTGAATTGAACCCTGCATTGCTTTAACATGTCTCATCTACCATGCTGAGTGAACATGTGCAGAATATCACATACACTTCTGCACAACTAAACAGTATCTTACCTGTTAACGTCTTGATATGGTGTTGTATTCATAATCTCGTTTACAACCGTTGATATCTTCAGGCTTAATGGACTTTGAAATAGGCCTGTTTGTATATGCACACATTCACTTACTCACTCACTGAGCACTTCAGCAAGTACACCTCTTTGTTTTTGCTATCATTATCCATTTTATCAGTTCCGCTTACACGTTGCAGTTCTAAAACTACAGACTACTTTGTCTGTTTTCTGGCATATATTTTAGCCCCCTGTCGCCCCTTTTTTATGGTTGGGTAATGATCCACCAAAGAGTACTTGCTCTGTGGGGGCCCTGACCATTGAAAAACAGGGCAAAAAAGACTAACAAAGTATACAATGGAAACAGATGAAACTATAGTCTGTAATTGTAGCTCCACTTACTATATAGAACTGCTCCTATATAGTAAGTGCAGTTAATAAAATGGACAGTGAGTGCAGAAACAAGGAGGTGTTTGTGATAAAGTGCTCAGGGAGTGTGTATTTAACATGTAGTATTATGCAAAAGCTAGTCACATATGCACCTTATTTAAAGTGAATCACTATTATTTAAAACTATTTTAGTCAAGTAAATGTCAAAGACAACGCTTTATATACTTAATTTACAAAAATATTGATAATATAGCAGTCAAGTAATATGGTAGTAAGTTATTTATTATCAGTATTAGAAAAAATGCAGGAAATATATTTGACAGAAAGCCAAAGTGAATTTTTTTTATTGCCCTTTATTTCTTTGTTGACAAAAGTCAGAAATGTTGGTATTTTGGTTTATATTAAATATATACTCAGGTGCGGTATTCAATTTGTTAAAGAATTTGTATCTTTATTTTCAGGCCTAGGATCAGGCCTTGAGATTTACTGCCATAATTGATTTTATTATAATGTGAACTTTGTAACCCCCATTTTCTCTCCTTTTTGGTAATACAGAACACATTCAGTGATGTTGAGGTCTGGGTACTGGTGTGGTCAGTTCATTCTGAGAACCTAGCAGCTTCTTGGTTTAAATTCTGTTTCTCAGTAACAACATTTTGATAGCTGGACATCCTTTTAGACCTATAGCACGGAGTTGTCTTCTTACAATATAGGCGGGACAGAAGCACCTGTGGGTTTTTAGATCTAAAGCTATAGTCTAGACAAAAAGACAAGATCCTTAAATATTGATTGATGGTGACGGGTTTGGTGGTTTATGAGGTCTTGTATGGCTGTATAAGTGTATAATTTTTTCTATATCCTTCTCGTTAAACTCCTCTTTTCTTTGAAAAACTGGAAGTGGAATTGTGCAGGTGGATTATTTAATATTTAATTTTATCACACTATCCAGTTGTTTTACTTAAGGGCTGTTTTGACGGGTTAAATAAAAATTGGTCTTTTTTTATTATCAATATATTTAATACAAATATCTTATATAAACAATGTCACAGAGTTGGAGAAATAAATATGTAAAGAAGCTAGAAGAGATATTAAGTGTTTATCATTAATCATTATTGCATAAATACACAATGTAGAATTATTTTTATTGCCTTTATTCTATTAAATAATCATTCACAATTGTTTCCTCAGCCATCTGATGTAGACGGTGGGGAGGCCTCTGCTCCTGTGACACAGTCTGAAAAGGAAAACAGGATCCAGACAGATAAGAGTAGGCAACAAGCTTCTCAGAAGGCAACTGGCACCACAAAGCAGTTATGCCGCTTCTACTCCCAGGGCCGCCACTGCTGCTATGGAAAGAGGTGCCATTTTCTTCATCAGAAGGTTGCACCCTCGGAGGCACTGAGGGAGCTTGAATACAGACCTGCCCCCAGGTCAGAGTACGTTGACAAGAAAAGCACTGCTGATGCTCATTCTCCAGTCCTTCAGCAGTCAGACACGTGTGGTGGTTCTGAGAAGGTGGACCATTCACCCCCTTCCAACCCAGAGGCTACTTCGGCCAAGCAGACGCGAGCCCGGAAGCCCTGCCGCTACTTCATATCAGGTTTCTGTGCTATGGAAGAGCGCTGTCGCTTCTGGCATCCACAGCAGTTTCCTCCAGTGGAGGACCAGCCCGTGGGACCCAAGGAAAGGAGCAGAGGTGGGGCTAGACAAGTGGCTAGCCGGCCTCCTACAGCTCTGGAGCAGGTCAGACTGGCTGATCTAACTGAGGAGATGTCCAAGAAACTCAGGGATACAGAGATTTCCCAGCTGATTAAGAGGTTCCCTAAGGACAAGCTCATAGTGCAGGAGAGAGAGGATGGCCAGCTGACCTATTACAGAGTCACTGTGGAAGCCTCCGATCCAGAATGGGTAAAATGCTGGTGTCTACGATCAAGATCAGTTTGTGGGGAAATCTTAGTCTAATGGTACACAAACATGTGTCTGGATGCTGTAGTAAGAGTTAAGAGAACTTTAAGGGTCAGAATAGTTCAAGTCTGACATAGAAAAGTGCAAGAATGGCTTAAAATCTTAATCAGGGAATTTCCTAAATACCCCTTTGGTTGTGCCGTAATTAGGTCTGAGTTCATTTACAAGACAGACAGTGTAACACATTTTGTTTTGAGTATGTTAATCTGGGTTTTGGAAATGCTGAACATTTGTCTGCCACTTTCGAGCTTCTAGCCAGGGAATTAATTTTCAGTCAACCTAGCCTCAACATTTATGTACTTTTTCAAAATTCTCAGTGGATTAATGTAGAGCCAGTGTTTTTTTTTCAACCTGTCCAATTTTGTATTTTTAATTTTAAGTAACTTTCTGCTAGATAAAAAAGTATTGTTGTGTACTAAGATGTTATATTATGGAACAGCAATATAAACCTAGAGTGCAGGGAATTCTTTAAAAAAGTAGTGTTTTAGGGAGAAAAGCAAAAAGTGTGCCAGGAAAAAGTAAACTTCATTAATGCAGAGTTTTTTGTACCACTTTATGGATTATTCTCTACCTCAGTCCCTAAAGTAGACAAAGACATTTAACACCACTAATCTAGTGTATCGGCTATCAGCCAGTCGTGCTGAAAAGTGATCAGCGATCAGGATCGGCCTCATAAATGCTGATCGGTCCATCTCTATTTATTATACATGTAAAGGTGGTGTAGTGGTTAGCACTGTCACCTCACAGCAAGACGATCCGGGTTTGATACCCGGTCTGGGCTGCTCTGTGTAAAATTAGCATGTTCTCCCCTTACATGAGTGGGTTTCCTCCGGGTACTCCGGTTTCCTCCCAAATGTCTAAACACACGCATGTTGATTGGTCACTTAACTGCCCGTAGGTGTGAGCGGGTGAGTGGCCATGCCATGGACTGGTGAACTGTCCATGGTGTACCTCCCTTTACCTGATGATGTTGGAATTGCCTCCAACCCGCCCTCCCTCCGTGGATGAATGGATATTTATTTAAAGGCCAGTTTGGATTACGTTAGCTAGAACAGTGGCACCAATCTCTGTTTTTCTGTTTATCTTTTATTTGTTTAAGAATTGTAACTTAGCTTATAATTTGTACTGTAGACATTTTTTCTCTTTCTCATGACAACAATCACTAGATTGACAACAGAGTAGTTTTTTTGTTCTCTTAACAAGGAACACAGAACTGCTGCATACTGAAAAGACAGAGCCTCAATTTTTAAATATGTTTTGTATATGTACAGCTGGTTTGTTTGTATGTTATTAACCTAATTTTGCATTATAAGATGTGCTGTTTATTTTACAGCCTTATGACTTAAAAGAAATGGACATCATGGTTAGCTTTCCTGAGAACTATCCTCAAGAGGTATGCGCTTATACTTAAAATTATGTAACTTTTTTATTGTTTGCCTCATCGCTCAATTATGTTTCAAACTAAAATGCCTTAAAACAAAATGTTACATTAACCCCTAGGTGTTTACTGTAGACGTTCCAGAGGACCAACACTTGCCATCAGTGATGGGGAGGTAAGGGCTTTGTTTGACTGTATGTGTCTAATACAGCAACAAAATGGAATAGTTCAGATGGAATTGAACAGTCCTGGATTTTCACATGGATGCATCTCTGCACGTTCAGACATGTACAGTTGTCATCACAAGAGTGGCTACAAGCCAAGCATGCGACCGGCCATTTAATGGGGAAGGTGGAGCTGCTCTTCCGGCCTTACCTGCGCTGGTTGGACCGCAGCATGGAGAGGCTCTTCACTGAGGGAGCAAGGCAGGTGAGCTCAATTACTGTAGCAGATGTTAATCAGATTAATAGTGCTGATCTAGGATCAGTTTTCAGATTTTTTTATCTTAAACAATGCAAATAGACAATGAGCAGGGTCAGGAAGATTACTCTCTCCGTCCATCTGTTGGACCATGTCGTCAGTGACATATCCCCAGTGATTTCTTTGCTATCTGTGGTTGATGATGTAACTGGCTGTCCTCCTCCCAATCATTTAACAAGATGCTAATGCCTACTAACTGATTTAACAAAATGAGAGTTAGAGCCTGTTTACACCTTGCATTAATACATGTTTCATGTACAGATCATATCTGGACATACTTTGGCCAGATTTTATTTGTACTTTTCATTCGTCCCCACTGTCATCAGATAAGATCAGGTTGTACTTCTCCCGCAAGAAAATAGCACATCAGCACTCACCCAGCTTGGCCTGGATGCTTTCATTGGAGTGCAGGAAGGCTCTTGGTTTGGGTCTGACTTCAGCATTGAGTGTCCCCAATCTCTCACTTTGTGGTATATACTCTAACCTGGTAGTCGGTGCTCAACAGGCATATTTCCTCTCACGTAATCTTATATCACTTTGAGTGATTGAGTGATCTACCATTTTCTCTGATGTTTTAATAAACCTAGAGAAATGTGAATGATACAGTACACACAGCGGCTAGTATTACCATTCACATTTACCCAATCCCTTCTCTTGCTTATCACTTTGCTGCATCTTTCATGCTGTTATCTGTAATGCACTCATACATTGGCTGTAACTAATGGGGGAAAAACACTATTAATCAGCTATAGTAAAGAGGGTGTCAGTTTTAAGCAGTACTTGCCCTCACTATTGTTTCCAGCTGAAAAAAGACATTGAGCTGGAGAGAGCGGGGATACAGTTTGTCCCCTATGAGCAACTCAAGGCAGCGGTGTGTAGGAACACAGATGTTGGGTCTTCAGCTGAGCATCCTGATGCCTCATCCTGTGGAGATTCTTTGGCAAGAGAATCAAAGGAGGAAAAGAAGTTGGGACGTGAGGCTGGGGTAGAGGAAGAGATGGAGCAGGGTGATCTCAGCGGCGATGAGGAGAGCAGGAGCCAACAAGTCGAGAACATCAAAAGCAGTGAGCCACGGAAAGGCACAGAGGTCAAACTGCTGGGCCTAAGGCTGGGAGAGGGCACAGCTACTGTGGTGGCTAAACAGATTACTGTGTCTCTGCAGTGCAGTAGGTGAGTTGGGCTGTCACAATTGATTATACGAGTGCTTGAGTAATCTTGCAATTTTACATTTTTTAACCAACCGTAATATATATTATGCACATCATTTTCAAATATTTGAGAGTACTTTATCAAAGAAGTTAAAAATAAAGTACATTTCTCTGAGGCTAAGATCAGAACAAGGACATTTTCCTTATCTGTAGGTGTAAAGTGATGTCTGATCTAACCCTGAGTGGCCGACTGACCTGCACAGCTCAATGCGAGAAGTGCGGGGCGGGTATTAGTGCTGCATTCAGACCCAGCATGCTCCACCACTACAGTGATGTGCTGGGCTATCTGGACCTGAATGCAGCTGTGCCTGTGGACCTGGTACTGCAAGACTGTGAGTTGATTGTGGGATGCCTCAGCTGCAACAAAGAAGACACATTTCAGGTTTGGTTAACACATTCAGAAATGTTCTTATTTATCGATGTATTTCTGACCATTTACACATCTAAGCAATGTTGTGTTTCATTGGAAATATTTCCACAGTTTGGGACATTATGGGAAATACAAACAAATAAAGCAATGTTTCTAACATTTACATTTTTGACTTTTTTTTGCAGACTGTATGAATCCAATATATCTAATGTTTTGTTTTGTCCACTTCATTTGTTAATATGCATTCATTGCTGCGTTTCAGGCCTACAACACATTCCAAAAAAAGTTGGGATCGGTCTGTTGTGGGTTAGTAACAAGGTGTAAAAAAATATGATGTCAACATGTGTGTTTTTCAACAAGACAATGCAAACCCACATGCTGCATTTTGAAAAATGTGACAATGACAGCTTTTATGAATTGTAAAAAGGAATGGCAACAATAAATAGTGGTAAATTCTTACAGACCTGAAATGCAGAAATGAATGTATATTAACAAATAAAATGAAACAATGTGTTTTTCATTTGCATTATCCATAATGTCCCAACTTTTTTCTGATTTGGGGTTGTACATGCGTTATGTAATCAATACCATATCTTTTTTTTAACAAGCCTCTTTTTTCTTGAACCTTATTTCTTTCTCTGACTCTGCTTTTAGAATTTGTCCTATGGACAGAACAAGGAAACAAACTGCCAGCACTGCCACAGCAAACTCAGCATATTTGTGGAGGCCACACGTTTTCAGTATATTCAGCCTAAGACCACACGTCAGACAGGTCATGTCATAGTCTTTAATCTCACTTCAGAAAATCCCAATTTCACTGGCGATCACTTTGTTCACTGGAAAGGGATGCTTTTGATACCTTCTCACTAACACAAGTTAGACAAACCTCCTGCTTTCATCCTGGTGCCATCTACTTGCACTGTGCAGATTTTGGCACCAGCCCCTGCTCTATTTAGAGCTTAAATGGAGCATAACATTTGCTGACATAAAGCCTTGAGACAAGCTCCAGTTCTATTTTGGTGACTCGCTCTCCCTGGCACGTTAGGTCAACACTGAACATTTTAGTTTAGTTAAATATTTGTATAGCACTGAATTTGAACGGTGGATGGGATTTTGCTGGTTGTTTTTAACTTGTATTATCTGTTCTCTAACACAGTTGAAGGATCTGCTCAATATAGTCGACAATATATTCGAGACCCTGCAATTCAGTCAGGAAAACCCCTTCCCGACAAAGGTGCCTGCAAGCACTTCAGACAAAGTCATCGCTGGCTTAGGTAACAGCTGAGACAATGGTTTCTCTTGTTGTTAGAGCTAGGATATTATTGAGCATTATTTATTCAATTAAATTTTTAAAAAGCTACACGTACTGAGCACTTTATTATACACTATACAGATAACAGATAACGGCCAGTGTCTTTCTTGGCTCTCTTCATGGCATTGATTTCTCATGTGCCCATACACATCACAGGTGCTTGTCTGCTCAATACAATTGTACAGAGTAGTTTTCTGAGATACCGTAGAATGGTGTAGAGACTGGTGGGCATGGTAATCCCAAGCAGTCAGCAGTTATTAAAATCAGCCCAAATGGCACCAACAGTCCTTCCACTTCCCCACTCTGATGTTTGCTGCAGGCCCTGATCTGTATGATTTTAAGCACGACACTGCTGCCACATGAGTGCCAGATTAGATTACTGCATAATAGAGTAGGTGTACAGTGTTCCTAATAAAGTGCTCATGTTCTGTGTTCGTTGCATCGTAATGAACATGTTAAATTCACACATCAGCATCAGCTCTGTGTGAGAGCCTGACTGTTATGTTGCAGATATCACAGTGACTTTAAATGCATATTGGAAAGGCAGTCAAGTAAACCTTATATTATTGTTAAAATGCTCACTAAATCCCATCTTAAAATTTGTTTTACAACTACCTACAGGACGTAATGTTACATAGTGTCATGTGAAAGAAAAGTTTAGCATGTTATTGAACAACATTCTATCACAAACAAGTATGTAATGGTGTCACTGAGAAAGTGATATTGCAGGGAGTGCATCCAGAGATGCGTTCACCTCTCTTCTACTCCTAAGAAAATCTCTCTAATTTTCTGAGGACTGTTTCCTCTAGCTAAGTCTTGGCCAATAAGATTTTACAATTAGCTTAGAAAATCTGCCAGACCTTTTGCTTGCCCCATTTAAAAGACAGAACGTCCCCTTCTGCTCTTTTTGGGTCAGCCACTAAATGCTTTCTCTTGCCAGGTTTCCCTGCTGTGGCCGGGCTTACCCCTGTGATGTTTGCCACGATGAGGACCAGGATCATATCATGGAGCTGGCAACCAGAATGATATGTGGCCATTGTGCCAAGGAGCAGGTGAGCTGTGCTAGTGTACTTGCTGATGAAATATGTTTTAGCTTGTACTTGCCTGATGATTTATAATTGTGTTGTCTCATCCCTATAGCCATATAGCAATGGCAGGCCATGTGTAGCATGTGGAGGTATGATGACCAGAGGAGCTCATACAAGCCATTGGGAAGGAGGACTGGGCTGCAGGAACAAGGTTAAAATGAGCAGGTACATGTAGCTCTGTCTCTGTACCGTACTGTTCAAGGCATTTCCTTGCCAGTCACATTATGTTATGATGAGCGACCTATCAAACCAATCATTGTTTTATCTTTTTTTTTTTTTTTTCACAGGAATGACCGTCACAAATATACCAACACATGTAAAACCATGTCAAAGAAAGCAAACAGTGAGAAAAAGTAGACAAAAAACCCTAGCAATCAGTTTATTAATCAATCAGTCTAATCTAATCAAGTAGTCAGTATTTAAATTCAAATTGAAAGACTTAGACAGGCTCTGGACCTAAAATCTGTGATTGCCTTTTGTCCAAACATAAGACCAGCCACCTTTGCAAACCTGAACAGCTTCCAAGGCTGAAGAAGTTCTATCTGACCTCTTGGAGTGATGTTTTGAGCCAATGCAAGAGAGCACAGCACATTACTGAGATTTAACTTCTATTTTGTAAGCCACCAACAAAATGCAGATCTTATTTTGTTTCACTGAGGATTCCGTAATGAAATGCCACCAGTTTTTTACATTATGGATGTGCATCCAAACTGTCTTTAAGGCCCCCACAACCTCTACAATTCCATTAAGTAAAATATTAAACAAAATTATTCTTCTCATCACGATTAAGATAAAAATCCCAAATAGCAAATGTCAATTGTACATCAATAAAATTTGATTTAAATGAAGATGTTCATAATAATCTACATAAGTAATACAAACTGTAATTTACTTCTGTGTATAATGAACAGTAGATTATCAGATTGAATTTGTTAAACAGAAACTGATGAACAAAAGGTTCCAGTTAGAATTCAGAAAGTGGAACATTCAGGTTATTGAGGTTGGTGGTAATCCTGAACAGGAAAACATACCATATCATGGCTTTTCGAAAAGGTCTGGGTGTCTGGATCAGAAGTATAAATAAGGCTGAGAGCTTGCACCTTAGCATGTTTTTCAACAGCTCACTAGAGAAACAACATACAAGATGTGGAACAGCTTCCTTACAGCTCCCTACTTCCAGGACTTCAGACCAGATTCTTTAGCCACTGTGGGACTACCTGGTATCCCACCATTACTCCCTGGTCTCCTTGCCTTTCTTCCCAGTCATGCTTGCTTTTTCCAGCTACTTCATCTTCAGCTGTCCTTTTGTGATTCTGGACCTCCTGGGAGAGTGGGCTTTTACAGCTACAAGATCCACTTTGCTCATTTTTGACACCCAGTACTTCTTGTGACACATGGCTCCCCACAGGAACGGCCACCTGTACCTGGATCAATGCAGTCCACAATTTTTGGCACTTCCGCCAGTGTAGAAAAAAACAGACTGAGAAAAGCATCTTGAATGAAAAGTATGATTAAATATGTCTACTTAACAGATTTTCTGTAAATCGGGAAAGGTGTTTTAAACATTCTCTTCTATAATCCTGGTAATAAAAATATATAATAAACTATATTTTCTTACAATCTTGTGTTATTCTAAACTGTATTTAAAGTTTGTCTTGTAGTGCTATGTTGTAGAACTTACAACTGAATAATCCTGTAAAGGTGATATTATTTAAAATTGGGCATGGCAGCATGATGTATTGCTATGAACAACACTTATTATAATTTTATCAGTAGTCTGCAGGATTACTGATGAAATACTCACTATGTCTGTGGTTTTACCTACACATGTCAGTGGTATTCTGCAGATGAAACAAGGAGTTTAAGTTTAAACGAGAAGAAAGCAGTTTTTTTTGTGGAGGACAAATGGACCCTCATTAAAATATTGTTTGTGGACTACTGTGTGAAGGTAATCATGCACAATGTGTGTAACAAACATTTGGGGAAAACTATTTTTTAAAGGCCACCAATGTCACATTGTGATGATGTTATGTGGTTGGAGTGGGTCAGTCCTACAGAAAATTAGAGAATGTAAAAAAAACAGTTATTTTAATACTGTCTATTTTTTACTAATAAATAATTCTGCTATATAATATGTTTGGAGGGTATTAGACATTTACAATATTATGGGGGCTATAGGCTTCCTGAAATTAAGTCTGGACTCATATATACTGGAAACAGAATGCAGAACTGACCAAATTAATCTACAAATGCAGCTTAAGCACATAAGTCCTAATTCTGTTTTATGGTATTAATATTAGCTGTTGGCAACAAATTCCATGAAATACTATGTACACATAATGGGACTCATAAAGAACTGCTGTTCTGTTTTTAACACATCCTTAACCATCCTAACAAATCTTTGTAGGTGGTTCTTGGCCAGGTTATGTGAAAAGACTACCATCAGTCAAGCAGCACGCTGCTGCTTACTTATAGATCAGTTTGTAATGGTTACGTCACTGGCAGTTGCACATGCATTGTGATTGCAAAAAAACATGTAGGCAAACGACAAGATCCACAAAATCTGCAGTTGGAGCCCAGAATAGAGATAAAAAAAATCGAATGGCCTTTTATAGTTTTTATAATATATCATCATTGAAGAGGCCTTTTGAAGCAAAACACGGGTGTTTATGATTGCTTTAAAAAGCAGTGAGGCAAAAAAAAAGCATGATTTGGCAAATGAGGACATGGATTTGCTGTAAACCATAGATGTAGATAATGTTCTCCTTTGCCCCTAGAAGCCCAGCCCCCTCAACTTTGGCCATGTAGTTGTATCTATGACCCACTGACCCCACAGTGAGTATGGGTCAAGAAACATTACCCCATTGCTAAAGGGGACTGTATTAGTGTACATCAACCTGTCTTCTGCTGGCAAAAAAAACAAAACTGGAGAAAGTGTCAGGATGATACATATTCCTATAATCCTACACCTGAAACTGCTTTGCTAATTGTCACTTTTTACCACCAGTTAAGCTCTGCCCACAAAACATGTCCTTTCTGTTTACAAACACAAAATGGTCAATTTCAATTCACATTAAATGTTTAATTTACTGTGTGCTAGTTTGACTGAATAATAAGCCTTGTGTACAAAAGCCTGTTGCAGATTTAGAAACCTTGTGTAATGTTAGGCGGTATAAGCCAATACTGAACCGCATTTTCCCCATTTTGAAAGGACATACACATAACACATGATTTTACCACATTGGGTTTGCAGTAACTTTAGCTAGCCTGCTTAAAGCTAACTTGACCACCAGGAACAGCTGATTGACTTTTTCCACTCCTCTCATTTTTCCACTGAGAATGGTGGCATTATTTATTGTTTTCATGCTATGCTTTTTCTTGACAAGCTATTTATGTACACATGAAGCCTTGCAGTAAATAACTATTAGAAATTTGTTTCTGGTCTTTAAAATGGATCTGTCTAAATTACTATTACTATTGTCCCAAGATCATTATTCACAAGTTAGACTGACAGCATTCATAACTCACACACTGAGAGCAAAGAAAAACAGAAACCAGACATTGTCTATGAACGTAGTCGGATAAGCTGCAGAAAATGGTGAATTGTCTGGTAGGTGCAGTCCTGTTTGAACTGTGTTCCATTGTGTGTCGGATTTCTGAATTGTTTTGCTCTTTTGTGAAGGAGGTGCAAATGTAAAGTCTGACACAGAGGTATATATCAGGGGTGTCCAAACTTTTTTCAAAGGGGGTCAGATTTGACAATATCAACAGAGTAAAAAATTGAGAACATACTGCACATTTTGTCTGAACATGTGCTGAACAACATTCCTGCATTAAGTATCTTCAGTTTTTCTCATACATACTGTATATCAACTCTGGTATTGGCTCAAAACTTGTATTGGCAGCTTTCTTTAGCTGGCCTATAGACGAGACCCAGGGACGGATCATCCAATAGATATGGGTACCTAGGCCTAATTAGATTTGTGGTGGGAACTAGCTGAACAGCATAAAAAATGACTTCTTTTAAGTTACTGAATACAATTCTGAGGCTCTCTGAATCATTCCTAACTGATTTTCTACTACAATCACTGCTTAACAACCATTCAACTATTCTGCATTACCTCAATCAGGCTATTTCTTAGAATGTAAAATATGTGTCTGTAAAAGCAAGACCTCAAACTTTGATAAAACAGAGAAGCAAAAGTTCAGTGAAAACAGTAAAATTATAGGGAAATTATACGGTCTCTCGTCTTCAACTGGGTCACGTCTCTCTCTCTCTTTCTCTCTCTCTGTGACTGTTTTTATTTCAGTGTGCATTTTGCAGGTTAGCTGCTAGGCTGAGGCTAACTTTATCAGGTTATAACACAGAATCACTGATACATTAGCTATTTTAAATGCTTATTTGCAGCAGAAACAAAAATGTCTGAAACAAAAAAAAATTTGTCTCAAAACTAGGAACCAAATCTACTTGTTTTGAAGGGCCCTGTTTAGTTGGTCCACCCTTACCCGTGATCCAATGGGCATCATTGTCTGTAGTGTTCGGCAAACTTTAAGGGTGAGGCATAAATTACAATAACCGATAATAATTGTTGATATTTAATTTAACAGTAAAACAAATACACATCTCTCTTTAGTGCGCCTTCAGAAGCTCTGCCCCCCAAATTTATGGACACAGTCCCGAGGTGAATGACACTGGTCTAGAAAACTTGTGAGTTTGTGTCTATGAAACCTTCATACAAACTGTCCAGACTGTTGTTTCTGTGAAACATAAGCACAAATAAATGATGTTATGTAATTGTCCTGCAGAAACAGAGCAACCACCTTTTACCTTCCGATGACTTTCAACTCTCAATAATACTGGAATCAGCTTCTTTAGCTTGATGAGCCCTTTACTCCTGCCAGATATAAGAATTGTTTTCCATCTTTGTTCTTCAGATTTCTCTGGCATCTCCCCTTCTTGGAATTCACCACATACGGGTCAGGCCTAAATTTATAGCTCACCAGATAATTCTTCCCAGAAGCTTATAATTTGATGTAATTTGACTAGCAAGTGTACAGCGCTACCTGAGTGAGTTAAGAAGTTTATTAAAGGCTACAGTAGCTGTGAGCCAAGGTTTCTAAGCCAATATGTCGGCTAAACAGTCTTACATGGGCCAGAAATGAACCCCAGTTAGACTAGAAACCAGCCAAGAACTGTTGTTACTAAGAGCAACTGCAAACAAAAAATCCAGACACAAAGCACAAAAGTGATTTGAACTGAGAAATTAATCTGTTTAATATGAACCATTTACTCCAATTGGAACATAATTCAGGCTACAGACGAATTAGATTATTTAAAGAAAGGGAAATTTTCCTTGTCTCAGTCTCAAGGCTGGGAATGAAGGTAATCCCATACAATATAGACATACAATTTTTTTTGCTGTGTCTGGGCTTTACAGCAGGTCAGAGTGTCAGAAGTATAAATAAGGCTGAAATCTTCCACCTCAGTATATTCTTCCAAAAGCTCACTGGAGAAACAATGAACAAGATGTGGAACGTCACCGAAGTTTCCTTACAGCTGCCTACTTTCAAGACTTCAGACCGGCTTCTCCAGCCACTGTGGGACCACCTGGTGTTCCACCATTACTCCCTGATATCCTCACCTTTCTTCCCAGTCATGCTTGCTTTCTCCAGCTACTTCATCTTCAGCTGTCCCTTTGCAATTCTGGACCTCCTGGGAGAGCGGGTTCCTTCCTTCTACAGCTACAAGATCCAGAAGGAGAGGCGACCTACCGTCAGCATGATGATGAGGAGTCTGGGCATGGCGGTGTACAACCACCTGGTGTACGTGGTACCAATTGTTTTGATCAACAGTGCAGTGATGCCACCTCCTCAGCTGCCTGCTATTGCTCCAACAGTGTGGGAGCTTTTCTCTGGGGGGCTTGGTGCCTTGCTCATCTTTGACACCCAGTACTTCTTCTGGCACATGGCTCACCACAAGAACGGCTACCTGTACAAGTGGGTCCACGCCATCCACCATGACTACATCTCACCCTTCTCCTGGTCCACTGAACACCTCAGTGCTGTGGAGCTGATGACCGTGGGCTTCTGGAGCAACCTGGACCCTCTCCTTCTTCAATGCCATCCTCTGACTACATGGACCCTCACCCTTTTCAGCATATGGTTGTCTGTTGAGGACCACATCGGCTACGACCTGCCCTGGACCCCAAGCCGCCTGGTGCCATTTGGACTGCTTGGAGGAGCTTTAGCTCACGACCTTCACCACCAGAAGCCAAGCTGCAACTTTGCACCTTTCTTCAGTCACTGGGACAAACTCTTTGGCACTTCCAACAATGCAGAGAAACGGACTGAGAAAAGCATTTTGAACGAGAAAGAAGTTTAAATATTATCTTAACAGCTACAGTTTTTTATGTAAATAAATGAACTAATATAAAATGAAGATTGTAAACACTATTTATTATACTGTATTATGTATTCTCCTATTTTTTTTGCTGTTGTCTTTATTAACCATGGTTAAAATTAATAAACCATATTTTATTAAATATGCAGTCCAGCATGTCGTTGAAATCTGTCTACAGAATTTAATTTTACTCTAATCTAATTTTCTAGCTTTCATGAGTCAAGACGTTCTGGTAAGGAATGGTATTGCATTTTAGAACTGCATTTGAGATTGAAGCCTGAGATCTCTTATGATTTCCCGCTCTGGCACAGACCATCACTGACTGTTGATGGCTTTGAGGAGGGTGGATTCTAGTCAGGCCCTCAGAACCTCTAGAAGCTGGATACATCCTCTCTGTCACCACAAACCATGAGAACCAGGGGCTAACCTTCTGTTTAGGAGTTCCCACAATAAGCCAGTCTTGGGTCTCTGTGCCAATTGTCCTCAAGAAAGGGTTTCTATAAAACACAAAGAAAAAAAAGGAGGCATCCCTGTTGTAGCATGGCATATTTTCACTAATCTCACAGTTAGCTGAGTAACTAATCTGGTTAGCTACATAATATTACAGGATTCATCTAGAAGTGATGTAAACTACTGTAACATTTGGAGCTTGTTCTTCATGCAGCCCACAGTATTAGGCTTATTACCAACTTCATTACAGTGAGAGAGTTGTAGCAGGTAGCTAATCAGAATTAGGGTATTGGCAAAAAAAAGAAAGATTAATGAAACAGTTTGAAGTTAGCTCTGGCACTTAAGTAGAATGAAAACTAGTGAAACAGTAGCAGAGAGCTGATGAGGTGGCATCACTACACATGTGGATAAAAAACGACTGGTACCATAAAGACCAGTTGTACACTGCCAGGCTTAGGATCCTCATCGATGACAATGGTAAACTAAAACTTGATTGAAGTTAAAAGGCACATGGGTCACTATCTTTTTTCTCCACAAGTGTAGTTTTGCCATTACATTTTTGTCTTTAGATAATAGTAATGTTGATACATAAAAATTGAGATTGGTGCTACTAAACTTTGTCAAAAAAGATTTTCTTACATACCACACAAGACACACTACATATAAGACAATAAAGTGTATTGATGTTAATCATGTATAACAGAGCCATTAAAAAAATGTAATTAAAATGAAAAAAAAAAGTAATTAAACCTAATAAATAACTTTAGCGACTTTCCACTTTGTATGACTTATTTATACACAGTCTCTAACTGATAAGTAGATTTACCTAAACATCTTTTTCATTCAAAATGCTTTTCTCAGTTTACTTTGTGCATGAGACGTGTTCTTGTGCAGTGTTTCTTGCTAGTTTTTTTAGCCCAGTTACTAGGGTCCATATTTATTTACCAATGTCAAGAAAAGCTGTGACGAATTTCATGAAAACATAAGTACACCATTTATCTGATGAGTATGACATGAAATAAATAAAGACTATTTTAATGTTTGTAAATAAAATGTTTTGTGGCGGAGCGATTGTAGAATGTGACAGTTAGCAGATCAGTGTCAGATGTAGGACTATAAGAATATGTATCCTCCTGGCGTCTTCTCAAGTGAGCAAAGTACTTTTCACAAAGTGAGCATAGATCTCAGGCTTCAATCTCAAATGCAGTCCTAAAATGCAATTCCATTCCAGTGTTAATTTTGACAGCAAATTTTGATTTAGTCTTAGTCGTAGTCTTTTGACTAAAATGTCACTTAGTTTTAGTCATAATTTAGTCATCTGAATTGTTTTTAGTTTTAGTCTAGTTTTAGCCGACTAATTATCATAAGAATATAGTCTAGACTAAATCTACAGTCGATTCAGATGACTAAAATATAAAGGGTGTAAAATGTAATGCTTTTTCTTCAGTTCCCTTGAATTATATAAGTCATTATATATACTTTATACATTATATATATATATATATATATATATATATATATATATATATATATATATATATATATATATATATATATATATTATTTATCTCTAATTTATTTAATAGTTGTTACTAGTGCTGTCAATCTAATTAAATTGCATGCTCTGTGGTTAACTAATCTACATTAATTGCATTTATCACTTTTTGCTATGGAAATATTTTTAATTGTGCAATTCAAATAAATTTTGGCATAACAGTAAATCAATAAATGAAAAACTGCCACATCTCCAGGTCACAGTGTTTATTAGAGACACTAATTATTGTAAATAAAACTAGTTAATCTGTTTCGTGCACTTTCTAGTGTGTACGGAGAGATTTGGAACACGATCATCAAACGCAGATGGTTCGCTAGCTAGTCTCCCGACTCTGTCTCTGCACATATAGCGTTTTACCTGCTTCCCACATACCTGATCAACTAATCTGATCATTAACACCACCTTACTGAGTTAATACAGTGTTTACAGCAGGACACGCTCTAAACTGTTCAGGGCAGTGTGCTTTCAGGACTAGGATTAAGCAAGGCTAAACTAGCGTTAGCAGTGGTAAAGGGCTGATGTCCAGCGCGGTGTGGTGATTTTCTGTAAACACAAACGCTAAACTCTCTTTCTCTCTGCTAACACTGTCTAGATAACTTAGTTCCATCATGATTAGCGGCAGTTCACAGACCCGTATGGGGTTTCCCGGGTTTAGACCAAATTTGTGTAAGTGTGCGTTTGATTGACGGCTACTCAGCTTGTCCCGCCTCTCCATATATATATATATATATATATATATATATATATATATATATATATATATATATATATATATATATATACGCCGAAGTAGTTCTGATTGGATGTTTTCCTAACTTGTCCCTGCCTTTCACAAAACTAAATCAGTTCTGATTGGATGTCGTCCCTGCCAAACATATTCATCTCGTTTTTATTCGTTGACTAAAGTGTCAATCAATTTCGTCATAGTTTTTAATCCTTTCTGTAGATTTTAGTTTTCGTCTCCTTCTCAGATCGTTGACGAAAACTATGACGAAAATAGTTCGTCAACGAAATTAACACTGTTCCATTGTGAACATCTTGACCAGAAAATTAGATAACTAAGTAAGTCAAATTTCAAGGACACGCTGTACTGCATATTTAATAAAATATGGTTTATTAATTTTAACCATGGTTAATAAAGACAACAGCAAACAATAAATGAGAGAATACATAATACAGTATAATAAATATTGTTTACAATCTTCATTTTATATTAGTTCATTTATTTACATAAAAACTGTAGCTGTTAAGATAATATTTAAACTTCTTTCTCGTTCAAAATGCTTTTCTCAGTCCGTTTCTCTGCATTGTTGGAAGTGCCAAAGAGTTTGTCCCAGTGACTGAAGAAAGGTGCAAAGTTGCAGCTTGGCTTCTGGTGGTGAAGGTCGTGAGCTAAAGCTCCTCCAAGCAGTCCAAATGGCACCAGGCGGCTTGGGGTCCAGGGCAGGTCGTAGCCGATGTGGTCCTCAACAGACAACCATATGCTGAAAAGGGTGAGGGTCCATGTAGTCAGAGGATGGCATTGAAGAAGGAGAGGGTCCAGGTTGCTCCAGAAGCCCACGGTCATCAGCTCCACAGCACTGAGGTGTTCAGTGGACCAGGAGAAGGGTGAGATGTAGTCATGGTGGATGGCGTGGACCCACTTGTACAGGTAGCCGTTCTTGTGGTGAGCCATGTGCCAGAAGAAGTACTGGGTGTCAAAGATGAGCAAGGCACCAAGCCCCCCAGAGAAAAGCTCCCACACTGTTGGAGCAATAGCAGGCAGCTGAGGAGGTGGCATCACTGCACTGTTGATCAAAATAATTGGTACCACGTACACCAGGTGGTTGTACACCGCCATGCCCAGACTCCTCATCATCATGCTGACGGTAGGTCGCCTCTCCTTCTGGATCTTGTAGCTGTAGAAGGAAGGAGCCCGCTCACCCAGGAGGTCCAGAATTGCAAAGGGACAGCTGAAGATGAAGTAGCTGGAGAAAGCAAGCATGACTGGGAAGAAAGGTGAGGATATCAGGGAGTAATGGTGGAACACCAGGTGGTCCCACAGTGGCTGGAGAAGCCGGTCTGAAGTCTTGGAAGTAGGCAGCTGTAAGGAAACTTCGGTGATGTTCCACATCTTGTTCATTGTTTCTCCAGCAAACTGTGGTGAGAACATACAGAGGTAAAAGCTCTCAGCCTTATTTATACTTCTGATCCAGACACTCTGAACTGCTTGTAATGCAGGCATTTTTTTCCCTCATAGTTTTTTTCTATTCTTTTTTTTTTCCATTTTAAGAAGTTGGGTCAGTGCTGTGCTGGATTATCCTCATTGCCAAGCCAGAGACGGAGGAGATCCCTCTTAATTCACCTAATTCTCTGCAGTCTGAATTTTCCCTTTCAGTCCAAATTTCTTTTGTATATGTAAATTGAAATACATATACAAGGATTAGGACAAAATCTTGATCAGTTTTGAACGAAAGCATTTTAAACTAAAAGGATGCCTAAATACATCTGCAGGTTCTATGTAAATACGTTAACGTGACTAATTTAATAGTGAATAAGAATTTATTATTTAATATTAATTCTGTAATTGTATGTTATTGTTTGTTTGCACTTTGTAAAAAGATACAAAGTGCATACAGTCATTGATTAAAAATCCAACATTACATTTCCATTTTAACCTGCACTGAACACACACTATAATCTTAGCTTTAGATAGACTGCTCATTAATATAGCACTGTTTTTGTAGTGCTTATAATTACAAACTATTATACAGATTATGCGTAGCTACAGCTCTTTAAGTGTGTATAAATCCTAATTGTGAATAATAGAAATTTAAATGGCTATATGTTATTCCAAAATAGCACTCAACTGTAAAAGCTTGTCATAGAAACGAATGCACTCCAAAATAATGACTGACTAAAGCATAACAGATCTGGTCTCCTCAGTACTTTATTAATACCAGTATTAAATAAATAATAGTAAAGAAGTAGGGAAGTAGGGAACCTGCAATGCTTCCTTCTAGGTCTCTGCCCTATAAGCTTGGTTACTTGTGAGTGAGGCTAAACAACTCGAAAACAACTGGAACAGCTGAGATCTACCCAGTTCAACTGGAACAGCTGAGATCTACCCATTACAACTGGAATGGCTGAGATCTACCCAGTAGGTGGTGCTGGACACCACTAAGGCCCTGGAACCAAATGTGGTTCAGTGAGACAGTCTAGATCTGGAGTCTGGTTTGAACCTGTGAAGTAATGGATATAAAAGCTATTAGCCAAGATTTGGAAGGGGTGAATAGGCTTACACATATTATGAATGACCTGTTTTTGTGTGACTACAAACACAGAATGAAAGATCAATAATTAAGTTATTCTGTTGCTGATCTTTTTGTCTTTTTTGTATATTTGAATAAACAGAGCACATTGCAAGTACAACTGGACCTCAAAACATAATAGTCAATAAATCATGAACCAAAAAAATACACCAGAATTGTGCTCAGGTTACTGGACACAGATTTCCAGTTGTTCAGACCAGAATTTAAGCTTTTGTCCATGTACAGAGAACAGCCCAAATATTTTGCTTCTATTTGTAAATTCAATATTACCTCAATAATGATGAAATTATTTGTTACATCATTTAATATAAACCAAGAACCTTTCATTTAGATTTTAAAAAGGTTTAACAGACTTCAGTTCCAGCAGAGAGACATTTTAAAGAAGAATACATGTAAAAAGCTCTCACCAGTTTTATAAAGTTCTACAAGAAGGAAAAAATTAGGTTATTTGGGAGGAGGGAAAATCTCCGTCTCAGTCTTGAGGCTGGGGAATGAACATAATCCTGTACAATCTGAATTTACACTGAACAAACATTTTGAAAAAAGAGAAAAAAGGAGAAAAAAAACAGTGAAGGAAAAAAAACCCACTGTGTCTGAGCTTTACAGCAGGTCAAAGTGTCTGGATCAGAAGTATAAAAAATTTGATTTACTCAAAAACAAATCAGAGCTCACTCCAACCCAAATCCTGGTAAATGATAAATTAGTTTCTGATCTGAGAGAGCTCTGCCAAACATTTAATAACCATTTTGTAGCTGTTGGATGCTTATTTGACATATCTAATACAGAAGTCCCCCCCAAATAAAATACATGCTCCACCTACTGTAAGTCAAGGTCTCTTAAATTTCACATAGTCTCTCCTTATATGGTTGCTAAAGCTTTGAGCTCTATTAACATTAAATAAGATAGCTTAACCCCTTCTTCCTGAAGCTTGCCTCTCCGGTCATTTTAGAACACTTTACACACATTTTTAATCTGTCTACTTTATCAAGCAGAATTTCCAGAATCTGGAAAAAAAGCACAAGTAACTCCGCTGCACAAAGGAGGTGACGTCGGAGAGAAGCACAGCACAATCTCTGCCACTACGCTCATTCTAGATGATCCTCTAACTGCATTGATAGGAAGAAACACTGTGCAGCCATTTTCATTGATCTCTCTAAGACCTTTGATACAGTTGATCATTCTCTAAAGAGTTAACAAACATTGGTTTCGACCACAGTGCTATTGACTGGATCAGCAATTACTTTAATTTGATAGACAGCAATGTATGGTTCTGGGACCAAGAAAACCGGAATTGCTAAGGGTGTCCCCCAAGAATCAGTTCTTGGACCAACACTTTTTAACCCTTATATAAATGATGTTGGCACCTTCAATGTTGACTGCAAAATACATCTATTTGCTGATGACACTATTTTATACTGCTCAGCTGACAACATTAATACTACAGCACTCATTTTACAGTCTGTCTTTTTAATTATACTTTTCTTTTAATGCTGAGAAAACTAACTGTATGCTGTTCTGCAGGTGAGGCAAAAACTTGCTGTATTGAAACAAATCATGCCTTCCAACGCACACAAGAAAAATGGTTGTTGAAGCAACTCTGCTGTCTGTGCTGGATCATGGTGATGTAATTTCCATACATGCATCTACATTGAAACCATTAGACTCATCAGACTCATATACCATTCAGCTTTATGATTCATTACTGGTGACCCCTACAGCAGACTTCTCTGTTTATCATATAAAAAGGTGTGGGTCTTCTCTTGCTGTGCGTCGAGAAACACATTGTTTTGTTTTGTTTTTTTTTTTTTTCATTTTTAAAGCACTTTCTGGCCCTATGCCATCATGTATCACAACAATGCTCACTACAGTGCACCAGTGAGCTGGAATTCACTGCAGGAAACACTAAGGCTCAGCTTGAGTCATTCTAAACTCTTAATTTCTAACCACCTCCGCACGACCTGCCAGTGTTTTGTTTGGTTTTAGTTAACAGTTTTAGGATTTTGCATTTACTATTATTCTTATTTTTTTTTTTTTTTACTATTTTTTTGTTTTTATGTTCCACTTATTTATTCATCTGTGATTCATCTTGTTTTACCAGAAGATTTTTTGTTTTTCATTTTGCGTTTAATTTCTATATTTATATCTATTTTATTTATTTTTTCTTTACCTTTGTCTTATTCTCAGTTTTAGTCTCTTATTTAAGGTTTATTTGTTTTTCTTTTACGATTTATATTACTTAGTTTTGTCATCATGTTTATATTGTTTCTTTTACATTTTTAAGTACACAAATTAATTTTAATTTGTTTTCAATCCCTTTTTGTTGTAAAATTGTAATGCTCAGCTACATTGTACATGAGGGTCTCTCTCTTAGTGTACTGCAGTATTCCACTATTACTCATTGATCTACTCATTGATCTTTCTCTAGCTTTTCAGCATCTGGTTGTCTGTTGAAGACCACATTGGCTACAACCTGCCCTGGACCCCAAGCTGCCTGGTGCTATTTGGACTGCTTGGAGGAGCTTGAATCACAACCTTTTACCGCCAGAATTACTTTCTTCAGTCACTGGGACAAACTCTTTGGCACCTCCAACAATATAGAGAAATGGATGAACTGCATTAATGAACTGCAATGTGTATGCATAACTGTGTGTGTTTCTCATATTTAGTAGCATTATATCATTATTATAAAATCAAAATTTTATTGTTTGCTGTACATACAGTGACTGATTAAACATCCAATATTATTTTTCCATTTTAACCGGCGCTCAACACACATTATAATCTTAGCCTTAGATAGACTGGACATTAATACAGTACTGGTCTGATTATGTGCTGGTTTGGAGAGCTTCTTTTCAAAGAATGCAGCAGCCCTAGACTGTCAACATCGCACCCCCTTTGGAAAAATCTGCCCCAGAGGGCATTTCATCATGTTTTCTCACTTGGAAGAGCATCTAAGATGATGCTTCCTGAATGTATTTTATCAGAAAAACATTTTTAGGGAACATTGAGTGCGAGCACTTATACGGCACCACATCCATTAAGAAATTCCCACATTCTCATGTTTTCTCACCTGTATGTCTATCCTATACAGCTCTACTTCCTGGTTTTTGGAGATAATTTATTAGATGATAAAGCTCATACACATTTTTCCCTTGTGAAGGGCAGCCAATAAGACACTTTGTCTTGTTACTCATCCTGTTAGAGACACTTTTTTTCCAACCATGGGGGCATCAGGGGGGTTGGTTAACAATCACCACACCAATGTCACCAAACCACCCAAGTGATACCTGCTCTGCTCTCTGAAGAACTGTGAAAAGGGGATTAACAACATATACAGAGAAAAGGATGAACTTTTGTCTGTAATTGCAGAACTACTCAGTTCTCCCATACGCTAAACGGAGCTGATAAAATGGACAATGAGTGTGGATACAAGAGAGTGGTTTTAATGTTATGGCTGGTCAGTGTATAATAATCTTATTAGTACTTTCCAGAAATTCTCTAAAAATTAATGATGGATTAATTTAGCTCTTTAAAACAACTTTAGATTTCTCTAAATGTGGACAAATAGACAAAAAATGCAATTAAAACATCTTTATTACATGCTTAAACCCCACAACATAAAAACTTTAAAAAACATATATATAAACACTGAATTAAGCTCTCATAACTTAAAAACAGAAAGCAATGAAAAGGTTGCAAAAAGAATAAGCACCATAGGCGCTAATCAAATTAACAGTAGTTATTAGTGCATACTCTTGTTGAGATACTGCACAAACATATTGGCTATCTGTCCGATGTTCTCTGTTGGATGCATCTTAGTGTAACTGATAAACTGCCGTCGAAGCTTCCTCAGTTCTGCCATGTTAAGACTTCTTGTGAGTTCTATGTATTGCAGTGGTTGAGGAATTATGCAGCTAGAATTCAACAAGACAATTCACTAGACAGATGACATCTCAAACCAATAAGAAAAGCATATTTCAACAGACAAATATTTGTGTAGCCTTTGTGTTCCATCGCTTTATGTAAATCTTTTAAAATTGCTGTCATGCTTGGTTGATACTATCATTAAGGAAAAAACATTCCACAATTATTCCTTCCTTAAAAAACTCACCGCCCTCTGATGGTGGGACAACAAAGGACTTTAAATTAATTTCTAGGAAGCCAATATTCCTGTGCCTGTTAAAGGCTAAAGCTATTTAGGGTGGTCACTATGCTGGAAGTCTGTCAAATTTAAATGGTATTCTTTGAAGGCTACATATTCATTCCAGGCAGTCAGTATGCTCGTCTTTACATCACGACTGCAACTGGCATTAAAGGCGTGCTGTGTGCACAAGAACTAATTTTGCTTTTGCTTCCAGCATTTGCCCTTGTTGTGGATAATAAGGTAAACGTTTCATGTGTGAATGTTTGAGCTGCCTTTCTCATTCTCTGCTGCCTGGTCATTCAGGACTGGAAGATTTGGATGGACATGGACCGGACGTACCAGAGTGGCACTATTTTGTTCCTTACTAAGAACCTTTACACAAAGTGTAATGCGCGACAAAAGGATATCTTTTCTGTAGCTCCTGGAATTGCAATATGCTCCCCAGGGACGCTAGTCTTCTGTGAGTCAAGAACAGCCTAGCAAACAAAATAAATATATGTTATAAAACACTTTCAGTCCAAAGACAAATAAACGAGGGTGCAAATATTGTCATTTAAACATAAAAAAACAAAAACATACCATCAGGATATCCTGAGTTACTTTGTCCAACTCGTATAAAAAGTTGGTTGAGGACAAGGGTTGCTGTGACAAAGAACAAAACAGAGAAACACATTATTATTGGTCTTTAGGCATAATCATGTGCGCATGTAACAGTATCTATACAGTGCAGTGAAAAAAACATGCTCTGATGTTCTCAATGCATTAATTGAACAGGAAATAATGAACAAACTTTAAAATTCAATTACCGCCTTGAAATAAATAACCTACATGATCTTTGTGGAGGAATTTGAGTCTAGTATGCTTGTAATTATGTCAGTGCAGCAATAAACAGCAATATGATGGAGATTTAACATTCAGCAGAGCTGGTTGCATTCATGTCAAGTATAAACATCTGAAATTATGAATCATATTTGGTTTATTTGTTGCTTGAGTAATTAGAGTTCATTTAAAAAAAAAGAATTTAAACAAATGAAATTATGACATAAAAACGTTTTAATGTGTTATGTTTACTTAATTAAATATAAAATTTGGTCTCCGTTCACTGTGACACCTACTAAGGGAAATCAGTTATGGGTGCAAATACTTCTTACGCAACACTGTATATTGGTTGAAAACATGAAATGGGACTGTCTTACACTTTGTGTGGACTGGTTAGGAGGGGGTGCTTTCCTTTTGAAAATGGCATCCGAAATGGCTTCAAATGGAAGAGTGTCTTCCTTCTGAATGGTAAACAGTGGACTGTCCCATCTATTTCTCGAATCAGGTGCTTCAAATCTCAAAATGAGTGCATCCAGACTAGAACAGCAAAAAGAAACGTGCCTTAACAGAATTTCTGGATGAAACAGATCATTTATTCAAACATACTGAAAAGTGCTTGCCAAAAACATCATTATAAAACACATACACATCCTAAATTCTTAAAAACTGCACATACATTTTCACAGACTGAATATCCTTGAAAATGCATCACAGCCTAAGACAATCCAAGTAGCAGTCAAAAAAAAAACCCCAAACAAACGAAAAAAAACTACCCCATAAACGAGTGCATGTGTTAAGATTCCCATCTTTATGAACACAGCCAAACAGATCATACATCTCTCAGAACTTATACAGTAAAGTGAAAAACAAGAAACAGAATAAATATGCTTACATTTCCTGGGAATACTGACAATCTGCTTTCCTTTCTTTATTCCACTCTGAGCTCAAATCAGCTGATGTTAAACAGAAGACCTGAATGGATAAAAATGGCAGGCGAACATATAGACTTTTAAGTCGGCTCAACAGTTGATCTAAATATTTTAAGCATAGCTTTCAAATATCAAGATTGTACGTACCAAACAATGTGGTGTCTGTGCATGTTTAATCAAACAAAACAGCTCGTATCTGTAACCTGGAAATGAAAGCAAATTAAATTCTGCAGTATCATACATGAAAGTTTGTTTCTTGTTCTTTCTGACAACTAGAACTAGAAAAACAGAACACTGCAGTCAATGTTTCTTTAAGATATGCTTGTATTGTCTGGGTACATGGGCTTGGTGTGTGTTCTGTATGCCACAAACCTATAAAATATGAGACTGTGGGCCAGTTCTAAAAGCTTATTTTACCAGGCATATCAAATCAAGCAATTACATAGGACCACAAAAACACAAAGCCTTAAATGCCAAGGTGTAATTTTGAGGTTTAAAATAAAAAAAATAACTATTAAACATTTAAAAATTAACAATAAACCTTCTCTAGCTTCTGGCTTATGGCTGGTGACAGCAGTTTGAGGCAAGATTTTCTGATAATCTTTCTTGCCACAAGAGAATGAGTTACAGTTAGAAGAACAAGATGAACATGTAACAAGACAACTGACAAAAAAGTTTACCTTTAATATAATTCAAGGAATCCAGAATTACAATATCTTCTTTGTTGAGTTTCCTGTTTTCAGAGGAGACCCGATAAGAAACGAAGATTAAACATTTAAAAACACATTCGCTATGAGCAGATTCAGATTTTTATGTTAAAAGTACGCACTAACCTCTCAACCTCTGATCGCAAAGCGGCTCGCAAATTCTTCTCGCTTTGTGAGTCTGTGGTGAAAGAACTCATTAGACGGGCACGAACAGTATCAGCTGCTTGCTGCCTGTAAATCCAGTTTTTAACCAACAGATAAGCAGTTTTCCCTAAAAATTATGCTTAGAGAGTGCACTATATAACAACATCACAACAGACCCATGCATAGACACTGCTCAGAGCAAAAAGAGGCAACATGAACAATGTTTAATTTACAAAATAATTAAATAAATTAACAGATATCATATAGACATGTGTGATGTAGTAATGAAATGCAGTGGAAGTCTATAGTAACTAGCTTTACTGCCAAAGCACTGATGTGAACATCAATCACCTGTCTACAATGTCAGAACATACAGACCACTCCTGCTAAATTAATGAGTAATTTAAATAAATAAATAAATAAATAAATAAATAAAGTTAATGTGTTTTTTCCACCTTTATGATTCTAGCAGCAGTATTTCTTAGTATCTTAAAATAATGACTTATTTTCACAAAATATTGATTTTCTGTGTTAATAGTGATTTAGTATTTAGTATCCCAAAATATTAACCTGCTTACTTGAAATGCCACAACTATTATGATGTTATGCTTTATGAGAAATGAATTATTTTGAGATGCAAAGTAATTTTTTCAAGAATACGCCAAAAATAGATATTAATTAAAAATAAATATTTATTTTTTTTACCTGGCATGACAGGCTTCTACAGAGACGTTAGTAGAGCTAGGTTGTGCCTTTTTTGTGTGTTAGCCACATTATGCAATGTGATGGGTTTTTCTGCAGCACTTAATTGGTGGGACTTGCAGTTGTGTAGTGACAAGAGGCATGTTAGAGAAAATTATAGAAGCAATGTTAAGACTCACTGATTCACAGCAGTGCACCAACATCACTTTAGCTTCCAGAGAACAGTATAAAAAAGAAAGCTCAGAGCTTTCATCAAAGGACTTGTTTGTAAAACAGACCAAATGTTTTTAAAAAGCAAATATAAACGACTTAAATGAGTACATGAGTTGCAGTACCAAAGAAACAAACGTGTGAAGTCAATTACATGATTTATGGTGTGCTGTCTTCCTAAGAAAAGCCAAAGAAATTAAATCAGACGTTTAAATCTGCCTCAGTAGATTGTGCTTTGACATCGCAGCACATCGCACTGTGTTGGATCAAATCGCGTCAAATGCACTGAATCGCTGCAGAGACGAATCACATCCTATCGCAGCAGCAGTTGCTTTATATACCGTGTTGTCTATTTTGGCAGTACATCGAGACGAGCAGCACATGAGCCTCAGTGCCGGAGATGCACAACCCTACTCTACAGGGAACCGGTACTGCAGGGGGCGCTCAAAAGCGGTACAGCTCGCGGGACTCGACCCGACCTACTAGCTTTATTTTTCGGTCGAAGCTGAGCCTCTTCTCGCTAAAACGGCCCTTAAAGAATGACTTTATAACAGACTTTTCTACACGACGACCAAAGTGGGCACTTGTACAGCCTGTGGGCGAGGGGTCGGGGGCTGAAACCCTCCTAGGGTCTATCTCAGCACAGCACCTCTTTCTCACTTACTGGAACATTTTATGTCCAGATATTCAGGTTAGCTTACTACTAGACTCGGGTTATCCACATGTCTGACGCTCTACATGACATATAAAGAACAGTGACGGTAACAAGCTGTGTGTTGTCGGTCTGGGTTCAGTTTTTATTCCGCCAGAGGCAAATAATATCTTGTCAACTCGCATTCTTTAGGGAGCGACTTTTAGCAACAGCAGCTTGTTCTCACCTGCATACACTGAGTTCCTGTCCACTCCCAGACCTTCATCTCCCACAATGAAGACCTTCCGGTCTGTGTTAGCAGTGAAGTATTGTTTTAATTCATGCGCACAGCGGCTTTTTCCGCTGGCCGGGTAGCCGCAGAGTAATATAAAGGGCATTTCTGGAGGAAGCAATCTTCGTAGTTATGAAACGTGGTTGGCTCGTTAACGCATGCTCTGTAGAGATCGACCTTTTCCTGCAGATCTGAGATCAGTGAAGAAATCTGCTGCTCGCGCACTAATCCAGACGGGCTCACACTCGTGCTGTACGTTCATTGGCTACATAGCAATTACGTCACGCATCGATAATAAGTCGCTGTTTTCATTGGAGCAGCAGGGGGCGCGCGGACGCCAATATATGGAGACGTACTGAACTTTCTCATTGTTGATTTTAAGAAACCATTTTATGTATTTTTTCTAAAACACATGTTCCCTAAAACATATCTTTCATATTTATAAATTATATTATGCCATTCTTTTAATCAATTATTATATTTTCCACATAAGCTCTAAAATTATATTATTTATTAATCAGTGATCATTATATTCAATTCTTTTTCTTTATTATTCCATAACCACATATCACATAACATATATGTTCACTTATACACTTAGTATGCTGGTAAGGAGAATGACACCTTTTTAAAATAACTGAATAAGTTATAATATAAAACAATGTGTCAGGCATCAGGCTGCATATTTCTTACCATTATGTGGAATAACTTTCTGTGATGGGGGACTTTAGACTTCAGACATCTGGTTCCTTTTACCACCACTGTGAATAATTTTGACTAGAATGAGACATTTCTCTAGAATGAAGCATTTCACACCAAGCCACTTTGACTTTATTAACATCTCAACCATTTAATTATGTTGACTTTTTAAAAAAAAATGTGATTTCTCCCTTTAAAACAGGAATACATTCAGTTAATTCAGCTGAGCATCTATGAATTATAACATAATATGCATGTATGTACAATCAGTCTGAGTCATCCTCTGTATATGTTTGCTGTTATATGTCTGTCTTGACAGTCCTTCATCCGCAGTTCAATCCTTCAGTTAAGCTGAATTGCATTGTGAACATTTCATGGCATAGAGTGGTTGTGAACATAATAACTTCTTAGTCAATGGATCAGGCTGCTAACAACACCTGGAGCATCTGATTGGCCATAGCTGGGTATCAGCACTAGGGAAAGATCTCTGCATTGGGTACTGAAAACAGTGCATGAACTAAACTAACAAGATTCTAAGTATATAGTGGACCTCATACTAAGTACATGTCATATTTTTATCACACATATGTAGTATTATTGAAGTGCATATGTAGTGTCGGCTGAACAGACTTCTCATTTTTACTGGTTTAACAGTACTAGGCTAACCTTTATGATCATCCACAATATGTGACTTGTTGAAAGAGACCATTATAGCAGCTTACAAGAATGAACATCTTTTGAGTGAATTAACACAAATAAAAAGTCATTTTTTAATGTATCTTTTAATATTTGGACTAAATTGTATCACACACATGATATCAAAATATGTCCTGCTGGTATATTAGTTATGAATAAGCAGCACAGAATGTTAGGCGAATCCCAGCTCCTTATTCAGATCGAAATGAAATGGAAGTCGTCGGTAGCTGTGTGAAAATATTCTGCTGTCTGTTAGCACAAATGTCAATATTATTAGTGGTTGTAGTTTTCTGGTAATCTTATCGTTTCCTTTTTACAATGTAGCTTTTCAAAAGCTTTACCACAAAGTCTGTTTCCTAAAAAGAGGAAAAAAGCACAAGACAAGAAGAACACTGTTGAAACATCGTACTCGATTCACTGAATAACTGCAGATAAAGGGTAAAACTGAGATCTGACTGGGGCATTTAGTACAGACAAATTAGCTGAAATGACCTGGTCGACGGGATCTGTTTTCTGTAGAGGACGCTGCTTGGCACTCTGCTCCTGCTTCAGCTCGGACAAGTCTACACAGCCGTCTGGAATACTCTTCCTACCCATAAAATGTCCTGGGAAAGGAGTGGTAAAAAAATATATGAAAATTGCAACTAAGGTGTAGAGATTTTTACTCATACAGACACTAATAGAGATTTTAGATGCAGAACAAAGGTACATAACTGATAGAGAATACAAATACATAGAGACTATAAGTATTGCTATTACCATCTCTCTTTTTGCTAAAACACTAAAAACTAAACTAAAAGCTTATAATCTGTTACAAATCCTACCTGTTGCCCAAAGATTTCCTCGTGGATTTACTTTGATCTTTGAAACTTTGTTTCTCAGCTCAGTTAAATCGAGACTGACTGCTGTACTTATAGATACGTAGGACAGCATGACCAAAGAGAGCAAGACTAGTCCAAGTTTGCAGATTCCGCCGAAGGATCTCACAGCCATCTCCAAACTGACGTCCGAGCAGGTAAAAGCAAGTGCTGGATGATGTTCTTCCTTTCTGTCCTGGCTTCAAGGCACAGTTTCATTGCTGGAGATGAGCTGGTGGATATTTATAGGAGCACAGTAGGGAGGGCCATGCTGAGCTCACCCTACTGAGCTATTTCACCGTCTCTCTGATACGCACTCATTCATAGCCACTGTAGACACCAAAGCCTCATTCTTGTCCTTTGCATAAAGGAATGTGCCAATTAAAGAATATAAACATGTTAAAAAATCGGAGGTTATTTATGAATGTCCGAGTTATTTGGTAATTTGCCATTCTTTCTGTTTGAGGTAGAAAAGAAGGTGAATTATAAAGTAGGTGTATAAAGTGGTGACATGACTGCAATTTAACAACACTTAAACTCCATTGTAAACACAATTGGAAGCATTCAGTGTGCCATAACAAATTCTTAATTTTCCTTAAGACCAAAGTAACAGCATTTCAATTTAAAATTAATTCCACCATTTTTTGTATAATTCAGCCACTAAGATGTAAACAAAGTCTTTCAGAGTGTTTTGATATAAAATCAAATCATACTTCACAAAATCAAATGGAGAACTTTGCAAGTGTATTTCTTTACGTTGGTGGTGAACCAGGATTCAATCAGACAATCCGCAAGTCTAAACATGTATTATGAGCTTAAATATGTAATGATGATAAAATATAATCAGAGATACTAGATCCTGCATGTACCTTGCTGCTTGAATGTTTTTTTTTATTGCATTTATTTCAATTCCAAAGTGAGTCAATTACAAAGGAATATGTAATATAACCCTAAATTCTTACACTAAGGTCAAGAAATAGCATAATAGAAATAGGGGGTTGAGGAGAGGGTGTACACTTAAGCTACCATCTTCTTCAGGAATAACAAAGTTCAATTCCCAGATGTTCCTTAGAAGCAACAGTCAGTTTCCTGCATGCAATAAATGAGTTTTTCCCACATCATTTGCTTATGATGCTCAAAGGACACCCTTACTATGGAGCGAAGGAGCAGGTCCTCTTATCATCAATAACAGCACCTGCTTCTTGCATGACCGCCAGCACAAAGGGGGTTGCGTGAGGGGGCGATCTTAGCCTAGGCTCAATGAACTGGCCAGCTTTCATGATCCTTTTGAGGAAAGTAGATTTTTCAGAGGGTTTGAAAAAAGAAAGCTATCATACATTAGTATTTCACCAGTTATACAGCCCCATTCACAATTTTCTTGGTAAAGATGAGTGACAAAGACTATTAAATTTGCATAAAACAGTTGGCTCTTTATTTGAAAATACATTAGAATTCTAAACTTTTAATCAAAGTAAGTCATTTACATTTTATAAAAAAGTACCACATTCTTATAAATGAACGATAACTGACATTCTGTATAGGGTCATGGAGATTTCAACTTTTTAAGCATATCCTTTACAGAATTCTGTTGTTAACATGTAAACGAAGACATTTTGGTTTGAGATGAAATTATTAATTGTAGAAAAAATTGTAAAAACGTACCAGCTAAGATATCTTCATAGCAGTAATGATGGAACCCAGGGGTCCAGGGGTTGATGAAGGTAAATATTTTTCTTTGGGTTCTAATTTGCCTTATATCAGTATCAATGGAACGTTTTGAACAAATGTAAAAAAAATTAGACCAATAGCTTACTTCAAAACTATTGTAAAAATGTCTCTGTAAACAAGCATTCTTAACTATTTATGGTTTAATTAAATTACTATGTTTTAGTTTAAAGCTTCCTGCTGTTCTGAGTAGGTTTCTTTATAATGACATTAATCAGTACATCAAACAGTGTAAAATCACATTAACATTGGGACATAAGTAGGCTAATGTTACGGTGGTACTGCTTTTATTTCACAAATTTTTGTATCACCATGAGATTTACTTTTAAATACATCATAAACCAAACCATCATTATCATCCTATTACAGCAGGACAACAGACTGTACATACTAATACAGCAACAATATCTATATATCGTCACTGTCCAATAAAAAACAAGTATCTCCAAAATTTCTAAGCCATTTTGCAGCACTTCTATTGGTCCATTTATCATGGAATTTTCTCACAATGTAAACGGCCATTGGCATGTTCAAATGATGGAGAACTCAAAATCAACAAAAACGGAGATACATGTTTTTCATTGGACAGCGATGATATATATATATATATATATATATATATAAAATGTATATTGTCGCTGTCCAATAAGAAACATGCATCTCCATTTTTGTAGATCTTCTGAACACGACAGATGTCGTTTATGTAGTGTGGGAATTTAACGTTGAGTGGACCAATAGAAGTGCCCCAAAATTCACATGGAAAAAATTCTGGTTCCATTGACTTACACTGAAAGTAAATAGTTTTTGGCCTGTCCTGTAAAGTTACTATTTTGGAGATACTTGTTTCTCATTGAGTAATATCTCTATCTATCTATCTATCTATCTAAAGATTCTTAAGAAACAGAAGAGAAATGTAGTAACTGTTAACCTTGTTAAAGCAGCTCACACTGTTGTTGTTGAGTTTTGGGTATTAGGTATATATTGGTTAGAGACAAAATGGTGTGCTTTTAACAACAACACTAAACCAGTAACATCAAAGAGGGAAACAACATTAGGTTCATTTTTTTATTCCATACAAAATTCTGAACTTTAGAAACAGGGTTGAGAGATCAGAACATGTGATGCATGAACATCAATAGAAAGGAAAGAAAAGAAAGATGAACAGAAAAATTGTTTACGTAGCATGGGCAGATTAACAAATACAAATGTTACCAGTGTTGCTATTGTTAGGCCTCTCTGGATGTTTGGGTTTTTACACAATTAAAAATATCTTTGACCTGTTTTAACAAGTGCACGATTTTCACAAGCAGACTTAACACAAAAACTGGCCCACGAACGGATTTCACTCTGTGGTTCGTCTCGTCATGTCCTAGGCAGAGGAGTATCACTCTCTATGTACCAAAACGAAGAGTCCGAGCATACATAGAACAGCATACTGCATTAAAAAAAGGAAAAAAACATTAGAATGTGCTTTTTATGTAAATTAATGGAATTTATTTAAAGATCATGCAGAAAGGACCTACCTTAAACTTAGGGTAGTCATTCATCAAAATTGTAACAATTCCTATGTAAGGCACAAACCTACAAAGGAAAAATGATTAAAAAGGTTATATCGGATACATAGATAGACAGACAGATACTTTATTGATCCCAGAGGTAAACTCAAGGCATCCAGTAGCTATTCCACAATAGCACAAGGTAAATATAGAATATAAATACAGAATACAATCACAATATCCCTAACCCTACAATAAAATAAATAAAGAATAAAAAATCAAGTGAGTTATAAAAATACTCGTTTTCATAAAGCTGTGTAATAATGAGATCTAATTACATATGGAGAGCAGTGACGCACAATGATATCAGAAACATAACATCTTTTTTTGCTATTGCTGTATGCATCAGACTTATGTTTGGATTTATTGCATATTTCAAACTGATAATGTATTTTATGCATCCTGCAAAATCAAAACATGTAGGTGACACTGGCATACTAAACAGAAATGTTTTGAAATGCACTGCTCAAAAACAAGTTAAGTGAACACTCAATCAAAACAGTATAACACTAATTCCATTCAATGTAAGGGATAACATGCAGGAAGCATAAGCTATTAGTGCTGTCAAAAGAAGGTTTGCTGTGTCTACCAGCTAGCCCTGCTGTATTTTATTGTTATCACAATATGAACTTTCAAGTTAAACACATCTGCAGAGCAACAATTATGGAACAGATCAAATAAATCCAAACAAATGTTTTTCTTGTGCTCTGCAAAAAAATAAGATTTCTTGAAAACTAAGATCACTCAACCAAATGTATTAACATCTCAATTTTAAAACCTACGTACCAACTGATGTGTCAGAGGACACAATATTTAATAACTAAGCAAGAAAATGGAGGAGATATCCGTACTTGGACCATTACATGAAGAGAGATGGACAGAGCTGGGCATCAACCCAGCAACAGCACAAGTTTCTGCTCTTTTGTGCAAGAGGGAACAGGAAAACACTGCCAGAGACCTGATGTTCCCCAGACCTAACATTATGCATCAGTGCATCTGACACTGTAGGTCCAGGAAATCACTTACACCCTGAGTAGTGAGTCTGGGAGGAGATTCCCCAGGACACCATCCGCCGTCTCATCAGGAGCATGCCCTGACATTGTCTGGAGTGCATATTATGGGTTGCCGTGATAAAATTCAAGCAAATTGGATCAGATTTTCTTTTTAACTTTGATTTTGGTCTGCATTGACTGTTCTATCATTTTCTTCCCAAAACATTACACAATTTATGTGGGGAAAGATTTTCAACTTGCATCTTTCTATGTATTGACATTGAAAAAAGGACAAGCTTAAGAGACATATGACAGTTGGCAATATCCATTGAGTATGCATTGATATGGAGCTTACCCTCTGGCTCTGCCCACCACATCCTTCTTCTCCAGCCAGTGCTGTCCTCGCTTGTATAGGCCTCTGTCATCCACAGAGTTATTATCACCTTTAGTCAAGAACTTAATGTCCCCATTTTCTCTAAGAAAAAAAGATTAATACAATATAAACTTTACAGCATTTCAATGTTAAGTGAGAGTAGAAAATCAGTTCAAATGGTTAAATACTTCATTCATTCTAGGTTGTCGAGAAGGTTGTTGTTACATTGTTTGTGACAAGAACCAGGATCAAGATGTATGCAATGCAAATACAGTCATTTTATTTGCTATTAAAAACAATTCATTTTAACATTATACATTGTGTTGATATAGGGTACGGTAGTAGTATTCCTTAAGATTTAAAAATCCCTCTCTGCCCCAGTAAATTAAGAGTGTTTTTGTAAAGCTATCATCATACAATGTCTCAGGCATCAGGCAGCGTACTTAATAACACTTGTGTAATAACTTCTGACTTTGAGCTGTCTGGTACCTACAGGTACGTGTTGTAGTACAATTCTGACTCAATATTTCACATTAACCCACTCTGAACAACTTGGCTTTTATGTTAATTATTTAAGTGCATTTACTGTTAAAACTTTACAGAATTGCATTTACCAAATGCAAGAAACTTGTCTTGGTGAATACACACATGAATACCATGTAACGCAACATGCTCCAAAAGATATTCTGAGCTCTCTCCTAGAATTGTAAAAGAAAATATAGCAGTTCTAGGTGGTGCACTTTTGCTTTAAATATTTTACTTACTTCTCATGAATTTTGAGCACTCTGTGCACAATGGGGATCTCTCTTCCCTCAATCCTGAACACCACAATTTCTCCAACTCTTATTGGATCTTCCACACGGTTTGTGAGGAAGAGGAGATCTCCTCTGTGAAATGCAGGCTCCATGCTTCCACTGAGTTAATAAAGACAATATATGCATAAATACTGCTTATATGCACCACAATCCATTAATATAAAAAGGTTGTAACAGACCCCATGGATATGATGTCTTAAAAGAACAATATGTAAACCTCTGGAGGTGAGGTTGCATATTGCAACCTACTGAAAAGGTGAATGGTAGTTATTTCTGAATGCTAAATGGTGCAGAGGTTACATTCTATATTCTAATAATAATAAAAGTACAATAACTGCTGTACCATTTGAGGTGGAATAGGAAAATTTAAATAGCTGGCAATTAAGAAGCTGAGTTCAATCTCATAGTTTGAATAAGGATAAAGAGCACTAATCCTACTACTGAAAAAAGGGCTACGATAGGACATTTCAACATGGTTTCTTTTATGCTCAAGTTAATGTGCAATAAAACTCAATTTACAGTGTAAATTGCCCGTTTCAGGCGTCTGTAACATGGTGGTGCAATGTGGTAGGCCTCTGTTGTAGATATGAAGGGCTTATTCTAAACTAAAGAAAACACAATGATTTATAGTTACACACACACATATATATGTGTACAGTAGTTATAGTTGTGCACTAATGAAAACTAATTTGAATACTACATATCGCTAATAGATCAGCCTAAATCTTACACACTGCTCCTTTAATTAGTAGGGCTTCACATCGAAATTCAATTATTTGTATGCTGTACTTGATATTATATTGAGCACATCTGGTCATGGCCAGCAGTTCAAACGTCCTTACCTGAGAACAACTACAATCGGGCTTTCACTTCCAGTCACGACCATTAAGCCTTTCCAAATCATCAAGGCTGAAGAAACAATCATCCCAAAATTCAGCACCTGATAATAGAGCTGAAATATGACATAACGGTTAGAAACACTGGAGTGAAATAACCATATGGTGTTTGGTTTAAAGTGGGACACCCTGACCGTTAAATAAGGAAGTGAAATTGAGTTCACTGGTTATTTGTAAAGCAGTAGATATTTAAGGCTACACTAATGTTACGGTAGGTTTTTTTACATTGTGACTTCTTCTCATCAAAGCCCTCAAATTATACTCTTTTTACCACAAGTTTAGGTTAACGTTAGTGGCTAGGTAGCTAGCTAACATGTTAGTGCTAGTAAAGCATGTCCTGTCAGTTTCCTCTTTTGCAAATTGCACCCCCTCCAAGCTTTAAGCAGTGGCTGTTAAATGAACCCAATCATCAAATTCATGCACCCGAAATGACAAGCAACAGGATTAATCTATAAATTGTGCGCAACAGCACATTTATGCGGTGAAACATTGAGATGACGTGTAGTAAAAGTTAAGCTCGCTGCTATCGCTGTTAGCGAGCTGCTTTATACGCACCTGGCGCTTATTCATCCGCCGAACATCGTCCAGAAAGTCTAAAGAGAGCATTTTCTCACAGAAAGGTTTCTGTTTCCCTTAAATTATTTGCAGATTATCACAAAAAAATGTAAAACCTTGATTTTTTTCTAATTAATTCAACGCTGCCGTTTGAACACCCGGCAACTTCCTGTGGCGTAGCATCCGGTAGGGAACTAGTTTGAAGCGCGGCGGAGGTAAAATAAGAGCCTGCAGGTCAGTTGCGCTGCACCTCCTCTGCTGTTCACGGGTAATAAGTTTAAACTGCAATTCAATACTTTGAAACCAGCATGTTATATGGAATGTGGGGTTATAGATGCATGAACAGGGAATTCCACCCACTAAAATTTCTGTAAAATGAATTGTGGCCATGAGTTGACCAGTCAAAATACCCTTTATATCTCGGGTCTTCAGGGCCCCTTAATTGACGGCACTGAAAGTAAGGCTGTCTCTGGCGAGTGTTATGTGATGGAAATGTCTTAACACAGCGATCAACAATATACGTTATAATCTTATAGGATAAGTCTCCCTTACCTAACATACAACCAGCTAACATATCTAGTAAACTAACTAGTAAACGGGACGAAACACTGACCTGTAGGTTCTGCAAAACATACATTCACGCCTTTTAACTCTCCCTGAAGCACAAGTCACCGTTTTCGTCAGTGACTTGATCAAAATTTCTTAGCCCACCTTAAACAGGGAACAGGGTACGTAGGATTTAAATGCGATCAAAAAGCATGTCGTTATCAGAGAATATTTCTACCATTAAAAGAATAATTAGGATGTTTTTATTTTTCTTAACAGGGCACCTGCTATTTATATATATATATATATATATATATTTTTTTTTTTTTTTTTTTTTTTTTTTAACCATTGTTCTGTACATGTGAATACACTACCTCACTGTCACAGCATGCTGCTTGCACGTTTTTTAAGGAGACTGCCAGTCCAATGACATATAGCAACACATAAATTTGACTCTTTTACAAATTTGTTATTTTCCAAATATACATGTTCACAAGAGAAAATGTATCAGGTTTGGAATATTTTTGGTTAGCACTAGATTCTCATAGAAAAAAAAAAGACATACGGGCGGAAGAAAATAGAACAGACCAGAAAGTGACGAAAAATATTGACCGTCTGGGGTTTTAATCAAACTGTCAGCAAACACAGTTTATCTGGGACGCAGTTTTAATCAGACACAATCAGTAAATAACAAAATAAATGACAAACTATAATCTGAAAATACATTTATGAAGGCCCAAAACAACATTAAACATATGCTTAACATACTGTTTCACGAGAGTGATGTCATAGATCTGAGTAAATATTAAAGATATTACCAAGTCCTGTTACTCCATATATGCATTTACAAAAGTGCTAAATTTGATTGTAAGAATGGCTCATTAAATATAAATGCTAGTGGAACTAGTAAATGGAATGAATATGAAAATATATCTTCTCTGAGTGCAGATACCTGGGTTTACATGAATACCTTTCTGAAGCGCGCCATGATCAATAGTAACAATACTGATTTCCAGTAGCAACACTGTTAAATGTCCAAAGTCCCTCAGTGAAGGAGGCTCACTGCAACCTGAAAAAATCCCAGACTCATCACCAAATATGTCCTTTGTTCAGAAGCAGCATTGATTATAGCTACCATAAGCACCACCTTGGATTCCTTCCATGGCTGTTTAAAGGTACTCACTTCATTTGTGATTTGCCCTGATGACATATTTGGTGACCCTGTAAATGGTCAAAGTGCTGCATGACTGTCCAGCATATTTTCTGAATAGAACATTAAATTCATAGACAACAATTTCATTTGGACAAGCCAGCGGTGTAATGTACCAAGGATACATTTGATATGATAGATATGTTGCCTGTACCAAATACACACACATTTTGCTCCATAGAAAAATGAAATTACACTGCTATAATGATACGAAGATAAATGGAAATAAATTATGATTATCCACATACATAAATGAGACATACAAAGAGGTAAAGAAGCACAAGGAGAAAACAACAATATTAACTGCATGAAAAGTGGGGCATTATTTCATGAATACGATGAAATGGCATTTTTTAACTACTTGCTCTAAACATTTATTAGCTTGAGTAAAAGACTTGAGATAAATATGTATTTCACTGTAAGGCAACGTGTTTTGAGATTACATTTGACTGCTGCATATACTGTACTGCTGGAGAGCTTGTCCAGCTGTTATTCACTCGGAAAACATGCAATGTATAGCAGCTCAATCAACAGACATTTTACTCCTTGTCTTCTTCCACAGAATTTCCATTTGTTCCTGAAGTTTGAACTTCGGAACCAGAATGACCAGCTCTACTCAATGACTCAAGTGCCAAAGTCTGGCTGCCTGTTTCGGTCTGTTTAATTTCTGATGTGCACGAGACAGTCTTTCCTGGTGAAAGAAGTCTATGTTGACTTTGTTTACTTTGTTGGTTTGTTGACACCACCCCCGCTGCCTGCATCCCTGTGCCTTCAATATCCGACAAGTCCTTTTTGTTAACCTCCTGCTCATCAGGTTCCTTTACCTTATGCACAATGTAGAGATGCCTGTTAAGTGCCAACTGTGATGTGAAACAGAGGCCGCAGTGCTGGCACTGAGGCGTGTCGGCATCCGTCTTGTGTTGAGGTATGTGTTCTTGGAACTGCACGGTGTCCTCAGTAGTGAGCCCACATTTGGCGCAGCGGAAAATTGGCTTCAGTTGTTTGGCAGAAGTAGAGTGTGATGTGCCACTGTCTCCGGCACCCCCACGGTCCTTCGGTGCAGCTCTCTTAGAACCCTAAGGGTAACACAGATGACTATTATAAAAAAAAACACTTCAGCACTCTTGTAAGTGCATACTGTCCCACTGTACCGTGATGTTAAAATAAAATTTCAGAGTATGGGTGTAAAGTAAAAACTATTTCAATAGACAAATGGATCCCAGTCTCCAATATGCTGATTCTTCTCTGCTTACACACAGAAAAATGCAGGAGAGGATGTTTTAAGTAACTGTTTAAAAAAAGACTTTACAAAGCACTGCATGTAATATTGTACAGTGTACTTTGGGCTGATCATGTAGGTCAGTTTAAAGGAATCTGAAGAAGCAGAATTTCTTGAAAACCTGACAGCCATATATGAAAAAACATAACAGCTCTGCTCCTTTAGGCTGTTTTTTTTTCTGCAACAAAAACGGATAACCTTATTCTGTGTTCTTATTGCCTGCTGGGTTTAAAAACCACACAGTAGCTTTGGCAGAAGGTTTGGAGAGAGAGTGAGTGTACCAGTTGAGAGACCAAAAAAAAGTGAGCACAGAAATGCACTTTTATTTTAAATGTATTAAATTATCACCTGTATATATGTATTGTATTGTATGAAAAAGAGGGCTTCACACCCCAAGATAAAAGCTAATGACTATGTAGGACTTGACATGGGTCTCCCTAGTACTGAAACTAAGCAGTTGGAGTTTATACTCTGACGTCAATAGGTAACATTTGTACTTACCAGCCTGATGTCTTTACTCGTCTCTTGAGAGGCCAACTTGGTCATAAGACTGAAGTCTGGGTTCTTGACTCCATGCATCAAGCTGAGGTGTTTTTTTAGCATGGTAAGCTGAGTGAAAGTCATCCTCTCATTTGTGCAATACCTTTAAAACAGTTTTAAATTAAATGAATTTAACCAAAATGCAGCAGGCTAGCCATATGCCAACAAAGACAAGACAAAAAATATAAATGGTTAAGACAGTCATTACTAAACTTTGTTATTCTAATAATAATAATGATGATGATAATAATAATAATAAAAGGATCCAGTTTTTTTAATAAATGATAGATTTACTCCTCTGTAGTGTTATCTTCATTTTACCAGCATGTGTAAACTTTCTTCTTCCCGTCATGGTCATTACGAATGTGTCGTCTCAGACTTGTTGAGGAATTGAAGGACCTTTCACAAAGCCGGCAAGGATTTCTCTTCACCAACTACAAAAAATAAGAAAACAAGTCAAGTCTACAGGTCTAGGTACTAAAGAATTTAATTTAATCTGTCGCAAAATAAATAATAAAAGCAGTTCTCACTTTGCCATGGCTGGTCTTCATATGACTGACATAGTTCTCTCTGTCTGGCACCCACAGAAGACATTCTCCGCAAGTCCATCCAGTGTTCTTCACACTACTGGACTTTCGCGATAAGCAGTCTCTAACTTCCTTGACAGCACCATTACTGGGTTTGGTTAGCTTTGTCTGGTGATTATGTGAAGCTGATACTGCCTGTGGCTTTGGACATTTTTCCATTTCACCTCTGAAGACCCCACCATGAACTTCCTGCAAAAATCCAAAGAAAGCATGCTGGTCAAAGTAACATGGAATCAGTGACATGTATGTATATATATTAACATTTATATATATATATATATATATGAATTAAACTACAAACCTTGAAATGTTCCACCAAGGCTAATTTTTGCATAAATATTGATGTGCACTCCGGGCACTTGAATATACATGTACGCTGATGGAGATGCTGATATAATAGCTGTTTCTTCTTAAAAACAGCCTCACAGGAGCACTTATGGATTAACCTGCAAAAGCACAGGAGCAGTAACAGTTTTATTCTTCTGTTTTGCCATTAAGAAATCAATATAACTCATGACGTCTGAAAAAAGAAAACTGATAGACCGACTTACTGATACAAAGGTTCACCGTCACCATGCTTACTCTTTACATGCATGAGGCAGCCATCAGATGTTTTGAAAGCAACAGGACAGTTGGTGCACTTATAGAAGATCTTACAATGTTTTTCCTCAATATGACTTTTAAGGAGAGGAAGTGACACGAAAAGCATCTTACAATGCAGGCACCTAAAAAAAAGGTTAACAAACATTATCAAAAAATACATACGCCTTGTAGCTAAAACATAAGAGCTAGTCACAGTTACTTACGAGTAACGAACTTTCCGTGCATAGTGCAGGCAGTTTTCCTTCACATGCTTCTGAAAATCCACAGAACGGCTGAGAGCCCCACATTCAGGGCAGCAGAATGGGGGCTTATGGGAATGGATCCGCTGGTGGGCTCTGTAGCTGCACTTGTTTGGGAGCAGCATTGTACAAACCTTGCACATCTGTTGTGAACATACATCATAAAATACAAAGATAAATCCTGCTCACAACACTGGTCTTGGAGTACCACCATTTTTGAGTTATCCTGCTCCCAACATACATGATGCTGATAATGAACTAGTTAACAAGCCTTTCCGTAAGTGAACTAGGTTTGTATTGCTATTTTCAAATGCAAGTTGAGCAAGAAGAGGAAAACAACATGCTCATATGGCTCTTCTACCCTGAAGAGTTTAGATCTATTACCCCTAGCTCTAATACTTAGATGCTCCTGTTAGCTTTTTTTGCCTGGATTACATTACGGTTAGAACTAAAGCCTAGTGGCAGATGTCCAGGACCAGGGTTTCAGCACCCATGTGGTTTATGTGGTAGGTAGACAAGACATGGAGAATGTGAAATGCTTGTAGTTTATTAGTCAGATGGTATTATCAGTTTTAGCCTGTTTTACAGGTGTTTTGAGTAAATCAGTGCTATTGGTTAAATGTGGGTTAATTGTACAAAAGTTGCTTATATATTACAATTTATAATTTAAATTTGTAATTTATTACAATATGTAACTATCCTTGTCATTCCAGAACCAAGGCCAATGAAAACGTCACTGACATCACAACTCCACCAATTCACTAAAAAATTAAAATTGAAGGGTGTTGGCATTGGGCTACATAGTGGGCACTAGACCACTTCAAAGAGGTGTTGGAGCAGGAAAATCACTGCAAGTTGTAGGACAGTGGTAATGTAGGAGCCGGATTCAGGCCCACTTATGCTAATCATATTAATATGTTTAAATCAAAACTAATGTACTCACCAAACCTTCAGACTCTGCAGATGACCTTTGATAGTGACCTGCAAGAGCCACATAATCTGACATCTGCTTATTGCATTCCAGGCATTTAAGTCCATCCCGGACAGCCTTTTCTGGATAGAGAGGCATAGCAGCTTGGATTTTGATAGATTGCTCAGTGCTTCTCCCTTGAATTATCTGTGATGCAGACTGGTCAGGCTTGGTGGGCATCAACATCTGACTGACAGCAATGGGCTTCATAAACAACTGTGAGCACTGCATCATCATGCCTTTAGTTTTATGATCTCGAGCATGTGCTAAGAGCGCACACCTGTTAAAGAACACAAGAGTTTTTGAGCAGTGCGTGCAGGTCACTTCTATATGAACACTCCTCCTACTATAATGAAACGCAAGGCTCTTCTCAAGTCCAAACGAATCACCACACTCCAGGCAGCAGTAGCCATGAACTGGGAGCCTGATGTCACTCTCAGGAGGTGGACTCAGATTGGGCACATAAGTCGGCACAGGGTTGGAGTAATTCAACAGTCTGTTTAAAGTTCCAGCAGCAGTACTGGGAATAATGGTCTGTGTGTTTGGTGATGTTTTTTGAACTTGGTGCACTAAAGGCACGCTGCATACTGTGGGAGAGGACAGATGGGAATGGTCCTGCCTGTGGGTGGAGGACCTTGCTGCAACTGAAGCAGCAACACTGTGGGGTACTAGATTTAGATTTGCCAAGTGTAATGCTTTAGGAAGGTAATTTGGATTGGTAGAGCAGCCTCCTTGTGATGGAGACTTCCTTTGCTTATTTGCTTTCAGAGTTCTTTTCAATCCACAGTAACTGGTTGGGGACTGTGATTTCTTTGAGCTTTTGACTGCTTCGTTATTTGCTGATGTGCAACCCAAAAGAGATGTCTTTGCGGCCTCCTGCTTTCCGTTCTCAAAAATGACTTCACTGGTGACATCATGGGAATGACACACAGGCAATGTTTTAGAGAAGGCATCTTCAACTGATGACTGAGATGGAGATGACCCAAAAGGTGACTGGAGGTCTTCAGTTTCAGAATCTGGAAATATGCTAGTAACAGTCCGTTTAATTTGTCCAGAGGAGGTTTTGATTGTCTTTATTCTGACTCTTGGTATACCTGGAGGTGAGCCAGTAACTAGAGCAGGAGATGCTTTTCCACTGCTGTCACTACATACACTCATAGGGCTATCAGGTTGTTTAATTAACCGTTTTACTACTTCAAGAGGGCTTCTTGGACTCCTTGGTGATATGGGTACTTTGGGACTAACCTTTGTCATCTCTTTACGAGCCACTGGCAAGTCCTTTGGACTTGACTGCTCGCTTGGCTCTTTTTTTGTATTCAAAGCTACCAATGCATCAAGACAAGAGGACATTTTGGAGGTTTGAGTTTTGACACATGTACGGGGAGAGGAAGGGTTGGTTTCAGGAGTTGGGTATGCACTTGTTCCAACATCATTAATACAATCATCCATCGTCACTGGATCACATCTCTTTTCCTTTTGATCATTTTTACAATCTGAAACCTGACTTCTGTCAAATATGGCATCACTGGTGGAACTGTTCACTACTTTAGAACCAGGATCTGTTTCATGGCACTTGTCAATCATGCTGTATGTCTGTGATTTTCCATGATTGTCTGATATAGCGCTATCTGCAGACACAAACATTGTGTCATTTGGGAAATATGAATCTTCATGATGTGGACGGTTATTAATACTATTGCTGTAAATTTCTTCTGACTCTGGGCTGGATACAGGACTAAAGTCCTGCACTGACTTTGACAGAGGCGGAACGTCTTCCGGCTTGTAGGCCAAAGGAACTTTTTCCAAGAGACCACTCGAACAGTCCCCATTCAGAGGTGACGTATCCAACATTGTGTAATTGCTGTGACCAACAAGATGTGTTTCAAGGGAGCTGGAAGAACTCCTGAACCCATTTTGCAAAAGATGTCCCAACTGTGAGCTATCCTTCTCCATAAGAGGTTCGTAAGAGTCCTGGCGATTAGTGTTTTTCACTATAACACTAACAGCTGGAGCATCTGAAGTAGTAGTCGGGTGAGGGACTGACACAGTGGCATCCATGCACAGTTCTGAGTGCTTAAGGTGGCCCTCTTCCTCATCCTGACTCTCCTGGATGGCCTCTTTGGCATCCAAACTAGTGGCATCTGGGATGTCAAAGGCAGCCAAGAGATCATCAAAATCAGGGGTCTTCATGTCACCCATGATTGAAATCTTTTATAAACCTAAAAAAGAGAAACGTTCTTGTGAATTTCAACAAACAGTGTATCTAAAAGTGTTTAATTAAGTGGTTCTCTGTCTTGGTTCTTAAGCACAAAACCAGAGATGGCAAGCTGTCTATGTCCAGAATAGTTTTGTGATGACTACTCCAGCAATTACCAGGCGATTTGTTTCAAGAGTTTTGAATTGGTCAATTACCAAATTGTGCTAGACACTAGCTCTCTCGGACTGGAGTTTACCATCCCTCAAATAAACGATGGAGGGCAGTGGGTACTACCAGATCAAGACTTGTTATCCACAGTCTCTCCCAAAACCTATGATTAAAGCTAGCACAACAAAATTAACTTCTGTTTAGTATGTTTTACATCATATGTTATAAATAATGCATTGACTGGACCACTTACCATCTGAATATTGATTATTTATCGCTCCCGATCCATAAAGTTTAGCTTTTCCATCAGCTTTTTTCCCCACTCCACTTCTTCACCTCGTACCGACTCTTTTAGGTAGAGCCATGTTAGACAGCGGTTTTAACGGTGTGCCAACATGCACAATAACGTCAGCACCTTTCTTACCATTTTATCAAAATGGGACGAGCATGATGCACAAAGAAGCACACTGTAGTTCCCGTGTTACCAGTAACTGTACTGCTTGGTGTCATGCCAGTTGGCAATTGTTTGGAAATGACATCAGCTAGCAGGCTATTTGCATAGTTGCCACACAAACAAGCTAGCTTGCTCACGAGCTAGAATTGCTAGCGAGTTACTTCACTGACTACATTAGTCATAAATAAAACATATACAAGTTACTCTGAAATGCTCCCACAATGTACGTGGTTTTCGTTACATCGGCGACTTTATCCGGCATTAGCTGGCTAGCAACGCAAAACCCTGGTGTACTAGGTTAGTTCAATCTGCGGTGAAGCTAAGCTAACGAGCTACATTGACAGTACGTCAGAAATGTCGACATACAATTCGCGCACCTCAACAGCACTTACAGAGTTTAAAAAAAAGCTGTAAGACGCACTACCACTCTCAGCCTGCCCGTTGGTCTTGCGTTATTTTTCCACCTGGCTAACAATATATTTAACAAAACGGTTTGAAAAGTTGACAAGCCAGTGTCGCCGCTAAGAATTGTCAACAGCTAATGTTAGCCAGGTTAGCTAGCTGAGTTTTTAAAAGCCAGGCTGGGTTAGAGCTGCAGTTCTAGAGGTAGGAGAGTGTTGGCTGAGAGAGCATTTAAAAGCCATGTATATTAAAGATCCAACACTACTTGTCCGTCTGTGTCACCGCATACATGAAGTTAGAAACGCGTATTGTTTACATTCGCCTGTGGCCACTGCTAATTTTCGCCCACTGTCCAGCACTTCCTGTCCAGCAGACAAACCAGTGAACTGCGCGCACCGCTAGGACCCCAACGCAGAAACAGCCTCAGTTCATCACAGAGAAGAATCTTCTAAGCGAAGCGGACTTTGTGAAAAAGAGCCGTTTTGGCATACATTGTAAAGCTGCAGGAACTATCATTTATCAGAACGCGTGAAAACAGAAATGTGTTTTAACTTTATTCAAGCCTGCCTTTTTTGCTCGGCGAGACGTGGGCACGACCATGTTTCTGCCTGACTGAAAGCTCAGATCAAAATGAATTGTCACTTCATTGTTCTTTAGGAAGCCTGTTTATGGGACCGGCTGGAGCTACCAGATTTAAAAAATAATTTCATATCAAGACTACGATGGTGTATTAATTATAACATAAAAGAACAATGTACCTTCAGCACGTCGTAATTACGAGAAAATATATCGTAGAAACGACTTAATATGTCGAAATTAGGAGTAAAATATGTTGTTAAACGGCATCATATGCCACACTAACGAGAAAGTATATAATTTATATGGGAAAATATGTTGTTAAATGACATGATATGTCGTAATTACGAAAAAGCATCTTCTTTTTATTAGAAAATTATGAGAGAATTTTAAACTTCAAAGATCTGTTTTTATGTGAAATACGTTATAGCACGGTTGACTAGCCAAAATCTTCACTCAGTGGCGCAGTTTATTATATTATTATATTATATTATACTGAAATCTTAAAATCATTTCACAGCAGTGGCAGAATCTGTTCTGCATGATGCACAGCGCAGACCAGCAATATCCGCAGACCACCGGAGTTCCTCAGACCATGTACACCATAGACCGTCTACAGACTTTCCTCCAGCCTTCTTCTTCTGAGGTCAAGCGCCAATGTTGATCAGTTCTGTATCACAAGTGGTTTTAGTGTCAGCATGTTTATCTACACTTCACAACACAGCTGTCAGAAAGGTTAAGACTGTCTGGGCTAATACTGATGCTTATACACATACATAATCAGGCCTGTTATGAAATATAATGTTAATAAAAACATGATAAATGATAAAAGCTATCTTTTTTAATAAAATGAAAAACACTGATGGTACTTGTTTTCCTTGTTTTCCTCTCCAGTTTGTATATAAAGTTAAATGTTTTTAAATAACCTTTTTGTTGTTTTAAAATTCAATCATGTTTTAACAATTAATTAAATTTGTGTATACAACTTTATATTTATAAATATAAATTAAAAGCATATTAATATATATAATATATTTAAAGCATATTTAGTATTTACTTGCAATTTACTGTAATTCCACACATGTTGTTCTACATCACTATACATACAGTGATTTACTACCTTACCTACAGTGGGGTCAGCTAATAGGTAATATTTTAGGGGATAGGGTGGGCTTTGATTAGTACATGTGTGTCCCCCAATGTCAAACCTGCTCCTACGTTCTTGCTCTGAATCATTGTTTTAGTAAATCGCCACTGCTCTACAGTCCTTGACAACTAAAGGCAGATGATATTTATGCACTTGAGCACACAGTTACCTCATTCTGAATCAATGCTTGTGCCTAAATCTAAATGTATCTTTCCTTCAGATGTTATTTCATGTTAACATGAAATAAACGACTGTCTGACACTTTTTTTAACAGTTTGAACATTTATCTAGCTAAAGTCTAAAAGGTTGTTGCTGTGTTTACTTCCCAAGATTTTTGAAATGATATATCCCACCTCCACCCAGTAACGCTGGATAAAGTTTGTGGGCATGATCAGCCATAATTGTCCCACACTCCCTCCAACATTACAAATGGGGATCCTGTTTGATTAGGCTAGAACTATACTGAATCATCTTCTCAGTTACTGTTATTCTGCAGTTCTTGTTGATGTAATGGCTTTATATTATCTCCCAATGAGGGCTCTGCTACTTTTTGAACTATATGTATTAATGAATATTTGAAAGAGCATTGTAGGTCATTGGGGGTCCTTTATGTATAGGTAAGGAAAATGTAAGATGATTTGTTTAAAACATGGTTTAGTGTTTTTTTCATGTGCATTACATAGTACAAATCACCTTTGGTTTCTTGTCATTCACAATATACTGTGATAGCAGGGTGGGAAAGCGCTGCTTCTCTAATGCATTGCTGCCTCTGACGTTACATAAAAAGTAGAAACCCTTGCCTATACATTTATATCATACCTCATAAGTTGTAAGCCAATCATATTGGGCCTTGTAAGTTGTAAGTGCAAGTTGTAAGAGAAAGGAGCTGAAGTAGACTGACAGGGCTGAAGGGCAGATCTGATGGAGGTTAGTGATTGAGAAGAAAGTGAGGGAGATCTATTTAAGCTTTTTCTTAAAAATAATACTGAATTTAAACTTCAACTTATTGCTAATGTCATTAACTAACTGATTTGATACTGTCTTAAGGGGGCAGCATAGAGGGCACTTTTCCACTGAAAGGGCGCCCACAGGGGAAGTCGAGTTTAGACCATTGTAAAGACACCTTAGGATCACATTTTGTTCACTAGAAGAGCATTCATAAAGACACATTATCAAATTTCCCTGCTGTACAGAAAACATCATTATTATTTATTGCATGAAGGGGCACCATAGAAAGCACTTCTAACATGAAGGACAGCCAATAAGGCACTTCACCTAATTTTTGTCACTTCAGAGGACTTGTTCAAACCATGGGGGAAATGGGAGGTGATAGCAGTCGCTCCTCTGCTCCCCTCACCTGAGTTTAACAGTGCTCCTTGTCCATGAATAAAAATGAAAACAGTGGAAGGAGGCTGTCAGACAGGAGAAACTACAAAAGAAGGTTGACAGCCATGAGGGACAACAGGAGCATGAGGCATAAATTGCATAGACCACTGGAGTACCATAAAACAACATTATTTAATGGTGAGGTTGTGACAACCTTGTTCAGACAGCGTACAAAGCACCATGGGTAGACAACGCTGTAGCAGCGTTGTAGAAAAGTAGAAAACATTTTGAGAATGTTGTGTTTGCTGGGCATTTTCTACCTTAAATTGTGCAACACTCGCAAAAGCTAACATTACATTAGCAAACAGGAAAAAACAATACTGACCTATAGTTTCTGTGAACAGTAAAAATAATTTACCCCCCCGTCTAGCAGTAACAGAGCAGCCTCATCATCCATTCATGTCTTTAACTCTTCCTTAAGTGTCTTGATCAAATTTTCACGGTTCACCTTAAACAGCGAACAGTTATTATAACAGCTCAGAAAACAATAGCGCCACTTCAGTGCCATTTAAGGTGGAACGAGTAAATTAGAACAAGAAGCTGAATGTCAGAGAATGTTTCCAGCATTAAAAGAAAAGTAGTGATGTTAATCTGTCCTGAATTAATTGCATAGGAGTGTAAGACCTTGCAGGATCCTACATTACATAATGGGGCACATGTTCCTTTTTCTTTTTCTCACTTATTTTTAAATGGCATTTTTCTTTACATGTGAATACATTACCACACCTGCACAGCATTTTAAGGAAGCTGCGCTGTAGCATTAGCTTACATGTAGCAATACTCATATTTGTGCTTTTTAACTGCTTCATAATTTAGAGGATCAAGTGATTTTCAAGAAAAAAGGTTGCAACAGAGGTAAGAGGTAATATTTGAAAAAACTCAGTTCATTTTACTAATAGAATTGTTTTTAAGGGCATAAGAAAAAGACACCAACTACAAAATGAAAACACAACTTAGGTGGTTTATAGCTGATACACATCACAAAACTATGGTCTCAGAAATTACTCTGGCATGTAATTGTTGGTTGAGCTTCTTAAAGCTGGAAAACACTGGTTGCTCTTCAGAAACCTGTTTCCAAGGCAAGCGCTCAAAGATCAATGTTCTGATCACAAAACATTGACCCCGCAACAAAGGGGAAAATAGCATACCTCATCTTGCACTCTTTTCTATACATTAACATTTAGAGAAGAACAACAAATGACTTCAACCCACTGATCTGCTGACCATCCGTGTCATTTGGTCTAATGGTTGATCAGCATGTTTACATATCACATATGGACAAAATTGCTGGTACCCCTCCATTAAAGAAAGAACCCACAATGTTCATCAAAACAACTTGAAACTGCCAAAAAAAGGACAAATACAAATGTACTGAAAATCAAGTAATGAAAATCAGACATTGCCTTTGAATTGTGGAATTGGCGGGGTCAAAAATGACACAACCTTTTGAGGCAATCACTGCAACCAAGTTATTTCTGCAACTCTCATTGAGACTTCTGCTCCTTCCACAGATTCAACAGTTCAACAGGATTTAGAGCAGGGCTCATAGAGGACCACTTCAAAATAGTCCAATGCTTTGCTCCTAGCCATTCTTGGATGTTTTTAGCCGTCTGTTTTGGGTCATTATCTTCTTGGAGGATCCATGACTTGCAACTGAAACCACGCTTTCTGACACTGGGCAGCACATTTCGCTTCAGAATGCCTTGATAGTCTTGAGATTTCATTCTGCCCCTGATGGATGGTATGGTCTGACACTGATGTACCTTGAGCAGTTCACCTCTATTGTCCTTGGAATATGTTCTAGGCTTATTGATTACCATTCATATTATCTCTCTCTTCAATTTGTCATCAATTTTCCTCTTGCAGCCTCATCCATTGTTGGCAACAGTACCGTAGACTGTAAAAACAGGAAAAAAGAGAAGCTGAATACTTGTCTTTGAAGAAGAGAAAAACTAAATCAGGACAGGCACTTAGGCAACAGCAAAAACCTGACAGCAGGAGTTCTAGGGAAGGTAAGGGTAGGTGGAGGGTTTAGTAGGTTGCAATATGTAACCTGTTTTCAACTGTTTCTGTTAAGAATTTAAAATGTAGAAATAATAGAAATGTTGGCTACCACAGCATGATAGAAGTAAAAAATATAAGAAAAAAAATGTGTAGAAATGTACAAAAACCCATTTATAACTTTTGTGATGCGATGTAAGAGAAGAGAGAGAAGTATCTTCCCTGCCCAACACAGATATAGTCAAAGCAGTTATGGGATGTTCAAAATATAAGGCACATTTTATGTTTTATGTTTTTCCAACATGTTAAACAAAAATATATAAATAAATGAATCCTGCCCTGACTGTAAGCTATGTTTACGGGAATGCTTTGTGCATGTGTTTTCTTTGTGAAATATAAGTCATTATAATAAATAACCTCTTTTATTAAAATTGTTCATCCAGGTTGCAGCAAGTCTCTAGAAGAGAGGCTGTAACTGTGAACATTTATTTCTGGAAATATTCATAGTTGAAATGTTTTTTTGCATGCCTCTAAATGACAGTGCCTATAGGTTGCGGTTTTATTGCGGTTTTATTTTATTTTAAGTATTTGCTCTTTTTACAGAACAAATTTAGTATGAAAGGATGTAAATATAACTAAAGTCTCAGATCTAAACATCTTTACCCTTTTATCAGAAGGTTTAAAAAGTGAAGCTCACAACAGATCTCCATTAGCCTGTATGTAGGTCATTTCTATATGATTGACCTTAAGCGTCTGTTGACCTCTCTTTTTGCCCAGTACTGGCATTAAAACCACATGCTATATCCTTTAAATGAGCCACTTTGCACATTTATATTATGATAAAAAAAACGCAAATGTGGATTTAGCTTGTCTAATAGTATTTTTTATTTGATTTCTTGCTGTGTGTTGACGTCTTGCTCTGCAGTATCCTGAAGAGGCCTAACCCAGTTTATAGAAATTCCTGTTTTTCTGTGTACCAAACCAGATTCAGCCTCTTACTATATCTCTGCATTACATTTTCTATGCCTGTGATTATTGCAACCAGTAAACACTGTAACATACATAACACATAAAATTCTGTTAATTTACATGAAATGTTAAACACCACTTCTTTTTTTGCTTTCCCACAATTTTGGTCATTTCAGCTGAGATCAATGGTTTTGCTTTTATCCAGCTATATTGAATATAACTGTATCTCAGCTCCATCTGCCATCCCACACTGGTGTGGGCTGACATCTTTACTCAAAGTGTTTGCCAACTTCAAACAGAACAGAACTGCTGAGGAGAAATTTTGTTTGCGACCTTGTTGAACTGTTCAGTCTAAGCGCATCTTCCAAATAGGGAGGTTGAGAGAGCTGCCTCCTCTTGAGAATTGATGAGAATAGGCATTAAGTAGGCATAAGAAGCAACATGGATGAATCAGTTCCAACCTTGGTTCTCTTCCCCCCCAGGGGATTAACAGGAGAGGTGCATATCTTATATCTTAGAGATGCTATATGGAGAGATGAAGAGATTTAAAGCATGCAGTGAGCCTAAGAAGGAGAGACAGGTCAAATAAGGGAGGGAGTCTTGTATGGGGCTAGAAAGTGAGCAAGATTCACATCTCAGCAGCTGAAGTGCAGAAATGGGAAACAGCCTTTGCCTGTCTATACTGACAAGACAAGATCGCCACAAATCTTTTTGAATTGGTATTCAAGGTGAATAGGTCAAAATGCAATAAGTAAAATGCATCCTCTGGTTTAAGGACAGTAAGTAAGGTGTGTGTCTGGTTTCAACACAACTGACAGAGTTTAAGCACCCTGTCAATTTTTCCTTGAACATGGGCCCTTTAATGGGTATTGATTAGAAAATCGTAGTGCTTTCAGCGGTGTGAACCATTACTGTTGTGTAAATAACAGCCAGCCAATAAGTGCTTTTACAATGCCCAATAAAACATTAGACGGAATTCTGAATTGGACTGGAAGGCAATTAAAAGAGGCTGAAATTGGTCTAACATGACCGTGCTTCCTAGAGAGTAATCGAGCTGCAGGCTTTATGCTACTGAGTAGTGATTGACACCAGTTACAGCAGGTTAAACAAATCATAAGACAAATGAGTCACCTTTTCCAGGTCCCTGACAGACAAAAATGATATGAATAAGAATTCTGCATTTTTTAATGTTGACATTTGAATTGTTAAGAGAAGTCATCAAAAGTGTTTTTGTGTAAAAGGGTTATAGAGAAACTGTCATCAGGGTGGTTAGTGCGTGGTCATGATGTCTTCAACAAAAGTATAGGCATTTCATTTACTGTCCAAACTAACAAGGGAAACTTTGTTGATGTTGGTGAAATAATGGAACATCTCAAACAATACATTTCTTTTTAGGACTGTTTTGTTGTACAACGCCTTACATGTATCTATTATTAACAGATTTTAAAAACATAGCTTTTAGACCATAATCCTTATCTCATTGTAAATTACTTTAAAGCAATGTCAGTAAAGGAACAGTTCCAGTTTCATGTATTGTGAATATGGTAACTAGCCTGACTGAAGAAAGAGATGCAGAGGGAATAAAGTAGATCACCACAATTCCGTGGTTGTCTGAACCCATATTGCCTATTCATATAAAATATTTTGGCAGAATCCCACGGCTACTAAAAAAGAGCCATATAATAGCTATACCCTAACCCTGGGCTAGCTCCACTTTTGAAGAGACAGATGAATCATGCAATATTTGTAAATCACATGGTAGCATACACTAATATACAATCAGACTAATATACATGTCACCTGACAATTCAAGCTCCTTGTCTTATAAAGAGACATTTGATGTTGTGGGCTCACTTCACACTTTCTGGTCAAGTTTAATGTAGCAGTTTTCTATAAAACAAGGAAAAGACAGGAAATGGAAATGTCTATGCTGTGGAGAATTGTTTATCAAACTTGAGCTTTAATGTAAGATGACCTAATTTAACTTACTGTGACAAAACAGCCTCTCCAAGCCCTCTTTAACTCATCTGTTAAAGATTAGACCAAAAAAATTAGTTTAGCTTCACAGTTTAACAACACAGTGATGCTGTGTTGTCTGAGCCGAGTCGATTGCACAACTCTTACAATCATTAAAAGTGTTTTGCAGACACGGCCAATAAGACATGTATAAAAGTGGGTTTGTGTCAGTACACCATGACCATCTGGTGCAGCGCAGTCCATAATGTTCCCTCATTACCATCTGTTAATGTATTCTCACACATTAAAGGTTGGGGAATGCTCAGTTAGCAGCAGACTAACCCTGCTTAGATTTGAACGTGACGTCATATATTGCTTTAAATCTATGAATTTTATGAGGCTTCATCAGACAGTCACTGGCTCCGATGACTATTACATTCCTTCAGCTGAACATTGATATCTTCATTAGATACGCTCCATAACTACAGGATGATAAAAAAATGCCCATGCCAAGAAAGATGTCAGCAAAACGCCTCTAAAATTCACCTCACTAGCAGCTAATAAAGCAGTAGTGTTAACCCTTTGGGAGGCATGGCTCTGAAAAAGCCCTCAATAAACTGCTGTAGCATTAAGCATGCATCTAATATGACTCTTATATTACATCTAATATGAACTCACAGCTCATACATAACCCTGTTTAACAGTGTTTGCAACCTTTTCTTTAAGGTACAGTCTTATGTGAAAGTTTCAGCAAACCTGGTAAAATTCCATGCAGGAACCAAACTTAAAAAGCAATTTCACAGCGTTACCATACTATGGAATGGATTTATATTGGCATAAGGAAACAACAACAATGACAAATCAACAAGAATGAAACAAGCACACTGTGTAGAAACATACCTTTTCAGGCTGTTCACTTATGCCCTTTAAAGAAATGTTAATGGGCAGGTTTAATGTTTATCTTTAAATAAGGCTCGGGCTGGCTTACGCCTCCGCATGTTCAGCTTACACATATTTGACCAGATCCTGGACAACAAAGTTGTTTGTTTACTCTGTACATTTGTCTCTGGACATTTCAAATCTTGGACAATGTTGTGCACTTTGCCCAGAGTTTGACTGAAGAGACTGAAGAGAGGAGAAGTTTCCTTTATTAGCATTACAATCCCAACCACCTGTAAGTAGCAGCCATGTTTTGTGATATTGTCCGCTGTTTACTGTTTCAAGCAGATCCTCTTAAACCGAAAGTTTTATAGTGAGTATCAATTTAAGTAATTTAATTTGTATTGATGTTGAGTTTAACTGTATCTAGTAACACAATCTAGTAGCAAACCAATGTTACCATAGCTAATTAAATAGTATGTTGAATGAGCTTATTTACACAGAGGATTATTTTATTTTTCTGCCTGTGTATGTTTTATCATGTTGATTCTGTATGAATCACCAAGGTGTCATGCTGCAAAGCAGCAACTTGTTTAAAAATAAGCAAATAAATACTAATATTGTTTATCTATCCCAGAGTGTGTAGTGCATATCATCTTTTTTTTTTTAGTTAGCAAACCAATAAAACATCTTTTGATCAGGATGTGTACAATTTTGCATCAAACTATATGTCAAATTCCAACACAGTTCAAGGCTGTCAATTTCCATAATTTTATGATACTTTAAAATTCTTGTAATGAAAAGATAAATCCTAGCAACAGAGTGAAGTTAGGTGCTTAGCAATGCATTGTTGGTAGTGTGGAGGAGGTGTTATTTTGTTTTTAAATTAAATCAAACTAATTTGTGCTGTGCATTGTGTTCTCAGGAGCTGAAAAATGCAATTAGCTGCATTGCGGGGGAAAGGGTTGGAAGGACCCCTATCTCACATACTGATCAGTTAGGAATCTGTATCTCTCTAGTGTTACAGCCCTGGCTTGCTGATTGTAACTCATTTGGTGGTTATTATATTACTGTAAGATAAAGCTAAAGATGAAGTAAGCTTCTTTTCTTATTTCCACCTGATATGGCACATACATTTAGATGCCTTTGTGTGCTCTAGTGTGCAGAAGAGAAATTCCAGTAGAAAGCCTATCATTAGTCTTGTGGCTAATACAACAGACAGTGCTCCACAGCATTTATTACTGTAAATAATATTATGAGAAGAAGGTATGCAAAAGTTAATTAAGGAGCATGAGGAGATGTTCAAACAGGTTGTCTGTGAGAAATGTCGTCAGGACATTAAATTGCTTAGCTAGGGTTATCAACATTTGTAGCATATCGATTGTCATATTTATGTCACAATCAAGACAGAAGCTTATTTTTGGATATATAGCTACCTTGTTTATCTCAGCATGGTATATAAATAACAAATAAGAGGTAAGAGTAAGAAAACAAGATGAAAATGCAAAACTTGTTGCTAATATACATTGAAATTGCCAAAAATGACTTTCTGGATGATGCAAGGTTTTGTTCAGACAGTTTAATCAGTCGGCCAAACTGTATGTTTTTTAATCTTCTGTCTTTTTTGACCCTTTAAATTTAATTAATGCATCTTTTTAACCTAGTTACTATTATTCACACAGCACATTTTCCACACACACCCTTTGTGTTTAGTCATTTGGGTTGACCAGCGTAAGTGGCTTTAATCTAGGAAGTTTAGTGTTGCAATTTTAGAATTTACAGTTTGTATGTGGATGATCTTTTTGTGTCACTATGCTCTCACAAGGTACACCAAGCTCTGTAAAATACTGCCATCTTGTGCCAAGTCATGAGGATTTCTATTATCACTGAGGTCTGGGGTTGACATGCTGGTGTAAATAGATCAGTTTTTATTTGTGTGTATAAACACATTTTCAATATATGTTGCATGTTTGCAGTGGTCCACCTGAACCCACTTCCTCTAAAAAGCCCAACATGAAGCAAGTAGCCTAAGGCATGATTCAATAACTTCTGCTTCTATCGTCACATCTCAACCTTTGAGTGTGTCATGTAATATTACAATAAAAAACAGTGTACGAGGGCTCTCCTCAAGATTGGCTATCAGAAGGGTGGGATGAAGTGGGAACTTTTAAAATAGAAGATTATTCAGCAATTCTTTTATCTTGCAGTGGTTTGTGCCATCATTGAAATAATATGAATGACTGTAGAGATAAGTCAGAAATGACTGACTATGACCTCAAGACCATGTGGTTAATTAATAATGGGATACAATAAAGAGCCGAGTATATTTCTCAGTGCAGGTTTTACTACTTAGCAGTTGTCACTCAAAGAGGCAGCGGAATGAGTAAGCCATTACCTCTGTCTTTCATGTGTTGAGGGTATAGAACATTTACTTATGGTGGTGCATGTGCTTTTTAATAAGATAATCACAAGTTGGATGTGTATTTCCACATATGTTTGGACAATGGAATTCCTAGGCTGTTTGTGGATTTCCTGGATCAAGGGTTGTACTTTCTTTTGCAGTGGATACTGACGGTGTGGAGTTAAAAAGTGTTACTCATGGAAATGGGCATGGAGTGGACAATCCAGCATTTCAAGCAGAGGTACATTGTATGGGAGTGTACACATCTACACTGATTTGTTTGTCTTTTCTGTTTGTTTGGGGATGTAAAATGTCAGAACGTTTGCACCTGTAGGAGGAAAAATCTGCAGATGACCAAAATGAGACTAAAGCGAATGAATCAACAAAAGAGTCCAAGTCGTTCATCAGGTAAGACTGGCCAAAATTCTCTTCTTTTAGAACTAGATGTGAGGATTAATAGTCAGTAAATAAGCAATATAAAAATGACTATAAATGTCAATGCATATGTGTCACTAAGGAAATGTTGTAATTCTGGTTTCTTTGCTGGTAGCAAACTATTCATACCATTCACGGCCACAGAAAACTTCCTGAGGGCTCACTCTAGAATCATCAAGTACATTGCCTTGGGAATACTTGGTGCAGGTATAATTTTTTACACATATTAATATAATTTTTCATTTATGAGAATAGGCCAATTTATCACATTAACAATAGTAGTAGGCACTGCTTACTGATTTCAACACAGTGGAATTCTATTGTGTGTTTTGTTTTAAAAACGCAGGCTACGTGGCGTACTTTGTTGCTGCCTGCTGGCTGGACTTCCATAGGGCTATTGCTCTTGTTGTTCTGACCTGTTTGGCAGTGTTTTTCACGGTGTATGATCTTGTGAAAAGGTACAAGGGTGACAGTATAAAGCGCTTCTTCAAGCCTGCTCTCAGTTGCTTTAAGTCCAACATCAGGTGGATAAAATGGTAAGTAGGGCACCTTAGACACTATGTCAATATTTCCAGCGGCCCAGTTAAAGAAGTAAAAGCTTTTGAACTTGTCGTTTTTTTTTGTTTAAACTGGAGCATAATCCTCAAACTGTCCTGTCGACTATATCACATGAATAATTTTCACTTATCTGTGAAAGACAAATGGGAAGACAAATGAACGTTTCACAAAAGCTGTGTTTTGTAATGCTGCAGGGTGTTCATAGTAATAGTGGTAGGACTGCTAGTAGCATGGCTGGTGGTGGATACAAGCAAGCGCCCGGAGCAGCTCATCTCTTTTGGCGGCGTCTGCCTCTTCATCCTCGGTTTGTTCATCTTCTCTGCGCACAGACAAGCGGTGAGCCATGCAATCAAAGGTGCCCTCACAAACACACACTAAATACAAAGTCCACTGTTTAAATCATGTTAAAGTCATTTTTGTAATCATTGTATCAAATAATTCTAATAGCCCTGGCAATGTCACAGGTTTCGCATACAGGGAGCTACCCAATGGTGAAAAAAGACATTTAGGACGTACAAGCTTTAAAATGGCTCCTTATAAGTTCTTTAGTAAAGACAATAGTTATATGTAGAACCGTGGCTTTGCATGGTTAAATTATTATTTTCTTGGTTGTATATTATTATTTAAAGAATGTTTTAAAAATGGTTCTGTCAATAAATGGTGTCAATAAATCAAGTTGGTTCTATACAGTGTAAATGATTTTAGAATGCTTAAATGCTTAAATGATTCTTAAAATGCTTTATGGCAACAAATAGAATTACAGTATATGAGTCATTTACTCTTGTTGTTACTAAAATATTTAAAATATTGAATATCTAAAAATAGTGTCTAGTTTAAATATTAATTTACATGATGTAAGAGATCATTGTGTATAAAACAGTAAACATCATGTATATGGCAAGTGATTCCAAACCTTTGAACAGTAGTGTATGAAGAGCACTTCTTTGAGCTCAGGATTGCTTCACAGTTCTTGTTGGCTTGTACTAAAACCAACAAGCTTATCATCCTCTGTATTCTATAATCTTTAAACAAGTCTTATCACTCATTTTGACTTTTCGCTAATAATCTAAAGTTTTATGGTTGTTTTAAACTGATATAACCACAGTGGTAATGTGCATGTCACGCATGCAGCAACGTGGGCAAAGCCAAACCAAAAGGGTGTGTTTTGTTTTCTCCTCAGGTGCGCTGGAGGACTCTCTTTTGGGGTCTTGGTCTGCAGTTTGTCATTGGCCTGTTTGTCATAAGGACAGAGCCAGGATACATAGCGTTCAATTGGCTCGGAGCTCAAATTCAGGTATTGATAAAAGGCTTTCCTTTACAGGAGCGTTTGAGAGCTGGTAAATCAGTAACAACTCTCAAGGGTGACTAATTCAAATAAAACAATAATGTGTATTTAATGGGAATTTACAAGGAAATGAGCTCTTGTTTCATGTCCAGAGCTTTTAAGGAAGTTCATTCAGACAAAACAACAATAGATCTAATGGAGCTGTATGACTTTTATTTGAACTTAAAGTGTGTGCTTAACAGATAAAGCTATGGCATTTCCATGACAAATACTTTAACAAATTTAAAGGGGAAATGTTAAAGTTATTCCTAATGTATTAAGTGAGACGTGAAAAGGCCATCTAGATTCAGTTGAAAGAAATGTATTGATTCGGATTTCTTTACCATGTTAGTGGTTGGAACATCTACAACACATATATAGAAATAAATTATTACTGGACTTCATTCATTAATAAGTTTTTTTCTAAATTTGTTTTTTTAAGTCCTAACAAAAAGTCTACATTAGATTCATGACATTCTCAAACTGCACAACTGTTCACACTTTTGTGTGTAAAATAAGAATTAGAATACTTTGTGAATGCCAGAATCTTCATGAAAACTGTGTAAGTGGGTTTTAGGAAGACATGTCTTCTTAAAGAACTGTGAATGAAGCCCAGTGAATTTACTTCACCTGTGCTGAGTTTATATTATATTATATGTAATGTTGATAAAAAGTATAAAATAAGTGTTATTTGCGGAAATATAGTCTCAGTAACCATTTATGTCAAGATAGATCTTAAGAATACAACGTTTCACAGCAAACCACACTGAATACTTTTCTTCATCGAAGCTGTTTAATTATGTAGAAATGTAGTAAAATTGGTGGAATTCCCCTTGCTATGCTAATAGATTCTCACTTTCTTCAAGACATTTTTAAACTACACCCAAGCTGGCTCATCTTTCGTGTTTGGCAGTCTGGTGGAATCAGGAATCTTTGCATTTCAGGTCAGTAACGATAAGCAGTTAGTTGCTTTTGTACAATTTATGCAATCTGCACAGAGGCTGAGACTTGACTCTGTATTTCTGTACTCTTCTCTAGGCTTTGCCTATAGTAATATTTTTCAGCAGTGTTATGTCAGTCCTGTACTTCCTTGGAGTGATGCAGTGGGTTATCATTAAGGTGAGACACTTAATCATGAGCACTTTTTAACTTGTGATTTGTTTTGGCTGTATTTATGAACAATTTGTCTGTTTCTGCAAAGATTTCCTGGGTTATGCAGATAACAATGGGAACATCTCCTACAGAGTCTCTGAGTGTGGCAGGAAATATTTTTGTTGGTCAGGTAATATAATAATTCTTATTTTGCATATATGTCTTATATACATACTTACAATGTGTTATGTCTGTTATGTGCAGGGATTCTCTATTTGAGTGGATACAAAAAATGAATCCATACAAATTTGACTCAGTTTAACAGTAAAATGAATTGAGCACCTTTATGTAATGATGGAAAAGTCTCAACTCCAGCAGAACTTGTGATCAATTCTTGGCCAGTGACAGTAATAGTTAAGAGCTGGGATTTCTATGTTTTTGCTGGACTGCTTGACTGATAAACTTTGTTGAAACGCGCATACACGCCACAAACCTGCCAAGATGAGAGCTGAACATAGGTTGGCCAAAGTTGTGTCGTTTCACGTGGTTTGTGTCTCTGCTTAAAATATTGTTGTAAAGGGAAGTAGCTTGGAGTTTAGAGTGGTATAAAGACGTTTGTCTTATTCAGTTGTCTTGGTCCCTGACTGTAGACAAACTGAAAAAATTAAACTTATAATGAAATTGGTGTTCAACATTGAAAATTGTTGCAGAAAAGAAGCTCAGATATTGCTATAGTTTGCCGTTCCACCTTAAATATCCCTGCAATTACATTATATAGCCGGCACACCATTTCTTAAATGGTTAGGTCCCCCAAAAGACAACCACAGAGCAGGTGTTTGTGTGGTGGATCATTCTCTGCTGCTGGAGTTTGTAAACAATGTGTATGCTCACTGCCCACTCTATTAGACACTCCTACCTCTTGGTTCACCTTGTAGATAAAAAGTAACTTTTAGTAAAATAATGTCCCTAAGTGTCTGAACTGTAGGTCTCAAGGACCTCCAATAAGAAAGGTATGTAATTTGGTGCATACCTTCCCATTGTTGAAATGCTTGTGACCTCTGCATGACAAACACTATGCAGCTGATGGTGATCCAGCAAAACTAGCCATAATCTTCTTTGATCTATAATCGACTCAGGGGACATTCCCATGTGGACAAGTGTGAAGCAGGACACAGTCTGAGTTTGAGGTTTGAGTAGTGAGTTAAAACACCAGCTTTAAACAGCGCCAGCAGTGCTCACCCATCACTGCAGCACAAACTCACACAGCGCTTCATTTGCTTCATGATTTGGGTTCCTTTCAGTTACTAGAAATAAAATGAGGAATGAAGAACAAAAACAAGATTCTACCAAATTCTTATTCAGATTTCTGTTCTTAAACAGCGTTGCAGTTACATTCTGACACCGTTGCACCCCTTTGGTACCAGCTGCATCACTTAAAGTGGACTGAAAATGTCAAGTAATAAACTGGTGAATACAAAGCTAGCTTCAGCTTTTGGAGCAAGATAACGTCCATGTTTTTTCCAAAGAAATATATCTGGAAAGAATTACAACTGTAGTGATTAATTTCTCAGTACATCACTCCGTGTTTCCGCTCATTATGTGAAATAAGCCAAATGTCATATCCCTCTAACTAGTCAAAAGTGGTTAAACTACACTTACGATTGTTTAATCTTTGAGGTTTTATTGTCGGCTCAGGATGGACTTAGTTAAACTACAGTGTAGTCGCATTAACTCCATTAATTCCAGTGGCAGGAGCCGAGAGTCTGAGACAATTTCAGAAAATCTGTAGTCGTGCATCACTACCTTTGTGCAGGCCATAATAACATCTCATTTCATGAGATGTTAAAAGTATTATTGAAATATTCTCCTGTAATCAGCAAAACTATTTTACTCACCAAAGTTAGCAAAAAGTAAAGTTAAAAAAATGGATAGTCTGGCATTACTGAGTCATTTGCATTTCGTTGGATTTGTGACAAATGACAATACTGCACCAACATTTCATGTGGCTACCTTCATTACTGATACATGCCCTATATAATCAAATCAACGCAAACTCCATAGTCAAATATAAGCTGAAGAATGGGTCATTTTCATGTGATACTTTCATAGTCTGCCTTCCTGTAGATGTTGCTCCAGTTAACTGTAATTCCTGTTATTGAACATCTCAGCCACGAAGTAATAGTGTCCACAAAAGCCCCCAGGACAGTAGCACTAAGTGCTGAAGCTTGTAGCATGTAAAAATGGTCTGTCCTTGGTTGCAGTACTCACTGCCAAGCTCCAGACTGCCCCATAATATCAAATCTCAGATTTATGGGCTGGGTTTCCATGAATAATTACAATCATAAAGACCCCAAAAATTACAACTGTGAATGTTGAAAATGTGCAAAATAGAATCCCTTTAATGTCCATAGTTTTGGAATGAGCTGGTCATCAAGCACATATAGATGTATCTTAAAAATGAATATCTTAAAAATGAAAGCAGTGCACAACTCAGTAGATGGGACAAAGGACATCTTAATCTTGGCTAATACCATTCATTTCAAACATCTTGAGGTAAAAATAATACTATTTATAATAATATTTTCCCTCTATGTCTTTTTACTTTACTCAGACAGAGGCACCGCTGCTGATTCGTCCCTATCTGAAAGACATGACCAAGTCTGAAATCCATGCAGTCATGGTTGGAGGTTTTGCCACTATCGCTGGCAGTGTGATGGGAGCTTTTATTTCATTTGGGGTAAGACAGCATTTGTCACTGTGAAGGACTGTTTTAAAAGAAGTCATATAAACATTTGAACAATGTGTTCAGTCTGTACTAGGTATCTATGTACTAAAACAGCTTTTTTCCAAAAATAAACTCATCTACAGGTAATGCTCAGATGGCTTTGCTACATAAATGGATGTGTAGTGTAGCAGTATCGCTGTAATGTACAATAAGAGCAATAAGAACCACAGACACAGCACAATCTATAACCTACTAAAATCAGATTACTTATGAGTTAGTTGTTTCTAACCCTGCACATTGCTGAAAGTCCTCTGTGGGTTTTCTGCAGATTGATGCATCGTCATTGATTGCTGCCTCTGTAATGGCCGCTCCATGTGCATTAGCCATGGCCAAACTCTCATACCCTGAAACTGAGGAGAGCAAGTTTAAATCCGAAGCTGAGATCAAAGTGGACGGCGGGTGTGTGTTCCCATGAAACAGCATTGAAATGATGTTTATACAATGTCAAATTTTGCATAGAGTACAGTACTTATTGCCTGTTGTACTTTTTAGGGATGAAAAGAATATTCTGGAGGCTGCTAGTTCTGGAGCGTCTACATCTATCGGGCTTGTGGCTAACATAGGCGCTAACTTAATTGCATTTCTCGCCATTTTGGAATTCATCAACGCAGCTCTGAGATGGCTGGGAGGCATGGTGGGATATCCAGAGATCACATTTGAGGTGCCGTATAAATTACCCAACTTCATCTCAGCCACATGCTCTTGGGTCATTTCAGGCCAGCTCACCTTGTCTGGTCCTGTGATGTTTTTTCTTTAAATGAGTTAATGCAACTAGGACTGCAACAAGTGTTCAATGAAGTGTGATATCAGTAAATCCATCCATGAGTAATTCCACCCAAAGCACCTAATGTGAAATGTTTGTTATACTATTGTATGGAATGTAACACTGGAACGTTAAAAGTGACACAATTGATTATGGTATTGTTATTGTACATCATGGTTGTGTATGGTTGTTAGTTAGCTTATTTGGTATAACATGAAATAACAAAATAATAACAAATAACAAAAAACTCATTAAGCTATAAAATGACCTGAATCAAGCACTCTGAACTGTAGTAATATGTATGTAAGATGATTTTTACTTTTAACTTTTCAGCTCATCTGCTCATACGTGTTCATGCCAGTGGCCTTCATGATGGGCATACCAGTGGAAGAATCCTTCACAGTGGCCGAGCTCATCGGGACAAAGCTTTTCCTCAATGAGTTTATAGCTTATGAGAAGCTGTCAAAGCTGAAAAGCAACCGACTAAATGGCATCACAGACGTTGGGCAGTTTATCTCAGTGAGTTGTTCTATTCCTATGTTTCATCACACACATGAAATAAATTACAACCTTCTATCTTAAAGAATACCTTTACCTTTATTAACATTACATATAAAACCCAGTAGACTTATGTAGGTTTACATTTGATTTTGTATAGTAAATGAAATGACAGCAGGTCAACATTGCCTGAAGTGCAATTTTTGGAAAAGTATACATGATAGCTGTGTCTGTGTCTATATTGCTGTGATGAGTGAACTTACAGTATACTCTGATTAAGCTAAAATAAGCTTGCTTTCTACCAGAAATATTTACTATAAATAAAAGTTGCAAAATATTTGAAATTTCATATTACTTTAATTGTAAACATGATCTAAAGTTTAAAGTAAAATTTCACTGTAAATTCCACAAAGCTTGCAACCTACTTACAGTAATAAACAGACATTTTTAAGACAAATTTATGTTTGTTGATTGAGAAAAGTTAGCATTAAAAAATTTAATTGGATATGCTTCCCCCTCATTAAGTACACTTTTGTCCTTGCAGATCAGATCAGAAATCATCTGCACCTATGCTTTGTGTGGTTTTGCCAACTTCAGTTCTCTTGGAATTGTGATTGGAGGACTGTGTGAGTATTCTCTTGCATATGAACACTTTAGATTGCACTGTTTAGATTATTTCCTAAATTATCTTTAAACATCTCCAGTAAAACTATGCATAAACACAGCTATAAATTTTGATCACTGACCATTCTGAAATGTACTCATGTAAGTGTCCAGTATATTTTGTTAATAATGTCCCTGTTCTGTTGTTACAGCCTCTATTTGTCCTTCAAGAAAGAGTGACATCTCTGTTTTAGTACTCAGAGCCTTGTTCACTGGCACTTGTGTTTCACTGGTTAATGCTTGCATTGCAGGTAAGTGACAAGTGTGAACTGTATCTGAATCTTAATCAGGTAGCTCTCGCTGGAGAGCTATCTGGGCTTTCATAATTATTTCACAATTCTCAGTTGAGCACATGGACTTTGACTCTTTTGCTTTGTCAGCTTCTTTGCTGTCTGGAGGATATAACATATAAATGACAGATAAATATGTTGCACATATAGCCAGTCACAGTGACCAGGTATATGTACACTATGCTTTTTCTAAAAATATCTATCCCAAACATTTTATTTTGTTTGCAGGAACATTTGATTAATTATACATTTTTTTGTTTGTTTTTAACCGAAATGTGTGGGAAAACCTAAAAAGAAAGAAAGAAAAGACTAAACATTCTACAATAAACAAAAATGAATAATAATCTATACAATAAGGTGAAATAAGTAAATAAGTAACTGATCATTTTGGCCAACATTATGAGTGACACAGACCATCAGTGGTAACTAACAATAATAACATTGTTTATAATAATAATAATAATAATAATAATAATAATAATAAAAATAATAATAATAACAATGATGATTATTATTATTATTATTATTATTATTATTATTATTATTATTATTATTATTATTATTATTATTATTATTAATAATAATAATAATAATAATAACAATAATATACCTGTGGAATCCCCTGTAGCTTGAAGTCCTTTTGTCCGGTAGGACCAGATTTGACTTCTGGGGACATCTGGGGCCAACGTCTGCTCATCAACACTGACGCCAGACGTAAAGCCTGCTCTAAACATTGGATGTAACATTAATTAGTTAAAATCTTCCCCCACTTAAGGTTTTACTTCAAAATGTATTATTGACCACATTGTTTATTATCTGTACGTATTAGTCTACTGTTGGTGTTTTTTTCTCAGATGACAATACAGCTATCTCCAATGGTGACTTCTGACACTCCTGTGTGCTCTTATTAAATCACAGGTATTCTTGTTGTCCCTCCGCTGGACTGTATAAGGGTGTTCAAGGATTCTATCTTCAGCCCTACTGATGTTAACATCCAAACATGCTGCTATGAACTATTTGACAGGTAAGATCAAAAGTCATCTGCAGCAGTGCAAACAGGAAACTGCCCCAGTGTTAAATGGAGGATATATTTATCTCTGAAGGCTTAAGAATCATTGTGAAACGCTTACTGTGTTACAGTGTGGTGGGGAATGGAACGCTGGTTTCTTTTGAGGGATCTTGGAGTTCGGTGAAAAATGCTACTCATTACTTAATTCAGTGCTGTCAGCTCTATAATGAAACAAGTTGCATGTAGGACCACCTGACATTACTGTTTTGATGCAATGCTCATTTCAAACCATGTACAGAATATTTTTAATTGTATCATATTTTGTAATTTAATTGTCTACCTGAAACAGTTTATTGTATTTAAATGAAGGCTTACTCATGTTCTATTTATGTGTAGATCATAAAACAATGTAAAGATATATATTCTCAATATATTTTCATATATTATCATAAATCAGTTTAGATTTTCAAATTGCAGTCTTAGTTAACAGTAAAATAAAAAAAATAAATCCATGCACACCTTGAAATGTGCAAAAAGTGATATATTGACAAGAGAAATCCTCTAAAATCTGACTAATGCAACTATTGGTTCTCATTTTTGAAGTGTTGTAAGAATATTAAAAGGTCTAATTCAACTTATTTATCTAAGCCTAACTGATTTCGAGATGTAAACTTGTTTTAAATGATTTAATCTAGTGACACTATCTTCATTTTGCTGGCAAATCATCACCTAAAACAAGTAAAACATATGTAGACATAACGTGAAAAATATTATTAGTCTCTGATTCAAAAAGGTTCTATATAGTACTAAGAAAAAGTTGGGACAATACCAAAAAACTTTTTGGTTCTGTATAGATCTATTTTCAAGAAAGTTCTTTAAAGAAACAATATACAAGATAGCGTTATCCGTATTTCGTTTCCCCCCATTCACTTACCATTCTAAAGAATCATTGTGAAACATCAACCTTCATCCCTTCATTTGCCAGCACTCTCTGGTAGAAAGTAACCCCAGTGTTAACTGTTGTTTTGCTGCTATTTTTGTCACTTGTTTTCTTTGTTTTCATGCATGATTTCTTGCCAAGGACATGCGTGCTTCTTCTTTATCTGAGCATGTGGGTACTAAAGGCAGACCTGATGCTACAGTGACTCAATCCCACCTGGAGTCACGAAGTGTTATTAAAAGGCTGGACGGATTCAGTAGATATCTCTGCAACATGATAAACATTTTTTGCAACATTAATTGCAAAATATAATTCTGTAATGTTTTAAACTAACAATTATATTGACTGCACCATCTTATATTTCTCATTTAAAGCACTATACATAGCAGGTTTTTACTATAAAGAAGAGAAGAATCATTTAATCATGCAAAGACCAGCTCTATACAGTTGTATGCAGACGTTTGAGCACCCCAAGTCAACAACAAAGTCAACACAACACAGTATATAAATGGTGCCATAACTTTTCCACAGGCCACATTTTATGATTTCGTTTTCAAAAATAGGGAGGAATTCAGGATGCATAATTTTTAACATCGTTACATCAGTAACATCCAATTCAGTCATATTGTAAGGATTAAGGAGGTGAAATATGATCCATATGCAAGGCTTTATTAAGTCAGAGCAGGGTATAAACAACAACAAAAGAGTCCAGGGCCCGCTAAGGCGAGAGTTCCACTGCAGCTTGAGGCAGAAATCCCCTGGAGCTAGCTGCTAGTCGTCCTTGGAAGAGGCTGGATGGACTGGGTGACCGCTGGTGTGAGCTGCTAAACCTCTCTGGCTCCGCTCAAGGTCTCCTGGCTGAGCGTGAGGGGAACAGAGCAACACCTTGCGTCCTGTGAACAGAGGAGACAGAAACCAGCCCTGTTTGAATAGTTTGAACAGAAGTTTGTTAATCCTCGCTGTGGTCTGGAGCTTGTCTGTGGACAACTGTAACTGGGTGCACCTTCCCTAGCTTGAGGGGAGGTGATATTCACAGTTCTGTGAGTAAAAACAGTCATTAAAGGGACCAATCGTTGTCAGGGAGTGAACTTGTTACAGGGAACGAGTCTGGAAGTCCGCTGGTCAACCAACCTCACTCCACAGGGACGCCATAGGGAAAGGCTCAGCCGGTTGAAGGTGAGTGTTGAGGCAGGTCGATAAGTCTGCAGGTCTCTTGGGCTCCAGGGATAATGACGGGGTTCCGCTGTGGAGATGCCAAGTTTGGTTGGACCTAAGGAGAGACTTGTTACATGACGGTCTGGAGACCACGGACAGGTATGCTCTGAACCAAACAGTGCAAGATTAATGCCACACACTGAGGAGTGAGGGTGGCTGTGTTTTATGGGCCGTGCTAACGAGCTACCGCCATTAGCACTGCCAAGTCTGGGTGTTTGGTTGTCATGGTGATGTGCATGCGAGAGGTTTGTGTGTGTGTGTGTGTCCAGAGCTACCTAGAACTCCGGAGACTGCGATCTCTCGACAAAATGGGCTGGAGGGTTTACACATATATAATTATTGGTAGAGGCCTTGTGCGTTTATTATTTATAAATGTGACCAGTCTGTGACGAGTCATTTATGTCCAATAACGATTATTTAGATTGACTCCTCACTGAACCATTTCTCAAGCATGCTGCCTCACTACACTGCTGTCAGTGGCCATGTCTCTCAACCAAACCTCAATTTGAGAAGACATATGCTGCAGCTATAACGTATGCAGGCAGTGCACAGCAACATGATTTAAACACTGAGGCATCTACTGCTCCCCTCCCAACCTGGATTCAGCTGTGACTTTCCCCAGCAGCACCCCTAGCAAGAAGACTTGTGAGCCAAGAACTTACAACTCTTTCAAGCTCATTCTAAAGCAATAACCAGGAACCTGCCTGTTTTGGTACACATACAGGGGTTTGGGGTGCTGAAGCCAACCCCAGTGTCATCAGGCGAAGGCAGGGTACACGATGGACATGTCGCCAGTCCATCACATGGCCAACACACACTCACATTCAGGCCTACAGGCAATTTAGAGTGACTAATCAATCTAACATGCATGTCTTTGGACTGTGGGAGGAAACTGGAGTGCCCAGAGGAAAACCACTGAAGCACAGGAGGAACTTGCTAACTCCACACAGAACAGCCCGAATGGGGAATCGAATCCGGATTGTCTTGCTGTGAGACGACAGTGCTAAACACTACACCACCATTATTACACCACCTCACACCATGGAGATTTGCATCCTGTTTAATCAAATTATATCAAAACGCATGCATTGCTTCAGTTAATTGCATCATATTTGTCAATTATATTATGTATTATTAATGTGTGAGATCATTGGTGGTGCATAGTGTTCACGATCGCATTGCTGAGGATGTGTGATGTGTTATGTCTTATTTTCACTTGCAAAATCAACAAAAAATGTTTGACCGGTGTTGTCTCAATTTAAAAAAAAAACCCTGAAGATCTATTTTTAAGAAGGTACAACAATTTCACAGTGACACATATTTTGATAACACTGATGATCATTTCACTTGCCAAGATATAGTTTTTAGCAATCAAATTCAAATCTTAAACTGAAACGTGTGCATTCTCAGAACTGGAAAAAACTGAAAGAAAATCAGTTATTTACATATTTTAATTTACAAAACAGCACTGCACAACAAAATAACTGAAATACATTATACTCTCTACACATATTCTCAAATATTACTCTCTCACATATACAGCCACACACACAGACACGGCTCATACAGTCCAAGGCATGAATTTAGTAAACCGTCAGATACATAAATAAAATGTTAGCACTAATTAAAGTATGAATAAATCTGCATCATCAGTACTTGTAAAGCAAAGATGACAGTTTATTTTGAAAAAGTGCTGAACACATTGCAAGACCTGTTACTGTTCTTTTATTATTGATTGGTGGTATAGAAATGTGGTCTTCCCATGTGTTTACAGTCCAAAAGGACAGAAGTAAACAGCTTTACAGCGACAATAAAGCATCCTCCCTCTGATCAATTGAACATTTAAGATAAAACATATTCACTCAGATAACAACGTGGCTTTACTGTTTTTTTTAAACAAAAAAAAAAAAAAAGCTATACGCAACATGAAAAGGCAGATAAGTGAAGATGTATTATTAAAACTATGTATTAAACTCTAGGGCTGGGGTTAAAGTTTGCATTAAAAAATACTAGCGTTACATTCCAGCGCAACTGATCTCCACATATCAGATGACATAACATGTCCACTGTTTCAAGATGCAAAAAATCTGCTAGCCAGTGTAAATCCAAAAGTATCTACAAAAGAAAGTCAGCTTTTCAATACCGTCAATGAACATCAGAGATTTTTGAGGAATTTTTTACAGTCCCTCCATCACCGAATTCCTCACTGGTATGAACATCTTGTAATAATTAAAGTCAAGCTCCAAATAATGCACTTTTACAGTTATTTAACATCTATTCTATTTTTTTATGAGAAATGGCAACTGTTGCAGAGCAATTTATATAAAAAATAAAATATTACATCACAGTTGCCAAAATCTTATGGTCATTGACTTCTCTGCCTATTGTTAAGTATATATGGCCATTTTCCTGATTGTGTTGCACAATGGCATACCTAAGGCACAGGCAATGGACACAGTACTGACTCCAGTCTGCTCATGAGCTGACAAAGTGCAGCATTTTGGCGTTTGCATAAACGAATGTAAAGCACAAAATCAGTGATACAGAAAAATGAGGAGTACCCTAAAGGAAAAATTAAACAAGAATGCTCTAGTGACGCCTTCCACTTTGCACCAATTCAAATCCATTTTCTTTACCTCATCCTAACCGTTTTTGGGACCTCCACAGTCTTATGTTTGGTAGCAGGCTTGTTCTCACCATCTTCACCAGTCTTTTTTGCCACTTTTGGACTCGAGTTGCCTTTCCTGGGAGCCTGGGGGCTGACTGAGCCTTTCTTCTGGAGCTGGGGACTGGATGTGCCAGTGCCCGCCCTCCGAGCCAGCAAGGGGCTCCTAGATGTCTTCACTTTTGGCTGCTGCAAAGAGTCCATGAGCTTTAGGGGCCTCAAGCCGAGCAGCCCACAGTAGTAGTTGCACTGATGCTGGGTCACAAACTGTTCCAGTATCTTCGGAGAGCCTTCAGCTGTTAGACCTTGATACCTGTAGCATACATGTTCTTTTTTCACAGCATTGCTTAAATGTAAAAGAAAGATAAACCATCTGTAAAATCACGATACAGCTTGGCAAGTGATGTCATTTCACAACACATTATGGGATGGTTCCGCCATGTTGTTGGAATTTGATAATAATAATAATAATAATAATAATAATTCAAGTATGGTTTGTTTGTATTGTTGTTATTTTCGTATAACAAGCATATACAAGCTTAATAACTGAGTCAACTCTCTTGGTAGCCTGCAGTCATCGCTGTCTCCTATTTCATAAATAAAAGGATGTGATCCACATACAAATCTGTAACATTTCAACCCGTTGCCAGATTAATAATAATAATTCAAGCATCTGTAAACATATAAGCATATGAGCCAGATATTTATAAAGTGCCTAAGGAGAAATAATCTAAAACTATAGCTGTTGCTAACGCAAAGCTGCTGAGCCAATGGGAAAATGAGCTACCTGGATACTCTGAGGCTCTCTCTGAGGGGTTTGGCTCTTCCTCCCTTTGTTTCTTTTGTAGCTTGGAGTTCTCTTTCTCATGTTGTTTTATGTGTTTATATAAATTTGTGGTGTTGCCACTGCACCAAACAGCCTTCTTGCACACATCATACACACATATTTTCCGGTGTAAAATATCCCCACACTGCACTCCTCTTTCACACTGCACCCCTCTTTCTCTCTGCCATGCCCCGCTGCAGCCAGCCTGACTCCGCCAGAGACATCTGTCTTACCTTAGCAGCTAACACGATGCTGTCCTCTTCTGTCTGCCTCATCAGAAATGCCTCGTATTCTGTGTTGTGGTTTAACCTGAGATGTTTCGTAAGGTTTGTTATGTTGCTTATCGTTTTTCTACAAACATCACAAATTGCGTCTTGGCTGTTGGTGGAGCTGAAATAGCTCCACACATGTTTACGCTTTGCCATTGTGTCTACAGACTAAGCGACTGACGGACTGAGCAATGTGTCACTACGCTTACGCATTACACAATTACCCAGGTGGAAGAAAAAGTAGTTCCCACCAACCGTGTATTATTTTGACAAGATCTCAATAGTTTAGTTACTTTCCACTGTGTTCCTGCTAATGATATACATTATCATAAATGACTAAAGTATCAAAAGTATCGATATTTTGATTTCAGAATCGATTTTAGGGTATAACAATCTGGTAACAGTGGCATTGATATTTCAGTATTGATCCGCACACGGGATAGTAGTTTGAAGATAGTATGTCGCTGGAACATGATTGGAGGGCATGTTTGTCTCAGTGAAAGGAGTGTCTTTATTTTTAGGCATCTACTTCTCTCTCGCATGTGTGGCCAGTGCTGTTTTTTTCTCTTGTTGTAATTGGTCAGCAGCTGGGCTTTGTTGTCATTGTCTTTTTTATGCGTTGCGTTTAGCCAGGAAATACCGGTCGCTTCCGATATTATAGCCCACCGCAAAGATTTTTTCTGTAATCAGAATTAAACAAAGATTGATTACATTTTTTTTTATTGCAGCTGCTGACAAAGAGGGACAGTGAGGTTACAGGGCATGATATCTGCTGTGTCATGGTAGACCACCTTTAATGCGCACCACCGTCTGGCGGTGGAGGCGACACCCGCAACCCAGAATATTAAGGAACATAACACTTACACAACTTTAAAATGTTGCCTTTTTCAGGTAAATTAAACGTTCTTTTGGTAAATTCTGGTCATTTTGGTATATTTTAAGAGTAATTATTTGTATTAATATCTAGCAACAATGTAAGAAAGTGAACAACATTGTGTGTTTGCTGGTTTAGGACGTAACACAGAGAACTGTTAATCCAGTGCTGATGAACACTTTTATAGATAATGAAAATGTGGAGTTAATGTTATTAATTAAAGTCTTTTATACATCTTTTGATCTTGTTTAAGTAACAGTACTATTAGACACCACATGCAAAGACACTAAAGTACGTAGGTTAAGTCGGTGGTCATTAGGCATTAGGTTCTGCAGCCACAATATACAAACAGACAGGAAAGGGAAATGTACCTGTTTTTTGTTTTGCCTGTGCTTTACCTACAATCAGTAGAAACTTCTATAGAGATCAATCTATAGGCAAATGCTATAGTCTGTTTTCACCTCAGCTAATACTTGCATAGTCCCATGACCTTATGTTGTACCTTACACCTGTACACTGATTTTGTAAACCTGATACCAAACCAAAACTACCAAATTCACTGAATATTAAATATTTTATTTCATTAAATCTATGTGAGTAGTGTGTGAAATTAGCCTAATGTTTATCAGTGCCCTGCCTTGATGCTTTGTGGGTGCTGGTAGACTGAGGCTGTGACTCTGTAGTTAAATGAAACTTCCTTATCTCTCATCTTTATTTTGATCTGATCTGTTACATATAAAGATGCATGTTAGTCTGTTCTGCCAGCATATCCAGTAAATCCATGGACTTTAGTTTAGGAAAAATAAAAGAAAGAAGGCTAGGAAGGAAAACTTATTTAACTAATCAGAACCGGCTTAGATTGACTATCTCTGTCACAATGGTGGATCACCCACAAGACCATGTGTCATGACATCACATTCCCAATTCCAATATTAGAAATAATAAGTAATACAGTATATAATAATAGAGAATATAAAGACAAACCCTGTGGACTTGGTGGCAATCCTAATGTTTGTAATCTTTGTGTCCACACCTGAAACAGACAACATGACCATTCTGTTACTGTGATCAAGACAGTAGAGTGAAATGTCTCTCCAGCTAGAGATTTTTCAATCAGCAGAGTTGTACCTGTATCTATTAACCCTGGTTCAGCCATTCAAAAGCATCACAATACTAGTGATAGATGGAATTAGGTTTAGAACTATATTCAGCAGAAATTGTATTAACATCATCTTATCTATCTACCATGTGACCCATATCACCTTCTAGCCGAGTGACCAGCAGATTGCCATTTGTCCATTGGTGAATCCAGTGTTGGAAAGTGCAGCATTTTTGTTCCACCTCAGAGCCCGTTTGAGTGATCAGTCTGCCAGTGTTGTCAATCAGGCTATATTTTGAGTACCCCTCATTCAGGTCAGCCTCGACTGTGGCATAAGGGACAGTGTTGGCTGGCCGGTACATCAAATATAGAGGAATCACTCTGTTAATTCAGAGGTGCAGAAGACACAAAATCAGTGCTTTTACCTCCTTTTTAATGCTAAAATTATACTATAACACCATAACCTTTAACTTATAGAAGTTTATACACTTTTAATGCATGCTGAGATTTTTTTTATCGTAATGCTGAAAGGGGACATCCTGTGATTTGTAGAAATATTTGCATTATTTAAATCTCGAAAACAGTTAATTATGCTGTGATCTGAAGTGTCACATAAAATGGTTACAAGTACATTGCCTCATGGCTTAAGTGTTTTTTATGTAAGTTTTAAGACTGGACTAAAACTGTCATGAAAGAACACATGGTACATGCAGGGCATTGTAAGTTGTTTTTAGAATAGTATACCATCAACATGAAAACGAAGTTTCTCTACAATAAATCATTCCACCAAAACAGGCTTTCACCTGAATTATGCAGAAAATTAGAAGAATCAATGATTTTCCCAACAAGGGATGAATGGATGAAGTTGCAATGCTACTATATTTACAGCAACATAGTATTTTGAATAAAATACACTCTGTCTTGGTGTTGAGAAAATACGTATAAATGTTTCTCAAGAGTATGTTTACAATACGCATGTGTTACTTACTCAAGTGAGAAACCAAAGTTATCGATCACCCTTGCTTCTGCTGCAAAGATTTTGCAGTATTCCCGAATTGTGTTCTGGATTTTACATTCCTAAGGATACAGAAATGAAGAAGAAAAAATTCTATTTTAGTAGTACATCCATGGAGAACAAAATTTCAACATTAATTTCTTACTGGAATAACATTGTTTAGTCATTAGCTTAAATGTTAAGAAAGCTTTCTGTAACTGTCAGTTTGTGTTTCTGATGATACTAAAAAATTGTCCATTGGTCTTGGCTATGCCTGACACAGATGTCTCAAAGATGCTCACCTGTTTGGTAATCTCTAGATTTCTCTCAGCCAGGTTACTCTCGTCTTTGGTCCCGTATGCGATGGGGTTTCTAACTTTGGCTATGCAGGTGCTTCCTGACTCAAACACAGGATCCAGACCATAGATGACCTTGGCTCTGCTGGTCTTGTGTGCGCAGCCCTCTCCGATCTGCACCTCCTGTGTCATTATGCGGCCAAAGAACTTATCGCCCCAGTACCCCGGGTCTGCCAGGCCTTTGGTGAAGAGCAATGGCGTCATCTCAATCTCTTCTCCCACTGTGCGGACCACAGAGCAAGATCATATCAGAGAAGCTGCAGAGAAGCTACGCTGCTAAAACATTAGTAGCTAGCCTGTCTCTTGAAGTTGACGCCTACCTTCTGAATCATCTCTTAAGAAGAATTCTCCAAGTACTGCAAAAAAGAGCAACAGACAATGAAGCTTTGATAGAAGTACAGACTGGGCAAAGGAGAGAGATCATTCTTTATTTATTTAATTTCCTGAGAAACAGCCATAAAGGGCAAGTTATTCATTTTAGCATCAGGAAAAAGCAAATTTTAGAAAATTACTGGAAAGTCTCAACAACCAAATAAATCAACAAATATATTTTTAGAATTTAGTGGTCTAAATTTATCAAAGCTGCTTAAAAATCAGCTCAGATTTGACTATCCTGATGACATCTCATTTTATGCAAAGTGTATGATTTCTTATTTATACAAAAAAGAAAACACATAATGACACAGATGACATTATGTTTAAATGTTTTCCAATATGTTATTTGCAGCACATAAACAGTAGTGCTCAATTTATCAATTTAATTTAAGTTGTAACCTTTACACACTCTATCTCTGAGAGCACATGTAACTTAGTTTCACTTAGAAAATCAATCCAAGGGCACCCAGAATTGTGCATATTGTGCATATGACTTACTCTGAACATATAGTGGCACAATATGTTTATATTCGATTTGCAATTGATCTGTTTTTATCTTTTTCAGCGTATTGACATCTACATATCTAACATTTTGTCTTATTTTTCATATTTGAAGCTCTTTTTTTATTTGACATGGTGACAGATAAATCTTGTTGTTTTCTTACAATTATTTTCCTTTTAATTTCCTCATCCTAATACCACAATCTAATCAGAAATATCTACAGAAAATGAATAACTTGTATTTAATAGCTATTTGACTGGGAATTAAATGAAGGGTGGTCTCTGACTTTTACACAGATCTTTTTCAGTTAATCAAATTGTTCAATAAATGAATGAAGATTTACTGTCTTCGCTGAGTAAGTAGTCAGTGGTGTCTGTGCCATATTCGTTTTTGATTGTGCAGCCGTACACTCCGCAGTCTCGGCCAGATGCCTGGACAATGGCCAGCGCAACTTGACTCTCATCCCCTGCACTGAGAAAGAAATGCATTCATGACATATAAAGCCTGCTGAAGAGTCCCTCTTTCTACCAGAATCAGTGTGAAAATGTGTTTTGGCCACATGAGGGCACTACTATGCTGCAGTGTGCATGCAAGCAGTGCTTGTGTGTGTGTGTGAGAGACTAAGGTGTCACTCTGCTGACACAGGATCTAGTCACACAAATATAGATTTTAATGCCCTCTGATGTCGAAATGGATGAGTGTCAGTTTACAGCCACTCCGTATGGCAGTAGCCTCATCACCTTGTGTCGCAGTCGTGCAGCTCATGAAAATATGGGCCTAATACGTCAGTATGACGCACAGCGCAGTATAATTAAACAGCTGTTTGTCTTTGCTGCATTTGTACTGCATTGTGTTTTGTTTATTACTGTTATTATGCTGACTCATGCCTTAAGCATATCATGCCTTTCTGTTCAACTGTAGTTATGGTATAGGAGACAAGGCTATGGTCAAACAAGGGTATTTGACAGGAGGTTCAGAAGCTCACAGGTTTACCTTCTTTTCATCTCTACAATCTCTTCCTCATCCCTGAACCACTTGATGGTGGAGTCACTGAGCACGTTGAAGAATTGACACCACAGCTTCAAGTGACCTGAGGCATCTGAGAAGGGTTCTCCCCTGATCTTGCGGATTACCTGAGGAGCTAAGAAGAGACGGGATGGGGGCATCCCAGCGGGGGCATTAAGGTAAAGATATACATGGTCTAGTGTTTCCATGTTCCCCTATCCAACTTCGGATTCCAAACTCTTGAAACTCTCGCCCTCTCGAAGCACCTGACAACTTGCAGCTGACCTCCAGGCACTGTCAACATCTGCAGGACAACTCTGAAGTGTACAGAACTGAAGAAGATTTTACAGGAATCTCATTATTGTATTAGATATGTTGTTGCTTCCCTTTCAGAGCCAACTTCTTATGTAATGTGTTCCTCTCTTTCTTTGTTCATTGACACGACAGTCATTTTGTTACATGCAGATTATCCAGTGTTGCCCAACAGCACTGTAATTAAACCTTTTGCGATGAAACCTCTCGCTGGGTCTTTTACACCATTTGCACCATTATTGTGTGCCTTTGATAAATACCAGGTACCCTAGCAAACAGACACTACAATATCTAGTAAATCACGCTAACTGGGGAAACAGTGCTCCCCTCTTAGTGTGGACCCATGACATTCCCTTTTACTATGTTCAGTCCAGCTTTAATGGGGCCTGAAATTTGGCACAAATGTGAATAACTTTCTGTCCAAAGCTGACCCAACCCACAGCACCATATTTTGAATCCAAATCTGAAACATGCTCAACAAACTTAGTTAGGAACCTGCATATAGCCCAGTAAATTTGTGTCCAAGCCTGACCCAAGCAGAGTTTTGAGCTTTATAAATGTTTTGGTGAAACTGATCCAAACTGGCTCATCACACTTAGTGCCAATAAAACTGGACAGCACTGGAAGAATGTGTGTATAACAATATATATAATATTTAATATTTAATATATAATAACATTAAATATTATTACATTATAAAATAGTGTATTTTATATTAAGTATTCTGCTATTATATAAATTACTAACTTGAATTATTTTTAACTTAAACTTTACCCAATATATTTTAGAAGTAGTCAGAGATTAATTCAAACAACACCCTAAACGTTTTTTAATATACAATATTAATTAATAATATGCCATTTTCACCTTTTTGTGTGGTTGTGTTTTACTTTCCATGCATCAGTTTTCTCACAGTCATAGGTCTGATGCATATTAGTGCTAAAATCTGTCAACAACATTAATCTACACGCCAAAAACAAATGCAGAGGTGAACTAGTCCTCAGTTTATTTAGTTAGCATTAGCTCTCAAGATTTTTTTTGCTAAAATCAAATATAATTAATAATGTAATAACTCACCATTTTGCCACCTTTATGTCTTTGGAGTCAAGGTAATTGTATAATTTTGACTATTACAGTCGTCCCCAGCGCTCCTACTGTAAATCCACTTCTGAGAGAGTTTAGTTCCAACCTGCAATAAACATGATGCCACTGCCTTTTTTCTGATATGGGAATCTGATCTATCTGGAGAAATTAATTAGCTGGAGCAAGAGTGGCAGACTGTGGCTGGATTAAAAATTTTGCAGCAGGGCAGTTCTTCAGGAATGTGACTGGTCACTGGACTGCTACTATCAGAACTGGAGTTGACTTAAATAGTCTTCTTTGAAGTTAGGAAAGCAGAGAAAAAATTCATAAAATTAGTCAGGCATATATAATTGTCCTCTGTTTTGATGTTGTGCCTCAAAGAGTAGTCCAGGATGAACGTCTTTATAACTGTAGCATAAATGGGCAGGGCTTAACTGCTCTAGACTAAAATAGCCACATATACTATATGGACCTACACAATACAACTACAGGAGCTTTTATAACATCCCATTATAAATCCATATAAATCCAAGGCATTAATATGGAGTTAGATTTTGGAATGTGTCTGTGGATTTTTTTTAAAATGTATTTTATTTTATTTTTTCTAAGCAAGACTGACAAACAGAAGTGTAATCCCTTATGCTAAGGAATGTTTCCACTGCTCAAGAGTTCTTTACACCTCACCATTCAATGCTTGACGTTGTGCTTTGTGCTGTATAGCTTGCATGCAGTTGCTCAGTCATGAAAACCCTTGTGCGCTCCCGGTGCACAGTTTTTGAGTTGATATTAATACCAGAATGTTTCAAACTCTCTGGTAAAGAGAAATTTCACCAATTGACTTGTTGCAACACTTATTACAGTACCATGCTTCAATTCAATAAACACTTACAAGTAAATAAGTACATGAAAAAAGTGAGGGTTTTGTTAAGGGGAATGTAGGATAAAATCTGTTAAAAGAACTAAAGAATTGGTGAAATGTAATGTAAAGTGTGTTAAATGTGGGAGGCAGGATGAGAATGTAAGGTTTGATCCCGACCTAAGCTTGACGTGTATTTGAGAAATTACATCTAAACTTGACATGAACAGACAGATCCTGTTGGATACAAACAAGTATTTCAAGCTGTACTGCAGCCTCTAGCGTAATCTTAAGAGTTTGCTTCCTGTATTGTAAAGTGTGAATCTGTTACCTTTGAATGGATCTAGCTTCTCTTTCTCTGCTGGTTTGCTCTCAGTGTTTGAGCTCTCAGTCTCCTCTGAGGTCTCCTCCTTTGGTTTGGGCACCTCCAGTGTGGCTTTCCGGCGGCCTAGCAAGGGTGAACGTCTTTCCATAGGTGGTGTTTGCTGTCCACTTTGAAGTTGCAGGAAAGCTGCTCTGCGTGCCTGGCTGGGTGACATTTTCGGGCTGTCTCTCTTATTTTGAGTGTCCAATCCTTCGTCCTCAGACTTGGTTTTGGCAAGGTAAATCTTTCGGCGAGCCCCAGATGCCAACTCTTCTGGGGTGGCAGACGGGATGAGGGTTAAGCTATCTCGCCGCTTCATCTTGGGACTGCTCTCACAGGACAGAGTTGATGTGGGTGTGCTGCCTCCACTCTCCTCTCCTTTTTTCTCAGTTCCATCAGCTGATATGGCAGGAACGGAACCCTGGCTCTCTAAATTTGGGTTATTCTTTGCCATAAGCCTTCTTAGACTAGCTGGGCTCAGTGGGGGGAGTGTGGGTCCCACAGGAGTTGTTAGACCAAGTTTCTCCATTGCAGGTTTATCCCTTTGGAGTCTGTCTACATCAGCTTCCACGTCAGGTGTTTTTGCTGATAAGTTTGATGGAACATCAGAGCTTATTTGGGTCTCGTTATGCTCTTTTAGCAATGTAGACTTTTCAATTCCAGGACTGCCTGCATGGTCCAGATCATGCTCAGCCTTTCTCAGTAAGGCAGCCAAAGAATCTGCCATTTCATGTTTAATACTGTTTTCTGGAGTGCTTTCTACATGTGCGGTAGAGACAGAGGGAGCTACACTGTCTGTATCATGAAGGACTTGTTTTCCATGTTCTTGGGCTTGTTGAGAAGGTGTGATTTCATCAGCACATGCAATGCTGATTATAGGAATATTACTATTGTCATTTCCTCTATTCCACCCACTTGTGATCTTGGCTAGATCTTCTCTGTGACCCACTCTAGCCTCAAGGAGTTGTGGTCTAGCTTCCTGGTTTCTCTCGTCAGAAGGACCCAAATCAACATTCCTTTCCTGCTGTGTAGGAGTAACTCCTACAGGCTGAGCAGTACTCAAGACTCTGTCATCTCTTGTGACTTCACTTGGTGCTTTTTTTGCATCATCACTTGGTTCCTCTGCTTTAGGTTCACTGTCTCTGAACATGTGCGCAACCTCTTGTGCTAGCGGTTGCATAACTCTCTCAGGTTCTGATATCAAAACATCTATTCTAGGGACACTTGGCGTGTCCTCGCGTTTGACTTTTTCCGATGCTGTGACCTTGATTTCTGGGATCACTGGGGTAGCTCTCATTTTTGCTACATTTTTGATTACTGTTTCCCTTGTGTCTGGGAGAATGATGATTGGAGGAGCCACAGATTGGTCCCTAGACTCACCCATGTATCTTTCTGGCTGCGCTTTTGGGTATATTTTTGGTTTGTCCACTATGCTTGAGCTTACATGAATCTCAGGTTCTACTGTTATATTTGAAGCAGCTTGCTCTGAGGTAAGCTTCTTTTCTCCATCACTGGCATCTCGTTTCTTCTCAATGATATCAACTTTCTTTTCCTCAGTACGTTCACCTTGTTTTTCCTCTATACTGTCTTTCTTCCTCTCTTCAATCCTATCAGCTATCCTTGCAGTACTTTCTGCACTGTGGACATTTTCATCCATGCTATTATCATCTCTGACTGAGGTTTGCTGCTCATTTTCCACAACACCAATAATAACTGTTGGTATGGAATTTTTGGTTCGTTTGAACTCACTTTCTATTACTGTGTCCTGCATACCTGGCTCCGGAGTAGGTTCTTCTTGAAGATGTGTATCACATTCCATTCTGCTTTCATGTAAAGAAAAAGTTGACCTATCAATCATCTCAACAGTCTCAGTGTTCTCGGTTGCCCCTGCTATTGCCTCACCTATTTTGTCTTTGTCCACACTTCCTTTGTATGAATATCCATCTATCTTCAGCACAGATTCCTCTGTTGTTTCCTCCAAAGCAGGAGCTCCAACCTCTTTTGTGAATGACTCACTTAGTTCTCTTTTCTTATCTGCATTTATGTCCTCCTCGTCCCCCTGCTTACTGGGCACCTGAAGAATAATATGTCTGACTGACTGTAAAGGGTGACCATCCGAAAAGCTCTCTGTGCTTTCCAGGTCTGTCATGTTTAGACCTGTCAGTGGCTTCTGCGCGAAGCCTGCAGTATCATCTCGCCCCTCTGCATCATGCATTTCTCCATCAACTTCTGTCACCTGATCCATGGGAGCAGTACATTCCTGCCCAGCAGTCTCAAGAGGCAGATCTACCATGTCCTCATTGGTGTTGCCATCTGTATGGACACCTGTAGCCTTGAGGCATAAACACAGAAGTGGTTATGGCAAAATGTAAACACACATGGCCCATAAACTATGGAGCTAATGCTCTTATGGAAGCAATGGGTGATTTATTGCAGTTTAGTTCCACGCAGTGACACAACATCCTATCACATTGCAGGGGAGGGAGAACAGCTGTTAGTCTTGGCATATCAATGTAACAGACAACTTTAACATGTTTGTGAATAGCAATTAAAATATCTCCTATAAACAATACCACTGGAAAGTCTCCAACAATAACCAAATGATGAACTATACATATTTGCTGTTCTTCTTCCTTTTTATTTTATTAATTTGATTTCCATGGAACAGTACAGTTTATCATTTAAATACTAAGTATTTAACATGGCCAATATGTTAAGTAAGACTTGGCCAATAGCCTTAATAACATTTAGCATTTAAGATGCATATGTTTGGTAAAATTTGCAACTACCCAATTATAAACTCAGAAAAACAACTTATTATTTACAACCTGTCAGAATTTTATGGCTTCTGCATATCACTTATGACATTTGCTTCTGCTAACGGCACAGGAAGACTTCAAAAAGTGCCTGATGATTAAATCATACCCTATATGACCACCTCCTACCTAAAATAAATGGTACTAAATGACAGTGCTGGATGACACAAATTTGTTGTTTTGACTGAGATTAAACTGTCTTCAAGGAAGCCATATACCTGGACAGCAACAATTTACTGTTCTTTAGGGCTGTGAAAATTGAGAAACCTTTGATGTTTGAGAAGACATTTAAGAGACTTTTAAGAATTCAAATGGATCCTTTGCCAGAAATCAAGCCTCACCTGTCACTCAAAGTTCAGATAACTACACTCAAACTTACTTTGTACAAATTATGAGATTACTGAAAAAGACGGTAACAGCAAATAAATATATTTGTGAAACAAGGACACAAAGCAGCATTGCTGTAAAGCACCAGCATATAGAACCCCAAAAGTCATAGAAAGCATGCAATTCCTTGTGTCAACAATGCTAAATCATTTTTTTGTACCAGCTATGTGAGTGAGTGGGTTAGTTAGTCAGTTAGAGAGATAGCAAGTCTGTTAGGGCTTCACATGAAAATAGGTTTTGGGGGACTGGGAGAACCCTTTGAAAAAAATGTGTATGCAGATCCCATCCTTGAGTGGGTGATTCTAAAAATTGTGAACATGTTAAAAGAGTATTAAAACAAAAAACTTGTTTAAATTCCGGTGTCTTCTAAAGATGTAAGTGAATTGTCTACTATAGTCATTATTGTTTTAATCAGTATACCATTTATTTTCAGACCTGAACATCAAGTCAGACCTTCTTTTTGAGCCTGTAATTGTAACATGCATAAAGATGCATAGCATGTTCTGAAAAAACTCTGAAATCTGGCCCAATAGTTTTGACTTGCAATGTGAGTTAGTTAAAATAAATACAAAAAAAAAAAAAAATCACAATACAGTGTATCTATGAAGATATTAATGAGTATAGTAGTCATACATCCTTAGAAGTTCTTTTTCAATACCCTTTCAATGCGCCCACAATCGTCAGATTACTATTACTACAGTCTTCACAGGCTGATTCACAGGCCATATTTTAGCATGTATTTCTTTCGATTTTAACAAGAAAATCATATACATTAAACATTAATCTGTATGAAAACATTAAATATGTATGAATATCTATACCTCAAAGACTTTATAGAAATTACAGCTTTTTTTTTTTACATTTTCCCCACATAGTAACTGAACAAGCTGTTTCTTGGCCAGCTAGACACATACCTGTACACCTTGTAGGTTTAATATTAGTAGCTTAAAAAAAAACCATTTTGCCATGCCTGTCACTAAATGTAAAACAGACAGAATAATATATAGTAAATACTCTGAGACATTATGAAAAAATGATGATATAATTATAAAGCGTGTTTCTCTTTGGCTCCTAAACAGAAGGTATGGCATGCATTTGTATTACAATAAAATATGTCCAGCAATTGCAAAGTAAACGTAAGCCTAATATAAAGCTATTTTCCCAACTATGCTACTTAGTGGCAGCTGATTCAGTATTTTAGTTCTCCCTCTGTAATATAACAATTAATTTGAATTGTATGAACTGTTGTATGTTGTTGTAATGTTACAACTTTAAGTTCTGCATGCAACAACTACAGTTGTACCGCAACATATCATGGCCAATTATCAATGCCGCAATATGTATTAATTGGTAACCAGATTGTTGGCATATTGTAACTATACCCCAGAAGCATTTCAAGGAGGCCTTGTAACTATAGACAGGATGACAACCACGAACTAGCCCATTTAATTTTTTATTAGGCAACTTTGTAGCTAATTAGAAAATTGCCCAACTTATTAAACTGTTGTATTCACATACCAGAGGTGTTAAAATGCCACTAGCAGCTCTTGCTAATATGCCATTACCACCAAATTATAGATTCTTCATTTCCTCTTAAAACCCCCCACACTAAAACCTCCCTCTCAACACCACACGCACTGCGTTTCACTTACAGAAAGCCTTACCGATGCAAATACAAACAGGATTGCCACCCTCTTGTTAAGCCATGATGTATTGATCGTCATATCCATATCCTAGCCTCAAAAACTGACCAAGAGTCTTAGAGTCCAAAACCTAGTGATAGGAAACTTAAGCTTTCTGAAGCAATAAAGCTTTCCCCCTAACGGTATAGAAAAAAAAGTTAATTACTCAAAGCTTCACGACACATGTCTGGTGGCCAAAACCATGAAGTGCTTTGTGTATCTGGTGGGCAAGAGATCCTTTTACAGCATTTAATGTGTTCTGCAGTGCATCAATACATGACATTTGTTGTTTAAATAAATGCAACTGATAAAACTAAATCGTTTGTCATGCCTGTCTTCAAAATCTCATTCCTGTGTTGGGTACAAATATATAGGGTTGAGCAGAATGTCTATAAAAAGTCGTGACAGCGGAATAATAGTATGTATTCTATTACAATGCATTAAGCGGTAATTTATTCAGAACAAATTTTTAATTTTGAACACTCAGGTTTTTGTATCGCTCTATCTATCTCTCTCTCTCTCTCTCTCTCTGTCAGTCCTTAAAAGACACTCAAAGTTTTAAGTCCAAGGGTGACATCACTGCCAAAAATTACTCAGTTATGATTTTATAACGTTTTGTGTGAAGAGGAACAGCAGAGGGAATGGCTGAGTTGAGTTAGGTACAGTGAAGAAAAACAAAGTTTGGTACTAGTGGGCTCTAATGTAAGCTATGCCAGCTAACCAAACTGGCACTTTGTGAATATTCTTGATATCAGAGATGGCTTTTATAGAATATTTCTTACTATTAAGTCATGTGTTTCAGTTGTCAGGCCTGTCAGTCAAACAAGAGCTATATATATATATATATATATATATATGAGCAAGGTATATGTAGTTATGGCTAAACTAATGCGAGCTAGCTATCTAGCTATCACCCTAAAACCCGTAGAGTATTTCAAAGAAATTTGAAAAGGGCCAGTTTGTCGTTTGCTAAGAGCTGCTAACATTAGCTAGATTAGTTAGCTAACCTGATAGGCCAGTAGCAACAAACTTTGTTTTTCTTCATTCGTTTAAGAACTGTAAACATGTAAGAACTGCAGCCATTTCTTCTTCACTTTCTCATCACAAGAAAAGTGTTTGATTGACAACTGAGCACTTTTTGGACTCAAACAACGAGGAACACAGAACTTCAGAATGCTGAAAAGACAGAACATCAGCAGTTTGGTAGTCCCAGTTTGGAATCTGAGACCCAAACATATTAACAATTGAATTGGCGCTGAAAGAATTTAGACCATTTTATAAATATGTCATGTGACTACTTCCTCTTTATTAGCAGAAGTCACACTTGAGTGCTCCGAAATAGAAAATACCTATGTATACACTTCCTCTTAGCGACTAACAAACACTTACATTGACTTCCCACAATACGTCATGACAGTTGCAGTTCCAGTTTATCAGGAAAACTGGCTGGCTAAAACCTCACTTACCAGGTGCAAAGCTTGTCACCACAATGGAACAATTATAGCATAAACAACTAAATATATGTATTTGTAACTGAAAGCATTATTAAATGGATTGTGATGTAATGTCTACTGTCTCAAACTCACTGGCCAAACCTCCCCCCAACTGTCCCATCTAACTGTACTGGGGCTTCTCTATAACATCATTCTAACAGAATGCGCTTCTTTGGTGAGAAGATGGAGCCTAAATTGAATATCAGCATTGTCACTACTTCTAGTTCTTTCACCCAGCACAGCACTTGGAGAAAAGAGGAAATGCGTACTTTTAACAATGCTGTCCCAGAGTCGTTCCAGTATAAACTATATTTCTTCATTCACAGTTTTTAAATTTCTAGAGGCTGAAAGAAAGAGAGGCATTGCCATTGTGTGGGATGACTGCCTTACATACAGCAGAGAAAGAGGTTTATTTTAAGACATGGGACAGTAAGGAATCTGAACAATGTAAAGAGGTGATACCTCCCTGCTTGAACCTGTCCCACACTGTTTGGGCACTTAGACTGCAGAGGTTCACACAGCCTTCCCTTTTTAGAAATGCAAATTAAAGCTTGGACTGTTATAACTTATTCAGGCACTTTCTATCTAGGTGCTGAACCACTGCCCAAAAACAGCAACTAGCCAAATGAACCAAATTAAATAAAAATAAATCAATGAAAACTGGCTGAAATGATTGGTACTATGTGTCAAAGGTGACCCAACTGAGATGTTACTTTTCTATATCTTTGCAATAAATTAATTTCATTATTCAGGCTTCCATAAATTCCTGAATTTATTCTAAATTCCTTAATTCTTCTTTTTTTTATTTTTTAAATAAAAATGTTTGTATCACAGCCCTTCTACGCACATCATGCGTCAAAATTTGAAGGAATTTGATAGAAACTATTGACATTTGTAAACATTCACAGTCAGGAACCTATTAACAAAAACATTTTCTTCATGAAGTAAATAAATAAGAATTAAAATAATGATTTAAGGTAATCAAAAACAAGATTCTTGAACTCTTGGAAAAGGTGTTGTAAACAAATGATTGACCCATGTTGTGTATTAGAAGGGGGTTGCTTAAGCTTGTGCATCAAAGGGTAAAAAGAAATAAATTAAAAGTCTTGATTTGATAGTATGTAGTACAGCAGCCTATGGGTGGAACTAATTACACTGTAAAAAAATACCTAAAACTAATTTCAAAAAGCTAGTTTTATTCAGCCTAAATAAATATGAATGAGAAATTCAAATAAGCTAAAATTTAACTGAACAATACACGTTTAAATTGTCCAAAATAATATGTAATACAGTAGCAAGTTATAATCACAAGTATTTTTTAGCCTTTGAGTGTCATTATATTTTTCTTGCTTGTTACCCGTTTCTACTAGTGGCTCATTCTCAGCTGGCCAGTCAACCATCTAGTGTTATTCAAGTACTCTGGCCTTGCAAGGTCAGTCAGAATATATGAGCTGGATAATCAGAGGTCCCCAAGGCAAGATTGTGCAGATCAACTTTTACGATGCGGCTACTTTTGCCCTGAGACTGTAAACGGAAAGACTGAACCAATGTTAACTTTGGCTCTTCACTAGTTGTACTGACCAGTCCATCATTATAAATGCGTAGCTTTAAATTTTCTGTTACAAAATAGGACAAAGTTGGCCCAACATTATTTGAAAAAAATACATTTTCTTGATAATGATGACAATTACTATTATTACTAAGATAAACAAGCTCAAATCACAAAAAACTTACATGTTACTCATTTGCCTTTTTTAAAATAAAACCTTGTTACTGTTTCAAAACATGTAATTCATTGCCCAGTCTATATGTAGCTGCAGTCTATATACAGAAACTAAGCTGCCAAAACAGAATGTTTTGAATTCTTTGTTTTTTTAGTGATGTCACATTTACATATTTTCTCATATTGGTCATAGCAGTATAGCCCCACGCATTCATGCTGAAATTATAAGTAGGACAGAGGGCATCTTAAATCAGAACAAAGCTCAGTATACCAGTTTTAAAGGCCCAGTAGCAAAAACAGTTTAAGGAATAAAAAGAGGTTAGAAAAATGGTTGTTTTTGTATGGGTCCCTTAAAAAATTCTGTGATATTTGAGTGCCCACAATTTGCAGCAACAAGTAGTTCATGTTTTTTAAGTTGTTTTTGTCCATGAGAATACAACATTTCACAGATTAACACCCCTGGTTTTGTTGTCATGTCCCTTACACTGTGCATGTGGTTGAATGTTACTGATGCACTGAAACCCAGACTCTTACCCATCTAGATAAGGTGAAAGAGGCAATCTCGCTCACCCTCGCTCTGGTAGCTCCGCCTTAAAGGGGCAGCTAGCCATAGAATTCATTCAGTAATGTCAGTAGTATAAAAGGAAGCTACATTTTATATTATGCAGCATTTGAAGTTTTAGTCCCTGAAAAGCATGTTTATGACAGGACGAGAGAGTACAAATAGCAGTGAAAGTTTTAAAGTCAAAAATAAGATGATCGGCAATATAATGTGATGGTGAATTATGCCACAACATGTTTCTCTCTGTATGTCATGGATGTCATCGATGCTTGAAGAACACTGGCTGACTGCATGTTTCATGAAAAACAGAGCATAATTAGGCCTGTTTTTGTTTAAACTTTTCAAACCTCGGGAAAACAATACAGTACAGTATTAATACAGTATTTGGGTGTATTGTGATATCACGTTTGCATATTGGCCACCCCTAATAAAAATTAATTAATAACCTTTTTTGAGCTTTACGGCCTGTGAGCTCAGACCGCATAGCCTGTGCCATCTTGGCCTGGGATTGACTCAAGTCTCGTCACACAAACATATCATCTATAAATAGTTCTCAAGTGCTTGCTATGATGTAGCCACTGCATTGGACAGCAATGCACGCAATGAGCAAACTCACCTCGATAAGTGGCAACGAGGGGGTTTTGGACAGTGCCTCTGGGCCCCCCTTCGCTTCTGCTCTTCTCTGGACTTCATGTTCTTGAGAACTGCTCACTTGGGCATTGTAATTTGCCTCAGGAGTTGGCAAGATCTCCTGAGTGCTCTCAGTGGTAATTCCATGGGTTTGACTATCCAAATCCAGGCCTTCCATATCAGGCTTAAGTAGTAATGAGCGTGGTAGTTGCTGGGGAGACCCCCTGTTCATATACAGGTCTCCAGTTTGAGTAGGCTGATCCACTTCCATTGGCATCAACTGTTCTGAGACAATTCCATGGACTCCTGATGTGTCTGGCTCATGTGGTTGTTTTTGTGGCCCGTCTTTTTCAACATTGTCACTGAATTTCTCTGACAATTTCTTATTCTTTCCAAAGAATATGTCCTTTAGGGAGTGAAAGACTGAGCTGAGTGCAGACTTGTGCTGATGCTCAGGCTCTTTGTGCGCTGCTGCCTGGGCTTCAGCCACATTTGCAGTTCTGTGTTCGAGCTCAAGCTGGCTCACCTTTTCTTGTTCTCTTTCCCTTGACCTCTCTTGCTCTCTTTCTCGTGACGTTTCTCTCTCCTTTTCTCTTTCTTCTGCTTTCATTTGCTCTCTCTCAATCTCCTCATCTAATTCTCTTCCTTTTTCTTGGATGCTGCCAGCATCAGGGCCTGTGATCCCTGGTTCCTGGGTTTTCTGCTGTTCCTTGGCAGCTTGAGATTGCAAGGACTGTGATAGGTATTTGGCCAAACTTATTCCATCAGATGTGTCCCCTCCTCCTCCAGTGTCTTGGCTTGGTGGGGTGGAAACAGACTCATCAAATCCATTGGAGATTCGGATCTTCTTCCTGCTCATTTTTTCTTTGGCAGCCTGCTTTGTGCCACCAACGTCCTCCCTCTCATGGACATGGTTAAGCTGCTGAATGTCATTCTCTTGACTTATGTTAGAGTTCAGTTCATAGGTTTCCACTGAAAGCCCATTCATCTCTTCGACAACTGCTGGCTGCTGCTCAAAGGTTGCCTCTTCTTTTGGTTCATTGTCTTCGCCATCATCGACTGCAGAATGAGAGCTCTGACCTGAACCTTCTGGCAACCTGCGTTTTCTCAAAGTGCGGTCCTGGCTGATGGCTAGCTGTTCATGGTGAATGTTCTCCTTACCTCTGCGTCGAGACTCTTCTAGTTCTCGTCGTTTAAGTTCAGCCTTTTGCTTGAGCTTGGCAAAGAACCTCTGGTGGATCTTGTACTCACTCATGGCACCCACCTCTAATACTCCAGAACAGGAGACAATACCCTTACTGTTCCTGGCCGAGGCCTGGTAGATGGCTGCGTCATCCATAGTACAGCTACAAAATAAATGCACTGTGAGGCCACTCAAAACACAAAACTTTTAAAAAAGAACAAAAGTAATCTAAAAGTAGCATACTTATAGATATGGAGAGTATGTGTTTTTCCATTCCGAAAAATTTCATATTTGGGAAGGCCACAGTATCTGTCTAATTCCATATCATCTTTATACCAAGTCAGCTCAGGCACAGGGTAACCTGTAAGGACAAAATAAGCAATTGTGTTCAATATACACACAGTACAGCATTTCCAAAATGTTGTTTCATAATGACAAGGCAGTTTTCTATTAAAAAAAAAAATAGTTTCTATTCAATTGCCACTACATAATGTAACAAAGAACTGTGATTCATTTGAGGTATTTCTAAAGGTGCTGCTTCAGTTATTAGTTTCAAAAACTTCACATGCATGTTTGTATGCACTCAAATGTGCTGGTAACAGCAGTGTACCTGTAACCACACAGCTGAATTTCACATTGCAGGCCTCTGATACTGCCTTGGACTTGATAGTAGTCTCGAAACATGGCTGGGTCTCCTCAGTCAGCTGAGCCATAACAGTACAAAATGTACTCCTGAAAATGGAAATCGCAGGGCTTGCAAAAAATGACCTTTAACTAACAACATGGCTCGGGTTCAAATAGATAAAGGATCACTTTTAACCAGTCAGCAGTGGAGCAGCAATCAATAAATCATACAATCAATCAGTATATCAGCACTCACATAGGCTTGGGACAGGAGGGGGTGTATCATTAATAATGTAATAATTATTGCCACAGACTGCTTTGTAAGAAAAGATTGCTTAGTGATTCCAGTAAACTGAGAGCACAAATCTTGGCAGCATGTGAAAGCATTCTTTGTTGTTGTGACTGCAAACTTCTTAGCATTCATACGGGACTTTTTCCACAAATCATTGCTTCAGTAGAGGGGAACTGAAAGCGTTCTACAATGTCCACTCTGAAAATAAAAAATACATTTTTTGCTTTTAAGGAATTGCAAACAACATGAAAAGGGTGTGGGGGGTGAGGACGTTATATTGTTAGGCGTGCTATTAGTTTGAGACTGATTTCTTGTAAAAGTATGTTTTACCTCGATGGTTTGTAGTTTGAATATCTGTGAGTTGAGTAGCTATTTAGAGAAGAGGCAGACCAAAAGGAACTTATAAGACAGGAACCATTAAAATCTGTTTTAAATTATTTTTTTCTACATGCCAATACTTGCAGTTTGTAGCCATTATAACATGAGACGTCATCTTAAGAAAGGGGTTCTATTGGGTATTAAGTCTAGTTATGTTCTTTGCAGCTGTTGAACCAATGCTGGTAAATGTGTGCATTTGTGGTAAACTGTGTCTAGACAGATCTATTTCAAACACTTTGTCACAATCATTATACTTTAATACTATAATGTGATAAACTATAATTTAAAATGTAGTAAGCACAGAAATTAAAAAAAGAATGCTTATATAAATGTATGTAAAAGTATTTTTACATATACACACATATACACACACATATATATATATATATATATATATATATATATATATATATATATATATATATATATATATATATAAATAAAAGACGTACTGCAAGAAAATTGCTGCCCAAGCTGGTGTTACACGTAGTCCATGCTGGACTACAATAACTAGACAATAACTGGCAACAGATTCATCATCTCTTCTACCAAACTGGACAAAGGAGAAGCAACAATATAAGCTCCCCTACCTGTTTTCAGGCCGGACATTGGAGAGGTAGTTGCGGCTGTCCATACGCGGTGAAGGAACATCTTCCCCATTTTGACTACCCGATCTCCCATTGCCCGAATAAGAGCGAATCATGGGTCTCCGGGATGTCATTGTACAACAAAGAAATGGCTAGTTTTTATAGTCCAAAAGGAAGCACCGGCTTGGCCTGCAGAATAGCCCCTCTGTCTCTGTGGAATTAAATCCGGCTTGGCCTTTTTGCTGCCCAAATGTAAAAATGCTCCACTCTACTGATTTAAGAGCCACTGAAAAGAAAGAGACAATTTAAGTTTGAGACAAACCTCCAAATATTACAGAGGTTTTAAGATTTGATGTTAAGACGTTTGATGTTAAGACACACTAATAGCCATTAGGAAATAATCTAGACAAGTTTCATCAGATAGAGCACTTGGAAATGTTATAAATAGGACCAGTAAGCTGGCTGAGAAGCCATTTAGTGCTTAAGTGATACTTAGTTCACAAATACAAATACAGACATTCACTTCTAAACAGGAAAATGTTCACTCTAACTTCACATTTTTTTCCCAAAAAATCCAGCATAAATACTTGCCATTCGTGTGTTTTTCCCAGTCCTTGGAGTCTGCTGCCCCTGTTGCAAAGCACTGCAATTGTCAATCATAGCCAAGCATGTGGTGCCAGAAGGGCCCTATTTATAGCAGGCCTACAAATAGGCGCAAGAGCACATCACATTTTCCGAATCTAGCCATTGCTCCAAAGCCACTTGCAAGGAGACTCCAAGGAAGAGCAACAGATTTTATCACCTCCTTGACAGACACAGGGAATGTCAAAATGACATGGCTTAAGTTTGTCTGTTTTTTCCAGTCCAAGTAGTAATAAGAAAGGACTGATCCAGTGTCAAGCAATTGGAGTCCAGCTGAGCAGACCGATGGACCGGTTTACTACTAGCTCACTGTATAGACTACAGTTTACCTCCAGTTGGTGGAGGATTTGTTTCAGCAGAGAACTGGTTGTGGCCTAGCTAAAAGCAGAGCCCAGGTTTAATTAGGACAGCCCCCTCAGATGATCCTGCCACTCAGCAGCCAGAGTGCCCTCCCAGAGTCAACAATCCTGGCCACCGGTCTAGCCCTGTTGCTTCATTTTCCAAACATAAAAGAGCTCTGGTTACACACTCCCGCAAAAACACAGTCACGCCAAGTACACCATGCGAGGCAAATATACACACAAGCAATATCAGCTGAGCCTTACAGTAGATCAACAACACCAGTTTATAGTTTATAGATTTTAACAAAAAAGTGTAATTTCAGTTTATTTATTTTGTTTGAATTAAACCTGAATTAATTGGTAGTAAAAAGGGAAAAAACTAATATTTTCTGCCTAATATTTCCATGTCGAATGTCATGATTAGGTTCCCACAAATAGCTAAATACAACCTCCCACCCCCCAACACACACACACACACAAACATACCTCATATTTTTTTACAAAATCCATAGTGCCATTTTATCTATACATTTAATTAATATGTATTTCCATGTAGCGTCGCTTTTCTAAGAGAAACATGTATTTCTATTTTTATAGATTTTTATTTTTCTGCAACATTTTAGCGCAAAAGCGACCGGTTACATTGTGTAAAAATTCATGATGGACCAACAAAAATGCTCCAAGATCACTCCGAGAAATCTACATAGACTTACATTAAATGTAGAGAAGGTTTTTGGCCCCTCCTGTAAATCTGCCATTTTAAAGATACTTGTTTACTTCTGACAGACTGTAACAGAAATTAATCTCACATGCATTTCAACATTAAAAACTGAAGTGTATGTTATTATTTTGCTCCAGCAACAATAAACCTAATTAAGCTTTTAAGTCAAACAGAACAAACTGATAAAAGTTATACAAATATCTGAATGAAACCTACATTAATACAACTGTAAAACATTATAACGATCAAAATGATATAGCGCTAGCTCTGTACTAGTAGAAACTCTGTAACTGTGCTCATTGTAGCTGTTAAACGATTTTACAAACTTTTAAACGATTGAACAGCAAAACGGAAAGAAATAAGGTGGTCGGCGGGGTTTATCAACAATTATATAGTAATAAAAGCAGACATTTAGTGAGGTAAAAGTATCTGAAACACTGCTATGTATCTGCTATGTGGCAAAGTGGCTGAGGTAACGGACAAACAAACTCGGTGAAACGTGTGAACAGCAGGGCTGATCCGCAGGCTCGAATATTCTACACATTCCGGTAATGGGCGGATACAGTTGTTCCGGGAAATTGTCCTACATCGCATTTTTTTTTAGTCATCTTGCATCACAGACCAGCTAGTTGTCTGTCATGATTTCAAGCACGACGTTCACCGTCGCTGTTTCAGGCTGAGCGCAGGGAAAGTTCTGGGCTCTCGTCTGTAGCTGTTGAGCTGTCTAGCGGTAATTTGAGGTGAGTAGTGAGTGAGGCAGGTTGAAGATTGTGGCAGAGGAGTTTCAGACTGGAAGAACTGCTGAAAAGTGTTTTTTAGGTGAGGTTGTTTGGTGTGTTTGTCTAAAAAAATGAAAAGTAAACATTGCCGCAGCTGGAACTGATGGAGACAGCTGTGTTGTCTGTTTTGAAGAGATGTAGTAGTATTATATTTTTTTTATTTAAATTAGATGAAGAGAGAGAGAGAATCTGCCAAACTCATTGACGTTACCGTTACGGGACATCAATGCTGTTATTTATTACCTTCTGACTGGATGTCAGTGCATATGGACATTCATGCACTTATGACAGGACGTTTTTTATTGTTCTTTTGACTGAAGAAAAAAAACTTCCACCAGTTCTTCAAAATTTCTGCATAATTCAGTTAATGAGATGTTGAAAAGAGCAATTCAGATTGTTTTGATACCTAAAAGGTTCATTATTGAGAATCCTGCCAGCTCTGATGTCTATACAGTCGTGGTGAGAAGGACCAGAGGTCACAATACCTACATCACAAATATAGCAATTTTATTTACTCTACAAAATGTCCAGTGAACCTCCATTCAGGTAATGCTGATGATTATAAAACGGTGGTAAAGCCAAACAAAACTCAGCAACATCGTAGAAGCAGGTTTCAGACAACAGTGCAGCAATTGGTTATTATATCAGAGCCACTAACTTTCAGTGAGGTAACGCTTAGAGGCAGTAAATAGTTCTGCCATCTGGTTTCACTAAGTTTCACTAGAATAGACACCACTGTGAAGGACTTTGTTTACAACTTCATGATTTAATTAGGCAGAAAATGTGAAAAGCATTGAAGGCTACTTGTACGTGCAGTCATCTCGTATGCCTGCGTTTTGTTATTCAGCAGATAATATGCCGTGATGACTTACTGCCCGGACAGAACAACGGTACTGTGGTCAAGGCCCTTCCACACTTGTAAAAAAGGTCTGCCAAGCATGAAAGTTGGTGTGTAATACTTTTTTGTTTGCTCTTATAAAGTCTAATTATACAGATGTGCTTCTGTTGTGTATAAAGACAATATATTATTGAATTACACATTTATGTACCAGCCTGTAGTGTATCTGTAGCTGTTTATCATCTTTTTTGGGACAGACGTGGTCATTGTACAGCAGCCTACGTCTGTGTGTGTTCCACAAAACTATCCAGTGACCCTAAGCGTTCAAGCAGTGGGCACGGGCCCTTTGAGGTACCAGTGGTTTGATGGTCAACAAAAAGAGGTTTGTATGGTATTTCTCATAATTTGCTTTAAACATTTTTGTGAGAAGACACTAGTCATTCTTTTGGGCATCAGAGTGAACTGTTTGTGTCTTTGCAGGTGGCTTGTGCCACAGAAAGCAGACTCCAAGTTTCTCTGAAGAAATCAGAGAGTTACATTTGCAGAGTGAGTGACCTGTATTGCAACTGCATCTTCAGCCATTGGGTCAGAGTGAGGGTGTTAAACTTGCCAGGTATCTTATCTTACCTTCATTTTTGTCTTTTGTTTAGAATCTGTACATCCATCACTTTGTTGTGATGCTTGTTACTCTAATGCCTATTGAGTTAGAATATTGTTAGTCAGCACTGCCAAAATAATAGGTGATAATAAAAAAATAAAAAAATAGCTCCTTTATCGGTATTTTAACTAATACTTGGGTTTATTTTACAAAAAGAAAGAAAACCAGAAAAATAGTTATAGTAGTTATAAGGGGTAGTTAAAGGGGGTAAAGAGGTCATTTGAGGACATGCAAATCTTGTATAGTGAGTTTAGTCTATCTATTAGCTAGCAAAACTGAATCTTGGCTGTAAAACAAAGCAAGAATTCCTTCTATGTTCTTTATTGACTTAATATATTGTTACTCCAAATGATGTAATTATCAGGTGTTGTACCACATCAGCATTTCAGAGTAATTCTGTATTTCTACTAACTGCCATTTTACCCAAATAGTTAGACAGCACTTGGAAGATTGTACTACAAGCTTAACTAGTTAATAGCTAGAATCTATATAAACTAAATGTTTAAGTGTAATTCAGTTAAAGTGTCTATGAAGCTTATAATCATGCTGCCCGAAAACGAGCTAGTATTTTGGAGCTTGCACTACACAAGGTCTGCATACTACCTACATTTTCTTGTATACATTTTTCCCTTGAGGTCCATTGTGCCCTGACCTGCAGAAGATAAATGAGCTCTCTTCTGATTTGCTGTCATGTATTGTGCCTCATGCAGAAAGCAGTCTGGGTTCAGACACTCCTTCTAACTTCATTGTGAGTGGGAGGGGCTAAAGTACTTTAGGTGAATAAATGTAACTGAGTTGGTTTTTGTGATATAACAGAATTCAAGCTGCTTAGTTTTCATATATGGGCTGCATGGAGTGGGGTGTGAAAGGTAGAGTTGAAATTTTTTACAATGTCTACAAAGTCAGACTTCTTTACTTAAAAAATGTGGGATATAATTATGTCTATGATATAGGCGCTTTAGTGCTATGAACTTTGGATTATGAAATAAAACATTACCAATATACCTTGATTTTATTAATAATTAAACACAGTAAAATATGCTACTGTGGTCAATAAATGGTTTCCTTTGTGTGTGTTATAGTTGATGTCCCACCTGCATGGAGAGGAGAACCCTATATTGTAATCCAGCCTACACCACAACAAACTGTACAGCATGGAGGCACAGTAACCCTAAAGTGTTCAGCTGTAGGCATGCCATCTCCTGAATACCAGTGGTACCGAAATGGTCATCTCTTACCAAAGGAAAACAAAGAAACACTTGAGGTAAGATGAGACATGACAAAAAAAACATGGCACTTATGAAGCTTATCACACTGCTTTTTTACAGCTACGTTATTGCCATGTGAATATTTCCTACCATATGTAAACACACTCAGTAACCCCCTAATCTAAGTTTGGTTTAGGTTAATACTTAACCTTTGCTTTGATTTGAAATTGGAGTGATTCTTCATGAGACTAAAAGGCGAATGTGATCCTGTTTTCAGATAAAAAGTGCAAATGCTGATAGCGTTGGTTCGTATCTCTGTGCCGTTTCAAACGTGCTGAAGGAGAGATGGTCAGAGGCAGCTGATGTCATGCTGGGTAAGAAATTACAGCTTATTTTCTGAGCATTTTGACCTTAACAGATGCATTTTTGATTTTGAATATTCTTAGAAAGAAAGGATAAGAGAAAGTGTGTTGTTACTACAAGCTGAGAGGTAGGAAAAAAACATCCCGCTGGACGTGTACATTTTTTTCCATGAAATGGGTATTTCCATTTCTGTCTAGAAGGTACTTTCCCCATTTCTTAAAGACTTGTGCTATTTAAGCTGTACATTGCCTGCTGCACACATAGGCTAGCGTGAAACTAGCTAGAGTGAAACTAGCTCTCTCAATCAGAGCTTCCCTTTTTCCCCCCCTGTGGAACACAAACAAAGCCCTTAGTTAGTCTTTCCGCTGTGAGGCCATTTTAAAATGGAAGTGAGACATGGGGTTGTCACTAATGCTGAGTTCAGTTTTGAGCTCTTTTTTACTGAGTCATGCTTTTGACCTTTTTTGCCCTCCTATTCCACAGCAACCCCTGATAAGTCTCCAGCACCCACGCTCACAGGTATGTTTAAAAAAAAAAATCTTTGCTCCAGTATGAGCTTGTAATTCTTTCCCTTCTGTCCAAATGCTTTTGCTATCAGCTAGATCTGTTTAGTTCCGCTAGATTATGGGGGTGAGTGATGAAATACATATTGTTGCTTTTCAAAGAAAACATGTTTCTCAACTTTACAGGAGAGAACAAAATTCTTCTTAACTTTCAGTGTACATGATTGTAAAGAGATTCTATTCCTCCTGGATGCCCCACACATTGCATAAATTTATTAAGTTCCTTCATCAGCAACCTTTATTTAGCTTATTGACGTACTGAGTAGTCAAAATGAAAACGGCAAATATGGCTGTGTAAAGGAAAAGCTTAGAAGGCATTAAATAAACACGCTGTATGTAAAACTACAACTTACTATATTAATACTGTGGAAATATCTATTAGTCATCTAAATTTGTAACCTGTAGTTTCATAGCTGGAAAGGTAATCTGTATAATAATTAGAACAGGTTTTTAAATGCAAATACATATTTAATCTTGGTTATCAAATGCACAAGCCTGACCACATATATCGGGCAACATCAATAAACAATAACATTTTTGTCAACACCTCCGTGTTCCAGCAACAACACAAACCATTTCAGCATAAACACTAACATCTGAATTGCAGAACTCTTTTAATGCTGTGCAGTACAGCTCAATGTTAACCTCTTTATCCTTACAAAATATCTTAAGATGAGTGGATCTCACAATAAAATGATGAATACAGTGTTTTACTGTGAAAGAATCAATGTTAAATATTAAGAATTCAGTTTTCAGCAAAGACACACAGATTTTTATTTGAAATCTGCTGATGGTTAATGATGTACACCGATCAGCAATAACATTTTGTGGGGCATATATGCAGGCCTTACTGTATGTATACAGTGAACAGATTTGAAATATGAGCTTATCCAACAATATTTCGTTTAGCAACAGACAAAGTGGCGCTGCTGATTGGAAACCTAAATTACACCCACCACCCCAGGCTGATGGCACCTATCATGGATGTCCATGAGCTTGCTGGTTTGCTGCAGCAACTGGGCTTCCGTGTGGTGTCCCTGCTGGACCTCACCCTGCAGGAAATGGAGGCGGCCATCGACAAGTTCCTACAGCTTCTGGACCGTGGAGTCTATGGTGAGTGTCATGTTGTGACTTGCTTGGTCTGCTTAGACTGAGTCACCTAATTGCATGTGACTGTGACGTTTCCTGTCAAAAAAAAATTATGAATGTTTTCGTGTTTAGTGCTGCCTCATGTTTTGGTCCATTCGGTTGACCTCACATAGACTGGATAAAGCCAGGCTTTGTGTCCTATTTGGAAGCCACTTAAGGTAGAGCTAGATGTGGATTGTAATAAGTGTAACTGTAATTATTAGACATTACCAGAAATTACAGCATATTACCATAATATCCTGACCAAAGCCTTGTTCTGTCTCAAAGCAGTATTGCATTATTATGACCCAGGTTTTAAAATAGTGTTGAAACATGCAGCAAATAGTGCTAAATGATTTCTGTCTATCAATATGCTGTTAGTACACCTCGTACATCTTGTATATTTCGATTATTTATATGCATCACAGTAAATGTTATTACAAAAACACTTTTGACCTGTGTATGACTCACTGATATATACATTGTCTATTGCGTACAGTGATAGTTTCAATTAAAAAATTGTATGAAGTATGCATGGGGTAAACCAAATAACACAAATTATCAGAAATGCTGAGAAATGTCTGTACGTTTAGTACTAGCAATAAAGAGTAAGGTTTTTGCCCTTCTTTTGCCCTTCTTGGAGTGCTGCATGTACTTTTAACACTTTTTCTTGGCAACTGGACTATATTTTAAATATAATAGATCCTCTTTGATGTGTAGCTGGGTTCACGCAGTGTGGGTTGAAGACTTCCTGTGTCACTCTGTAAAAGATTAGGAAATGTTTCACCAGACTAGATCATTTAGATGCTGTTAAAATCAGGGGTGTCCAATCAGCAGTTGGACATTATCAGTTGTTTAAAGATTAGTTACATAAACAATTACAATCAGATGTGCTCTTGCTCGTTTGAAACTACACCAGATTGGACAGCCTTGCTTTAGATGTTTCTAAATGCTGCCTTCAGACAGGCAGAAGGAAGCCACTTTGTGTCAAAATGTCATGTTTGTGGTACAACTGATCCAGGTGATACTATTGTTTTGACGTTGAGGTTACACATTTATAACGCTGGTTTTGTTCTCAAGAAGTTTCCAACAAGCCACGCTGGCCACCCTGCCATAAATATGAGCTTGTGAAACTAGAATGCTGTACACTTCTGGTTAACACCCGGTTAGGACAGTTGTTTTAGGCCTGTGCTTTCTTGCTTTAGCTTATCACTGTTGGTCTAGTTTCAACTTTCAACCACTGTTCTTATCCACTGACCTGCTTAAGCCAGCGTGTCTTTGTTTGAAACTGGAATGAATGATCACTTAACGAACTGTGTAGAAGATGTCACCTTGTGTGTTATATGCTTGTAAAAACAGCATAAAACATTAAATGTAAAAAAAAATCTAGGACAAAGTTTGGTTTCTAATTTGTTCTCAACATCAGCACACATTACCTTTTGCAATTGTTTAACGCATTGACATACATCAAATTACTAGTTATTATATACATGGTATTTTCTATTTATTCTAAAGCTATTCAAATTTTATTCAACAAAATCTTCAAATTAGTGCTTATTGCGCAGATAAACAGCTTTTTAAATACAATTTTCTCTTCATAAAATTTACCTGAAACTTTTGAACAGTACTGTATTGGACATTTTTTTTATAATGTATTTTCTAAAAAGTAAAAAAATGCCAAATTGTTTTTTGAAGAACTTTTACCACACAGGAGGAAATACACAGCATGCTGTTACTCAGTTTGAGTGTGTGGTCAGGACTTTCCTTAACATTTCCCTCACAACTGTATGCATTGGGTTCAGACCTCTGGTTATGTCCTCTAACATTATGTAGGTGGTAATGGAAGATTACTTGAAATTTGTTCTATCTTTAGTTCTAAATATTGCATCATGTGCTAAAACAGGAACGCATTGGAGATGGATTTCTCCAACAATGTACAGACCACAAACACATTTTGAATCATCAAGAAATACGTTCGTAGGATGTTTAGATGTGATGTATCTGTCTTGGCTAAATATAGATTTTATCATGTCCGGGCGAAAGTCTGCCTGACTGTATGGGTGAACTCTTTACCGCTGACTTCCTGACTTGCTTGTGTCATGGGTCAGAAAACCAAGTGGTCTGAAGACATTTGTTTGAAGCAGATTCTAAGAAAGGTGGAAGAGTGAGATTAGGGAGAAATGGCACGCTTGTCAAGACTGAGCTTTTAACCAAGAACTGTATAGATCAGCAGTAAAAGCTGTTTTGATGCTGCTTAGACTTTACTTCCTTTTTCTTTACTGAGAGACAGAGAGGTTAGAATACACAGTACCTACAGTATGAAATGAAAAATAAGTTGAGAGAGTTGTTAGTTATGTGGGTATGACTCATCCGATCTGTTCATCATGCTCTAGTCCTAGTTATCAGTGGGGCTGGCCAGTCATGTTTAGTCTATTTGAGAATTCCTTATCTTTTTTTGCTTTTGACCTTTTCTTCAGTTATTTCCCCAATAACCTCCATTGTCAGCTGATTGGAGTCGCTTTCTCAGAGTCACAGATGGTCAGTTATTTTATTGACAATTGGGGTCTCTCAGTTTAAACTTTTCCTCTCAAACAACTTTGCATGGTCTTTCAGGCTACTGAAGCTCTTCTACTTTTTCTCTGATTGAAAGTCAAGTCAAGTCAAGTTTATTTATATAGCGCTTTTTACAGCGATGTTGTCTCAAAGCAGCTTTGAACAGACAGTTACAACATATATCCCCCAGTGAGCAAGCCAGAGGCAACAGTGGCAAGGAAAAGCTCCCTCAACTGGAGGAAGAAACATTGGGAGACCCATCCTCCTCTGGTCAAACAGTATTTACAGTTTAATAAACTAAATACCAAAGAAAATAGTCTCTGTTTAAAATCTGGATAGCAAAGCTTTAGAAGCTGCACAGGTAGAGTCGGTGTATGACTGAAGCAGTTTATGACTGAGTCTTTATGTAAAGTGGGCGTGAGCTGAAACAGTCCCATCCTATCTCAATGCTGGTGCATCTGGATGGCACAGTGATGTAACTGAAGGTGTAGCAGTAGACACAGATGGACAGGAGAGCTGGCTGGCGATAGGTGAGGAGGAGGCCCTGATGGTCAGTCCTTCAACAGCGTTTAACAGACGGGAGGACAGTCATTACCTCAGGAAGAGTAAAGAGAGAAAGTTAGTTGGGCTCGGGAGTATGACTGTAGAGAATATGAATATTACAAATTTTAGAGTGTGGCTGGTGACTCCGGCAGATCTAACTATAACAGCCTAAACTAAAAGGAGAGAACCAGAAGGTAACATGGACATGAGAGCACCCTGAGACACTGGGATCCCCCCACTCCACCGTCAACAAACCTGTGTGATCGCGTGAAGTGGTGGAACAACAGCACCAACATCTCAGTTTACCATAAACCTCTGTGTCCAAGAACCCCCAGATTTCCTGCCTTTATCTAAAAGGGAAGATTAATTACCAAAAGCTAAACTAAACAAGTATGTTTTCAGTCTAGACTTAAATATTGAGACTGTTTCAGAGTCCCAAACATTAACTGGGAGATTATTCCACAATTTGGGGGCTTTGTAGGAAAAAGCCCCCCCCCCCCCCTTGAAGTCCTCTGAATTTTTGGACCTATTAGAAAACCAGCATCCTGAGATCTAAGTAACCACAGCGGTTCATAATAGAAAATAAGATCTTGCAGGTACTCCAGTGCGAGACCATGCAGGGCTTTATACGTCAGTAAAAGAATTTTATAGTCGATACGGAATTTAACAGGAAGCCAGTGTAGTGCTGATAAAACTGGACTGATGTGATTAAATTTCCTGGTTTTAGTTAGTACTCTAGCTGCAGCGTTCTGAACTAACTGAAGTTTATTCAGGTTCCTGCTGGAGCAACCTGACAATAATGCATTACAGTAATTTAGCCTTGAGGTAATAAAGGCATACACTAACTTTTCGGCATTAAACATAGACAACGCATTTCTTAACTTTGAAATGTTTTGCAGGTGAAGAAACACTGTCCTTGTAATATTACCTATGTGTTGGTTAAATGTGAGATCTGAGTCAATTGTTACACCAAGATTTTGGGCTAAAACACAGAAGCTGTATGTTTCTCGCAAACACTCAGGATGAAAACTAGCAGATCACAGAGCCACCAATCACAGGTTTCTCCTAATTATCCCACAGATTAGCATTCTGTCTTTCTTTGATTTCAGCCGTGTTTTATTATGCTGGACATGGGTATGAACACCTGGGCAGGAACTACCTTGTGGCCATCGATGCTCCTCGACCTTACCGCACTGTGAACTGCGTGTGCGTGCAGAGAGTTATGTGCAGCATGCAGCACAGACGAGCGCAGCTCAGTGTCATTCTACTGGACACTTGCAGAAAATGGTAGGTCTGGGAACCCACGGCAGCCACTATAGACTTTGATACGTTGTAGTCAAGAGTTATAAACAATTGTAAGGGTCCAATTGAGCAAGTATCATCTAACGCAATGAAAAAATAAAGTGGGAAAATGATAGAAAATGCTCATTCATTGTAAAGCTAAATCATATCTGTGCTGAATTTATCTTATATAGGATTATGATGCACATATCTAAACAGAATTGTGGGATATAGACTAAAACAGTATACAGTTCTGTTTTTCTAGGCGGAATTTTGCATCAGGTCATGGCCTAGGTCTTGGTCACTTCCACACTTAAAATTACAATATAATGTTGATATTGCATATTATGTTGTTATTGTGATTATATTAACTGCTTATTGATATTAAACTATAAATATCTAGCTAAATAATATTTCTGGGGCAGTATACTACAGGGGGATTTTAGCCAATGTTTAGGGGACCTTTACTTAAAAACTAAAACAAAACATATGGACTTATTTTCTCTGAACAGATGATGTGTAGTGCTCTGTACGACTCCCCACAATGATATATTTTACATATTTTTCCTTCTACAATGACAAAAATATTCCAGAAAATGTTTTCAAGTAAATAAATCATGAATACAGCCATTCAGAAATTTAGATTTTTTTTAAGAAAAAAATCTTACACTGTCTTACACTCTCTCTACTCTGCATTAGTAAAATATATTACATCAGTAGAATTCTCACCAAACAGAAGTTAACTGATAGACAAAAATGTGTGGAACTGATTTGAATCAGATGAAGTCATAGCTAGTCATAGATTGTCAGTGCAGTTTGTTCAGGGGTTTTCTTAGCACTTTCAAACAGTCATAAAGGTGCTATTAACCCTTTACACCAAACAAGAGTTTCTGATATCACACTATTACATATATGCAGTTCACCATCAAATAGGAATAGTGTCATAATAGTGTCAGTGGAATAAACGCTATTTTCTGAATAGGCTAGGCTCCTACAGGGCTCCTCATTGTAGGGACTTCCAAAGCATCAATTTTAGAGACTTTCAAAGAATCTGAAATGGTCAGTTGGTTTTGCTGTTAAGAAATTTGTCTTCTAAGCTAATTAATTTCTTTCTGTCTTTTAGGTACAAACAGAGTGGTCCTGCCTCTGAAATAAACCCTCTGGCCCCTTTGGGGAACACTGTGTACGGATATGCCACGTGAGTGTATTTTAACTCCTTCTGTGAGTCCACAACACTAAAACTTGTAATAAAAGTAAATTCACTGAAATGCATTGCGTCACTCAGGACTGAGGATGCTGAGGCTTTTGAGGTCCAGGATGGAGGGAAAAGCACTGGGATCTTTACCAAATACTTGAACAAATATATCCTCCAGCCACAGAAGGTCACCCATATCTTGGAGCAGGTCTCTGAGGGTGAGTGTTTTCTCACTTGTAGTAGGGTGGACAGTACGCTAAAAACATAGCATCACAATATTAAAAGACATTTTGACCTACCATTTTTGGTATGAAAACCTGCAGCCACAATGGTAGCTGTGGTGGATAAGATAAACATAGAAGGTACGTGACATTGGTGAGGGTGAAAAATACCCACATTCTGTTTCACACACTAGTTTGCAACCCTGTGATTTGCCCTAGAAAGAATGGTGAGCTCATGAATAATCCGAGTTCTGCCTTGATTGTTGGTTAACAGTGAAGTTTACGTGATGGTCCACAGCAAGTCAAACTAGACACAGGCAGGAAAATAATATGAACCTCATAGCTGGCTATGCTAATGCTAATTACTTAAGGGTTGAGTAGCTATAAAGTATCAATTTAAGATGATCTACTTTAACTGTCAAAAAGTGGTTACTTACAGGTTGGGGTTGAGATTGTCATGCCAATAAAGTTGGGACTGCTCCTCTTTTCAGTTTCTTTAGTGGCAGACGCAGGGTGAAGCTTGCTTGATTTTGTCCAAGATTTGAGGAACTGTCCAGAGTGAATTAACAACTTTGAATTAAAGTTGTTTAGGATCTTCTTAAAGAGCTGAAGTTTTTGTTTGCCAGCTTGTTTTTATAATTGTCCATTCCACCTTTAATGGTGCAGCAGTTACGTTTTGCCTGTCTGCTATTCTTTTTTTATTTGTCTTTTTTTTCAGAAATGTGCCTTTTCTATTTGTTGATATATGTCGGTTTCAGGCATAAAGGCATCATCTGAACAGCTCATAACTTGCCCTCCCAACAATACATCCAGTTGTTTAGTATTCAGTGCTGGCGATCAAACAAGAGTTTCAGAAGGTTTTTTTTCTGACTTTTGTACATCTTTTTGTTTGCTCCAATCACACAATACACACAATACAAAGTGCGTGGAGGGTAAAGTCTTCTTTCAAGTCGTGGGAAACCAGCCATCTTTTTTTAAACTTCACTGATGATGCCCATAATATGTTCAGAAATGATATACTGCATTCATCACAATAATGATAAATGTGGTCACATTGCCCAGACTTGTTGTATTACACCAAGCTTTGCTTATCAGTTGCAGTATAAATCACCACAAGCATAGACCTTATAAATATTTAGATTCTAATCTTTTTATAAGTGGCTTTGCTACAAAGTATCTACAGTTTAAACAAACGGTTATTACAGTGAGCTGCAAGCTAATATGCTGCTGGACCCGCTTTTGAACAGTAGTACAGTAGTGCATCATATGCCATTCAGACCATTCTGGTAAATGTGGACACAAAGGCCTGCTGTAGGACCCATTTGTCAATACCTTTGATGATAAGAACATTTATACTTTCAGTGCTTGAGGGGGAGCAAGTTGTCATCACCTGTAAGTCAACGACTGACTGGTCTTCATGTTTACCACCATGGGACTGTGTAGTTGAGTATTGCTTTTTCGGGTGCAGGTGGAACGCTTGTTTAGTTGTTTGATGGGTCTCTAAGGTAACATGACTTGGCTTTTTGGGAAGCTGCCTGCATTAGCATGTGACCTCATTCTCCAGGAATTCACACAGACGCTTTGCTCAGGTGGTGGGAAACCCGAGATTGCTAGCCCCTTCACCCCCTGCCCCCAACCACCTCACTAAGTAACATGCCTTTTGCTCAGGCTGCCCTGTCTGCTGCTGCCCACTGCGTGTCAACTGTCCTCACAAGGGATCATAATCCTGCTCGGCTTAACTCACTAAGTCACAGCTACAGAAGAGGATATGTGATGAGGTGTAACCCGCTGTGCTGCACACACGATGCATGGCAACCATTCAAAAGCGGTTGAGCTCCCCCTCTATTTTGTGCTACATGCTCCGATGGTTGAAAATAACTGAAGTTGTAGACATGTTAGTACCTAAGCCCCACTGGAACCCACTGGTTTTAAAGTTTGCTTATTTTCTCCATTAATCTTTTCCTTCGCTTCAGTTTTTTGTGTTTTTATCGAATGGTCTGAGACAAATAAATGTATAGAAAGCATATTCATTAAATTTGACTGTTTACAAGAAAAAACAACACTGAATAATGTGTAGGATATGATTAGAACAGCATATTGATGTTTCAATATGTTTTTTACTTTTTATTCAAGTTGCTAACATGTTTTCATGTGTTCTTGAGTTCGTTTTTTGGTAGATGCTGAATTTTTTTCTATTTCTATGTGCTCTATGAGTAAGGTTTTCCATTGAACAATGGTGATGTTTTCTCTTGATCTCTAATTTGTGAGTATGTTTTTTGGCGATGGTTAGCGCCACCAAAAGTGCTCTGTTTTCGTTCTGGTGTAGCAGACAGAGTGATGGGGATGGAGGGGTTGTTTCAGTAGTGGGGTTAGGTGGTTTATGACTAGGTGCCAGAAGTTGATGGGTGGACAGTACCATATCACTTCTGTGTAATTAGGTATGTAATTGTCTGGGGTGTTTAAAGAACAGTGTGTGCAGATTTCAGAGTCGAGTAATCCCATTTTATATAGTTTTTGTCTGGTGTAGTGAACTCTGTGAATTACTTTAAGTTGTATAAGGTGGATGTTAGTATTGTCAGTCATATTAAATGCGTTTTTGAGAATATTAGTCCAGAAATCGGCAGTGGGAGTAATTGAGAGATCTTCTTCCTATTTCTTTGTTGGTACTGAAATCGTTTGATCTAATTGAGATAAGAACCTGTAAATTTTAGATAGGGTTTTCTCTGATGAAGGGATATTGAGAAATTCTGTGATTGGTGGAGTTAATTCTAGCGTTGCTTTATTCTTAATTTTTTAATTTATTATTGATCTGCGTTGTAGATATTCCAAAAAATGGTTGCTCTTAATGCCGTATTTCTGTTTTAGATGTGACATTGTTTCCAGTTTATTGTTTAGTAGAATGTGATGTAGATGTTTAATATCTTTTTCTTTCTATTTGTGTAATTTTGTTGTTTTGTTGGTGACGGGAAGGTCAGGGTTGTGCCAGATGGGTGAGTATTTGGTGGGTGTGAGTGTGGTGTTTGTGGTCTAGGATTGTTTGTAATTGTTGGCATTTGTGTGAATGTACACAGTAGTGCAATGTGTAATTCCATGCATGTGCAGTCTAACCTGCTGGACAGACCAGCGTAGACCAGCATTGCTGGTCACGAGAAAACCAACATATGTTTTGAATGCAGTGTATGATCCTACCGAGTGACCAGCTAGAGAAGCACCAGTCCATCACTGGATTAAACATAAACTGCTTAGCTACTAAGTAGCTGGGAAGCAAGACAGTTATTTAGCCTATTAGGCTTGGCAATGTGGCATACTTAACTTAGTTTGCATACAATGGAAACAATGCATACAATACAGCCAAACTATAATAATAGTGACAGACCTATGCTCACTGAAGCCTAAATAAAACATACCGTTACACGTCTGTGGTGGCCTCTTGTGTTAGTAGTTTGCCCTCGTGAAGGGTATAACAGACCTCAGAAACTGTTATGTTAAGTTATGTTATGTTTACGTTTTCTTGTTAGTAAACAAAAACAGTGTATGGCTACACTGAAGTCCTGATTTGAGTTGTTAGACCAGCTTTTTGTGGCTGCAGGTGTTCATTCCACCTAATCAGCGGCACATCTTGTTTAACTAATGAATGGTTTGAAAACTGATACTAACTGATTAAACAAGTGGTATCATATGTATTCCTGCTTGATTTTACTGAAAACCTGCAGACACACTGGCCGTTTGTAGATCGGCAACCTTTGCGTTAGACTCTTGTTTTGTGTTTCGATGTATCTGAAGTGATGAATGTTTCAAAGCAAGTTTTAAAGCCAAAATTTTAACTGTAATTAAGTCAATCAACCCAACCGTGTTTTGCATCTTGTGTGCCTTGTGGTTTTGCACAGAAGCTTAAAATAGACTTATTTTTGTGATTTGTAATATTGTATGGAACTGTGCAGCACAACAAAGATGAATTGCATAGCTGAAAATAGTAGTAGCAGCCATAATTAATCTAATTATTGTCCATGACAGGTTATTAACCCTCTATTTAAGCATAAGGCTGTATTCGCTATTCTTATAGTATAGTATAGTTTTAAAGATCACAGCTACTTGCTTTTGAAATTGACTCCAGTAATTAAATTATGTAGCATATTCTTGAAAGAGCACTGCTGGTTCTCTTGACTCTTTTCTGACAGGTTCATGTAGAGGAACTGACTGCTTACTTCTTTTTCAGACCTGGGTAAAGACCAGCTGGTGTGTGGTAGGCAGGTGGTAGAGATTAAACACACACTGAAGGAACCCCGAGCCCTCACTGATCCAGTGGGGACAGCTGGGCACACCATGGAGCTCTGCTTGCGAGATGCCTGCTGGAGACAGGCTAATGGTGAGTTCCAGACCCCGCTCCCATTACAGAGCGCTCATTTTCTGGCTTCTTTAAGCATCATTGATTGGTCAGCATTTAAGGAAATGCTTCATAGTACAGTTCTGTTCATGTGAAGCGACAAAGCACTGTCGCCGAGAACAGGATTTGGAGCTGAGCTGTTCTCTTTAAATTCAAATAGGAATTATCTTGAAGTGTTTAAAGTCTTAAATCACATCATATGATTCTGTGGGGTTTTTAAACTTGACATGGTTGTGGAAAACTTTCTGTCAACATGTAAAGTTGCTAAAAGTGTTGTGGGTGTCAGTTTCAGTAATATTTTTAATCTTTACCAGTCATCTTGACCAGACACTTGTTATACAGACAGTGGCAGCTGCAGTAGTTGTTTGCAACCATTATTGTTTTGTTTTAATTTTATTTATTTATGAATGCAGTACAGTTAGTCATAGACCACCAAATGTATTTTATTTTCCATAGTTTATTGCTAAGCACCAGTGAAGAAGCAGAAAGCATACACAAAAGCCACATTATCAAATGTTTTCCGTAAATATGTTTCCATGTTTCTCTTGTAAACGTTTACAAAGTTCTGACTTAAAAGCTAATATTATATGTATAGTTACATACTTTTAGACTCATTAGTTTATAAGATCTTGCTAAATATCTTAGATGTCAAATGATAGACATGATGGACAGATGGACAGTGGAACAATAGACAGAAAACCCTCAGGCATTCTTCAAATGTGAAGCAATAGTGGAGCTTAATTTGGACCCCGTGAAGATGACCACTTCAAGTGCTGGTTTTGTTGGTCTTCCAGGTCTTGCATGATGTTAGGAGACCCAGTTTCTCAATATATTTTTTGATGTGTTTAAAATAGTTAAGTCTATTTTGGAAACACATGTTTTTTTTTGCTTTTGACTTTCTCCTTCCTTTGTAAAAGGAATGTTTTATTTGTTACCTCCTGAAAAACAAATAATAACTGCTATTTTGACTGGAGGAATAGTTATATGAATATGAATGTTCATATTTTTAACATTGTTAACGATCATCAAAGTGTAAGAATATTGTGGTGATATAAATTTAAATATAATTATAATTATCATTTAAAAATTTAAAATTTAAGTGTTTGAAAAAGTTAATCATAAGACTTACATTTCTTTGCATTGTCAGGTGTTGCCATTACTTCAGTATATATCTGTATGCATGAAAAGAGTGTTTTTAACCAGTCAGGTTTGAACCGGATGAACCAATCAAGTGCCCACCTAAACGGTGTTACATCATTACTGGTGCTTTGCTTTCAGATTTTCTTTGTCTGTTAATGAAAACTGATGATGATGATGCAATAAACTCTCCAAGATTTCAGAGTCAAACGTAATATTTCAGTGTATTAGTGTATTTTAGTCATTAGCATGACCGCTGCCACTCATTCAAAGAGCTGTTTAATGCTCACTGTCATATGACGAGGTTGTAAAAGTTACTGTGCGCAGCTACTTCCTCTCCACTGTACGTAGGCCTGGGATGTGGTACATGACTCATTGTGAGAAGGCTGTGGAAAATAGCTTCGTGAATGAGGCATCTGTTGGTTTTAGGGAAACAAAAGGTGCTGTCACATGGTTGACAGAGTTGAATTTCGTTTTTCACCGTCCTTTGTGACATTATTTCCCCTTTTTTTTGTTTCCATTCCTAGAGTGGTAGGCTGATGTTGCTCGATGACACAGCATTAACACGAACGAGAGGAACTCTTATTTGAATGTGCTAAACCAGAATATTATTTTTTCAATTTTCTTTATTTAATGCTGTTGGTTGTAAAGTATATAACATGATTCCAGTATGGTAGTCCTGTGCAACATCACAGGCTTCAAATGTTTAGTAGTATTCTAGGAAGCTGTAAATTACGATGAAAAAGTTTTAGATGTGGCCGGTAATCTGTAGATGACTGTAAAATAAAGAGTTTTATTATTATAGAGTATTATTAGAGTATTATTGTCTTTAAAATGAAGAACACTTTTTCTGACTCTGTCATCGTTGCATGTTATGAACAGCTCAAATAACTGAATTACAGTTGATGTAAGTGGTGCTTCCTCCAACAGTTCTGCCAGGCCGGAAGCTTCTGGACTTTCCGTGTGGGGTTCAGGTGGAGCTCAGCTTTTCAGCCCTGTTTTCAAATGTCTTGCTTGTGTTTGGCACGGTGAGGAACTCTGGCTCAATGGTTCAGGATTGCACGGTGGACCTCCGCAGTGAACCAGTGAGTTTCAGCATTTCTTAAGAGGGTGTTCGAGAATAAGGGTGTACACAGGATCTGATTCACTTCAAGTCTGCTGTTGGTTACATTGGCAGAAAAACATAGTAATAAAGAGATTTTTTTAAAGACAGCATTTCCCACTGCACTACTACATGTTCAACTATTGCTTGACTGACCACACCTGGTCCAGCTCATAGATAATCAGCTGATGATTGCTTTAAAGCAGAGAATTGTTAAAAATGGTTTCCAGAAATAATTCAAGGTGATGGAGTCACTCAATCTTAGTGGTGATGTTTCAAATGGAAGTTTGTAGTTTGAGCCAAACAGTTTGGAACATGGTGCAGCTAGACATTTTCCACTTGGTGCCCAGAAGCACTCAGATTCACTACAGCTGGAAGTATGTGACCTCTACAGCACGCTATGAATGATCTAGCATCAGCTTCATGCGTCAAGGCTGCTGAAGCGTTCTTTCAAACCTACAGAACAAGAAAGAAGAAAACCCGAAAGTGTACACAGTCTGGAGAGAGCTGCTAATTTACTGACCTCTAGTGGTTAAAGGGATGTAATGCTTTGTATGTATGGCACAATCCATAATGTAGTATTTTACCTGCGCTCTTAAGTAGTAGTGGCCGAAAATTAAATGACAGTATAAGTACATTTTCTGACAATTTGTTGGTGACAGTATATCACATCATATAAATGTATACATCCATTTTTACAATGTATAGGTTTACAGTGGCATATCATTCTGGAATGTCCCCTTTCACTTTTTAATAAGAGCCGTATTACCCAGCCAATGTAACCAGCCAGTGTGAAAATATCTGTAAAAATGAACTGCATTGGCAGAAGCAGTAATGTTGTTTCATCATAGGGACATGTGTGTTCATCCTGTTTTGCATGCTTGTATGTTGTGGATGTTGGAATGACATGCCTTTGCTCTTCCAGACAAATCTTTTGTTGAATTGTTGTATTTTAGTAATTTGTTAAAATAAAATTTCACCACTTTTGGACATCTCGAGCAGTAAATGTGGATAAATTATGATTATTTATTTATTTATTTATTTATTTATTTGTCTGTGTCTTGTTACAAATCTCATTTTTGATTCTGTTATTTAACTGTCTATAGGTGATGGAAGACATTTTCTCAGGGCCTGGCAGGTCAGATGAAATGCAGTCTCTTTTGCTCAGCAAAGCTGACAATCCTGACTGCAGTCTGAGACTGTGCTGCCTTCAAAAGCTAGAGGTAAACTAGCTTTTGGCTTAAAAAGTTAAAAAGTTAACTTAAAAAGTTAAGTTAGAAGTATTTTGTAGAGGCCAAACACTGTTTTACAGGTGATCAATACCTGGTGAATGAATACTCAAATACTTATCCTTCACATCTCAATAATTAATACTAATCAAACTTGCTATGCCTCCATAGTAAACCAGTGTCTTGTTGCCCTCGTGTTTTGCAAACGGTCACTGTAGAAGACCTTCCGCTCACCTCACTCTACTGTATTTCATCACAGAATAATGTTTATTTTCCTGTTATAAAGAAGAGATTTACTCACTAAATGTATACTGAATGTTCAGCTTATTTGAATAAATCAGTTTGTGAAGTGATTCCATTTCCAGCTGGGGGCTCAAACCCATCATTTCATTTGTTGCCTAGCTGAATGCTTTTGAGGAGTTAATAATCTATAGTAAAAACAGCAAAACTAACTCTAATGTACTGTTAACTCACGTTGTTTTTTTACGTTTCCAATGTCCAGAGATCACTGGTGATCACGGCAGAGTTGCACTACACCCACCGGGAAAGGAAGATGCGGCTGACCGAATGCAGAGAGGTGGACATTGGCCGGCCTCTGATATCCTCCTGCAGGCTTAGTCATAGAAGGCCAGAGGACAAGAGACAGGAAAACATGCAGCATGCTGTGGGCCACAAGTCCGACACCAGGCGGCCTTCACATTATCCTGCTCGCTATGCGCAACCTTCAACCCGCAAGGCAGAGAATGTCTACCAGATCTCAGCCAGTGCATCGTCCGTTAGCACCAATGAACCAGAGGAGAATGATGAAAATGACACATGAATTCAATCTTTGACATTCCACCAATTGTCCTGAGCACATCAATGTGGAGCTGTTAGGGGGACATACTAGAGTGCCGCTTCACAATACATAATACAAGTTATCCTGTTTAAAGCTTCCAGCGTTCTTCGACCTAAGTTCTGATGCATCTTTCATATTATCGATGATGATATTTAGTGATACTCTCATTTTAATTTGTTGATACTTTTCCCTGTATTTGAAAAAGAACTGAAAACCGGTTTCAAAACAATTGGGTTGTTGAAATCAGTTACAATATGATGCAGATAAAACTACACTACACTACACTTCACTACACTGTAACAGTACAGATCATAAAACATACAGATCATAAAACTGCATAGGAGCGCAGTGTCATTCATTTACTACTTTCTCTTTTTCTGATATCCATGGTGATCAGGCAGGATCCTGTGAAAACTCCACCCACACCACTACGCTGGTATTTCCTCTGGAAATAAGAGACAGATTTACAGTGTAACTTTATAAATACCTTTTGACTGAAGAATTCATGTACACATTTAATTTATGTGATTTAATACATTTCATCAATTGCCCAGCGGCCTCTATTTTAAGTGCATTTTGAGCCAAAGGCTTTTCAGTTCTTTTCAGTCTTAAATACAGGGGAACATGTCAGAATGATTGTCAGCTGTGGCAGATGGAGATTAGGTCGATAATGAATTCAAAACATTCTTTGACAGAATTCATACATTACAGAAAAACGGTTATTTTTTACAATGATGTATTTATTGAAGTGCAGGTTGTTAGTGCAGTAACAAAGTTGATGCATTCCTGCATTTGATGGCATGGATATGATTATTATGATTGTTAAGGCATGATTCGATGTGTGTGCTGGTGGGGGATTTGAGTGGTATCTAAACTGTCCTGCTGGAAAGGAGTTCTCAGTAAAATAAATGTAACTGCCCTGTTTTTACTTGTTCCTAATCGTTTGTAATGTCTAATTGTTTGTAGTTTTGACCTGGATGATTTATTTGTATAATAAAACTGATTTCTAGTAATTTTATAGTTATGTTCTTAAGTTTGTCACATTTTTGGTACATCAAGCCCCTGTATAGACTGTAACTGCTATGAAAAAGCAGTAAATGGTTGTGAATTTTAGCTGGGCCGAAACATATGAAAGAGTTAGGAACCTTGTGTCATTGTCAACCCATCAGGAGTGGAAAAGTCTTCTAGAGATGCTAATATGACAAGCACTAATAAATGTTTACAGTACATTTCAGTCACGTGCAAAAAATTTACGCAAATCTAAAATTATTCGGACTTCTTCATCACGGTTTTAGACAAACGTAATCAAACTAAACTAATAACACAAACAGTTATATTTATCTAAGAGTTAATTGATGATGCTGAGATGATACTGGAAGTGTGTTTTTCACATGCACTTTGGATAAAGGCAGCACACACACATGGTTACTGACATATCTGTTCGTCTCAAGAAAGAACCATGCCTTGATACAAATAACTTTCAGAAGACTTCAGAAGATGTATTATAGGCATGCATAAAGCTGGAAATGGCTACAGAAGCACTGTCAAAGGTGTACACCATTTCACTGTTTAACAAATGATGTACAAATGGGAAAATTCAGGTCTGTTGCTGTTCTCCTTTTGTTCATGTGTTAAACCAAAATGGAAGAAAAGAAAGGAAGGAAAACAAAAACATTGTGGCCCATCTCAAGTTTGCCCAAGGCCACCTGGACCGTTCACAATGATTCTGGGAAATAATTTCTGAATAAATGAGACAAAAGTGGAGCAAAAGCACATGTCTGTGCTTGGAGGCAAAATAAAACCTCATAAAAACTGTGAAGCATGGTGTGGGGAGCATCATGGTTTAGGGCTGCTTTACTGCCTCGGAACCCTGGACAAACCCTGACCTTGTGATTGTTGAAGAAACAATTAATTCAATTGTGTATCAAAATATTTTGCCAGAGAACGTTAGGGCAGCTGTTCATGACCTTAAGCTGAAAAGACATTGGTTGATGCAAAGAGACTATGACTGAAAACATACAAGCAAATCAGCTAAAGAATGAGAACAAGAAGAAGGTTTGTGTTTTGGAATGGCCAAATCAACGTCCTGACCTTGACTTCATTGAGATACTGTATGACCTGTCGAGGGCTGTGCACGTTCCAGTAATACTGATAAACTGAGGCACGTTAGCAGGACAATACAAAATTCCTCCTCAATGTTGCTGCAGAAAATATCTAAAGGGTCTACAGGTTACTACATTTAGTGGTAACTTACCTCTTCTAGTCTGTGCTGTGTATGTTTACTCAATGTGCTCAATAGGACATGAAAGGTACTACTGTTGTTTGTGTGTTATTAGTTTAGCTAGATTGTAACAGACCGCATTTTATTAGTAATCAGTGCAGAAATCCAGATAGTTCCAAAGGGTCCACTCACTTTGTCTTGCAACTGTATATAAAGCATGGTAGATGTTCTTACATCCAGCTTGATGAGGAGCACCATTCTTCTTTTTTTCGCTACTTATAATTCTATCATAATTATAATTAAATCACAAAATGAATGAGAAACTAAATGAATGACTAAAATCTCCCCAGACCTGCATATAGCTATATATCTGTGTATGTACAAATGTCCACACACCCCTTAATTATTATTTCTAATGATTCCTTTTCTGTTTATTCTGATTTTATTTTTTGTCACATAGTTAAATACTTGTTAACAGTCAAGTATTTGAACAGTGGGCTGTTCAGTATGTGTGCACTCACCAAGGCAAGTTTCATGTATGAGTAACAGACTAGGCGAGTTTAAATTATTCTGAAAATAGCAACTAAGCCATAATGTATTCAAGTTGCATTTACACATAAATTCGCTAAGCGGAGCCAACGAGTCACACAACACTGCACCGTCGTGAATCTCTCGCTGCGTAGCTGTGTTCACCCCCGAAACCTGTATTCAGACAGGCCCCGTCCTCCTGCGCTGTGATTGGCCAGGAGTTCATACGTTCCCGCAGTACGCCACAAGGTGAGTCTGAACCACTAGCCAATCCTGCCGGAGGGGGCGGGGTTTGTCAGGACACTGGTGAGGAAAACATAACGTTACGATCTCGCAGTCCAGCACACATTCCGAGATACTCCTTTACCTGCTTGGGTTAACCAAGACAGCACATTATATCTAAACGTCAGAAATACAGCAGAGCTGGAATAATAAGAAAATCTGAATCCACTCATAAAACCACCTACGTAACTGTAGTCAGCTGGATGGATTTCAGCGCAGGACTATCAGAAAACGCAGCCAGTAAAATATCCTGGTCAGCTGATTCTGAGTAGCTGCTTACCTGCATCCCAAAAAAGCAGCATCCTAATGTCGCCCTGTCCATTGTCAAACGCAAAACCACACAGAGCGACCATTTGTGGTGTGGCGCGTCAATCTTCCGCACAAACCCGCCCTCTTCGCACCCCTCCAACACCACCCCCCGCATTTCAATTTGCAAACAGTGAATGGTGAACAGTCTGGCAAGACCGGACTGTTTTACCGCTGCGACCTATTCTAAACCTTTCCGTCCACAACAGTAAAGAGAGATAGAACATAAATCCCCCAGCGGCCGCACCGCCAGTGAGGTTGGATAAGGATGCGTGGCGCTAGGGCAGCGGGAGCGTGTGAGCGGAGAGAGAGCTCGGTGTGACGGCGCTGGCCGTGTGGCTGAGGCTGTGCTGGTCGGTCGTGTGAGCGCGAACATGTTGAGTCGACTGATGAGCGGCAGCGTGAGGAACCTGGAGAGAGAGTTCAGCTGCACCGTCCGCCTGCTGGACGACACCGAGTACACCTGCACCATCCAGGTCAGTGTCCGGTCCCCCGTTACTGAGCCCTGCGGCGCGGCAGCGAGGCTGCGGCGGTGGAGGAACCTTTTGTTTCCAGTGTGTCTGTTTGCGAGGACGGAGCAGGTGGGGAGCTGAAGAGATGAACGCGTACTGAGGGGTGGGGGGAGATGATGGTTTGTCTGGTTTTGTGGTTTTGGGGGGTTTTAAGGCAGCCACGATACGCGTTTGCCTTTGTCCCCACCGTCCAGCATCGTGATGTTCATGTCACGTAAACCACCGTGTCCACTACTAGTGGAGGGTCCGTTGAGAGGAGCGCTGATGTTGTGAAGATGAAGTGTGAGGGTCGTGGTCAACATGGCTAGCATTCGGCCAGCTGGCTATAACTTGCCTTTGCCTAACTTTTATCAGGAGACTAAAAACGGAAGAACTGAAGTGTTTGTGAGCTATTTCAGTGTAAAGTATTTGAAGGAGCAGTTCAGTGTCTTAAGAGAGGTTGTATTTCAGTCTGAAGTGAAAAAAAGGGTTTATAGGACCACAACTGTTCTGTGACTGGTAACAATAGTGAAACCTTTTTGGTTTTAAGTTTTCTTTAAGTTATAAAGGAGGAATATTTTCTCGTCATAGAAGAACACTGTATGCTTTCCGTGGCTCTCAAAGTGTTTACAGTTCAATATTTTACAATAGCAGTTACTAAACTTTTTTATTCCTAAACATTCTTTTATTTTCACATCTAGAGCCTGAAAAATGGCTCTTTCAGTCTAGAGCCAGGCAGTAGTCACAGTATATATTGGGGAGGACACGCCCCCTGCACCCCTTAAGATTCACATAAGCCCAAAATCCCCCCACCCAATATATATATATATATATATATATATATTAATAAACATATTCCACTCACTAGCTGTGGTGTTGTAATAATTTTAATATAATCTTGAATATAATCTATGTAGTGGACACAAACACAGTTGGTGAAAAAGGGGAGAATCCTTATTGCTAATCAACTGACACTAATACACTAATACACACATACAGCAGGTTTTCCGTCATAGAGAAGTGCCATTTAAGTAACCTATTAAAAGTGTCATTAATACATTCACATATGTTCAATGTATATAACCATTGCCTGTCCAGTAGAACCCTGGAAGAAGAATTATAAAGTGCCTATGACCTTCATTTTTTTTCCTGTTTGTGTGTGTCTATGTACTTGAACCAGGCCTAAAAACAATCTTTGCTGAAAACTCTGCATAGCTTTGCTGTGACTGGATGGAGCAGAAATTCTGTACGCTGTTCATGTAAATGTGTGAATGATTTGTGAAAACCAAAAAATCATAACAATCGATTTTTGCAGCTTAGTATTGTTGTGTAGGTCGTATGGACTGGGGAGTGAATTGCACATTTTAAAACGTAAACAATATTTACTCTTTCAAAGCCGTTTTCCGTAGTATGGACCTTTTATATGGCAGAGCTTTAAAAGGAGCTATTCGATTTATGTCTACAACCGTCCATTGTTTTAGACTGCATGTGGGGGGGATGTTGTTTCTTGCAGTGTCAGTATAACCAAAAATAGACTTCACCCAGATTCACCCAGGTTCAGGATCTGCTGTGTTATGTATGTCTTGGCTTGGCATCTCATCCAAACGTCACGTCCATTAATTAGGTAGTCTGCAGGGTTGGAGACCTAAAACTGCCCTCTGGGCGCTTGTGAAAGCAGTCAATTTAACAGTGCGGCATGGCTGAGTGGTGCACGCTTAACAGCAACTGCTATACAGGAGAGCATGAAATCAGTGTCATTAAAGTATAGCTATATTCATGTGTTACTAGTAAGAGAGTATGGATAATGATATGAGCTGCTACAGCTGCAAAAAGAGCAGTTGGAATAGAGCACAAACACCAGCGTTGTCACAATAAAACAATGTGCTGCTGATACACAGAAAGAAATACATTTAACACAACATCTTGAAAACAAAGCTAGTGTTGATTGTGCTGTGGGTTGTTGTAGGTCATATGATGTATTTTTTGCTAAACTACAAATGTTTGCTAGTGAAGAGCTCAAGGTACTACAGTAATGAAGTCCTAATGCACTACGCTGTTTTCCTAATAGGACCTTGACATTTATAAAAGACACTGATGGTTTGCTGCAGCATTTGGGCTGACTGGGCCCTGACTTGCCGTTGTTGAAAATTGGATGTCTTTGTCCATCTGAAAAGCTGTACTATTCTGCCTTAGCATTTTAAAACTGCAGCACTGTTCACAGCTAGACATTGTTAGTTTTGTATTCAGACAGAATGCAGTTTATAGTGAAAGACAAATGAAGATGAATTTCACACTAGTTATAATGTGAACTCATCTGTAGTATTTACTGAGGAATTCTATTGATTTTAGTTGAATTGAGGTGTAAACAGAGGAGTCCATGAAACGGCACATTGCAAAGGGACTTAATGACCCAGAAGCAGAGGTAACAATGTTTTTAATGCAAATACAGCCAGTTTATTTCATATTATTATGGCCAGAGACCCTACGTGTCTAAACATCTTATCTAAAATAGTAGTTTGCAACATTTAGTTAAAGGGTTTTGCTTTTTTTCATCATTCACTGTGGGTTATACTGTGTCCTGCTTGACATTGATTGAAAGCTGGATTTGGTTTAAGAAAAGTTTTGGGGATATATTTACAAAAACGAATTTGTCTGACTGTTTATTTCTGCTATTTGTTACCAGTGTTAGCTGCTTTATAGCAGTGGCTAACTAATGACTCAACTTTGGACTGAATATGGGCTGATGGAGGCAGCATAACGCTTCAGATGTCTGGTTCCTATCAAAATCACTGTGAACAGTTCTGACCTTTTAAGTTTGTCTTAGTGAAGTATTTCACATCAAATGACTTCAAATAGACATGTAGACCGCTACACGATGCTAAAGTTATTTAATAAAATGGTGGATTTTCCTTTCAGTCTGAGGAAGTGGTTTATTCAATTATGCTCACCTGTTGACCAGCTGCATGTTATCAAAAGAAGCAGCAAGAACGCAGATCAAAAAGGCGTGCTTGTTTAGAGCGAGTCAGGTAAAGTAGGGGCGATTTTTTCAATGGAAACATTTTTTTCTTCTTTTCTTTCTGAGTCTTCATCTTACTTTGAGATTTCTATTGTTTCATGTGGCGCTTGAAATTCAGGTAAGGGAGCGTGTGGATCACATTCGATTACAGTCAGCTTGACGACTGCTTTATCCTGGGCTCCTCAGAAGTAGGAGACGCAAAGGAGTACCTGGATGGCGTGTATTCCCTGTGGAATTCTGTGCACATCAAGAAGGTCCGTCTTTGGAGGAATTACGGGGAAGAAGAAACTAGAGTGGCCAGAGAGACACCTGAGACTAGATGTTAAGAGCCCAAGCAAAAGAGCCAATGTCTAGCGTCTATATTGCTGTAACTTGATGCTGTATTGGCTTGTTGATATTTCTCCATTATGGGAGGCCTGATGTTCGACCTATGGCTGCACCCATGGGAACCAGTAGTGGAAGGAGATCCCGATGTTGGCGGCTTTTGGGGAAGCGGAATTGATTCCAGTGCCTAAGAGGCTGAATGCTGCTGAGTGTGCATGGTTACGCATCAAGTCATGCGGGCAGGGAACAGTGGGCGCTGGGCAGAGCTTAAGCTGGAGGCCGGCCAGGTGGGCCTGTAATGTAGCAGCAGGTATGCTGTGTGCAGCAGCAACAACGCAGGGCCTTTTGGCAGGATGACGTAAAGGAGGGAAGGCAAGGACGAAGCTTGGGCCCATCTTTAACGGGCCTGTCTAGAGCATGTTCATTATCAGTCTGTCTGTCTTCTTTATGAATCTCTTGCTTTCCACACACTACTGCAAGTATAACATTTCCACGACTTTATTACAAACTAGTGTTGTAATTAGCAGTAATTAGTTGTCTAATTACATACATACTGCATACTACATACTGCTGTCCAAATTGTCAACAATAAGTCTGTTTTGTCCTTGTTCTCCTTGCAGGTCACTGGTCGCTGATATGCAAATTTCACAATGTGACACAGTCAAGGTCTCGTAACATTTTTAATACAGGAAAGAGGTGCTAATGTAAATTTTAAGTTTATTTGTTTATTGATTTATATGATTTATTTATTTATTTTTGACCAAATACACAGCAGTGCATGCTAAAGGGATGACAGGAAGCAGTCAACTTTCTTAGCATACAGAAAATGAATCAACCACTCCGCCTGATTACAATTACAATAGATTTCCTGCACAACGTGCTTGGACCCTAAATAGTATTAAGAGAGGTGCAGGGTGCATATTACATGTTGGACAGGTTTTTGTTTTGTTTTTATGGCTCGGACTAAGATTAATGTACAGTCGTATCTACTGTTTCTATGTAAAAGTGTCCCAGAGGGAGTGCGAGTAAAGAGTTTCTACACTCACATCCGAACTTGAATATACACACAAATATATGTAAACGAGTGGATTTGTGTGACTACAAAACAAGTTAATTCAAGACTTTTTTACAGCATAGTTTACATATATGGACTGTGTGGAGCAGGAAGTGAATGGTACCTAAAACCTTCCCAGTGTTTAGGTTCTGCATTAAACTTTAAATATGAGTAAAAAGAAATTTTCTGTGAAAGGGGCTCTTTAAAAGTAACAACAAAATTAACATTTCCATGCACTTCCTAAATACTAAGCCTCAGGATGTAAAGTTTATGGGATTCATTGTTTACCAGAAATGTTGTAAACAGTTTTAAAGCTTGTATGTGGTGTGCTGTTGTTACTTACAATACTTACTGACCATGAATCCTGATGTTAGCATACACTGTTTCTCTCTTTCTTTCACTCTTTTTCTCTAACTTTCTGCTTTTTTTCTTTCTTTCTCTTTCTGTGTCTTTCTTTTTGTCTTTCTTTGTCTCTGCTCCTTCTTTCTCTTCTCTCTCTCACTCTTGCACTACAGCAGTGTGAGCAGGACAGTAACGCACATACTGTAAGAGGTCCAGAGGTCACGGTTCATCCCTAATGTCTTTTCTTCTCTAATGTCCTTCTTGGGTCGCTCTTCTCTCATATCTGGGCTCCTAAACTTGGAAGTGAGCAGTGAAAGGCAGAACTAGGTCACTCTTCTGCATTTTTCTCCCCCACCTCTCTCTGTCTCTCTCTTTCTCTATCTCTCTTTGTATCTCTATTTTTTTCTCTCTCCTTCTCTTTCTCTCTCTCTCATTTCCCCCAGATATCCTGTGAAAGTGGTTCTATAGATTTTTTTGGTACCTGATGGCTCCAGAGCTGGCCGTTTGGTGGTCGTGTCTGAAACTGTCTGGCTCGTAGTAACTTAAGCACGGGGTAAATGTGCGGTGGTGCCGTGAGAGACAGACACCTGTGGGTTCATTGTGTCTAGTGATCACTCATAAGCTGCCAGACAGAAACTTCTAAGATCTTTCACATGCTCTCTTAGATAACTGTCACTATTTCACTATCTAGTGACTTTTACTCAAATAATTTACTCTTGATTTGCAGTATACTAGAGACATCTTTTAATTCCAGTTATTCTATTTTAATAATTTGTAATAATTTGGAATCAGATTTAAACAGAATGCTACATTATAAAAAAACAAACAAAGAAAAATATAATATAATAATATAAAAATATACAGTAATCTGTTGTAAATTTGTAATAATCTTTGGATTAAAAAAACTTATATAAATTATGTAACAGAATAAAAATCTTGCCATGTGGAGGCTGTACTTTGAGGTAATGCTTTAAATTAGAAATATAAAATTCAACATTTCAGCCACCAAGATTTAAACAATATAGGTGCAAATTCTGTGACAAATGATTATAAACTAAAATCAAAAGGACTTATGATGAAAAGTGTAATATTTGTGAATTGATACTGTGTTTTCCATAGAATATATTGAATTTTGAGAAATGCTGTTTAAATGCTGTCAGAGTTTACTGATAAAATATGACAATTTAATGAGCATTTGCGACTACATTGTATTAAACTACATAAAACAGCTATGTTACATTTGACCCTGCATGAGGTTGTCCCTGCTCTCCCTATTGCTATACACATGAATAATCTGTGAACCACAATAGAAACTATGCTGGCTTTTGGAGCCGATCACAGGTATAGTTTGTTCATATGCTTAGGGAAATAATGGAGAATGTTGAGAAAATTCAAATGTAGCTGCCACAAGTGATATCACAAAAGGATGTTTTTCACACTGACCTCACAATGCCCAAGGGCAGCTGTGTTTTGATGCCTTGCTGCCTTTGCTTCACTGTGTCAGTGCTCATGTTTCTGCTGTTGTTCTCTTATCATATCAGTACTGATACTGAGTATTAGGGGATACTTAAAGCAGCCAAGGATGCAAACCACAGCAGGAATAGCGTTGGAATATCATTGGAAAAGCAACCACCTGGGATGACATAGTAATGACCTACCAACACCTTAGCAGCCAACTGAGATTTCACGGCAGTGGCTTGGTCAAGATTAAATTTACTATTAACTTTGTAACTTTGACTTTTTACTCGTATGTGATCTCAGTTGAATAGTGCTGTGATTTTACATCGAATTGTTCACATACCTATATTTTACTAATTGGATTTCAGGATTACACTGTTGTTGGGGGGTAAACCAGCAGGAAGAACAGAAGAAGTGCTGTTCTGGTATGCATGACCCCTAATTTTAAATCCCATAAATTATGAATCCTTTCTCTAAATTTGAGAGATGGCACAGTGATGCTCATCATGACACGCTACAGCAGAGGGAGCTGGAGCTAGTTGAGGACTGCAGCACTCTTGTCTGCGCTGAACGTCTATCTCCTGCTGCATCACACTGTGTGCTGACAGCTCCCCACCTTGTTGCATGACATTTGAATGCAGACGGGTCAATGCCGCAGGGATGGAAGTCATGCAGGAGCGAGTGACTGTGTTTAGTTTATGTTTGGGGTTCTAGATAAAGAGTTAAGTGAAGATTTGAATTTACACATTTACAGACTGTATGATGGGCTGTCCTTTATAAACATGAGTGGCTGCTACTAATATTTTACTAATACTTTACTACTATTTTTTGCACTTTTGAGCATCATACAGAATCAGAAACCACAAACAAATCTTTTCGAGATTACTTATCGTGTTGACACTGTTTGTCGCCAGCGTGTAATGATTTATGTATGTGGTTTGTGGAGTTCTAATTGCTGGGGTATAGGCTTACATTACGAGTTAGCTACATTAGCGTTGTAGCTCCAGTGGAACACTTAAGATAAGTTCACACACCAAATATAACATATACAGTGGTCTGCAAAAGGCGAGCTTTTATCTTAGGTAGAGGTAGAATGGAATCAAGCTCCACATAGTTCAGATCTGACAAACTGCCTCTTTGTCCAATGCTGAGGGTATAAAAGAGTGTGCAGTTGCCAACAGGCCAAAATAGGAAACAAGTCACAGAAACTGGAGTGAAATGTGGAGTGAAATTTTAAGGACTGATGAGTGTAAATTTTGGCATTACTTAGATCGTGGGAAACAGAAAATGCAACCAGCTTCTAAGACTATGTGTGGAAAAATATCCCTGCATTTTATTATTTGAGCGACAGAAAGCAGATCTCCCAAAAAAGAAGCTGTAATAAAATAAAATATGGACATAATACTGAAAAATATGTATTTGGTGGCTTCTGTGTAATTTTCTGTGAGAGGTAAGTTTCCTGGTGTGGGAAAAAGTGAATAGCCTAGTTGACTGCAAATGAGATAAATAAAAGCCCAGAAGTCTCTCGAATTTTAATGAATGAATGAATTTTGCAGCTTTAAGGTGCACTTATTGCTGACACATGTGTTCAGTTGCGCACACACAGCAGGTGTAATCTTTATAGAGAAGCACTGCTAATAGAAAAGGACACTCTTGAGCTCCTTCCGATACCTATAGGAGGAGTTAGACTGGTGTTTGTGATCAAGACACTAATAATGTAACATCAGTACCTGAACTCACTGATGATCTTGTGGCTGAATGCAGTCAGATCCTCACCGCAGTATTCTCACATCTAATGCGAAGCCTTCCAAGAGAAGTAGAGACTCTTTACTGCAGTAAAGAAAGGGCAAACAGCAAGTCAGTGCAGGAGTTTAACCCAAGAACGCACATGTGTTCTGGCCTGGTTTGCACTTAACATGTCTCCATACAAAAACACTGACCCCTGCATTTAGCTCACCTCACGTGATCGTAAAGCTCTTTGACTTAGAAACCCCCCGAGGCAGTGCTGGCATATCTGCTTATCATATCCTGTATGCTCTGGCTTGTAGATCTAATTAGTGATAATTGTGAGCGCGGTGAGCCGTGCTGACGGTGCAGCTTTTAAACAGCCATGCAGCTTTCCCGAACCCTGAAATGCCACAGCAAAATGCAACTGGTTCTAAGCCTCCGAGATAAAAAGGTGCACCCAGTGATTGCACAAAGTGTTGTCTTGTTTCCAGGTGAAAGGAACACAAGGAAGCACTCTGAGCCGCCTGTATCCTCAGTGAAATCACTCGGGCATGGTTAAAGGGCAGTTTATGAAGACAGTAATGAAATGGAAGTGGTGTCAGTGATCCCTAAATGCAAACCTGTCTCATTTGTTAGTGCCAGATATATTATTTACTGCGCAAGGTGCAGCTGTTTGTGCTGTTTCTTAGAGGTGTTTTTGTCGTGTGCTCTGAGAATGATGGCCCTTGCCACACTTTGCATGAAAAAGTAATTGTCACCCCATGTCAATGTTTTTGATAGACGCTGCCTGCATCAAATTTAAAATGGGCCTATATTTTTCAGAAGACAATAAAATTTTCCTCTGGGTGCTGTGGCTTTCCTCTCACAGTAGATGCTAAATTGCCCCTAGATGTGATTGTGTGTGTGGATGTAAATGTGTGTGTCTACACGCCTGTCCAGGGTGTTTCCTGCCTTTCGTCCTATAAGTGCTATGCTAGGCTGCAGCATCCAGGCTTATGTGGGCTTTAAATGATTTGCACATAATTGCATTTTGTTATTAGTTACAGTTCTGCGCAGCATCCTAGGTTTTAGGAAATGGGGTTGTATTTCAGGATGACTCCCGCCAACACACACACACACACACACACACACACCATATTTTAGTGAGTTTCTGGATTAAAATCCAATTTGACTGTGAAAAAATCAGAATCAGCCATAAAAATTCTCTATCATCACATCCCTAGTGTAAACGGCTTTATGTCTAGCTGTCCACTCAAGATGGATGTTAATACCAGGTATGAGCAGGGCCTCAGCGCTAGCCACGTTAGCAATTTCTGCTCTGGCAGCTGAAGCCAGTGTTATACTCTGAAAACGATTCCCTTACCATTAAAAGTGCTGAATCTGTAAATTGGGTTATGTTAGACAGATCAACGTCATATATTCAGAGCTTTGAGGCCAAGTCCGTAGCTTTGTGGAAGTCATTGCTTCTGAAGCACGTTTCTGTTTTGGGTGGTTAAGCTGGGCTGTGATTTACTGCGGCTGATTTTTGCTCTTCTCAACCTCCTCCTCCTCCGTCGCTCTGGAAATCATCTTACAAACTGATGGCCATGATGAATAAAATTAATGGCTTCATAATCTCTGGCTGGTTTGAAATATTCAGATTTATTCAGAGGACTTTCCCTCACTCTGTATGTGTATATGTGTGTGTGTGTGTATGGTTGAACGGGGGGCTTGAGGGAAAAAATCATCTCACTCATAATAATCCCTGGCCCTTTAAGAAGCTTTCTTTCGAACAGCTCAGGCTTAATATAGGCTAAAAGTGGGATGTGTCTTCCTCAGGACTCGCTGCTTATCAGGTCTGGCAGTGAAACTCACGGCCTGAAAATTCTCTCTCTTCTGATTATGTGGTTTCTTCTGGAAAGCGGAGCAGTTCATAATACGGAAAGTGATGATGTCTTAAAGGAACCCACCTGACAGCTGTCACGTCTCGGGAGGAGCTGCAGAAGAAGCACACAATGTCTTCAACATCTACAAACACACTTGGGCGGTTTGCAGAAGTGTGCCTATACCACTAGATATGAAATGGCTTTGATAACAACTTTGAAGGGAAATTTCACCAGAAATCTTCAATGGCACATTTTACATGCTGGTCAACAGTTAGCTAGTTATCTCTAGTTCTGTCAGTTATTTTCCAAAAACCTTTCACTTGTCAGTCACTGATGATATCCAGTTACACTGGCCTACTGGCCAGACCCACAATTCGATCAGTCATTTGTATAAAGTAAACAGTGTTAAAGCAATGTTGATGACTCTTTTAGCCTTCGTATTGCTGGGAGCTGTTTAAAGCTAATTATCTTTATGACAGCTCTGATGGTTATTTTGTTAGTTGTTCATTACAAACATGGTTCATTAACCCTAACCCATCATTGATTAAGATGATTGATTAGGATAATAGTTGTCATTTCAGCACGCAGGTGTGTTCACATTACTAACAGATTTGAGCTGCTGAGTAGTGTTTATTTATTTTAGCTCTGTAGGTCATTCTGATGTTTTTAGCATGCTGGCAGAATGAGTAAAGTTTTTGCTTATATCTTCACTCTGGTGAGGAACATGTGGCTTTGCGTACCATAATCTGTTTTGAAATTTCAGGTTTAGCCTTTTTTTTATTTAAACCATGTTTAAATGTATCAGTTCAGCTTGCGTTGCAGTAATAGAGTGTAGTTAGCAGGAAACCACTCAGTACTCAGAAGGTTATAGTTTTGCCTGCTACTAATTACCACTGTTTTACCAATACAGATAAATCTGCATGATGTGAACATTGACCAAGATTATCAGCCAACCAATATATTGATTGGACTATAGAGTCGATTTGAACACTTTGTGTTGACATTTTATGTAATATTTGCATTTTCTGCGCTGTACAGCTGCCAATCCGAGTAGCTTTGGGTATAAATATTGGGTATAAATATGAGACAGTGTGGGGAAATAATTATTTTATTTTTATTATTATTATATGATGTAAGTAATGTACAAAACTGTACATAACTGTGTTTAGTTTTACATTCTCAAACCTCCCACTTCACAGTCTTTTAACATTTGAGAGAGAGGCAGACCCAACAGTTTCAATAGTTTCTCAGAGTTCAGTTAAGAGCATGTGGTGAACAAAATTTAGATGTAAAGAATATCTTCAATAAAAAAGCCAAACAAATTTTCATTCTTCTCTTTAATTCAGCAGTGCTTCTTTAGTCGTTATTTATTTATCTGTAGTCTTTTATGCTGCAAACTAAGTGCAATCAATCAAATGTCATTATTATTTTGACCCTCTTATATGTGATGTGGGTCACTCTAGATAGGAGTAGAAGAGCTCAAAACATGTTTTCGTTCGCCTTAATAAGGAAAAATGAGATTGGAATTCAGAGATTGCTATCAGTACAGGACAAATAAAAATGTTACAAATTCAGTAAACAGTACTATTCCATAGTATCTGTTAATTCATTAATGCATTCTTTTTTTTAATTAACTATACAAATTAGTAATATACATTAATCTTCTTTTGTAATTTTCTGCTTAGCTACAGTAGTAGTAGGCCTGATATATGATACAAGGATTACAATTTAATATAAAAGAAAATATTGTGATACTGTTAGCCAGGTAATATGTCACCGCATGCAAAAGCACACTACCATATGCATACCAACATTAACGTTAGCAGTTCAGCCGTACACTGTTTGTTTACGTTGGTGTTGAAGACACTGCTGTATTGACACGATTGAGGGTTCAAACGCAACAAAAAAATAATCCACCTGTCTGCCACAAATCATTGATTGTAAACTATTGATTAAGAATTGATTGTGTGTTTTTGAGAATTTATACAGTATCACAAAATATAATATTGTAATATTGGATATTTTTTAGTTTTGCTGCAGAATCTAAAGTAAACTGCAACATATATCCACCTTCTTCCCTACGCATTTGCAAATATGTAAATAAAAATATGCTGTGAAGGACATTTTACTATTGATGTAAGATACCAGGTTAAATTCCAGGCTTGATTTATCATTAAATGCTAATTAAAAACAAAGGCACGTTTTTTTTGTGCCTCCTTGGGACTCTCAGCCATTGAGTCATGGTCCTTTCCCAGCACAAGGGCAAAGAATCAAATACTTGAATGTCGAACAGCGGACGATAGTAATCATAGCAACACGTTTGAAACAGTGTCATCAGAACAATTGCAATCTGTACATAATTAAGGGAGGTGACAGATGCACATAAATTCATTTGGCCCGGTGTTAGCACAGCAAAATAGCCTAACTGTGTGTGCAGGGATAAGAGAGCAGCGCTTTAGAGAGGATAATGAAATTCGAGTAGGCTGAGCAGGAAGTACAGATTTGTTCCTGTAGTTGGTTCAGAAGTGAGGGATTTGGCTGAGCGTAGTATCTGAGGTCTAAACTGTTGCCTGGGCTACACCACAGCGCTTCGGCCAAAAACACCAGGTCACTTCACTGTAAGGTTTTTTTTTTTTTTTTTTTTTTTAAGAACCTCATCTCTCTTGCTCAACATGTCACCACACTGTCTCTTTCTCAGGCCTTCTTTCCTTTATTCCCTGCTGATGTACTCACTCCATCCCAGTTTTGCTGTTTTTCTGCACAGCTTCTGTGTGTGATATGATCAGCTAAATAATTTTAAGAGAAGCCTTTCGGAACCTATTGTGAGAAAATTGTGTCACTGTGTGGAAACTTAATAAGTTAAACTATTAATTACATGTGCTTGGCGTCACACACTTGGCGTGAGAAAAGGTTAGTTCTGATAGATCACGTACCCGTTCTTGGCTTTTTCTTTTGAATACGAAGTGTGCTATTTAGCCTGTGGCCACATAGTATGCAGCAAATGATCCTCTTCCAGCCTTTTGAAATAGCACTGCATTTGAAAAGCGTGTATCTAGGCTGCACAGCCCTAGAAGGAGAGTAAATGGAATTCCTGTAATTTAATGCTAGCCATTTCATTGGTCAACGTGTCCTTTTGGGCAGTATCAGGCTCACCTCATTTGCTGGCCGGCAAAGCAGACCATGTAGTCCTAAAGTGGATTGGTTAATGTGCTCCTTTATTTGGGCTTTGTAAACATTGCGATGGTGTGAATAGACCCCCTTTTAGTGGCTCCCATTTTAAGCATGTGGGTCACTCTGGATAGGGGTAGTAGAGCTCAAACCAGTTTTCCTCCGGAAAGTGATCAGTATCAGTGGACAATAAACGAGTCTTCCCATTTGTGCTGTTGTAAACAAATAGCTACTGCTGTTTTTGTTTTGTTCAAGCTAGGGCTGGGCAATAAAACGATAACGATAATTATCGTGAAATAACGTTTCTCTGATAGAACTACAGTCGATAGAAAGTCGATACAATTAAGTTGAGTCCATGTGTTTGAGAGACAACAGGAATAGCCAATGAGAATGAGAATAGCGCTGCCCCAAACCAATCAGGTGGCTGAACTTAAGTTCCAGCGAACAGCACAGAGTGTAGGCGTAGCGCCAGCTTAACCCACATGCTAGTAGTTTGGAACAAAATAAGAGAAAATGACGACAGAAAACGTTTACGTGTGCAACACCATTCCCGAAGAACACACCTCAACGGACACAGTTCAAATGCTATGCTTAATTAAGCGTTATGAATTTAACGGTACCTTATACGCATGAGAGCTATTTGAGAACCAGCTATGTGTGTTTTGAAGCTCCCGTGGAATCGTGAACAGCCTTAGGTATCTACGCTGGACGAGTAAGAAACGGTTAACAATGCGACTTTTCAGTGACACTACTGAAAGATTACATGTTACATGAGTTAATAATCTTAAAATAACAACAACAATAACAACAACAAGTAAACAGATACTGTCTTGCTGGTGTGTTGACAAAGCGCTGCAGGATGTTTGCACTTTAAGTGCTCGTGCATAGCAGCGAGTGTTTGTCTGGATAAATCCATGCTTTCAGTTGGTGCAGTCGTCTTTGCGACACATCGACACGTTATGCGAATCAAAGTAATTTTGTAATCGGCTTTTATTTATTTGGGGTTTGGGGTTGACCAAAGATAATAATAATGCTGATATAGAGATAATGCCACCAATAATGCAAATGATTGACAGTAGACAACTAGTCAGTTAGTAGTTACTATTGGTTAGTGGTTATAGCATATTTTATATATATATTAGAGATGGACCGATCAGCATTTTTGAGGCCGATTCCGATCACCTTTCAGCGTGAACGGCCGATAGTCGATAGCGATCGAGTGCGGGGATAGATGCCACGGCAGGGCTACATATTATTAGCGCAAACAAGTCATGAAACATGCTTTAAACTGATTTATTACCATTTTTAACGAGCTCATGTGGAACAGCATAATATTTTTAACAAAATTTGAAGTTGGTCTATGTGGGAGTAAAACGCTTGATACAGCTCCGGAAGAGCGTCAAGTGAAAAAGTATTTCCTACTAGTAACGGCAGAGCGTGGATCCAGGTGAATATTAAGCAGCAGAATGAACGTCTTCTACAGCCGAGAAGAGCTGCTTATCTAAAACTATAAACTCAATCACTCTGGCTGTGGTTCTTTTAGCTCTCTGGCTGTTGCTGCTGCTGCTGTACTGTTCATACCAGTCAGATCTGGTCGGCACGGTGTTCTGGGTTGTTTGTTTTGTGCTAGCTGCGCGTGCTAGCTCTGCTGTTTGCTGATACTCACTGTATTTAGTCGCATGGTGTATTCTGAAGTGCTATATCAGATTAGTAGTGTTAAATGTCTTTGTCTTGGTTCCCCCGTGAGAGACGCTGATTTTACTAATTTTACAGATGTTACAAACTGCCCTGGATGAGTCTGAGTCACATACGGTAACAACTGCCAGACGGATGATGTTTTCTTTCCACACATGTGATGAACGCTTAAACTGTTCCGCTGGCCGCTGCTTTAGTCAGTCTGACAAAAACGAAATGGTATGTGTTTCCACCTAGCGGTTCACCCCCACCTGACCGGAGGGGGTTTTACGAAGGGCTCCTCTTTCTGGATGAAACGCTAACTGGAAATAGAGAAATTAGGCTCGTTTGTTTAACGCCATCGATCTGCTCTCTCACATATTTTGATTAAAAATCGGCCAATACCAATACATGGCCGATCGATCCTTCCATCTCTAATATATATACTACAGTATAAACATAAACATAAAGTCTTTTCCTCAGCCCGAACTTAAAAGGCCAGTGTCTGTGTAACACAGTGTCTGTGTGTGAATACTGTTCATGAGTGTGTAAACACACACACGCACACACACACACACACACACATAAAATATACACACATATAAAATGACTAGCATAATATGTTCAGTTAGAGGGAGTCACAATAATTGGACGGAGAGGAAAACTTGGCTTGAACAACAGTGTTACGACTCAGTGTTGTAAAGCCGCCTTCCAAAAAAGAGGACCTGCGTCTATGGCTGAAGGCGCTAAATTTAAAACATCCACCGAAACCTTTGTATGTCTGCTCTTACCATTCTGTGGAGGAGAACCAGCACCAGAGCATCCTTATCCAGAGAAATGTCTTGCTTATGAAGCTCAGAGGAAGCAGACGTGTCGGGTGTTTGCGAGTTAAGTAACTGTTTCATGATCAGTGTCCACCGCGCTAGGGTATCTGTGCTGTAACGCAGAGTGGCTCGGGCAGCTGGCTTGACTTAGGTTTACACCGGCTTTCAGAAATATAAACTCACCGTCTTTGTGTAGGAGTAGATGGCTCAGCTTTCCACTATCCAGGTACTGATACGCTTCAGTACTTGTATAGTTTTTCATTGCTGAACCGTCTACACCTTCCAAGAGAACAAAATAATTAAAAACGTCTCCGTAGGTAACCTAAGGCCACCTTTTCATATCATCCACCCACTGTGTTATTAACCTCGGATGAGACAGTATTGTCCCAAATTCTTATTGTCTCTCTGCTCTCCTCCCATGTAACTGTATTCATTTTGGTTAGCTGAGCGGAAGTTCTAACACAAAGGCAGAACAAACACACGCTTGAAAGTGGGTGTGGCAAAAAAAACTTTAAAATATGCTCTCCCCCTGGGTCCATATACTCGCCATCAGCTGCACAGAGCAGAAAGCTGTCACTCATATTCACCCAGAGGCTGCGGCAGACCTAACCGCAGTAGTGGAATACAACAGCCTCGACTAACATTCATGGACCTTTTTTCCAATAAGCCCTTTCGCTATGTTTGTTTTTGTTTTAGTTGCTGGCACCTTTTCTCTCTTGCTCTCGTTGCCTGCAGCTCATCGCTGCTCCCGCTGCTTGTCGCAGAGATGCTTACAATACGAGATTCATTGCAGATCATTTCTGATATGCTTTAAAACAACAGCAGCTCCCAGATTAAGAAAATCGGTTGTCATGAAGAGGTTGTCACAGGCACATGTAACAATTTGTCACCAAGCTAGTCTCAACAATATGTCTGCGACTGGAAAATCACACAGTTGTGGAGCGTATTTGTGGAAATGAGCATAATGGTCCCACATGCAGACCCTTAGGGGTTACGGTGTTAAGGGGCTGGCAGTGCTGACATCAGTGCGTTTTGGGGATTATCTGTAATTGCTTATTCACCATAAGTGTCACAAATATATGACTTACAAGGAATAAGCCTCTGTTTAGTTTTGTCATGAAGCTCCAGCAGTATCGCTAGTGCTCTGCATTGCTGGTTTGGAGGCTCAGTCCTGCACCGTCATCACTGCACCAGCATAGCTGAAGACGAACTCCTCTGTTGAGCAGGGACTGTGTCTCACACACACATGCTCTCTCTCTGTCTTTCCCCTCTTCATCTCTCTATCTCTCTGTCCCCCACACACATGTGCCATGCCGTAGATGTGCATCTCTGTTTTCTGACCGTATGTTTATAACACAGTCATAGCTGTGCATGTATGTGTATGTCTGTCTGTGACTGACTGCAGTCACGGCGTGCAATCATAGATCGTGCTGCTCGCCGCACTGTTGCTATGGCAGGGGTATTAAAGATTAAAATGTGTGCTAGGCCTGAATGTTTCATGAACAGCAACCTCACCACTGCGTGTCTGGCGTGTAGTGTTTACCCTCTTCGAGCTGCCGGGAATACGCGATTGGCCGAGAGAGCGGGTGCGTCAGGGCCGAGCTGGAGGATTACATCAGCGGAGCGGCAGATAGAGAGAGAGAGAGAAGGAGAGATGGCGCATGCGCTATCCTGGCATCAGATACCTGGTAAATGTGCAACAGCTATAATGTGCATGATGCCATTTTTAAAAAGTCTTGTAAATACTATATGCATTACGGACTGAAGCATTTATGATGGAGAACATTTATTTATGTTGTTTTACAGACGAAGCAAGAAGATTTATAGTGCAGACCCTATGGCACATTAGCCCAACATCACCTGAGCACACTCCTAGGGGTGGACAGTATTACAGGGGTTCTCAACCTTTTCCACCCACCCAGAGCCCACCTATTTATCACTAGAAAGCATGAAGGCCAACAGGATAACAAATCTTTTATTTGTTAAAAAATTTTGTTAAATTATGAGGGCAGCTATGTTTGGGTGCCTACACCGCAATATGTGACATGTATCAGTGAACGTAGTATCAAGCTAATTAAGGCTTGTTTTATAATAGAAATTAGGAAGAATGGTGGCAAGTGAAATGGTATTTTTCTAAAACTAAAATGTTGAGGGGAGAATTTTTGGTTTCTGAGGGCAAGAAATTGAAAAAGCTTCAGTGTTGCAGGACTTGTACTGAGAAGGCTCTATTAGCAGAAATGGAATACTCTATATAGAACTTGCATTAGTGTATAATTACCTATAACTTCAAATTATTGTTTAGAATGAGCTCTTCATATTTGCGTCGGAATGGCTTGCTTTGCCTTTACGTTGAAGCGGCAGCTTCAATTTGGGGGTTGTATAGCACCGACTGCAAGACCTAAAAAGAAGAAAAATTCTGGGTAAAATGTTGTACCGCATTTGTCTGTAGCTTTGTGCTTCCTATCCTTTTTACATAACTATGAGGCCGACGTTCAGTTTTTTTATTTGCCCTCTTCTTGTTCAAATGTTCCCACTCTGCCTTAGATGGGACAGCAATTATTAAAAGGCCTCAGGTGCCACAGTGTAGCCGCAGCAGCATTTAAGGTGGAATGGGAAAATTCGAACAAGAAGCTAGGGAACACCCTTATAGGAAAATGTTACCAGCATTAAAAGTAGAATTAGGATATGCTGTTTGCCTAAATAGTCTTATCTGTAGTGTTATTAAGCTGAGTCTGTTCTGAATTAATGTTAAAAACGAAATGTTTAAAACACTGCAATGTACTAATGATATTAGCGTACTAGGTAGGACTGCTTGGCGGGTACGATAAATTTCTAGAACACCAGTGCTAGCAAAGCATTTTAAGTTGTTTAAGAGACAAATTGATGATTTTACAAAATGTGAAAAACACACGAGAATCAAAGGAGGTTCTTGTCAAAGAAGAGAAAACATGAAGGTTTATAAGTAGATTTATATTTTATATTTCTTTTAGAAGTGAGTAATTTTCTAACTCATTTCTTTGAAGTTGTCATCACAGGCCAAGGTTTAGTATATTAGTCATACCTAAACATTGGCTTAGTTCCTGTTATTTTATTATTTATCAATTTCTGCTAATAACAATATGACTCTGACTCACTATGATTTAATCTTACGTTAGTATATGAAAAGCAGGCAGACAGACACTCTGATGGTGTAATAGGTTCTAGATCTTTCTAGTCTTTCAACAAATGAGAGCTCAGCTCTGTCTATTAATCTCGACATTCCAGCCTATATTTCCACAGGCATATATACTAATACATTGGTGATTAGCGTATAAGTTGCTTTACGCTCACTGTTGGGGTCCGGTGGTGTGTGCCAGTCGAGCTGCTGAGTCAGACACAGCTGTTCCCACACAGAAGCTTCTCTCTAGTCTAGGACACTCTGTTTCAGAGGTAGCTGTGTAAAAGGTGACCACTCAGACATTGAGAGGGGAGGGAGATGTTTTTTTTCTATGGCGTGTACATACAGGGAGACCAAATAAAGGGAATGCCATGTGAAAGAACTTTAATTGTGAAGTACTTCATCACAAAGGCAGATATCCAGTTGAGTTTTATTAAGTGGAACGCTAATTAGCGGCATGTGTCAGCTATAAAAAGAAGTCTGAGAGTCAGCATTTTAGTATGAGTTTTCACAACAACACACAGCAACTAATAGCTATTCAGTTGGGGCCGTTCTCTCGGTGCTCAGACTGCAGGTGTATTGATCACAAGAACTGCTGATTTCTTTTCCACGTTATTGAATCTGTTAACACTCCTGTGAGGAAACTCCTGTTTACACCTTGTGTGAAGGTGCTTTTCCGGCGATTGGATCATGTTCAAATTTCACTTGACACACATGAAAAGACTGGTATCAACACACCCAGGATGCATTGTAAACAGATTACAATGGAATCACTCAACCCACATTCTGAGGTGGCCAGAGACAGATCCTGGCCACATTCAGTGCAAATTACATGAGCAGGAAAGGGTCTGCCCAGGTGAGGGGATAATCAGTCTAATGAGTTGGAGGACATGCGTGGCTGAATTTAGTGCCAAACAAAGAGCCTACATGCACTCCAGACTGATGAACATGTCTGAGGCCGAACTTGTCCACTTGGACTATAACAGGGATAAGAGTAGTACAAGTAGAAAGTCTAATCTGAACTCATCTGGTCACAACAGGGACGTTTTCGAGAGAAGTGTAAATGGAATCCGACCAGAAGCACATGGTAGTGCAAACAGGCGCTTTGTGTCCCAAATTTAACTGAAGTTTGAAAACCAGTTATATCCAAAACACGTCATCTGGTGTGAGCACTGAACATGAACCTAAGGAGAAAAAAAAATATGTTCTCAGTATTTGTTGGATCTATAGTGGTATAGCCAGCCATGTTATAAGAGTCATTAGATCCAGTCACTGCCTTTATGATTGTGTAATATCCAAGAAATATGAGGGCATTTAACACTATGGTTAAAATGCTGTTCCCTCATGATGTTCCCATATTTCATAATAATAATAATAATAATAAGATGCATGAAGCCAAACACCTTCCAGCTTTTCGATCACTAGAAATAAACAACATGTAAGGCAGTGGTCACCAACACTTGTCTTGGAGACCTACTGTGCTGTAGACTTGCACTGATGCATCTAACCCTCAGAAGTCCTTGATGAGCTAAAGGTGTGTTAATAAAATCAGTCGGTTGAAGATCACATCCTAGGCACATTCCTAGGTCATTGCTCTGTTTCTCAACCCTGGTCCTGGAGACCCCCTGCCCTGTAATTGTTAATACTTTCCCTGCTTCCAACTAATCAACTCATTACTTAGTCAAAGTGGGTAGGTCAAAGCAATGAAAGTACTGAAATGTGAGCGATGGTGGGCCTCCAGGACCAGGTATGAGAAACACTGTTTTAAAAAATAGTTTTGGGAATTACGGCCACGCAATACAATATTATTATTGCGTTAACATATGTAGTAATAGCTTGTAATTTATTACCTTTTTTGTCAACTGCAAATTAAGTTCCTAAAGAAAAAATTAATGCATTGCAGTTCTTCCTGCTGTACTCAAAGATGTTAGTTTCATTATTCTAGTTCCAAAATATACGCAAAATATCACAATTATATGATTTTTTTTAGATGGATGTTTCTATTGTTGTGCCCAGTTGTGTGTTTGTTTAGGGATGTGCATGTCATTTGTTGTATTGCTTTTTAGGATCCTGCATTATCTGATAGATCCAGCATTGTGTTAAATGTGCTGTAAAAAACAGATTCATAAAGGAGAGGGAGAGAGAAGTTGATCAGGTATGCTCCTCATAGCCAGCCTGAGCTACTCTGAAGGTGGAAGAAAGAAACTGCTTGTAGATGACACAGTACAAACAAAAATGCTGTGGCTTACGGCGGATGCTCATATACATGACAAACAATCCGACAAGATGTAGAGAAAGCCAAGAGGAGTCTCTCTCTCTCTCTCTCTCTCTCTCTCTCTCTCTCTCTCTCTTTGTCTCTCTCTGTCTCTCTCTCTTTCTCACTCTCAGTTTGGTATTTGTGTGTGGCAGGGGTAGTCACTTTCTCTCTGGAGGGAAAATGAAATTAGCTGGCTCGAATTTTGCTGGGGAAATAGCAGGCTGAGCAAAGAGCGACAGTCTCACCCAACAAAGGTAGATGATTATCTCTCTGCTATGACAAACTCCACCAGAGGCCATTTTCACATCATACAATTGCTTCGCAATCCATGCTCATACAATCTCCAGCCAGAGTTTGACTGGGGGCTTGTGGTAATAAAGGAGCAGGTGTTGGCTCACTGTTCAACGCCATTCAGCAGTATCCCGGTACTTTGGACTGTGGGCTAGAATATATTTGAGTGCATGCGCAATGTTCATTTACAGCAAATTGAACTACCCAATATGGAGAAATACCCGCATCACTACTGTATTGCTACGTACAATATACTGCAAAACTGCAAAATAGTTCAGAAATTCATAAATTAGTCATGTTAAAAATTGTCCTGAGTTGTTTTGGCCAAAATGATCTGCCTTTGTTTGATTACATCAAAACATTGTACTGCAAAAGATTAACAAGTAATACATTGTGCAGCTTGACTTGCATTTGTTTTCTGTAAGCTTGTATCGCTAAGCTGTACATTAGGAGTGGGAGACTGGTATCCGGATAATGGACAAAGCCATCTAATAGAAATATGAATCTCTAGTCGTATGCAGAAATAACAGTGTCTAGCACTGTTACCTCTAGCCTCCTTTGAAGCCTCTTCACTCCTCCATTCTGTCCTTTCTCCATTCTTTCATTCTTCCATTTCTCCCTCGTTCTGCTCGGACTCTCGGCCCTCCGGCCTGCGGCTGCCACTGAGCGTCTGCCTTTTGTTCTAGCCGGAAAACAAATCTGCTGGCTGAGCTCTGCACTGCAGTCTTTTAAGAAAACAGGCAAACAGCCTGCAAACTGTGCAACTTCACTCGCAACGACAAAGTGCCTGTGTGCTGCTCGTATGCAATCAGGCTACAGTCGCATGCGGTTTCCTTCCAGGTTTACCTGTTCTCTCTATGCTCAGGCCGAAGATGCTCTTTGTTATGGGTTTGGCAGGGAGGAGGTGTTGGGCTTCTTTTTTGTTTCAAGGCTTGAACATCCCAAAATATAACTACTACTGCTAAAAATGAGTCTAAAACTGTGTAGTGTATGTATTGAAGAGTGAAGTAGGCTGTATATAAACCCCTTAACATTAAGTACAGTTCAGTGAAGTGCTATTATCCAGTGACTGATGAGATAATAACTTCTATCTATTTAAGAAAAACATTTCCGGTGGACCTGACTTTTCACTCCTCTGGATGCTACTTTGCATTATGTGTTCAATCAAATATTAATTGCACGATTAAGACTTTTCAGCATATTAAAATCACTGACCTCTACAAGAAGTCAGTTATAAGAGATCACACTGTTCATGTGGCATTTAGCCAGTAGAAGGTGATATGACAAAATATAAAGTTATTGAGAACTTAAGGAAAAAATAGATCATATTATATCATATATTGTGATAACAATAAAATATTTTTACCTAACAAAAAATATATCTAGAATATGCCTGTGCATATTCTAACTGTCAAATAGGTTACTGCTCTCAGGTGTAAGAGTGTGATATTTGACATTTATTGCATAGCAAATGTCCTCTAATAGGTAGACCTTGTGCTCTGTTTGTTATTTGTAGGCTGTATTACGGAAAAAAGTCTTATCAGTAGGTATTAGCTACTAATTACTGAGAGCTGGGAGGAAAGATAGTCATTCTGATTTAGACCTGTCGCCAAAAAACTGTTGCGATTATTTATATAGAAATAAATCAGCAGCTGACAGGCCTGGTGTGATCACAATGTCCTATTGCAAAGTTACGTCCCTGATCCTAATATATATTTTTCAACTGACAAATTGACATCAGCAAAACAATAAAACACTGATTTCTTTGCCATGATGTGTTTTCGTGTACCCACAAAATGAAGTGTGGTGTCATTTATTGTGATGATGCTGACCTATCCTCACACTGTCCTGTGTCATTAGTGCTACATGGCATGGGCCGGTGTGGTCGGTACTGTGTCCGCGCTGCAGTGGCTGTGGAGAATCTTACTGCAGACAGCTGAGAAAAGAGCAAAAGGCCGACGTGGTTCACAGGCTTGATGAGTTCATGCCGTGACTGAGCACCTCACACAAGCTGTAGCTCATGTCCAGACGAGGCTCAGATTCAGGTGTTAGTTTTCTTTAAATGTCTGTCTTTCTCTCTGTGTGTCTCTCTTACCTCTCTGTCTGTCTGTCCTTTTATTACTGACTCTCTCTCTTTCTATTTCTAGCTTTCTTTATTCTGTTCTTGCTTCTCTCTTCTTTTTGCTGTCTATACTTGCCTTTATATCTTTTTTTCTGTCTTTTGTCCTGATCATTTGCATTTCAGGTTTTTTTTTCTTGGTCAGTTTCTCTCTCTCTCTCTCTTTCTTTCTCTCTCAAAGGGCCCCTCCACCCCCAACCCACCTCCCGTCTCTCCCTTTCACAGCACGTTTCTCATGTTCTTCTCCAACTCGTCTTCTCTGCAGGGTCTCTTTAGTCAATGATTGGCCCTTAGCTGCTGAGGCTTCCTCATTTATCTCCATCTCCCCTCTTCAACAGAGTTTCTCTTGTTTCCTCTATCTCTCTCTGTCACTCTCTCTCTCTCTCTCTCTCTCTCTCTCTTCCTCGTCATTTTCTCTGCCCTTAAAACACCCCTCATTTTCTTTCTCCCCCTCATATATTTGAAAATAATAATATCTCCTGCATTAGGGAAATAAAAAGCTCATTTGTTTGGAGGCCACATATGATTTGTTTGAGGCTTTTTTCTCCTGGTATCCTGGTATCTCGCTGATGTCTCTCTCTCTCTCTGTTTTAAGACTGTTGTACCACCAACTGCTCTTCTGCAAATATCTTTTTTTGATGTGTCTGCATTTGTGCCTACATGTTCATGTGCCAGATCCCAAGGATCTGCAGAAAGTGGATGAGAGCCGATAGCTGATGCTGGGATAGGAAAAAGAGCTATTTGCTAATAAGAAGGTTTACTTTTCCTCTGTGCAGTTTTTCCCTCTATTGTGGTCAAGGCGTGTCTTTAATCTTTCTCGTTTTCATCAGTTCCTTTTTGAGAGAGGCGACAGTTTGTTTTATGTGTGTCTGCTGTAGCTTCCTCTACGTTTCTAGGCAAACAGGAGTAAGAAACACTCAGTTTCACCAATAGTAAGAACAAACATATTAGTGTACATGCTACAATGTAGCTTCAGTCATGGCAGTGAAATTCCGTAAGTAAACCTCCAATCATTTCAGTGAATTTTCCCACTATGAGTGATTTTATGTGTACCACATTTCTAGATGTTTATAGAGTTCAAACTGTAATTTCAGCAGTGTTTAAACACAAACCATTAAATATTTCCTCCTTACTGGCTATAATTAAACATGTGGAAGAAAGACTGGATGATGTGCAGCCAGTCAGGGGACTAATTTAATAATAATTTTTTGGTTTGTGGTACAAGTTAGCCGGCTTGCTAACTGTGATGTTATCTTTTTGGCTGAACACAGTGCATACAAGTCACCCAACTTCTGCCAACCATGCCATTTACCTGCAGTGCACTAATGCAGCATTATACTCTCATGAGTTTATAACCAAAGAGGTCACAATGACTCTTGTTTTCCGATACTTATATTGTTAACGAAACCAACATTTTTATTTTGAGAAATTAGGGAAAAATAGTTTCTGATGTATTTACGATACAAAACCAGCTTTTACAGATTGCAGTCATACAACTGCAATCTCAGGTTTAGCATCAGATTTTTAATACCGGAGTGTTCGCTAGATTAACCTAAATGTTGTTGAGTCAATTTTGTTTGTTGTGTTGTATTTGGTTTGTGTTTTTGCTAATTGTTGTTTGTTCTGCTGTCACATACACCAACTGAAAATATGAGGCTGCTGTCACTTTGTTCAATCCAGCTGACATCAGCATGACACCCGTACCTTGTATCAGAGAGGTGCACACGCTCTTTAGTGCTTTATTTATCACTCCCAGCATAGAAGGCCACTCCATCTGCAAGTCTTATTTATTTATTTACGAGAACCTGGAGACACCTAATATATGGCTATCGATTTCCGACGGGCGGTCATTGTTTTGGAATTACTAATAGCCGCCTAAGGGTCTATATATGGATATAGACATTTTGTGTGCGGGAACTCTATTGCAGCCCATAGCTGAGAAACCATTTCCACACAAATAAATGTTTCAAATCAAATTTATAATACAGTAGTGTTTGTGTGTGTGTGTGTGTGTTTTGTTAACTGAATTGTTAACTCTGGGAAAGGCATTAACAAATAGTGAATCACAACAGAATAGAAGTCTTGCAGGTATCAGCATAGAGCAGGTACATGCTGACACAGGAGGAAGGGCTTTTGCACAGTCGACTAAATCGGTTTCTTCTTCTATTTCGGTGACCTGGCACAAGCTGTTGAAGTAAGATCAGTGTCATCTCCATCCCTCTCTATAGGCATCTGAATATGGAGAATAGGTTGATGTTAGGAATGACTAAAGTACAGTATCAGAAAATCAGAGAAATTAACAACATCAACATCAAAATTGAAAGGGTCTCTGGGAAGCCTCTGTGGATGATCAGTTACTTGACCTGTTAATCGCAATGTGACAAAAAAAGAACTGTAAATAAGTTGTAGTTAATAGTCAGTGTCAAACTTAAAGTTTTCTATGAGCAGTTGTGGTTTTGTATTGTTTTTAGTTCAGTTGTTTTGAAGACTGTTTTGCATGAGGACATTTTAGTAGTTTAATAAATAAATTGTGTTAAAAGTCTGTATACTAAATAATTAAAGCTCAGTAGAACCAGCTCATAAACGTCTGAGACCAAATCGAACATTGATCTCAGAATGGCTATTTCTTTGGTAACTGTAACATAAAAAAATGTGGCCTGTGCAAAAGTTATGGCACATTTGATCTTTAATGCCTTCAAATGTGTTAAACTAAATCAGCAAGACACATAATCCGATCAGGGAGCTTCAGTCATTCTGTACAGCTGTGTATGTGCATTGTTACCCCGCTAGGAAGAACTGTTGCAGACAGTTAGGCAGAAAGTGCGAGATGTCTTCACAGCCATGTGAGGTGAATAGAAATAATTGGAGCACTTATCCTCTACACACAACTGAAAGGGAGATCCTCTGATGCACACTTACATATTCATTAGCATGTTATGCTTAGCGAATAAGGACTTTGACTGGTATGCTGGTAAAGTGCCAGAAACAAATGTAAAGTGATACTAAAAAAGAATAAGCTCCAGTGGAATTGAAATGGAAAAGTGGGGTTTGCACAGAGAACTGTATCCGTCATCCTGCTTATGTCTGACACAGTCCTTAGTTTATCATTTTTAAGTTTACTGATTTTTAAGATCTCTCCTCTGGTTTGTATGACTGTATAGCTCTAAAACATGTACAAAATGTAACTCTTTCCCACTTAACTGAAATATCGGTTTCCTGGGATTGTCATTTGATATTTACCCTCCATGCGGCCGCACTGGCTTCCAATTTGAAATGACAACACTGGGAATATAGTACGAGCCTAATGTGAGCAGCATCTCACAAAACCAGGCAGAACGAGTTCATCTGAACACAAAACACTGCAATAGTTAGTCTTGATCTTTTTCCCAGGTCTGCATATATTTTACATGTTTTTGAAATTTTGACATACAACAACACAAAAATCTTAGTTTAATGTAAAAACATTTTTCAAAAAAATGAAAAATGAGAGGAGATTAACAGAAACTCAAAGCACAAAGAATTATGGGCAACCTTGTGTATTGTCAGACACAAATTAGCCACCGTTTTATATTGCTAGCTATTGAGCGGTTAGCATAATACTATAGATTTTTGTGCTTGTTATAAATAAAAGGGCCAAATACATAATTACAATAGAACAATGTTTAGCTTAATTTGCAATGAAGAAAATACTCACCCTTGTGGGTTTCTTCTGTTCTCATTCTCATTACAGTCTAGTTTGTAGTGTCTCTCTGGCAAGTACTACACCCACCTATTATATATATACATGGATAAGCTATCGTACCAAGGAATTTTATTTTATTCTATTGTACAGTACATTTTATACATAAACAAAGAGAACTGCAAAAGATGCTACAAGGTGATGTGCAGCCAGTAGAAATCTTGAAGCACAAAACAACACCAGCTAGCTCCATGCATCTACTCTGTTACACACACTCTGTTACACACACACTGTTTCTCTCTTCTGTAGTCTCTCTCACACAGTCTTCTCTCACACACAAACACACAAGCTTTTACAGGGAAGCTCTTTGGTGTTTGAGCAGATGATGCAGCCTGTGGAGTGTAGGTGCCTTACACACTCCTCCAAATAAGCAGGGAGAGAGAGAGAGACAGAAAGAGAGAGTGAGAGAGTGAGAGAGAGAGAGAGAAAGGCAGTTGTAATTGCGTAGACGTAACTGTCAGGCTTGTGAAGAGGGATACTCGAGCACTTGTGAGAGTAACACGTCTGTTCTCTCTCTCTCTCTCTCTCTCTCTTTTATCTTTATGTTGAGAGGAGATGCAAGGCTGTTTTTTTCTCAGGTGTACTGCGGCTTGGGCTAGGCAAACGCTCTTCACTAAGCTGGAAGGGAGAGAGGGATGAGGTTATTTGCCTGAAAGACGCTGGTTAAATGAGGAGAGTAAAAGCAGGTGAAGCAAGATCAGCTTCTGTCAGTCACAGCTTTAAAAGGAAACCCCACTCAGTATTTAGACATTCTCTCTGATGGGTGCGTCAGAAAGGCGCGTGAGTGTGCTATAAATGTACCTCAAGCACTTTCTTCCTGCTGTCTTTACTGGAGCTGCGTGATCTGGACTAAATATCATAGTGGGCTTATTAGGGATGCACAGATTCACGGTGATATCAGTGGATAATAGTTTCAAATAAAATTGTTAGGCATTTATATTTCACAATTTCTACACTTAGAAAATATTTATTAATCTGCATCAGTATTGAGCATACAGGTGCAGTGTCCAAAACTCTAAGACCACAATAAAACATGAGATTCTTTTCTTCATCTAAACTTAGAAATAAACAAACGAAAGTTCTTGGAAAAGTCATGACAATCAAAATGAAAAAGACTTTTTAAAAAATCTCTTCAAATTTAATCGGCTATGCTGAGTCTTTTGTACAAAGAGGTCAGTCTCTCTCTCATACAGATGACTCTCAGAAAAGTTGGATCTATTCAATAGAGATTTTGCTACTTTTGGTTATTTACAGAGCACACATCATTACATCAACAGGATATACCAAACACTAAGAAATTAATGTTAACATTTAAAGATTCTGCTTTTCATTAAGATTGTCAAACTGATAATATAATTTGTCATGAGAAAAGTATTTGGAACCAGACATTTGAACAGATTGTAAATAGGAAAGAATTTTGAAAATTTGGAATATACGTTTTTAGTAACATAAAAACGTTTTATTATGGTAAACCTGTGCAGCCTCACTAGTTACAAATAATTTGAAAAATCAAGACATTTCACGTGTCCAGAATGATGACCAGAGATGGACATGGATGCCTGAGGAAGCATCTCAACCTGGGTAATTTAGTTACAATATAGAGTCGATAACAATATATAGTTAATATATATGAGAAGTGGAGAAATCTCAGGACAATAAACTTGATAATAATATATGGAGAGAGTTCTGCAGAGTCTTGAAGTAGTGAATAAAACATAATAAAATACCTTTATATAAAAAAAATATATATTCTGTTGACAGGCCCAGTAACTGTTAGTATTTAATGATAATGATTTTTTATTCAGTCTGAGGTAGTAGCGAAGTACCACCACAGATTGTCATTCTTTTGCTGCTGCCTTGTCTGTACTGAAGTTAAAACTGCCTAAACAAATGTACACATTTACCAGTTACCATCAAGGAAGGACTTTTTAACACCATAGGCTTTTGTTTAGTTGTTTTAAGTTTTTTGTTTAGTTGTTAAAGGATGAAAGACAGCATAGTGTCGCTGAGGCAGAGGACAGTCTGTTTTGGGCATTATGCAACCTCAGTATGATTCAAGGACATTACAGACCAATGAACAATAGAGAGGAAAGACAGAAAAGATAGGTGACCGCTGCCTGGTCCCCTCCCTGCTGTCTCTATTACAGCACTCTATAGTAACTATAGAGTCTCTCTCTGTCTCTCTTTCTGTCTATCTCTTTGTCTCTCTTTCTCTCTTTCATTCTGTCTCTCCTGACAGTACCTGTCCAGCCTCAGACCACAGGAAAGAACAGTGACATTCAAAAACAGACATGTGTCACGCACACACAGACACACATATACGTTGGGGGAGGGTGTGTGTGTGCATGTGTGTATGTGTATGGATGGGGGGAGAAAGCAAAAGAAAATGGGGAATAAAAGCCCCCCCATTTCTCTCTTTGTCCGTCTCCACTTCTTTGTCCTTGGTAATCACAGCCTGGTGTGTGGAGGAAATAGCAGGTGGTCTCTCAGTGGCTCTGCACTGTATGCCTGGCTCGTTGACGGAGTGTGCTGAGGAGGGAAAGAGAGGTTTTTTTCCCCACAAACTGAAACACATTGATGGTGATTTGTTTGTTTGCTTTCTTTGTTTCTGTTTAATATCATCTGCTGGACTGCTTCCCTTAATGATACGGAGAAGACAGTGCTGTAAAACCCTTTAGCATCACTGCAGAGGACTCTAGTGGATGCTGATCAGACAGCTGTGTTTTTGAGTTTCTAATATTGAGATGAATATGTGCTTATTGGAAGTTGGAACATGGTTTGCTGTAGCCCGGTGATGAGAGCATTTAGAACCATTCAGTGTGAATGTGTGTATATGTGTGGATCAGGTTTATGTCACATTGTGGGGATCGGCACCTGTTCATACTCTCATGTTGTGGGCAGTTTTTGTGTAAATCATTAGATTTTAAAGTCAGAATAAGATTAAGATAAGGTAGGGTTAGGGTAGAAGGGGAAAAGGGTAGGGTTAGGGAAAAAGGGACTACTGAGATTAAGGTTAGTTATAGGCTTGGGGTTAAGCTTTCATTGCCTCACAAACACAACAGCACATTTCCAGTACATCGTACTAACCTAAGCCAGAATATAAATAACATGTGGTGCAGCAAAATGAAAATGCTTGACCAAAACTGTGCCTTATTTTGTTTTGTTGTAGGGCTGATTTGTTTTTCTGTTTTTCTTTACTAAGTGAAAACTCTGATTTTTGACCATGCTGCATTGAAAGTAAGATGTGACTATTTAGCTCAGTCGTGTATAATGTTGTAACAATTTGGTAGGAAGTAAACTCACCTGGCTCACATTATCATCCATATAACTGCAGTACAGGACGACCAGTCTTGCTTGTTCCAGTTAGGATTTTACATCTTCTGTAACTCATATGGGATGTATGTATGGGGTGTATGTGTGTGGCAGATGTAGCGACAGGAGCAGATGTGTTGTGAAAATGTTAAGTGTGTAACGCAGCCATGCCCATGTGTTTCGTTCGCCCGGGGGAGGGAGGAGGTGGAGGTGACTGCCCTGAACTGTGTCAAGGGCAAGACATGCACACATATACACTTACACACACACACAGACACACACACACATATGAACACTAGCCTTGTGTTGCTTCAAAATTAACGCTTCTTTATAAAATATCACCTCAGATTCTCTCATTAAATGTTTCATTACAGCGACTTTATTACACTACTATTTGAAAGTTGATTGGTAGCAAGAATTAAATGTTTTGCTGCACTATGTCTAGAAGTGTTCATGTGTGACTGAGAGCTTTTTTGAAGAGAGGGATGGCGAGAGGCAGTAAACGGATGGAAGGGTCCCAGAACAAGTCTGGCCTTTAGATGAAAGCATGGCTGGAAGGCCACCACCGATTACGACCACCATGATCTGATGAAACACAGGATGGAACGTGTACTGCCCCCACCTCTGTTTTAGGGGGTGGTTGGGTATTCGTTGGTACTTGGAGCTGGGATATTGAAGTATAAATGTCAGACTCAGGCAAAGAGCATATCACATGGCATGGAGTAACATCCACACGCACGCACACACACTAGGAGCGTACAGTGTGGAGGAAGTGCCGTACTGTGATTATACTGCTTCGTATATATCTTATATTGTAGTTAAGGATGTGCATTGTAGATCATTTTGATGGTCTTATTTAACTTATAAATCATGAGAACTTATACAGTGGATATTCACATTTGCCACAAACACTATATTTATTAAATGAATATGCGCAAGGTGGTGAATACCAATAACATTTTTAAATGGGTGCATGTGCACACTCCTTTTACAACTAGCTTATTATTACCATAATCTTACCCCTGATTGCCTGACAAAGCTAAGTAGTAAACTTTCAACATGTCTACACAAAAAGAGTGATATGCCCCCCATGCTTTCAATAAATGTTTTAATAAAGTGAGATGACTGCCTTAGAACTTTTACTTTATTTAATTGCATAGAGTCAGCAGCAGGACTGCAATGCTATGAGATTTTCATGGCAAGATAACCATCTCAAATAAATATCATGGTATGCAGTATTTTACTGTAAAGCAGTTGTAGTTGTAGTTGATTGAGGTGGCTTGTAACTATTCTGTACCCACATAAAGATTATAATTCATGGGTTTACATCAGGGTCGGTGTGTGTATATTTGTAAATCATGCTGTATGTAAGCTACACAACTAATCTTTTTTACCACAAACTGAAACAAACTGATGGTGATTTGTTTGTTTGTTTGCTTTTATTTAAAATCGTCTGCTGGACTGTATCCCTTTAAGAAAAGTGCTGTAAAATCCTTTAGTGTCACTGCAGAGGATGGCTTGTGTTATTGTTCTCATATATTGCAGTACAGAATAGCCAGTCTGTTACAGGTAGAAGTTTATGTCAGTAATTCATGTAGAGCATCGCAAACTTAACATAAGTCTCAAACAAAACCTGTTGTTTTTTTTTGTCACCAAGGGCACAGACACTGGCTAAGTAGCAAAGAGAGTATAACATAATTTATGTATGTTTACTATATATAGGTTTACTATGCAGATGTGGAGAATTATTTGGACAGTACATATTATTACCTATGTTTAAACGTTCACAGTGACAGGCAGTCGAAGAGGAGAGGAGATGCCAGTGTCTGGAATCAGTCTAGCTACAAACTAACACCGGGCGAACCCCGGAAGCAGAGAACTGTGGTAATAAGAAATGAGCAGATGTGACATGAAGCACATGGATAGATGCTAACCAGTGACTGGAGTACACGTTGATGTATTCACTTGACCATATAAAGCAGGCCTCACAACTTCATACAATAACTAAAAGCAGCCAAAGCCTGGTAGTGGTAACCTTCTGCACTGTATAACAGAGCGATGCACTTCTTAAAGAAACAGCGTATCTTGTAGTGATAAGAATCTCAGTTATGTTGCTTTTTGTTCAATATCTGTATAATAACCATCAGTTTACATGCCATGGTATACTGATTTTATGGTACACTGGGTTGGATGCTGATGAGGACTCCTTTCCTCAAAAGTCTTTTCTTCTCACTCAGTGAGTCCTTGGAAACATGTTCCCATTAAGATGCTGGTGCACAGTTATGGTGTCTTCCAGTAATGGTGGATTACATGTCTCCTCTATTGTCTTCATTTTGAGAAATGAGTAGCAGCTCATTCTTGTGACCAAATCTTTTGTAAAATGTGCAAATGTGAGTGAAGCAGCTAAACAATGTCCTTTTGTGTTTTCCTTCAAAGAATTTAGATTTTAAGGTCCAAAAGGTTTAATAGGGACCCATGGTTAGAGGCTGATTTGCATATTGCACTTTTGTAATGTTAGTATTTGCAAAACACAACTGCCATAATGATGCAGTGAGCAAAGGTGCAGCCTCAACACACGCACACACACACACACACAAAACTGTGCTGTGCTGTGCTCTGCCAGGTTGGATTTCATTAGAGAAATACTGCAGGCTAAAAGAAATTTAGGTGCATAATGATAGAGCCTATATCTGTTATTCTATCTGTCTGCCTCTTGCTGCATTTGTACTGTCTTAGAAACACCCACTGCTTTATATGAGTGTGTGGGTCTGCTTCGTAACACACTAAAAGAACATCCATTCTGTTTTAATGGAACACTGTCACTGTTGTCATACAATAGAGGTCCCCTCGCAGCTTTTTCTGTAAAAATGACTCCTCCGGAACCCATTCTCCTCCATACGTGCTTCCTCCGGTGCAGTGAACATGCAGCCACACGCGGGGCTCGGTTAGATGGCAGCACGCTCGAGTGGTACGTTAAGCCAGCTGCGATTGTGCGAGTGTGTGTGTGTGTGAAGGGGCAGGCCTGGGCTAAGGACAGACAGAGGTGTGCCATATGGCTGGAGAATGGCTGTCTGCAGGGGATTGTTTCAACAGCGGCTGAAGCGCTCCCCCTCCTGCACCAGCACTCTGAATACACTCCCCAGGGCTGGAGCAGCACCACTGAGGGAAAGAAAGGGCTGTATGGGCCAGACGCAGCACCAGTCTTTCTCAGCCCCCTCCCCGCTCCTCATTTACAGGCAGGGAGTGATTACTGGCTCTAGGCTTTCTGGGTTGGCTTTATAAAAGCTTCGACCTGGAGGTGGTTATCTAAGCGAAAGAGGGAGTCACTTAGATACACAGGTAGAGGAAAAGTATCTTACTTAAAATTGTAAATGGAGTGAAATATGCAGGTAATATTGGGATTTGTGTTTTTACAAACATTTGTATGTTACATCATGTGCCTGGTCATGTGTGCCACACCATTATGTCATTAAAATGGCAAAGCATTAGTTTTCCTTTAATCCACCAAAATGAAGAATGGTTGGGTTATCGTCATAATTCTTAAATACATTTTCTGGATACACATTGTGCACCATTTGGGTATTTCGAGGCATATAAACAAAGTTAAAGGCACAGAAATGCTATTTCTTATTGTAGAAATATTTCAGTTAATTGGTAAAAAATCAATAGCCAAGTAAGTAAGTTAATTCTATAATGGACTAACATCCAGTCAGCAGTTGCTATCCAATCAGCAGTTGTTATAGTGGACAGGCTCTGTGATTGGTCTGAATTTTATTGTAGAAGAACTTTATATCCATGATATACCAAGACTATATCATGGTGACATAGTCTTGGTATGAGCTAGGGAATAAAAATTCCTGGAAACCAGCATTCTGGACACATTGGACTGAAAACCAAAATAAAAAAAGCTGTCAGTAATTTAAAATAGTTTACATAAAATACATTATTTATTTTAGGCTATAGTATGTGTCAAATAAACCAGTGTCCTCGACAACATAGAATGGTTAGTCATCCGAGACAATGAATTCTGTAATTCAGTTAATTCTGTTTATTGTAGTTATTTTTTGCACTTTGGCTCAGTCGTTTGTGATTTCTCTGTTTGTATTTGTTGCTTCGCTGTACCCATCCTACTACTCGGCAGAGACAGTGATTATAAATCGCTTATCAATGTCACTTGTGAAATAATCACCCACAGCTGCTACTTTTTTTGGAGATGTTTTTATTTAGCTTTTTAATTACTTACGGCATCAACCTGGAGCACACAAGCTCATATACAGAAACAATATTTACCATAAAATAATGCTGATGTTAAAATCATATATAAATAATAATAAATAAGTCTAAATAACAAGATCATTTTTATTGATCTATAAAAATATTTATAGTTTTAAAAAAATTTTGCCAAAAAGGCATTATGTGGCTGAAATTTCAGTACATAGTTTTAACAGATGCATGTATCGCCCACCAGTAGATTTGAATTTCGATTGACTGTGATAGTCCATACAAAAACATCACTTCACATTTGTCTTACAGGCTTTAATGCTATAAATGCTATACAGATCAGTTATTTCAGTCTCTCTAAGTCAAACCCATTTTAAACGTTTTGTTATTTTTTTGTTCAGCTGCCTGCTGTCATACCTGTTCAATCGGTATCAGACAGAACAAGCAAAACTGTAGTAGCTGCATTTGACACACCTGTCAAATGAGCTCCTAATTAAATTATTTGTAAATGTTTAGGTAAATAACTTTCCACTAGGTGGTGCAAACTGAAGTCTGTTCCGTTTATATTATTTCGCCTGATCTTGTCACTTGCTCACAGAGAGACATAAGAATAAACACTGACCTTTGACACATGGTCTTGGTGCCAATGTTGTGATTTTGACCTCTTTAGTATCCTTTTCCATCCTTTTAAATATAAAAAAACACTTCCCACTTGTATGTTTGTCTACTCTGAAAATAACTCTGAAGTCATATTTCACAATTTCACAACTTCTTGAGGTATCATGATGTTACGGGTTAGAGCTATAAATACCACCACTGCAAGCATCGTGCTTATGTAAACAAAAGCTACTGCGCCACCATCTGCAATGGCGCACAAACAGTTGGGCAAAAACTCGATACTTTTGCTGTGTAGATGATGCCTGGAGAAAGGAGCAATGATTTAAAGAAATCGCAGCAGTTCGACAGGCTGTTTAAAATCAATAGGTGGAGAAACTTGCTTTTTCATTCCTTTAGCTATTTAAGTACTCTTTCATGCCTCTAGCGCTTCACCACTTAAGAGGTTCAAATCTGAGTGCAGTCCACGCCACAGTGCTTGATGTCCATTGCCAATGTGATGTTAATGTTCTGATGCAGATCTTGCCTGCAGTGGACTATTTTTTAGCCCAGCGCCTACATTACCCATAATGCAGGTGTGGGGGGACTGAGCCAGCCCTCTCATCAGCATGCTGCCTCACACCTCTCCAAGATCACGAATCGATGTGACTGCACCTCTGTTAGCACAGTCTAGCTACCTTTCTATCTCTCTTTCTCTCTCTCTTTCTCTCCTCTCCTTCCACCAAACTGCTGCTGTGATTACTTCCCTGTCTTTGCTTCGTCGTTAACATAGCCTTCAAATCTCTTCCTTTATTCTCTGATGTCCTCTTGAGCTTGGTAGCATAGCATGTTGACTGTCTAGTACTGTACAGTACTGTGATAAAACAGGAGGTAATGGGATCCCATAGAATCATGCAAGACCAGGTCAACTGCCAAAATGGTCTCCATCAAATAAACAGTACTTTCCTTTTGAGAGAGAGGTCCAGACTAGAGGTCAGCATTCTCACGGGTACCACCACGTTTTTTTGCACTGTGGATCTAAATTTAAATGTATGTGCGGAAGAAAACAGTTGGCAAATCCATTGCATATGGATGCAGGACAACCAAATACATGTAGAAAAAATCAGCAATTAATAAATTACCAATTAAATAATGAAACAGCTAAATAACCAATAAGAAAGTAATAAACACATTCTAAATAGTTGCAAATCAACCAATCACATAAACAACACAGGAACTGCATTATTTTGCTGCAGAAATGGTGGAACCTTTAAACAGTTGGTGGGTCTCACCTGTTGAATGTGCTCTAAAGAACGACCAGTGTAGTACTGGTAAGCCTGATAAAAGCAAGTCTGACATTTGGCAGTTGCTGATTTTTGTCAAATCTGGGAGTAAAAATTAGTGCAGACCTGTAGTTCATCACTGAGAAGCAGAAAAAGCAACAAACTTTTAGGACTGAACTGTAGAGTAGTATTCTTAAAGATTTCATTTAAAACTGAAGGCAAAATGTGGACATGCTGAATCCGATAAAACAATAAAACAATAACCATAATTATCGTGAAATAACGTTTCCTTGATAGAACTATATGACGTAGGCGATAGAAAGTCGAGAGAATTTCAGTCCATGTTTTGACGCACGTTATGCTAATCAATGTAGTATTGTAATTGATTTTATATATATATATATATATATATATATATATATATATATATATATATATATATATATATATATATATATATATATTGTAGGAGTTGGAGTGAGAACACTGAGGCAAAGTTGACTTTACCAAAGTGTGTGTGTTTGTGTGTGTGTGTGTGTGTGTGTGTGTGTGTGTGTGTGTTTAATTTATTGGAAATACAGCTGTGTAATGTTCTACTGTACATTTGTCTATCTTCTGATAGAAAATAAATCAGACAATTTAAAATAATTTTTACATTTTGATATCTTCACTTCTCACTTAAAGTAAAAAGGCAATAGTGATTTGATTTACATTGTGATATATATCAGTATCGATTGATATGAAAAAAAAATATCGTGACCAGATTTTTTCCCATATCGCCCAACCCTAATTTGACTGATATTTTATTTAATTGTTGAGTATTCAGTATTTAAGTATATGCATTCCGTTTGTTTTCTTTGTCACTGAAATATTTAGTGATAAATAAATAAATAACTTTATTGATAAGCTCTTATATTTTCTAAAGTATAAAAGAAAACACTTACTCTTCTCTAATACGCTTTTTTTTTATTAGCCTTACAGCCTGTATTGATCTGTATCAAAAGGTTAGCTGTCTTTGCCCTTAAGGCCTTATTTTAAGGCAGTCTACTGTGCCGTGGTGAGCCTGTTGGCATCTGAGAGGTGTGTCAAAGAGGAAAAAGGATGAACAGAGAAAGACAAGGAAGGATAAAAGCTAGAGACCAAGCCTGAGGATGCAGTGAGAAAAAAGGAACAGGCAAGTGACTCATAGTTGTCAAGCCTTATCCATCTTATACTTCTAAATTCTCGTGTAAGGAATTCTCTCTCTTTATTGATGGAGCTCTCATACAGTCTGATCTCTGTTCATCCCACTGTTTGTCCCTCTGGTTCATCCTTCAATAAATCCTCTTGTCTGTGGAAATGACTAGTGTTCCGCAGGGTGCCAGTTGGTTCTAGCTGCTTTGATTTTTTTCTAGTTTAGTGAAGGATATTTGGAGTAATCTCACTTTAATGTGACATGAATTATTAGGAAGAAGTCATAACACCTCCTGAGAGTTTGGTACCTCAAACCATCAGCGACTTCTCCTATTTTTTTCAACCAAAAAAATATTTTTCCAACCAAAACTTAACAATGAAAAAAGTACAAGTACAATACTTCCAGAGTTAAAATGCACATCAGATATTTTTATTTGATTAATGTAAATCAATTTTTTACTTCCTAGAAATGAATGGGCCTTACAGAAGACCTAGAAGGCCTGGAGGGTTCCCAGCTGCTGTTTACAGTAATGCTATCCAAGAATGCTGTCTGACAGATCATGAGGATAGAAATTACTTTCAAATTGTTAATACTTTAGCTTTCATCTGAATCTTAACCTGGGCGATACCTCACACATTTGTTCCAGGCTGTAGTGCATGTTATATAGATACATAATTTCAGTGCCTTAAACCAAATATATGTATCTTTTTTCCTGCACCACCATTCCTGTTGTCATCAGTTGTATAAAATGGGATCGGGCAGCACAGGCAGTATTTCAGTAGCCAACTGCATCTGTTAAATAAAGAGGCCCTGAATTACTCAGGGCCCCTGGACTTCAGCCTCCTGGATGTCATGCTATCCTGCCAGGTTTGTAGATGTCATGCAGTCTGAGTAGTCTGCATGAGAGTAGGAGCTAAGTTTTTAACCAAATTTGGGAGATAATGAGGAAACGAGTGTGCGGACTAACAGTTTAGAGTCCTTCTAACTGTTAAAAACTTAATCACTTTAGTCTGGTACCCCAGTTCTACCACCCAAGCGGATCCAGCTGTTCTTGAACCTCTTTGTGATGACTCATGGAACTGTAATTAGGAAAAGAAAACTCATGCCAAGTGAAAGTTAACATCTTACTGGGTTGGGCCGTTGGCTTTGAGTTTTTCTCCTTGACCGCTGTTTCTCTCTTGTGCTCCCCGGAGTCCGGTCCACAAAGTGCTCTTTTACTCTAGGCATTAACTGTTCTCTATTATTAATGAGCATGCCGTGCTGTGGGGCGGCTATGCTGAAGTCTGTGTAACCCACAGGACTGCTGTCAACAGGTCATTCAGGATGTTCTGATACTCCTTCGTCTTAGCTAGGTCACGTCTCGGGGCGACGCGTTTGTTGACGCGTTTGTAAGTTGGTGATCTAGTTAAGACAGAGAACCAGAAACTTTGAAGTTTCTTCAAAGTTTCTAATGTTACCATTAGAATGATTTTTAAGTCTGCAATGAAAAAGTGGTAAAGTAGGGCTAGGCATGTTCTCAGTGGTGTCCAGGCTGCGATTGGAGCTGTTGTACATGGCTACCACTAATATTTGGCAACCCCCTGCGATTTCGATTGCGTTTGTGTTGAAAGGCTCTTGTGACTCAGCGTAGGGCTTTCCTCAGCTTTTATTGAAGCTTCAGTCCACATTTGCGATAATGACCAATTCTTACACTACTGTCTGAAGGCTTAGCTCAGCAGGTGACAGAAGGCTTCAAAAGAACACCAAGGAAAAAAGCACTTGCTGTTTGAAAGCCACAGGAAAGTCCCTGGAGTCACAGCGATGGAACGACTGCGGAACTCTGGCGCGCTTGCTAATATTCCACACTAATTACATCATTGCGTATGAGTCTTCGCACTTTGAGCCAGCCTGCTTTTCGTGAATAATGAATTAGCGAAAAAAATAAACCCAACATGAATTATGAATGTGCTAGCCTCCTCGTGATTAAGATCTCTCTATGTTATAGCAGCATGCATGTGGTTTCCCCAAAAAATAATGTATGCTTACTAAGAACATTACGAGATCAGCGACCTCAGTTGATGTAACACAGACAGTATATCAAGACTATGAAATATAAAAAGTTGTCTGATAATCAGAGCATGTGCACCAGTCTGAGCTGTGTTAAATATCTGATAGATTCTTCCAGTGCTAATCTCCCACCAAAGACTGATGGAGGACAGAGGTAAGGTGTAACAGTTGAAATCACAGTGAGTGCCCTTTTCCACCACATCAGCAGAGCAGTAATTATCTTTTCTGCTGTCATGCCCTCTTGACTTAGGTGCCCGCCAACTAGAGTCAGTTCCATTCATTAACGTGACCTCTTGCGTCCACAGCGCTGGTATGAGCAGAGGCCAAAAGTAGAGTGTCACTTTCTTGATTTATGGATTTGGCTTACAGACGGTTCTGTGTTGTTGTGCCAGAATTTCTATTCACCTATGATGTTTATGTGCACCTGTGATGTAATAAGTGTCTTGTTGGATCAGTGATGTGAGAGGAAAGTGCTTCCAATTTGTGTTCTAAAGGCCGATGCTCAAAAGTTTCTGAATTATATCTTCATGTTTCTGAATTATATCTTCATGACTGAATTATCAGCTGACAGAGAAAACAGCTGATTTCTCAATATTACAGAAGTGGTTTTCTCAAGAATACAACTTATCTTGGGGTCACAAGACATATAAATATCATCTTGAGAAAAGTACTTATAAGTTGTGATCTCAAGATAACAGTCATGGCTTCTCTGAATGGTGAGCAATGACTGATAATTATATATTCACAACGATACTGGTATCATATCAATATCTGCCGATATCAGCTACTAACAGATGTTTCAATTTGTTCAATATTTGACGATGTGTTTATTGTTTTTTGCCGATATGGGCTGATGGACTGGGGACCAAATATTTTTTATTTATTTAAATCTGCAATCAAACAACATAAAGATTTGAATTTTAAACCATTTGAGACAATGAAAAGTTGTATCAGGTAAATTGAGGAAGAAATGTTTAATAGGCATTATTTCCAGGTCACTCTTCCAATGTATACAAATTTGTGACCATGTTTAAAGAGGAATTCCACCAATTTCCACATAATATCTGTATAATGAAGTGATTAAGATGTAAGCAGTGTCATGAAAAGATGGCTGTGTCTTTAAGTGTTTATGGAGAAGGCAATGCACTTAGCTTTTTTACTTAAGAACTTAATTTTGGCCAAATCTTGAGCTCATGCTTTTGCTGAATATTGCTATAATTGACATTCCAAAGTTTCTAACATTTCTAAAATTGCATGAAATAAATTTATGAAGTTTGAAATTCCAATAAATATGTATTATTGCCAGAAAGTACTTTGTTACTCTTTTATTAGTAGGTTTAAAGCATGTGTCATTCGATGAGCAGACAGACCTCTTAATTGAGTATGCAAGCAGTAGAATGTGTGTGTTTTTTCCTGATTTATGTGATTAACCGCTAGAGAAAATGTAATTGAGTGCCTCACAGGACAGTGGAGTGTTTCTGCAAAGTAGATTAGCAGCGATTCAGCAGTGAATGCCTGTCTGTTCCTTCAGGAGTGCAAGTGGTAGCAAATGGATGTGAAAGGGTCTTCTGAGCTGACCGTGGGAGGGCTGCGCAATTGTGATTGTGGATTGTTGCATTTTGTGTAGCCTCTAAATGGTTTATAAGATTTTTGTCAAATTTTACTAGTGATTTAAAAAATGTTTTAAAATTGTTATTGTGGCTTTTAGTTTGGACTCCCCATTTAAAGAGATTGGAAACTGGTTTTGTATAACTGGAAATAACTTACCTGGGCCATTGCCAGGATGACTAACAGTAGGACAGCGTTTCCAGGACCTTGGAATGACTGCACCTTCAGAGGTCATCGCAGCCAAAGCAGCAATAGTGCTATTGGCTGAGGATGCATGTTCCACCCAAGTTCACTGAAGTTTAGGAGCATCTATTGCAGCGAATACTACTAAAATTAAACTTTCACTGGCAATGCAAGTGTGACTGGACATCAACATGTTTTATTTAGTTACTCTGTTAACCCCATTACAGTTTCAGTCCTAATTCTAAAATTTAGTACAGGGGTAATCGATTCTAGTCCCAGAGAGCCAGTTCAGTTTCCCTGCCAAGCCTCACTTACAAAAGCTGCTAAATAAGTGCTGAGTTTGAGGAAGGAATTCATCCTGGAATAGATTACTTTTACGATTTAGTTCTTCAGACACATTTCAAATGGGGGTTCTTTGACACAGAGTGGCCTGCATGTACCTCTTTATCATTTATGTAATTGATTTAAACATATATTTACACCTTTTCTGAACTATCGTAAACAATGTGTCAGGCATTTGGTGGCGTGCTCATTTTCACTACTCTGAAAATCCTTTCCGGCCATGCTCTAAAGCTTGTTGGCCCGAAATCCAGCTCTCTATGGTGATCCCCCAATGAAATTGCGGTTCCTGGCTTAACCTTCTTTCTGGAAACTGGCGCTGCTTTTAAAGCTCTGTGATAGGCTCTGCTATGCATGGAAAAAGGAGACCTGCTGATGCATTGATAGACTGAGCTTTTCCCGCTCTATTAAGACTGTTTCACCATAAAACGCTCAATGCTAGGTATTGGTGGTAGATTCGCCTTTAAAGCCTGTGAATAATTGCATTCGCTTTCTGATAATTGACTCAGTACGCTATGCAACATTCTGTGGTTAGGCTCATAGCGCTCTTCCTCGTCTCTCTTTCACTTAAAAAGTGTGATTGTGCTCTCCAGTCTGGGTCTGTTTGACATCTGTGTGTATTTTGAGCCCCATTCACAGAGCAGCAGATTACGCATTTTCAATTACTGTCTCCAGTGCTGAACAATGTAGTTTTTTCCCCCCTCAGGACGCCACTTGGCAGATTGTGGCGCTCTACTTTTGCTGCTTGTGCCGTCCCCGCTTCTGCTGCTTCCTTGTTGTTTTGCGTCTTGATTGACAGGAGGCTTTTGCTTGTTTCAGAAAAACAAAGCCTGTTTAATGGCTCTTTTCAAGTTGTCAGGATACTGGTGGTTTGGTCCTGCTTAGTAACATAGCATTCAGAGAAGTATTAGAGTTTTAATTTCATATTAAAACTAAAAAATGCTCCAATCATGAATTTTCGTGACAGATTCTGATTCTGACAACTCCAGCAACACTGCTGTGTCTTATACATTTGTACCAGCGCAACACACATAAACATTACACTAGTAGGTCAAAGTTACTGCAGTGCAGAGAATGATCCACCACCCTGTGGTAGTCCTGCAGGGTCCTCGTCCTGACCTTTGAAGAACAGGGTGATAGGGGCTCAACAAAGTATGCAGAGAAACAGATGGACTATAGTCTGTAATTACTATATGGTAAGTGGAGCTGATAAAATGGACAATGAGTGTAGATACAAGTGGGTGGGATTAAATATTATGACACCTTATGACCATAAATATGTGGACACTCATAATAATTATTCATTCAGAGTTATGGCAGACCCTTTGCTAACAGGTGTGTACAATTAAGAAGTCGTGCAGTCTTCATAGTCAAACACTGGCAGTAGAATGAGATGTACTGAAGACCTCAGTAATTACAATATGGCACTGTCATAGGATGCTACCTATGACCTTCAGTCGTAGGTAGCCGGTTCGATCCCCAGGACCGGCAAGTCATGACTGTAGTGCCCTTGAGCAAGGCACCTAACCCCACTGCTCCCCGGGCGCTGTGGATAAGGGCTTCCCACCGCTCCGGGCACGTGTGCTCACTGCCCCCTAGTGTGTATGTTCACTAGTGTGTGTATATGTGGGTGTTTCACTGCACGGATGGGTTAAATGCGGAGGTCAAATTCCGCTGTGTGTAAACACATGTGGCTAATCGTAGTTCTACGTTCTACCTTCTAATCATAGTCCTACGTTCTACACTACCTACAGGGAATGGGAAAACCCTAGGGTGGCTTCTCAGGTGGGCTAATTGCTAAAAGAATCTAAAATACTTTTTGGTGTGGCATGATTTCACTTGTGTCATTTCAGAGATGTAGTGCATCGTCTGTTATTTAAAATGTGGGAAATTGGAAAAATAGACTAGTACTTAAGTGCCAAGGGACTACAGTTAGAAATGAGCCTAGTTGGCTAAATGTGCATTACTCATGTAAATCCAAAGTAAACAAATTAAAAAGACAGTTTATCTTTACTCACTGCTTTAGAATTACAAGCTCTCTCTGTGGAATTAAACAACAACAGGCCCAAACATCAGTTAACAACAGGTCGCTGTTGTTAAAGTCTAGTGCTGAAGCACAGTAGCATTGCCCAATTAGCCTGTTAAACTCTTGAAGTAATTTGTAATGAACTGATGAAAACAGTTGTCAGAGCAGGGAAACACTAAACCGTACAGTGCTGAGCCCTCCAGAGACCACTGATATTGATATAATCAAAATGTCTGAAATGTCACTGATGAGCTACTATGATGGAAGACCATTTAATTTCTGGGTATATATTGTCATTTATATACTAGGTAAATACGTAACAAAGCTGCAGTGATCAAAATGAAAAGGATGAGCTGATATTTACTTCAGTTTTCTTTTTTGTTATTTCGCTGTAAATAGGTTGCAATCACATCAGACTGATAGTAGATGTTTAAACATTTTTACACCATTTAATGCTGGTTCTGTTTTTCAGTTCAGGTCCAGATTGGTTAAGTGTATTGTTTCTAGATTACTGTGTTACAGAACTTCTCTAACTAGGCCCAGATTCAAACCTCAGAACTTTGTCATTAATCTGCTGCTTGGATTAGTAGAGAGAGCTGATGAGGGCAATGACAGAAGGGCAGCAATGGAAGCTAAAGCGCAGCATGAAATATGCATCATATCAAGTCTGGACTGGCCACACTAAATCATGCTGTCCTTTCCAAAAGGGCCCCTTTCATATAAATGTATTAAATTTATGATTAAGCTAAGCAGATATAATACTTTAAGGAATGCCTAAACTAGAGGTCACACAGTTGATTTTGACCGTAGTTATGTTTGTACACCCACACACAAAATTCAGACACTGCATATTAAGTCACAATGACGGCACATACCCCACAGGCTGAGAATATATGTTTTCCAAGAGTGCAGAGTGATAGGGGATAGTGGGCAGGAGGAAAAGTGAGCAGAGTTTGTGCTTGGAAAGTAAGTGTTAACCTTCAGAGGTTCTTGTTGGCATGTATGCCTTGAAATACCTCTTTATGCCTTGGGTTTAGTTAATCCTTACTTTCAACCAATACCACACTTGCATTTGTAAGTAGAGGAGATATTTTATTTTGATTCCAGTTTTATGGTTGTGCGCTGGTCTTGTTTTGTGGAAAGGAAAGTGATTGTTTACATTTAAGGTATTTAAACCTTGTAAGAGACATTTTGGTGGGATATTCTTTGCTTTCTGTGTCTTTCTTCTGTGTGTACACCACATGATACATATAACATACATTGGTGCCTTCAACTATCAGACATGACTGAAATTTTAAAAATATTACAGCCAGTAACTATCAGTAACTTCACCAGCTGGTCTGAGACTGCAGTTTTCTGGTGTCCATGTCAGGCTAAGGCTAACCCCAAAAGACATGTTCCCTTAAAACAAAATAGACTAGTTTGTTTGCAACAGAATGAACATCGGAAGGTAATCGAGGGTCTGTACTAGGGATGTGATTGACACAGCCCTAATACAGCCATTTAGGTAAACAGACAAATTGTGGTGTTGGTGAATTGCTTTATGCTGAATTTTATAACTTAGTTAAGGCATATTGATATAACAGTTCTCATAAAACTCTGAAGAATTTTAACTGGTATATAGGATTAACTGGTATACCACCCACTACGGCTTTAATTTGGAGAGCCTCCTGGTGTGGGTTTCATCTTGTTGAGTATGTGTTAAGTGCTAATATGCCCCTCTTGTGGAGAAAGTTCAGACCACTATATATAAACTTAGAATGACCTGCTGATACTCTGCTTATTATTGACATTGTAAACAAATTATTATTTACAGAGAACATTAGAGTAGCATTGCAACGATGCTGACTTTAGTATTTTTTGTAGATAAACACATGCAAGGAACAACATTCTTGCATTCAGTCTTCTCGCTAGTGGCATGTGGGTCAAAAGAAAGTGTAAGCAGGAAAGTGCATTTTACATGGACAGTATCTATACTGTGGAAAGGCGTACTGTACTGTTGTAAAATGTTTTGTATCTTAAAGTATTTATACATCGTTAACACCACATCTGACTAATTGTCATTAATTAATGTTATTAGAACAAATAATGATGAATCTGAATCACTAGGGTGAACAGTATGTCTTATGTCTGTGGGTTAGATATTAGAGATGACACAACTTTTGAAGTATTGAATCTGTTCTTTGTGGAATAGCATGCTAATTATAGGCAATGGCTGTATTTCACTGTCCCAGTGATCCCACTCTCTATCTCAGGCAATTATCTATCAGCATAGAGGTGACCAGCTCCATGTGTGTAAGTTAAAGAAGAGGTTAATGAATGTAATTGTGATGGGGTCAATATAATTTCACTGCAGTGCGTGTGTGTGTGTGTGTGTCCCTGTGTCGGACTCCAGTCCAAAACTCAGGCAGCCTCTTCAGGTAGATGACACTTCTCTGTCCTTGAATGGTGGTGATGCTGTGCTATGCTTGTCTCCATGGCAACGTGGCTTGTCGTCAGCATCCCCAGCTGTGCGCGGAGCCATGCATGCCTAGACTCTACGTCCCATGCTGCTCCACCGCCTGAATTCAGATATCAGTGTTTTTATAAAGATCTCTTTGTGCTTGCGCTCATCTTCCTTCACACTGTGCCGGGATTCTGTTTTCCTTCATCTGTGAAGAGAAAGAGCTGAGAGTGAATCTAAACCATACTTTTTCAGTTTTTTTCTTTCTGGTTTATTATTTAATACCTGAATGTTTTTTGCTGTGCTGGAATAATATTGATTATTTTATTTAAACCTGTGGTTTAATGTGTCAAAATCTCTCCAGCTCAACATTTGATCAAAGACATTAAGAGATATATGAGGACTAAAACTATTTTGTTATTGTCATTCCGATGTTTGTAAGGTAGATGGTTTTTTACGTATAGGCACTTTCCATAAACAAAGTTAAATTTATGACTCATTGTCTTATTAAAAGCGCATAAATGACATATTGGATCTGTACTTGAATTTAATAACAATATAATTTGTATGATAATAAATAATTACAAAAAAATTGTAAATGTATTTATCCACTATCCAATATGCATTATGTCGATTTTATACTGTCCCATCTTTCTGACATCATTTATAAATAGGGATGTAACAATACAATCTACTTAGTGCGATTCGCGATGCTGGCCTCACGATGTAATTTTCTCACGATTTTGTATCTGTAACAAAACTACAAAATGAAAATATCTCATGCAGTATCTGATTTCTTCTGAAGGTCAGGCGCTTACTTTGATTAATATTATGTCAAAAAACAAAATGAGTTTTGAAAAGTGCCTTCATTGAACTACACAGAACTACATGAAGAACATAAAATCTGTGTGTATCAATTCTGCATATAGAACAAAAAGGAATATTATTACGCATATCATGACACCACTATAACTCTGTAGACATGTTGGTCATATGCTTTGCAGGGAGATATTAGCAGTGGTCTTTTTGTTCATGGCAAGATGGCAGTTGTATGAGAGTTAATAAACATGTATTATAATTGGGCTTTTTTTCTTCTGCATATCATTAAAACTGTCACTGTCCCATGTTTAGTGGTGGCGTAGAAGCCATCCAGTTAAACAGATGAGAGGTGGTCGATATCACAAAGCACCTCTTCTAGACATAGTTAAGTACCCTTATGTGACTGCTAGCCGAATATATGGGGTACTTGAGCTGTCATACCTAATACTGCCATCTTTGCTTTTTGACCATCAGCATGTCTGTCACCACTCACTCCCTGCACTCTCACGAGCCAGTAAGAGCTAAAAAGGCAGTGAAGTGGCATGCACCCTGGTGTGAGCAGCAAGGTCTGGCACAATCAGTCATTCATTCTCAAACAGTTACAGCCACCATGAGAAATTGACTACATAACATGTACATACCCCCCCATCCCCTCTAGTAACATCACAGCTGCTACATAGGATTTAATAGGAGTTGGAGGTTCAGCAGCGGCGTATTTTAGTGGTTTGGCTTAATGCGTTTTTTGACATTTTGGAGAATCCCATCACATGGATGCGTGTGTTCTAAAGCAACTGTGTGACTGTAATGGGATCAGTGTTTTGGGCTCTTCATATGGGATCAGTGTTTTGGGCTCTTCATATGGGATCAGTGTTTTGGGTTCTTCATATGGGATCAGTGTTTTGGGCTCTTCATTGGTGGCATCTCTCTGCTTCTCAGGAGATTGAGAAAGGCTTAAGCCTATAAAAATCCTTCACAAAGAAGACGCTGTGCATTGACGCAGAGATGGCTCCTTGACTCTGCCTCACTGATCTGGAAAGAGCATTGGCATAGCATTTGGAACAGGAGACATATTGCCCCGATTCCAGCTGGCTCAGGTTCTGGCACGGCATTTGGATCTGCTGCAGTTTCACTGGGGAATCTGGTTGGATCTGATAGGAAACTGCAACAATATGCAAAGCAGCAAATACATTTTTGTCTCTTGTTTTATTTGCACCTCAGATATTTGGCTTTGGTAGAGTTGCTGGTTGTTTGGAGTTTGAATCAGAGAGAAGGTTAAAATGATGACATGTATATACATGTTAAAGATATGTGCAGTCATCTCAGAGGTTTGTCATGTTATTATCAGGTAAATGAAAGCAGTTTTATTGTAATTTAACTTAATCTTTTTTGCTCCAAACAAACAAGATTGGTAACCTGTTCGACAAGATTTATTTACCGCTATATGAAGAATTCTGGGAGTTATTTGTGAGCTTTTTACAGTTATAGATTCTGAATTTTTTTATTATTTCCTACAGATATTTGAAGAGTTTCAGATAGCAGCACCATATTAAAATCACTTTCTACATGTAACTGTAACTAAATAGTGTTTTAATATGATATTTTAATAGGATGCTTGTTGATAAGTTATGATTAGTTGTCTCAAAATGTATCCTTTTGTATACATGGGTAATACTTAACCAACACTGAGCATTGCTTTGTCAGAAAATATCATCCTGAAAAATATCCTAATATAATAAATTCTGTAATTTGCCAAAACACCTACCTTGTCAACAATTTTGAATGATAGTGTTTGATTCTTGTTATTTAATCACTTTTTTTATTTAATAATTGATGTCGTTCTAGTCCATTAAAGAACTAATAATGTTACTTATGTTGTAAAATTGACTACACGTACTGCAAATGTTCTAGTATGTTTCATATGATCATTTAGCCCACACAGTGTGAGTTTCAGAGCTAAAAAAAACAGCGAAAAGTCTGTTGGTGAATATGACTGCAGAGATATCAGAATCAGCAGTACAAATGAACGACAGATTGGTGTATGGTGACAGAATATCAGTGCTGTTTTCCTGCGTTGTCCATTCTTCAGTTCATTGGCTAGACCAGCCCATGTGGAAAGTGCAGGTAATAGCCTACTTTGAATTAAGCCCTGGGGGAAATTTAGGTCCTGCATGATCAGCCTTTTAATCACTGTCATCAAACTGGCACTCCTCCTCCTCCCCATGGAGTTTGGTGTGGGTGTCCATGTGTGAGTTTCTTTTTGTGTGTGTCCCTGATTAGATAAATGTCCATATATGGACCAGTTCCTCTACTTGGATTAACCCTACAGCTTGTCTGTCCGTGCTCAATGTTATGTTCTATGAGTACAAATGGCAACGCTACCATGCAGACAGCCACATCAGCGTGCTATGCGCTCCAGGAACACCATGTTTTTTGCCAGGATGCTATTGTTGTATTTTTTTAAAAGGTTTTCTCTGTTTGACTATGAAAACTGAATGGGTCATGATGCTCCTGAAGGCTCGCCAGTGAGTGGGAATGATTCATAAAAATATAAAAAAAGAACTCCTCGATGCTCATCCACCCCAGAGCTGGGATTAAGACTTGATTGGAAGTATCTGTCAATTAAGACTATAATGGGGAAGTTAAAAGGAAGCAAGAGGCTCATTCGGATGGATTAAATCAGATTTAGAAGCGGTGAGAATTTTTTCGAGAGATACAGAAGGCAGCCCACAGGTCTCTTCCCATTGGCTCACTGGTCTTGCCCTTCCTCATTGGCTGACTTTTTAGTTTTTTTTTTATCTACTTGCAGGGCAGTCACGGTTTCCCAACCTTCTAGGTGATAAGAATGACCTTGATGCCTGACTTGACTCCTCACTCTAACTCTGACTGTCATTCGTCATTAATTCATGATGTCGTGTCTCTGTACTGAAGGGGATGGTGTGTTTGCAGCGGGCGAACACCCTGGTAAGGCATAGATGCTGGTACGAGTGCTTCACTTTCCTTGAGAGTTAGTGACAGGGACCTGTGGCCCCCGGAGGGTGAACCTGCAGCCCCCTCCTCACTGCTTACATAAGCTCAATTCTGTTGTCAGTGCAGAAGCTAAAATAGCAACGCTGATGTCAGCATGCTCCACAGCTTGCGGCCGTGAAAGGTATGAAAATGAAAAATTTAGAAATTGACAGAGGCCACTGAGGCCTGTCCTGTTTCTGGCCCCTTCTACTTTTCTGACTCTTCTTTTCACTTCCACTCTCACACATTACTCTCTTTCCTTCTAGCCTTTCCTTCCTGTTTCTAGAGAAAGGAGGAAACATTTAGGTGAATAGACCAAAGTGGAGCTGACAGATCTTCGCAAAAACACAGAGGCCCCTTTGTTTTTGGTTTAGCTTTTGATGGTTGTTAATTCCCCACTGATTTATCATGGCCCAGCCATCTCCATCTGTGAGGGGAATTAGGAAGAAGGTAGGCTGGCGTTCACAAAACAGAGCGGAAGGGCCTCTGGAGTGTGTCCTCGTTTAACCGTTGTCACCCCTTACTGCGCCTCGTAGCTAATGAAATGAATCATGGTAGGACCCATGACAGAGACAGATACACACGAGTGCACAAGAATACAGAAGAGATGACATTAATGTCCTGTGACTTTGTGTGACCTATTTGGCGAGAAAGAGAGAGAGAGAGCTAGAGAGAGGGAGAGCTTGTCTTTTCAGTGCTTACAGAGATGATGCTGAGGATGATTATAATATATGATGTGTTTGCTTCAACTCCATTCAGGGCTGAAAATTAACACACACACACAATTTAGAGTGACCAATCAGCCTATCACACATGTCTTTGGACACGTGGGACAAAACCCACTCAAGCACGGGCAAAACATGCAAACTCCACACAGAACGACCTGGACCAAGAACCAATTCCAGATCGTCTTGCTGTGGGGCGACAGTGCTAACCACTACACCACCGTGCCTATATATATATATATATATATATATATATATATATATATATATATATATATATATATATATATATATATATATATATATATATATATATATATATATATATATATATATATATATATATATATATATATATATATAGGCACGGTGGTGTAGTGGTTAGCACTGTCGCCCCACAGCAAGACGATCTGGGTTCGGTTCTTGGTCCGGGTCGTTCTATGAGTGAACTTCTGTCATTTAAGTTCACTCATAGCGGTTCGGTTCAAATGGGGAGTTGATTTAGCGATTCTGTTTTCAATAGAAAAAAAGTTTCCCTCCTCGAGATTTTTGGTTATAAAGTAAACTTTGCCTCAGCATTCTCACTTGAACTCCTACAATACATATATTTATTTTTATCGATTGCGAAATTACGTCGATTAGCACAGATGGCCGCGCCTACTGAAAGCATGGATTTATTCGGAACTGCATCTAAAGTTGTGGGAGTGTTTCACACAGGCACGCAACAGTGTGGTGCTCTGCACAGTGGAGATGATCACAACAGTACTAGCACTTGAAGCGCTAACATCACGTATCGCTTTGTCAACACAGCAGCAAGACAGCACCTGTTTACTTGTTTTTCTTATCTTACCAGATTATTTTAAGATTATTGTAACACATGTAACATGTTTCTTTCAGTATTCTGTCGTCATTTTTTCTTATTTTGTTCTCACTGCTCAAGTGTGACGCCTAGCACGTGGGTTAAGCTGCAGCTACGCCTAAACTCTGTGCTGTGTGCTTCAACCAAACATGAAATGGCTGGAACTCTAGTTCAGTCAGTTGATTGGTTTGGAGCAGTGCTATTCTCATTCTCAATGGCTATTTGTGTTTTCTCTCAAAACATGACTGGAACTTAATTCGATTAACTTTGTATCGACTATGTCTTGTAGTTCTTTCAAGAAAACGTTATTTCACAATAATTATCATTATCGTTTTATTGCCCAGCCCTACCTCTAATATAACCTAGACATGTGTATTTGTTGTGAGATAATCAGTGTTACCTATTAGTGAGTGGTCATAATGCTTTTGCTTATAAGTATATGAATGTATTATATTCAGATTGTAATTGTAACAATAATGAGGTGTTAAGTATTTTGGTGGCCTCATAAACAGTCCTCATTAATTACATCTGTATAATGGGCATGGCTTCACCTAGACTTTTTGGTCTATGTGGTAGAAAACAGCTGTACAGACATCAAATGAAATATGGCGTTACAATGTGACAGCATACTGTTTTGTTCTGAAACCAGATCCACTCTGCATCTCAAGCAGATCCTGAGTGAAGCTGCAGCCTGTTTGTCATAATTGCAGCAACGGTATTTCAGAGTGTCCATGTTGAGCATCACTGTCTACATTATTATTGAATATCAGCCCATGTTTATATGTGTACCCTTTAAATTACTTTCTGTTCATCATCTTTCCATTAGTGAGTCATCAGGACAGCAAGCCTGAATATTCATCCACCTGTTCAGCAGCCATAGCTTCTAGCCATTCAACAATCTTCTTTCTACTTAGGGATTCTGCTGATTTCATCCCAGGATCGTCATTTCTCCTCAGCTGCATTTGTCTTTCTAGCTTCTTCACAGGTGTTGTTTTTCCTTTGCCAGCGCTTTGCTGCTGGAGTCCTGCGTCTGGGAGGCAGTGCAGGCTGTGACAGGAATGAGAAATACTCAAGAGTAGTCTGGGGGATTTACCCACTATCAGTCCACCCAGTCAAATTGTCTTGTTTCCACTGCACTTAAAGCCACCACTCACTCTCGCTACAGGGTTATAAATAACCCTGGCTGTGCATCTGGATGGGTGGCTTCAGACTGTTTGAATTAGCTGTCTAACACAATAGGAACTGATAAGGGTTCTAAATTGGCAGTTTTTTTTTTTTTAATTTTTGTCCAATTATCTACACAGTGTTAGTCATCACCACTTCTGCCATCTGCCTGAATGTCCCCAGTACTCTACCCACCGATCTGAGACACTGAAGGCAAGCCCATCTTTCCTCTAAGAAAAGTTACCTTTTCAAACTGCTTCTCACGCAACATAGTGGGGCGTCTTGAAGACCCGACTTTACCTAGCAAACAGCCAGGACAGGCCAACGGTGTTGTAGATCAACAGGAGGAAAAAACAAAGCTTTTCTTAATTTAAAGCTGGGCCATTCATACTTTCTTGGAATCCTAGCAGTCGAGGGCTGTTGTGTTGTCAGATTCATGTAGTCTGAGATGTAACTGACTATGTGGAAAAGCTGACATTGTTCATTATCTTGGATAAAATGGACAGGACTTTCATATAGATAATAGGGGTGTAAGAAACCAGTATGTATAATAGGGGTGTAAGAAACCAGCATAGATAAAAGGGCTGTAAGAAACCAGTATAGATGATAGGGGTGTAAGAAATACTGTTTTCCGATACTGTATCGATTCTCAAAAACACCCTGTCAAGTTTTTTATAGTACAATTTTAATTTAATTTTGGTTTGTGTCAGTAGGTTGTTAATTTTGTGTTGTGTTTTAAACCCCAGACCACTAGATAGCAGTGTTGTAAATTTTCTCCAGCATAAACAAGTAAGGACACACCTTTAACATTTAGCATTAGCTACAGCTAGCTGACTAGTTAAGGTTTTTATATTGTGACCATTTTCCTAAAATTAGACTGAGGAAGTTCTTAGGCCTTATATTATAAAGTATTGTGAACCAAGAATGCAGTGCTTACTTTGTCTTAGTGTTTTTTTTTATTTGAGACACATGACGGTGTCTTGTCAGTGAGCAGTGCTTTGTATTTATAAAATCTACTCTCACTATTGGCTGAGCTCACCAGAAAGTAAATACAAGACACAGTTAGCTCTGCCATTCTGGGAAATCTCCCATCTACCCTTGTCCACTACTCTGACAGCTCCACCGAAGGTGAGAGGGGTTCCCTGGGGAGACAATGTGTGTAAGCTGGAAACTCTTCACTTGGCTGTGGGCAACGGTTTACAGGGCTCTCAGGTGACTGTAGCTTTCAGTGTGCCTTTTCACTGCTGGTGCTTGCCTGGGGTCAAACAGTCTGACCAGCCTTTTCACATCCTTTTCAGAATTGACATGCCAGTGCTGGTGCAGGTCATCATGAAGACATGCTGTTCAGTTGCTCATTTGCTTTAGGGACAAACTCTATCTGTTCTGGCTGTTTTACTCGCTAGGTGCAAATGAGGGCTATGTTAAAACATATTGATACCAAAAATGTGTGTAACGATGCAGTGGTGTCTGTTTTAATATTTATGAATTATACACTGTGAATTATGCACAAGTGTGAGCCCAGTTCCTTTACAAGGTTTTAAACACACAGTTTGGAGAGACCTCTAAAAGACCTCTAAAAAGAATGTGAGCTCCTGAAGGGCAGCTATCATATGGTCTCCTTTTGACCTAAGCAAAATTTTTACACTGTTAGGTGATGTGTTGTCTGTTAAGAAGAACTCTTTGCTTAGTATAAAATGCTAGGTCTACAACGCAGCCTCAACACAGCTGGTGTTCACAGAAAGACTCATCATCACCTCTTCTTTGCAGTCTTTTTGAGTAAAGCAGATCTCACCAGAGAAAGGTCACCAGAGATGCAGCTAAACAAACGGATGATGAGATGTTACATGTTTGCTGTTGGTCACTGCACCATACATGCTGCAGGGCTATTTGCATTATCAGTGACAACTGGCCACAACATAATGGAAGTGCTTGTTGTTGTAATGGCGTACAATAGCCTAGAAGAAAGCTAAGCAGTTGCAGTCTCCTGGAAAATGACATCTATCAGAAATGTCTTCAACACTATAAAAATAAAACAGTACCAATGTTTAAAAAGGCTTTTGACGCCCTGCATCATTCTGTAGAGAAGCACATGGTGCATTTCACATTTCTCCTTGGTTGATAGTTTTTACCTGAATGCTGAGTATTCAGCTTCTTTAATTAGATGTGTATCACATTAAGGAATGACACTCTTCCGTTTTAGAGCAGCTGTGAATTAAAAACTGTATCGACAGTGGAAAGGCCACATCTGCTATCTATCAGTTTTACTGTCACTTCAGTATTTTAATGGTGCAACTAATAAAATAGATATTTTAGTTGTTTTTCCAAGAAGAAATATCCGATATACATGTATCAGCCAATATGTATAATTTCAATAACACTATCAGTACAACAAAAGAAAAGTTGTATCATGCCATCTCTAAAAGTAATAAAATACAGATGTGAAATGTGGAAGTCTGACAAGAAAATAAATCTTTTTTTTCTAGTTTTAGCATTTTTACAGGGTTATATTTTATTATTTTTGGAGGGCTGCATTCTCAGATCGCTTTAAGCAAACAAGAAAATGATTAACCTTTCAAAATGATGCATGCTGCAGCAGACAGGAGAAATAGGCTGCATTTCTCACTTCGTGCTAAGGCACTTCAGTGGCAGGTGTCTGTTACTTCAGCAACAACAATGGACATCTTCTGGCTTTGAACTTTGGAAAGAACTGCTTCATTGTGTTCATGGAAGTATTTGCTGCAGGCTGTTCCAGTTCTCTGGCATTGTGCTGGCATGTTTTCAGTATTTCATTAGGGTAGTGTGGAGCTTGGTCATTTTCTCAGGTGATATGCTGCAGGCAGTAGTGAAAACTTACACAAACTTTCTGATCATGAGATCATGACTGCAGTGTGATTGTCCTGTTAGAATGTGGGCCCGCGTTCAGTCCTTGTAGTTTCAGGGCACGTATGTATCCTGCGCCTTACAGAAGCGCTGACTATCATTCATAGTATGTGTTGAGTCGGGCTGTGTATTGGCAAGAACCTGACTATACAATACGTATCGAGATGCAGTGGTCATGATTCAATATGTTGAGTGGTTCCTGGGAATTAAAAGGTGCCAAAACCTTTTTATGGTTTCACTTTGTGTGCTGGGCTGTTTAGGTGTAACATATGAATGCTTTTAGCGAGGTATAAAAAGTCAGTGAGAAGAATGATATGCTGAAGCTGAGTTTTCTACAACGGCACCTGTTTGAATAAAAAAAATCTGAATAAAATAAATGAGTGTATGAAATGGAAAAAAATGCATTATGTTGTTTTTTCTTTCACTTAAATCTGGAAATTTTTAAATTGAAAACAAAAAAAACTAAGAAAAGGCAAATAAAATGACAAAAAAAAGGTTTTTAATTTTAATTGTGACACTAATCATATTAAGCCTTTTGTACAAAAAATCATCTTTAAAAGTCTTTTCTTTAAAATTTGATTTCCTGGAGAGAAAGGCAAAATCTCCGCATTGTTTCTAGACTGAGCTGACATGTATTGGTTTAGTTTTTTTCCTCAACCATCTAATAAGTAGTATTTCAAGGCACATGAGCTTTTTATGGATGTATATTGAAGTCTTTATATTTAGTCTAAACCACTGTTAAACACAGCCCACTGAAAATGCTAAAGATATATAAACATCCACTTTCAGTATCAATTGTGTTTTGTACCAAAATGCATTTTGATGAGGTGGTTTCATTTTGTTGTTTCACTACTTTTTCTAGAAGCCGTTTACTTAACTGGGCCATGTCAATACTAAATAGCAAATTAAAATTTTCATTTCATTTTCTTGATGGTGCAGTTGGCATCAACGGCGAGCACTAAAAGCAGTACTGGCGTCCCGCATTGGCACCTTGCCACAGTTTATGATGAAATACAGACCAGATTCAGACATGCTAAAAATATATACGAAACCAGTGTGCAAAACCAGATGAATCAGCTTGGCAGATCTTGATCGATATGTTAGTGATGGCCAATTTGAAAGCTATGTCTGTGACTTATTAAGTATATCATTTTTACTGTCAGACTTTTAATAGGTTAGTGTTTCTCCTAAGCTTAACGCTGTGTTACCTGGATAAGTGACGCTTAAAAAAGTGTTTTTCCACCGTCTTAAGCGTCATTTATGCAGGTAACACAGAAGAAAAAAAACCTATTAAAATAATGGTTCAATTATTGGTTACGTTTTCTGGCTTTATTTCCTGAAATCATAAATCAGTGGTGCTGCTCTGACTGCTCATTGTGATTTGCATAGTTTAGCCCTCATTTAACTCTGTTTAGATGTTCACTGTCCCAAGCAGAATTAGTATTACACAATAACGTTTTAAAATAAAAAATATTTCAAATTGATCTAGACACACATATGCAAATCTTTTAAGGGTTTTATTCTTGAAACAAAGGCTACTGTTGTCAGAATTATAGATGCATCACTATCACTATCTGGCTGGTACCACGCTCATTTAATTGTACTTGTACTCAATACCAACATACCAATACCAGCTGATACCATGTATGCTGTGTGTACACTGCTGCAGTAATGATAAGAAAACAAAACTGCCAGCGAAGTGGAATCTTCACTAGAAGAACAGTTCAGTCTGTGTCCACAGTTATTTTATATAGTGATATTGTATATACCTGCTGCTGCAGCCATTAAACAAGCTAGCAAAGTGATATTCTAATTGTAGTGCTTTAGCTAAACACTAACAGCTAACAAACAGCTAGTTGGCTAGCTTGATAGAATTGTTATAATCACTGTATGAAATTAGATCTGACATACAATAGGATAGGATGTAAAATAGACTGGCATTACAGCGAGAGGTCATTTCACTCAACAGTACATTATGATATATCTTGGACTGGATGACTCTGAAAAATATACTTGATATTGGGTTTAACTGTTGGCTGATTGCAGACCCCTAGTAATGTAAAATATTGTCATATTGCTGCATTTTTTCTTTGCTTGGTCTCACAAGCTCCTTGCTTCATACATAACCAGACATTTAATCTAATGTTGTCACAGCGAGTCGTAAATATGCATTCTATGAGTTCTAATTTCAGTTAATTTTTTCAGATGTTTCTGGAAATTGCTTTGCTGTGCCGTTAAACGTTCTGATACTTAAACTTACTGAAGAGAGGACCAAACACATCTCTTTGCCTGATGAAGCCAGAGCAGTGGGACTTTGTAGAAAAGGTTTAAATGTTCAACTGTATCAAAAAGAATGAATGTATTCGTATTCGGTCTCTCCTTTTTCTCGCTGGAACTGAAATGATCAGGATCTGACATGTGTCACAAGAAGTAGGCAGAAAAAAAACCAAATGGGTTTCGATGCTATATCTCTTTGTGGCATATAATGCAGCTCAATTTTCATGGAAGCCAATCATTCTGAATGACTCATTTCCTACTTGAACTTGTGGTACAGGCTTTCACGCACGTTATTCTCAAAGGGAAATGCACTTTAATGATTGATGATGCAATCCATGCAGCCACGCAAAAATCTCAACAACCTTTCCTGAAGCTTTCACTGCTGCTGCCTGTATAGAGACTAATGGAGCAGCCTCAGCAGAGCTACACAGCAGAACAGCATGACATCAGACTGCGTGTTTGTGTGGGCAAGTTTACAGCAGAACATGCATGCGTCTCCTTCTCCTCCCACGCCGCCAGTCCCCTTCCAGTTCGGCTGCATGTGGGCCTGGCACGGCCCTGCCTAGCCCACCTCCTTTAGGGCATACAATGCTCTCTTTCAGCCTGCCATCCATTTGACTGAGCACATGCAATCTGTTCCTCTTGGGTGCTTCTCGGTGAAGTGACCTGTCCGCTGCCGCCGTGCCATGTTCAGCTGGCCGCGTTCAGCCCCTCGTCTTTGATTTCAGTTCGTCTTGAATGAGGTAAAAGAGGAAACGTTAATGCATGGGCTCAGTTCAATGCTGTAGGTTATTTCAACAAGCTACATAAAGGAAAACCAGGTCTTCCTCACTGAGTGTAATATTACTGCACCCTTCAATGAGCATAGTTTATTGCAGAGAGTGCTTTTGTCCCAAAGAGGTTTGACCCTCTTAGGACAGAGTTGGAATTTGAGCATGGAGATGAATAACACTGGCAAAGGGCAGATATGATCCAACAGCATTTTCCCTACAGTAATATGGCTGGGCTGGGCCTTGTGCCCACCAGCTGAGATGAGATACAAAGTTTAGGAGTGAACTGGCAGGCCAACAATTCCATCATTCGCTCATATTTGGGGGGGGGGAAATGTCTTTGTATAGATGTAGCTAATCTGTTTTCGTATATCCAATCAGTGTGTGGCAGCGACAAGCTGGTATGTACAGCCTAGTTGTCTAGCATCAATAGTTACAGAAGACTTTAGAGGTGTTACAACATCGATTCTAATGTATTTTTTTCAATATGGGCGTCGTAGGATGTGCTGTGAATCAAATACAGCTAATACAGCATAGTGAAATATTCAAATTGTGTAATATGGGAATGGCTTTTGTAGTTCTCTTTAACACAATCCATGATATTCCTAAAAGTATTATTACATCATTAATAAATTCACAAGCTCACGAGTCTAGGAAATAAGAAAACGGGCTTGGCTAGCCTACCTGGGATGAAGCAAGCTTCTTATTTGATAGCTTCTTACACAAATGTTTCTTTCCACCTTAAATGGTACAGTTGTTACACTCTGGCGCTGGTAAATAAGAAGCTATTTTAGTTTTGACTACCTCAGATGGTAGATCAGCCAAACAGTTTAAAATAAAATACAAGAGAGCAGACTTTCACTGGAAGAGGCAAAGTTTTCCTTTGTCTCCTGTTTGGAAATATTTCCGTTTCCTGGCTGAGTGCTGTGTTGAAGAGTGGAAGCCTGCACTGTGACAGTGTGTGCAAGTGTCAAATATCCATTCTAATACCTCAACTATGCTAACTCATCAGTCAAATGTCTCAGTTACTGAAGTGAGGACAAGACAGGAGTGGCGCCAGCTGCTTCTCCACACAGGATTCAAGCAGCCCCCAAGTACCGAATCTCTAAACAGGTGGAATAAGCCGTTTATAGCTTCCCATTTGCACCAGTACTGGGTAAACAGTCCTGAATTCCTGAGTTTGAGGGTCGTATTTATCTAATGTATAATATGAAGATGCCCGTCAATTTCTCCTGCCTTCAAAAGGTACTGCTGTCTTTTTAGGAAAAACATAGTAAAAAGTATAAATACCTCAATCAGATTCCGTTTTTTTTATTTTTGTTGTGTCACAAAACGCTGAATTTAAAACTTGATTTTAAAATGCTGAATATTTATACTTACCGAGTTCTGACATTTAAGTTTTAAGTCTTTTAAATATTGAATAGATAATACAGAAAGCCTGTTGTTAATATTGCTGTAGTATTAAATAAGCATTGATTTTTTGAATATTGAGCAACACTAGAAGCAGCAAAGCTACAAGGCTTTTTACCACTCTGTCCCTCCTCAGATTGCCCATCATGCCTCAGGGGAGCTTGCTCTGTTTGGGGCTGATGGAGGCCAGCAAAGGTCTCTGTTCCCATAGTGCACCTGTTCTTGTCTCCATCTTAACTGTCCCATTGGCTATGTGACAGAAGGTGGCTACCACACCATTGCAACTCTAGCGACCTGATTCAGTCACTAAACACGGTTTTAATCTGAAATGAACAGATGTCTCAGTGTTGCTGATGGTTCCTGTTGTATCAAGTGTTAAAGATGTGTCACTTTATTTGTAAATCCTGAAATGGAGGAAAAAAGTATCAGAGCAATTAATTAATCTGACGGATCACAACCTTCAGTGAAAATGGCATCAGCACAAGTGCGTCATTGACATCTGGGTGAAAAAACAGATGGTAGAAGAGGTACATTCGAATAATGAATGCCTAAATACATTTAACAGTGTCACATACACTCTTAGAAAAGAAAGCCAAATTACTAACGAGGTGGTAGTCGGCTGGGGTGATACCATTGAGGGTCTTTAATTAGGAGACATAAGTGTTTATATTTTATATTATATTTGCAGTTATATATTTGAAGTCCTGTTGTCACTTTTTTTTTAGACAGTATTATTATTTAGACTAATTTTCATGATGAACACCACATTAACACCTGCAATGACGTGAATAGTGACAAAATTAGTTTCCAGTTTTGAAAACATAATTTTAAAAGCATGTCTTAGCATAGTATAACTATGTGAGCTTTAATCAGACAGTTTAACTTAGGTTAATAAGACAAGTCAATGTGTGACAAGTCTGCACTTTAGGCAGGCCAGACTAGCACCCACAGTCTCTGATTAAGAAGCCATGATGTTCTAACATGAGCAGAATGTGACTTGGTGTTATGTTGAAATAAACATGGATCTCCCTGAAAAAGACGGCATCTAAAAGGCAGCGTTTTCTTTCAGATGTGTTCAGTGTTATAAGACTTTCACAGATGTTCAAACTACCCACTAATGCACCCTCATACCATGACAGACCCTGGATTTTAAACTTTATATCACTAACAACCTGAATTAAGCTTTTTTTTTATTCGCCCAGAAAGCAAAACATCCACTATTTCCATAATTATCAGTCTAAAAGGTTGACCACAGGGTATTAGTCCAATTCAAATGAGCTTCAGCCCAGAGAAGTCTGAACAACAGTGTTTATTAATAACGGTTCATCAAATAGTCCCAAACTCATGCAGTGATATCCATATAGTGTAGTTCCATCAGAGGACAGTGTTCCTACTCATGCATTCCTACTCTTAAATGCCTCTGTCTCAGCCTTTTTGTAATATGTTGCAGATATCAATGTCAGAATGGACAGCTGTACAAAAAATTGTTCAAACAGACATCAAAGTAGATTTATACATCTCTGGTTTCTGTTTTTATTTGCATTTCACCAACTTTTCCATCTTTGGATTTGGGTTTATAATAGTGATAGGTTTTAGGTAATCAGTTTGTCTTATTTGTGTGAGTTGTCTATTCTTTTGTTGTTTCACATGACCAAGCAGTTGGTGTAATCTCACACGTGCTGCTGCAGCCAGGGTAAGCCAGAGAAGAAGTAGCTAGGCAGGAGAGGTGTTCTTTCTAACAGTCGTTTGTCTTGCTGGAAGGGTTGTTTATCATTTGGGCGTATCATTTTCAGCACGGGCATAATCTCCCACAGGCTTGTTTTTGCGGCGGTGGTGCATCTCAGGAATCTCATTATTCATGATGGAGGTAGCCTCCTCTTCTGAGAAAGACAGAGTGGCTGTGCCGCTTAGTGACTCGCAGACTCAATTAGAGACATGAGGTAAGTCACTTTTAGAAAATAAAGGAATCAAAACCAGTTTCAGTACATTTTGGGGTCGAGGGTAAGCGGGAGCCTGTGACATGACTGTCAGAGATGCTAAATCCTGTTTGCTGAAGATTGCTGAAAACCTTTTCAGAATTAGTTAATGCCAATTATTCTGCCTTATCCTAAGTTATTTAAACTGCTTACTGTTTATGCTGTATATAAAGTACCTATTAGTACGTATATGAATATACTGTTGAGTATTTCAGCTGAGAGTCTTTTGCGGTTTTGAGTTGGGCAGTATTTGCTGGTCAATCCCTCAAACTGACTGGGATAAAGTTCTCTTTGTTCCATTTGTTGGTTAGTCTTATTTACCTGACCAATGCTCACATTGTTTGAATGATTATAGCCACCTAGCCATGTTCTGTTATGACACACATATATAAGTTTGGCTTGTGCCAGAAAATAAATGCTTAAGAACAAGAAAAGAAATTCCTGCTGTCGTAAAGTTGTGGCTACTCCATTTTCATTACTGAATAGTCACAACACCCACACTTTCCAGTATATTTAAAATATGATTATGAATTATTGTTTTCAAATCTATCTGGTTAATAATCATCACCTATCTTTAAGAACACTGAGTTTGTTCACATCTTGCGTTAACAGACAGGTGTAAAACACCCCCAGAATGCATTATAAATGGATTACAATGGAATAACTTAAACAACATTCAGAGGTTTAATCATTTTTACAGTGCGGAAATGGAATGCATTTTATTTGTTGTCCGTATATAATTATTTGAGTGGAAATGCATCTGCCAGGTGCTGACTAGTAGTGACAAAAAGTAAGATGAGTATCCAGGCCAAGCTTGTCCACTCATGTTGTAACAGGAAAAAGAAACGTATGTTGATATGCTCAGATCTCATGTGGTCACACTGGGGACACATTTTTGTGAAAAGTGTAAATGGAATTTGCCCATAGTTTATCCAGATACATGATACACCATAAAGATTTCCATGAAACACATGTTAAAGCAAGTTGTAAACTGGCTCTTTGAGTTGCCAGTAATTCATTTAAAATTCTGTAAATATTAAGATGCATCAGGGCCCTGACAAAATACATTTCTTGTACTAAGAATAAATGGGAAGATCGCAGTACTGGTTTTATGTTTAGATCTATAAATGCAGTTCAGACATTAAAAGCTGTTTTATCTGTGTCGCTTTTAAGAGACTCCTGACGGTTTGATTCCTTTGGGCTTGACTAGAACCTGACCATTTACAGGCAGCATGTGTTGATGAAAAGAGAGTGCTATGGTGTCTGGTGGTGGCCTTCTGACTTTACACTGCCATCCACAGCCGAGGTTGAGAGCAGGAAAATAAAAACTGTACTTACGGATGGAGGTTATAAGCTCTTAGTCCATATAGGTGGTGTAACAGTGTAACTAAAGGAGGAGTGTGGGTTAAATAACACTCATCCAAAATGATAATATGACTAATTATGGATGAAATCCAGTGAGCCAATATCTTTCAGTAGCGTTCGTTCTTTATTAGGATTCTTGAGTGTTCGTGTAAAGAAAACATGACTGGTCAGACTGGGCATGAGTCATCACTGTGTATGGGTGTGTGTGTTCTCTTCCTATTTTTTTCAGTCTCTCCCAGCACGCCCTCCACAGCCATCATGTTTCTTCCAGCCATAGCAACACAGTTATGTCAGAACGTATCTGCAGTGTAACAGTATGGGGAGCTTTGCAGGCCTCCGTAGCTTCCACAGAGCCAGTTTTTTTCAAGTGATTCAGCACTTCATATGAAGACTGTGGAAAGAGTTTTTCTCTTGTACAGAACAAATTGTTGTATGCAGTCATGGTACTCATCAATCTTATGCAAAGACAGTGGCCACTTTTCCATTTACAGTTTGGCATTCTACTGCATTCTATTGACCTCCGTTGGTTGGTCGGACCGTGTTATTAGCAAGAAATGCGATTCAGATTATTAGTGTTTATCGAGGTAATCCCAGCCTCATTTATTGCTTATGACCTTGTCACAAAAGCAAATCGCCCTTTAGCTGGGTAATCTTTTTCTCTCGGGAACTGGCTTCATCAACTCTACTCTCCTGAGAACACAAAGTTAAACTGTCCCAGAAATAAACCTTCTTCGGAAAGAAAAGTCTTTTTGTAAGACCTTTTTTTAACTCGCTCCTTTTTATGTCTTTATTTTAAGGGATTTGGAATGTATTAGATCTATAATCAGATTGGCTATTTAAAATACCGACTGGTAATTAAGTTCACAGACCAATTAAATGGCAATCTTTTCCAGCAGTGGATCCCTCCCTCTGGAGCAGGCCGAAGGAGAGACTGAACTGTGAATCTGTGTAAGCCAGCTATGCACTGGTTTTTTATGCATACTTCCTTCCCAAACTAAAGCAGCCATATTGGTGGAATGGTCCGCCTAGTCATCCTGTCACAGGTCAGTATGATATTGTTTTGGCGAAGCTGGATCTGTCAAAGAGTCTATCAAAGACTAGTCAGCCTAAATTCATTCCAATCTCTATTGCACATTACATGCGTTTAATCCAATTAGCTATTACAACACAGTGTGCTGTAATAGAAATGTGTGATGCACGAGCTAGCATGAGCACAAACTTGTGGCTTTTTGTCTTTGCAACAGAGATGTCCTATGGGTATCATTATTGGGCAACAGAAAATGTTGGAGTGGATATTAAAAAGAAAAACAGAACAAATCCAGTTATGAAACAAATCTGGTCATCGTAAAGAAAATTCTTCAAGTTGTTAAAAGAAGAAACACTAGGTCAGTGTCGGGATGGATACTGGTTGGTACTTTGGTTTCAGTGTTGTTGTCAGAATTTGAAGTGGCATTGTGCTGTCTCCACTGAGTTCGCTTACATGGCAGAAAACAGAATTAGATATATATTCTTTTATATATCAGCCCCGAAGTTGGTGCAGAGTGAGTGCCTGGCAGGGCCGGTGTATGTATCCTCACTGCCAGGACTAATTGCATGATTAAGCTGCTGATAAATAAAGATGGCCTGAGGCATTGTTTTCTTGTAATGGATTAGTTTTAGCTAGTCAGAGATCCTGACCCCAGAGTACCTTGGACTGGCTTCAGAAAGGATCTTTGAACACTGTGGCAGATCGAAGGTTAGCTGGCCCTCAGTGATGATCTTTGTCAGTATGTGCTAATAAATGAGTCGGATTCGGAAACAGCTCTTGTAGAATGTCCTCACCATTTAAGCTATCGTTAATGCATCTGCTTTAAGGTGAAATAACACATTCGGTGTCAGTCTGCTCTTGTCTGCGTTAGTATTCACTCTGGCCTGTGTGTCATGTTAGTGATGAATGTTTCATAATGTCCTTGCATTAGCTGAACTCAAGTGAACCCCGAAGTGGAAACATACGGCAGAAGGACAACTTTGGAGCACTTTGCACCTGCACATTTACATTGCATTTGCAGAGGCGGTAGCTGTATGCTGTGACATTGCCTGTATAAGGGTCTGGGACGTCCTTCTGACCTCAAACCAGAATTTAAAGGTAGAATTCGGCAGGTTTTTGACTGCTTGAACCAGTGACAGAAATAACAATGACAGAAATTGAATTTATAAAACAAAAAGCAGCGATATTTCATATTTCACTGCAAATTCCAAATATACTTTCACACATTACAAAAAATCTGGACTTTTATCCCTCAGCTCTGCATTAATGCCTGGCAAGTTTCTGTAATGAGTATAGCTACATGGACTTCCCAACTCCTGTCCCAACTTTTATGAAACTGGAAAAATGTCAGTCTTGTTGGAGAGTTATTCTCTATTTTGTGGCCAAGCAAAGTAAAATAGGGTGTCCAACCTGCAGTACTAGATCAGGTGTGCTAACTACTATTTCGGGAGCAGCTGTATTGAGGGTTTAGCTTTATTCAAAATTAGCGTTTGGTTAATGTGCTTGATGGAACATTTGAAGCCATGCTGTAATGTAGGGCTGCAGAAAACATTTATGTGGATGAATAGACTAATAAATAATAATAAGTCGGTCTTAAATATGGCCTGTGAATATAAAAACAATGCTTTAACAATACAGTGTTTTGCAGTGTTCTGATATCATAATGTACTGTAATAATAATTAAGAGTGGAAATAGGCAGTTTGTTAATCAAATGAGTTAAGAATTAAGAAGTCAAGCAGTAACATAATAAACAAACAAAGATATAATCCCAAAAGAGTAGAAGAGAAATAGCTTACCTGAGGATAACAAAAGCTTATATACAAAGGTGCAGCATGTTGTTTGCAAACACCTTTCATGAACACCTTGCATATCTTTGGAGAAGTTTGAATCATGAGAGCAGTCAGTACAACACCTGACTAAACAATGACTGATCAGATGAGTGAAAATTACAGTAAAAAGTGTGAATTTTTTTTACAGAATGGTAACGGCCTCAGGGAATAAGACCACATTTGCTTTCATGGTTGAAGAGTGTAATAATCCTCACTCGATTAACCTAAATGTCTTGCTACGATTATCATATATGGGATATTATAGAAAGTACATGAAATGTCAAATCCATTGAAATAAATAATGTTTGGTTGAATAGGTTTAATTGGTTTAATGTACTGTTGTCTGAAATGGTCAGAGGTGAGTGGGAAGGTTGAATGTTGTATCAGATCACTTGAAAGGAACGGGGCTATGCTGTGTGCAATAACTGTGTGCAATAACCCAGTGACTGTTCACACCCCCAAACTCGTGCCAGTTGATGTCACTATTGTTGGGGCAGTGTGTTTGAGTGTGTGTTAGGGGTGTAAGAAAATATTAATATATAGAATATTGCAGTATTATGTATAGTGATACTGTATCTCAAAAACACAGAATCTATTATAACAGTTTCCATGCAAAGATTCCTGGCAGACAGTGAATCATTGTGTGTTGTATTTAAACCTCTGACCTCTAGATGTGTTGTAATCCATTTTCAGCTCCACTCCAGCATAAACAAGCAGCCCAAGGGCGCAATGCTGTTGTAAGCTTTGGCAAACCTGTTCATATAGTGGTGTGTTTTTTAATAGTAAGATTTTAAAAATCGCAATATATCACTTTGCTTGCAGTATCGCAGTATAACTCAATATATTGTATGTGTGTTGGGTGGTGGGCTTTGGGGGGGTGGGTGGTGGTAGATGGCAGGCTGCCGCTTACACTGACAAACTGAGGATCCTCGTATGACAGCTTTCTCTATTAACCTGCTTTAACACAGCAGGTTGTGGTAAAACCATATTACCTGCCGTGCTTGCTTAAACTACAGAAAATAAAGTTAAACCCTGAATTCTGGATTAAAACCTTGTTTTTCATTAGAAGTTAACTTTGTTCTTGTTGTGAATTGGTATTTTTTGCTTTGCATTTAATAAAGCTGTAAATCATATAAATCGCTTTTTGTTACAGGAATAAAACAACTAAAGCTTGACCATGTATACTCTGCTAAGGGCTACAGGTGTTTTTGCAAGTTCCGTCTTTCTTTTCTTCATGCCTCTGTTATGCTTCTTTTCCTCAGTCCTTCAATCACTGCTAGACAATCATTGCTGACAGTGCCTTAAACCCTGTGTTTATCAGCCTTATAACAAACAAATACCAAAAAAACTAAGTGAGAATATTTCTGAAAGCTACACCTTCTGTCTGAAAGAACACCAAGGTCTGGAAAAAAATCCTTACATGCATTCTTTTATGAATGTAATGTAAGTGATTAAGCCCTTCCAAATGATTAATTGCATTACATGTATAACAGATTTTAAGGTACATTTTTAAGGTACAGCGCATTTCAATTCAATCTCAATAAAAAAAACCTACACTTAAGGCCCAGTGAATAGAAAGATAGTTATATTATGGAAAATGTATACAGAAAATGTATTTAATAAAAGCTATCCAGCTTGTGTGGCCTTATCACATCACTTCAGCCCTACACGCTACAGTGCTCAAAACAGGAATAGCATGCTGTCGTGAAGGGCGCGCAGAGGACGTCATGCTGATCATTTTAAGTGATGTCACAGCAAATCTCTTGAGTAGCCTGTCACTCGTTTGTCAGAGAGCGACCAATTTGATGGCACTGTCAAATGACCCTTGTTATTTGATTACAGCGTACACCGGAGTGCAAGGCATTCTTGCCAGAGAGAATCTTCGCAACCCTGCGTTGTACACAAAGAGGCAGGGTTGTAAAGATTGTTGTTCAATAGTGCACTTAGTAAAAAAGCTGGGTGCTCCCAGGAGATTGGTTAAGGCCTAGATCTAGATCTGAAGAGCTTAGTGGAAGGGTGTATCTGATTGCTGGTCAGCTGGAATGATCTGTGCTTTAATGTATGAATAATGTTCTACTTGGCAGTGTGTTTATCTGTTGTTTGTAAATAAAGGTAGTAGGAGCTTTACATTTGTAAAATATCACTTTGCAGCCCATTTGCATTAACATTATGATGCAACAACATTATTAGCCTAATTCACTTTTCATATTCTTCTATTATGGTTTAAAGCCTGCCCCCCTCACAGATCTTAAAGTCAATATTGTTTTTGATGTGTTTTCAGCTGTTGGACTAGGTCAAATGTGTGTAAATGAAGGAAAACCGAAAACAGCTGTCACACTATTTTTCTTTTCCTGTCTGTCTCTGCTTTTGTGTACTCTTGTTGTGTCACTGTCCCATGTGCTTCTGTTTTGATTGTTTGCTCCTCCTTGTCTCTGCCCTCTTGCCACATCCCTCACCTGCTCCTAGTTTGTGCTCACTGCTCCCTGTCCCAGGTGTTCCCAATTTTCTGTGTCTTACTTATACCCTTTGTTTGCTCCCTGTCTTAGTCTAGCATTGTGGTTATGTTGATGTTGTTATGATTTCTGATGTTATGTCGCTCTGTCTTTGTTGTTTTGTTAGATAGTATCTCTGTTAATCAGTCGCTCTGTCTTTGTTGTTTTGTTAGACAGTATCTCTGTTAATCAGTCGCTCTGTCTTTGTTGTTTTGTTAGATAGTATCTCTGTTAATCAGTCGCTCTGTCTTTGTTGTTTTGTTAGATAGTATCTCTGTTAATCAGTCGCTCTGTCTTTGTTGTTTTGTTAGATAGTATCTCTGTTAATCAGTCGCTCTGTCTTTGTTGTTTTGTTAGATAGTATCTCTGTTAATCAGTCGCTCTGTCTTTGTTGTTTTGCTAGATAGTATCTCTGTTAATCAGTCGCTCTATCTTTGTTGTTTTGCTAGATAGTATCTCTGTTAATCAGTCGCTCTGTCTTTGTTGTTTTGTTAGACAGTATCTCTGTTAATCAGTTGCTCTGTCTTTGTTGTTTTGTTAGATAGTATCTCTGTTAATCAGTCGCTCTGTCTTTGTTTTGTTAGATAGTATCTCTGTTAATCAGTCGCTCTGTCTTTGTTTTGTTAGATAGTATCTCTGTTAATCAGTCGCTCTGTCTTTGTTGTTTTGTTAGATAGTATCTCTGTTAATCAGTCGCTCTGTCTTTGTTGTTTTGTTAGATAGTATCTGTCATTCAGTCGCTCTGTCTTTGTTGTTTTCTTAGATAGTATCTCTGTTAATCAGTCGCTCTGTCTTTGTTGTTTTGTTAGACAGTATCTCTGTTAATCAGTCACTCTGTCTTTGTTGTTTTGTTAGACAGTATCTCTGTTAATCAGTCGCTGTCTTTGTTGTTTTGTTAGATAGTATCTCTGTTAATCAGTCGCTCTGTCTTTGTTGTTTTGTTAGACAGTATCTCTGTTAATCAGTCGCTGTCTTTGTTGTTTTGTTAGATAGTATCTCTGTTAATCAGTCGCTCTGTCTTTGTTGTTTTGTTAGACAGTATCTCTGTTAATCAGTCGCTCTGTCTTTGTTGTTTTGTTAGATAGTATCTCTGTTAATCAGTCGCTCTATCTTTGTTGTTTTGTTAGATAGTATCTCTGTTAATCAGTCGCTCTGTCTTTGTTGTTTTGTTGGTTTGTATCTTTGTTCCCATGTTAACTATGGACTCCAATAAACGATGCCTGCTCGTGTATCCGCCTCTATCACCTGCTTCCGTGTTACAATGACTTTACTGAGCCAGTGCCATGTGTATTATAAAAACTGCTAACTTCTGTTTTTTTATGTGCGATAACACATTAGAGGGCAGTGGTGCATAAAGTTTGTTTGAGCTTGAGCTACGGCTGTAGGGAGCTACTAAGTAAAGCTGGGCAGTATAACAATTTTTATTGTTGTTGCTGTAATTTACATCACTGTATATCATAATGTGTTTTGTAAGATATAGTCACTTCCAACTGCATTTTTTTGGTTAAAATGAGCATAATTAGTCCTGTCTAACTGGATTTAGCACGGTATATGAAATGTTAAATACAAATCATTGTATGCATAGTTATGCACAGTATTTTTTTGAATGTCAATCCATTTTCTTTTCAAAAGATATATCACAGCATTTTGTGGATAACAGCTGTTTTCATTTGTCACCCTAATATCTCTGTGTCCTGGCCACCTCCTATGAAGGATTTGGCCACAGCCTGCATTAGAGTCAAACTCAGGATCATTGAGTAAAATCCGTATCCATCCCTCACATACACAGATGCAAACATTTGAGCACACCTGTTGAAAGGACCTCCCATGCTGATAATTCAACACATCCTTCGGAAAACACAAATTTGCACATTTTAATGCATGACTGTTGTTTGTTTGCTGGATTTTACATACTGGGAAAACAAAGTATAACAAATATTTCTTCCTCTATATGTTAAGCTAATAAGCTTTAATTTAGCACTAAAATATTCAGAAAAATGTCTGTGTGTAGAGAAGATGTTTATTCACTTAGCAAATTAACAAAACGTAATCTAAATATTAGTGTTCAAACCTTCGTAATATTAATGCATTATCTTAATACTACATTTTTATTATTATTTATAATGTTATTAATTTAGCATATTAATGCATTTTTAATCATATTAAAATAAAAACTCGTAAAAAACATGAATCACAATCAAAGCAATAAATATCATCTTTACTTGATATTTGTGTATTTATAATGTCAGTTCAAGTTTAAACAATGGGGTCACTAGAACTTAAGTTCTACACTTCATTGCTTTGCTGTAATTTTATTAGCCTTTGCTTAATTTGCCTCTGGTCTCAACCTTAATCATTCCTACCTATATGGCGAGTTGTCTACACGTTTGCAAACAGAAGGTTTTTTCTGCCGAAGCCGTAGGACATAGCAGAGCTCTTGAAATGATGCATAGGTGTTACTGCAACATAATTGAATATTACCGTTCATCCTTACTTGTTTACAAGCTAGGGATGTATGGGTTTGTGGGCCTGGCAAGCCTCTGAATGCACTGTAGGTGGCACTGTGGGCGGTTTATCTGCAGCGGCGACATTGTGTGTTAAGCCGAGCGGACTGGTGATTTGGGGAGGCCTAATGTTATGAAGCAGATGACAAATCCTGTTGCGTTTTCACTGGGCCAGCCTGTCTCTTATGATTTAATGACTACACACAGTGTCCCTTGGTGGTTATCATCCTCAAGGGGGTAGCTTTAGAGGGCACTGGAATAAAGACAAAAAAAAAGAACACTCACCAAGACGTGGAGACGAACCCATTGTCACTTGTAAAACGGTCGCTGTCGTCTGTGTGACAAATAGGATCATTTTGGAATTTCCCACTGCTGTGGAAACACATCCATGAAAGGAAAAGTAAAGTTCATTTATAGGGAGCGACTTCCTCCGAAAGGTCACCTTGTTCTAGTAACTCAGATCTGAAACTGCAGTGGAATTGAATTTTATTGTGCCTTTGATAGCACAAGTGGACGTTATGGGTCTGAATGAAATTGTTAGCATGACTTCACTCTTCAGTCTGTTTGTAAATCCTTACTTAGGAAGTATTTATAGCTTGCTCGGACAGTATCTCATCAGCAAGTTCTATTACTCTCACAGAGGATTCTTAGTGGGCACACATCATGTGGTGTGAGATTAGATTACATGAGGGAGATGCTGCTGGATGTGGTACTTTGGTAGGTTAATGTATGTTTATGTGTAAAAGGTCAGAGTAGTCCTCTAAGGGTGGTGGTGATGGAGACCAGACATTCAAAGAGTTTAATGCCTTGGAAAGCTTCTTATCAGGATTTTATTCCATGAAGTGGCTACAAAAATGCTGCCTGATTCCCAAGACATTTTTTATGTACGTTTTTAGATGTATGGTCCAAGCCAGACAGAAACTACTTGTACGTCAGTGGCTGAATTTTGAAAAATTTAAGAAATACCACTTTACTTATAGATCTGGCCATACAAGTACAATCCAATTTGAATACATGTTCTCAGAATAATCCTAAAACAGTTATATGTGAAGTGTTTGTCTTCTGCCAACAGATATTCTTCCATTTTAATAATGTTTGGTTTTATACCAGTTGCTTGGTGTCCAGCAGCCTATGAAACAGTAAACTTCAGTAGATTGAGTCTAATCAAACCATCCTACTTTCTCTTTTATTGTAAACTATATTTAATATAATAATTTACTAAAATGATTGATGACTGTAATGCTTTGTGCTGTACTAGTAGTGTGTAGAAACTATTCTTTTTTTAATCAACAAAAAGATTGTGATTTCACCAAAATGAGCCTGTCTGCTGTTTATGCTGTCAAGTGTTAAACCTGCTGTTTATTAGAAAAGAGAGAGAGAGAAAGAAAGAGGAGCTGATATTCCCACCTAAAGCGGTTATGTGACAAAGCAAGAGTGGTCTGGACGTATTGCAGTACTTGAATAAAGTGCACTGTACTCACTTGCTTGAGATGATTCATATTGGATATTTAGCTCCTATTGGATATTTGGCACCGGTGAATTTTTGTTCTTTTAGCTAGTGAAGCTCTTTCCAAATCATTTCATGTTGAAAATGAAACAACTGCACCAATCTGATTAAGTTTCAATGCTTGAGTTTCACATCACTTTAATCAACAAGGTTTATATGTTCAGTATGAATTGTTAAATACATGTTGATTCACAAAGATGCAAAAAAATATTCTATGAAACTTATTTATTCAAGAGTTTTAGAAATCACAGCTAAGAATTTCTCCTAAAAAGTTAAACCAGAGCCTAAGTAGACTGATAAACCAATTATTAATCTCAGTGTTGTTGAGTTGCACTAAAGTCTAGTAGACTGCATAAATACATGTGACAAGCAAGCTGTTGATCTCAACATTACTAAACTCTTTTAAACTAAACAGGTGCTTCAGTAGTGGACATATAGGGACAGCAGTGTTGTGTGATTTAACACGCGCTCCAGGTGCTCGTGGGTAATCCAGGGCCTCTTAATGGAATCATTTACAGGCCCTGAATTACACATTCATCAAAAACAATTGTGTCAGTTTAGAATGATGTGTGTTGTCAGGTGCGCGGCCACATTAAGCATAGGTTCTGCTACCGTGATATCTATATTTGCTGTAATTTGTGCACTCAGGATGGTCTTAACTGGTGTTGAGTTATATTGATTAGACCCATGGGATACACAACCACCTGTATTCACAGGGTCGACAAGCAGGTTAAAGCGGCCCAATTGTCCTTGATTCATGTAACATACATCTTCCCATATCATCTTTTAGCTCATGCTAAGCTGGTTTACACAGCAAAAAGTTTCAGACAAATCTTTGCATAGAGGTTTACCTGATTGTGGCGTGTGTGCTTGGAGATTTAGACTCTTTGTGGTTTGTTTTTTTTTTCTGTTATGTGGAATTGTCACCTCTGTCATCGCTCTCATCATTCTTCTTACCTCACTGGAGGGGAGGGGATGAAACGAACATTGATATGACATCCTGTATGGACGTGACAGACAAATCCCATTAATGAGAAGACATACTGTCAAGGCAGTTGTCAGACTCCTGTATCATGCCGTAGAGCGCGCTGCTGGAGAGTCGCTCTCTTTGCTCATGTCACGAGTGAACAACATGCCAGCCCAAAGCTTGATCTTTGATGTGCGGTCACTGGACTTTGTAAACTTACAGTACACGGTCACTACTCACTACTCACAACCTCCCCCTCCCCATTCTAAAGATTAATCTGTCCACCAAAGTCGACCAGAGTGAGCTTTAGCAGATTAATTTTGGCTGATCGGAATGTTTGCTGGTTGAAAATCAGGCAGAATATCGCAGGGGTTTTTGGGGCCATGCCACCAAACGATGAGACGGATTGTGTAACGCACTTATGAGTGCAGATCCATTTGCAGCAGGCTGTGGTGATGAGCTGTTGACAAATTTGTGCTTAAGTCCTTGTAGAGTGGCAAAGGGCATTGTATTGGACAACATAACGCATACAAGAATGGAAACAGATAAAAAATGGAGTCAGATAATGGGAAATTCCATGAGTGTTCCCAGGTGAGGTGACACCTCACCTCCACTTAAGATCCTTTTCTCACCCACTGGCTGTGAAATACATATTTTTCCCTAAGAAATGTCTTATTCATGATTCCTGGAATTCAGCAGGGTTTGGTTTTGCTGCACTAGTGGTTTCTTTCTGTTTGACTAGTTGGTGGAAGAACACAATTTTTTTACTTAAACCCTGACTGCTAAGACATAAAGGCCGCATTATGGTGTACATACACTCTTCAAATATGTATAAACCAAGCATTTATTATTAAACATAGACAATATTCCTTTGCCAGGCTGCCGTTTTTGTTGTGACATCAAATGGTTGCTCTTTCTCTCTCATCCTCTCTCATTCTCTCACAGCAAACTAAGTATCTCATTTATATCATTCAGCTTGTTCAGCTTTAGCTCACGTTTGACATTTTGCAAGAGAAAATTTTTCAGATTGTGTTTTTCAACCATATCACAGTGCTGATTGTGGCCCTGTGTGGATTATATACTATATACTTTAATAGTATCAGACATGTACACAGTTTTAAGGCCTACAAGTCTTAAAAGTCAGATTTCTATTTAAATAAAAGTACAACTACTCTGGTAAAAAGTAGTACCTGATTTGTAATACCGCAAGAGGTGATAGTGAGTCACTTTACTGTCAAGTTAAATCAGTCCGTCATAATCTGGCAAAAAAGGGACCTTAGGAAGGGATCACTAACACCCACTCATGTTAAGAATGCATGTTCAGCAGCAAAGAAAAGAAGTCCTATAGAAGCAGAAGAAGTTAATACGGGTGTTAAGGTTTGACACTGAACTGAACATTTCTTCTAGACCCGTAAGTGAAGAGAAAGAAAGAGAGTCTGTGCGTTTTCTGGTGATATGCTGCCCCTATTGATTGGAATATAAAATTGAGACCTTGCATCATCTTACAGATCATAAAAAAAAGTTTTTATCTTAATTGTATTAAATGTAAATAATGATAGTAGTGTTCATTAATAGTTCATGCTAAATCTGCTAAGTCATACATATGATTTTTTTATGTAATTGGTTTTAATCAACCAGATCAAGTAGTTCTTTTAAGTAAGGAATTTTTCCTGACGGATTTGCACTTTGCAGAATGTGTGATGTGCGCCACTTTCGTTGAATTTGGATTCTAAGGCTGGACAGCAGAAATGCACTTTGTTTCCAAATCATGATTGTAACCTGTAAATAATATTACTGAATATCAAGGCTCTTGTCTGCGCTGTACTGTGTTGTGTGTGCTTGTCTAGCCGGCTGAAGTTATCGTGAAGCCTCCAAGGCTCGTCTTTCACTGCTTGTCAACACCATTGCTTCAGAACACCACTGGCAGTAAAGTGAACAACAACAATAATACGCCTACTGTGCGTAAAAGTGGGGCATTTATGTTTAAACAAGTAACAGCTTGTGAGCGCAATTGTTTGTTGATAACACAAGCTAAACTTTTTGTTAGCTAATATTAGCAGCCTGTGTGACCTTTTTTATTTAAACTGTAAAGTCCTGGCACATGAAATGGTTAAAGAAATGGTTTAGTGAAAAATAATGTGCACAATTTTTTACATATAACAGATGTAGCTGATAGGCTGTTACAAATTACATTAACAGGTCTTTTGAGTGATCCAGGTTTGGGTGTAAGTTAGTCAGTGTTCTACTTCTATGACGAACCCTGTGTTGTATATTGCATTATACAATTTGTCATGATAATGTTATTTATTGTCATGTTCTCCAGCTCTAGTTTAAAAGTGTTCGTTGCTGTAATCTGTGGTTTTCCAGATTATTTGCTGCAACACTTTGCTGTTAGTTGTGCGGCACTGGAGGTTCTACTTTCAGCTATACCCTAAACCACAGGCCGTCAATCTGTCAGTGCTAATCAGTATATTGCTCTTGCTTGACAGAAATTAATAATGAACCACCTCCAGGAATCATGGTAATTCCTCTGTTATATTATTGAGATTTGTAGTTGGTCTGTCCAGCCTCTTGTGATGTCATAAAACAGATGATTGTGAAAATTAGTGGTATTTATTAAAGTATGGATTTTTTGTCAGAAAATGTATTTCTTATCTGTATGTATGGACTGATTTAAGTGCAGGTTAAAGCACTTTTCATCTGTTTACCTCTGACTGATGACTACTGGTGGGACCATCTACGTTCCAAGCAGCCAATGCATAAGTTTTTGCTGACATAGCTTGGTGCTTTTTTAACATCAGCAGTTTAAGCCCCTGGCAAGCATCCAGAGTCTTGACCTCCCCAAGGAAAGTCTATTGGAAATATTCTATTAAATAAAATATACCAGCAACATATGAGCCGGTGGGGCATCTGGGCTATTAATAATAAAAGAACCCTTTGCCTTCAGTCGTTTGAGTGGTCAGTGGAGCAGAACTCCAGTCACTCTATACAGGTATAGCATACACTCGTATGTTTAGAAAGCCTTGCAGTCATCTTAGCGTGAATGTTCCTTGCATTCATTATGTACTTCATACAATATAATGAAGTTAATAGATAACATTAGCTGGTAAACATTTTCGCAGCTGGGAGTGACAAGTAACATTAAGTGGACTCAATAATGTCCTGCGGGTTTGTCAACCACCAGCAGGTGACTCGCTTTAAAGTGCATCTGATGAATTTAGTTTGTTGTATTATAGAAATTGAATTATGAATTTATAAATGTTTCTATGCCTCTAATAACTACATGGTATTATTAATGTTTAACAACTTTGTTATAAAAAAACTTAAAATATTGAATAATTAATCTGGATTTATTCATAATGTGTATTCAATATTTACATATGCTCAATATTCAGTACTAATATACTGATATAAAAATACAAATATAAACAAACACTTTCTATTGTAACACCATACCAGCTCTTCACTTCACCAAAGTCTCTGACGCATAAAAAGGTAACACTAAAGTAAAAATGTCATTTGTTGGTCAGTAATTGTGGAAATAAACTGTCAGTCATTTTTGCGCTATAACTAGCGTTGGTTATCATTACTCCGCAAACCTTCACGCAGCGAACATTGATGTGTTTATGTGGTACATGTTAGAAATCCCACAGGAAGTCTCAGTAAAGCATCAATGATTGCAGCAAATGATGAGGTTTCCAGTGTTCAGTTCATGCCAATAGCCTGATTCGGTCTCTGTTGTATAAGTTAATAAACAAAAATCTGTGAATATGATAAGTGATTTCACACTTTTGAACAGTTTTGAACAGAGCAAAAGTGAAAAAACATAGAATTTTTCTTTCGTATTCATCACTAGAGTTTATTCATGTACTCTAGTTGGCTCTGCTCATGGCTGTTGGAGCATGCTGTGTTGTGTGTTGGGATCAGGCCTCCTCAGAGGAATTCTATTAGCCCGGGTGTGTGTTGGGCACCTGATGCTTGCGATAGAACTGGAGCTCTTTTTGCCTTTACAAAACTCTCGCGCACCAAACACATTTACTCAGGCTTAGTTATGCTATTGCTGTGTAAGTACTTTCTGCTGAATGAAGAAGTGTAGCAAATGCCTTCGAAGCAGAATGCCGGCCACACAATGGAAGCACTCGGAGGATTAGCATAAAGACAATGAGTAATGCTGGAGTGTCTGCTCCCAGATAGTGATGCGTTAGTGTGGGCTCACTATACTACGCCGAGCTCCTGGGCAACGACTCAAAAATCCAGGCATCGTCAACCCTCTAGACCTGATATTTAGGCTACTTTGTGATATGACTACTTTGCTTAATGCTTGGCCTGGAGAGCGTTGCAGTCTTTTCTCTGCACTAAATAAACCCATGTTTGTTTCCAAACTAGATCAGCTGTTTGGATTATCGACTAGGGCCTGAAAATTCAGCAGTTAATGTCACCACCTAGATTAAACATTTGACTATAGAACCAAATCTTAAAGGGAGAATACCACAATTTTTTCAGCAATTTTCAGCAGTCATTGAAGTCTTACAGAGTGATTCGATAAAACATTGAGAAACTTACTGATCTGCAGCTTATCGATTCCACAGCAGAATCTGCATCCTGCCATATTACATAATAGGGGCTGTCTGACCTCAGCTTTAGCCATCTATTGCTCGGGCATAGGTAATAAGGCAGCTGTGTGCCAGAAAGGTGGGAGTGAGTGGGCTCTCCCAAGCTCTTAGACTACAGTCACGTCCTGTGGATGGACTGGGACTGATTATAAATAATGACCAGAGCACAGTAGGGTTATGAGTTGTGTTACAGCCCTCCCTGGCACTCCCGGCCCCCTCACCCAGCGCAGCTGCTGCCTCCACACTAGAACAGCGGCCCTCTTCCTTTAATCGTGGCCTCTTATTTGTGAGAATATGCACCGACACCCACTGGGTTTTATTGTCCCAGTACAGTTCCACCTCCCGTTTGCATAATTGCCACTCATGTGAAGCCAGTGCGGTGAACCCCTGTGTGAGCATGTCCTTCTCTGTCTTCTTTGTTTCTTTCTCTCTCTCTAACTCTCTCTCTCTCTCTCTCTCTCTCTCTCTGTCATGACTTTCTTCAGCCTGAAGTTCTTCCCTAAAGACTAAGATTTGATGAAATCATTCGTTCAGACACTTTCAAGAACACACCGGCGAAATGAAACCGTAGAAACACTTCCTGTTGCTTTGAACAGGCCTGAGCCTTCATGACTCACAGTAGAGGAGAGAGAAAGCGAAGCCACGAGAGGCACCTGTCAAATAGAAAGGAGGCATTTGCTGAGAAATAGTTTTCTTGCCACGGTCAAATTGCAGTTTGCCGCCTGTGTTTTAAGGTCACACTTTTCATAAAAGCAGCATCCCGTTTCAGCTTAAGGTCCTGTCTGGATTTTCCTCAGCATATGCAGGGGCTGTATGAGAAACTATTACCGTCTGTCTGGCTATTTTTGCTTTTAGTGGATAGATTTTTTTGGTTTGAACTGCCAGATATGCATCAGAGATTTGTGTGTGTGTGTGTTTGTACAGGTATAGGATTCTAGTATTGAGTCTTGAGCCATTTGATTTGGATGTAGATGGAATGTAGTTTTCATTTTATTTTAAAAATCAGAAGTTTTACGCTATTAATCAAATTATTTAACACATATTAATTGTATTGATTTGGCATCCCTTGTGTGTTTACTATTAGCCCCTTAATAATATTTTGTAAACCATGAAATTAATGTTGTGTTTATTATTAGGAATGATTAAATGACTTTATAGGGCACATTAGCTTGTATGTAACAACAAAGCAGCTGAAGAAAGTGGCACTACCTTTCTTTCTCTTTAGCCAGGCTCACCTCCTCCAGATCAGTGTTTAAGCTCAGCTGGGCCCTCTTTTAGGTTAAGAATACCTGCAGTTATGCTGTAGAGTGGGCGGACCACAGTCCGGGTCCGGACCCAGACGTTGTCCAGTGTGAACCCAAACCGATAAACTATTTAATTCTGACAGTGTTTATTTTAAGTGGCGGAGCTTTTCTTGTCTTTACGGTATACAGGCTTTGCAGCGCAGTAAACTTACAGACCATTTGCCAAAAGGCGCTCCTCACCCAATCAGATCTGTGCAAATTCAGGAGTGCAGCAGAGTGCACACAGGTGAGGTACGAAGCAGTAGTCGGAGAAAAACAAATTCAGACAGCCTGCTCTAAAAAGTTTTATTTCATTTTTCTATAAATAAGCACTTTATGATGCACTTTTTTTATTTTGATTAAAAAAATTTTTATTTGAAGTTTTATAAATTATTTATTCAGTTCAGCATTTAAAACAGTACATACTGTTAAAATATTCTGAAAAGTATTTGTAATTTGTCTGTATTTTAGTCGCTGGTGACATAATATGCTAATATACAGGATATGGCACCAAATCATAACACAAGTTAGAAATGATGAGAGAGGTTTCGGTGAGAGTAGCCTCTGAAAACGAACTGTGCTTGTTTCCTATCTGCATGGCAGCACTTTTTTGCAGCTCAAGGATAAGTTTTTGCATACTGCCTCATATAGATATGTTGACATCAGCTTTAAGCACAATCAGCTGTGGATATTTTGCTTACACTGTTTTTTGATAACTCTTTGATCAGTGATTTTTTTGCCCTGCTTTCATTTTTATATCATCTGTTTATTGGATCAGTGGAAATGTCGGTGTCCTGCAAGACCTGCAATAAAAGGGTGATGTTCCTTAGTTGTTGTTTATTAAGATCCAAGGCATCTGATGAGCCTAGCATGTAACTCACATTCATTTATGGTTATCAGGCTAGAGATTCTTCACAAGGCACTATTACAACTTAGTACATATCCATGTACATACCATGTGTGTTTGTTTATGCATCTTTCTGTAGGTGGCGGGAGGGAAGAAATTGTTTGGTGTTTGGTCTGCTCTGATAGACATGCCTCTGGGGTCTTCCTGGAGAGTGCACTGGGGGGGCTGCCTCTCCCCTTTCATCCAGAGTTACTTTCCTCAGCCTTTGCACGTGGCTGGGACGAGCGCCGATGACAGAGGCATCACCTAGTCGCCCGTGTTTGACAAATGGCTTCAGTCAAGCATGATGGACAAAATCCTGCACCAGTGCGTGTGTAACCGTGTGTCCACCCATGCAGGCCAGGGTGTTGGGGGCGGTTGCTATGGCTCTAAGAGGCATCTGCACATCACCATATTCCAGCACTGGTTTCATTTTTCGCTCTGGAGGTGGGAACGAGGGGAGGTGGGTGCCATGGTGCCATGACTTTGTACAGAAGGCACATCCTCCTGAGACTTGTTCTTTTTTTCTTTCTGCTCTTTTTTCAGTTCCACATGGGAGGCATTCAACCTGCGCAGTTGAAGAAAGTGTGTGCATGTTCAACAGTGCTTTGTTCTGAAAATAAAGTAAGCGCAGAAAGAAAGAACAGCTGTGCACGAAGGAGCTTTTGGCATATAAAGGAAAAGAAGTGTCATTCTGAACGTGTCCCATTTCATGAAATGTACATTCGGAGCCGTTTGTTTTAGTGGTTTAAATAAATGATTATACCGGGTGCTGCAATACTGAATGCTCAGATTAATCCATAGTCTTTTGTAAAACTGGGCAATATAAAAAGAATTGCTATGAATATTTTGGAAAAATGCATCCAAAGAATAAGCTGCATGTGTAAGACCTGTGTGTAAATGCTTCAAAAATGGTTGATTGACTCACAGCATCTCTGCTGCTTATGGCATTAATGTGTTTGCTGGTCTGGCCATACTCCTAGACTGATTTATAAAAACAGTCTAGGAGTGAATAAAAAAATAGTGAAGTTGTTTGTATATTCTATCTTTTTGCAGCAATGTTTTGCAGATCGCCTGTTGTTTTATGTATTTTGGGTTTAAATTATGGCCACACAATGGTTTAAAGCTTAGTTCCAAAAGTCAGTCTACCAATCCACACTATGCTGTCTGTTAAACTCTTGGCACTGGCTGGCTGTTGATTGTAGACTCTGAGTAAAAATGTTTGCTGTTTAAATTGTTTTCGAATGAGCATTGCTAATGCAAGTGTAGCAAAACATTAACAATTAGGCCCCATGATTTGTGGACTGAAACAACATTATCAAAAATGTCATCAATAAAAGATCATTAACAGATATGTTCATTACTTCATTTCTTTTCGATACTATGTCAGCAGATAGCAGAAAAAACACTTACAGCTAAAAGCGGGAACAAAAATCAGGACATTTTCTTGAAATGAAGAATAAAGTAGTCAAAACGTCTTCGAAATGGCTACTCACAGAAGATGGCAAAATGTTTCTTTTTAAGTTAATGTAAAAAAAACCAAAAACAAAACAAAAAAAACCCAGTGTATTTCACAATGTAAAAGACAACTGCTGTGCTTGAATTTGTAAAAAAGAAACAAGCTAAAGGTGTGAATAAGCTTTCCTTGGAAGCAAAAATTTCCCTTCAGTCACTGTTATAAGAAGTCATGCTGATTCTGAAGTAGCAGAATGGTCAGTCTAACAAACCCAGCTACTCCCTTAGGACACGTTCTTCATAATGTAGGTGATGTTTTCTGCCATTTTTGTTTAGTGCTGTATGATGATTTGTGGGTGACTGAAGGTCTAAAAGGATACTCTGGAGTCCTTTGATTTCTCAGAAACGGAGGATGCATTTGTTGATCGCTTTCGAAGGATCCTACCCAGAGAGATGGAGAGAGAGGGGCTAATTATGCCCTCTTGGACTTTGTGGTCGCCCCATTAGGGTGTATACACTAAAGGCATTTACTTACAGAGTACGGTTTATTCAGACGACAATAAATTAATGTGAACTTGTGTTCGACTTATGATATACTGCACACCATGCACAACTGTTCGGGCTGTAAAAATTAATATTATTTTACTCTCTTTTTGATTTTTGCAAACTTTCTTTGGCAACATAAACTCAATGATTAATCACAAGTGTCTCTGGCATAGTGACAACCAAGCTGACGAATTGACTGGAGCTGGAACGTTTTCACAAACGCTAAAATGTTTAAAAATGAATCTCCAAAAGCAGCTCTAACTGGTTTACATCCAGTATCAGCTTCTGAATGCTTCAGTCAAGATCTTCACACTACTTCAACTTTTCCAAAATGTACAGTAGCCCTGTGGTACCAGTGTGAGGAGTAAACAGTATTGATTTGCACTTGAAAACATTTTTCCTATGTCTTGTGTGGAGCTGCGTCTCAGAAAGCAGTGTTATGGAAAGTTGAGTTACAGAGATCACAGTTAGCTCCTGAATTTTCCTGTTTCATGAGAAGCCTTCTAAAACATTTCCTGCCCCTGTTTTTCTTCATTCGACACAAACAATTTGAAATTAAAGAAAGATAAAATCCTGTCTTGTAAAGTTTTAGTGTGAAACAATTGTCAGAATATTACTTTGCATTTTTTCGGTAAGTAACATCCTTTAAGAGGTTGGGACATTTTAAAAAATGGTGTTTGGGTACAAATTGGTGATAAACTGAATTAACACATAACTAGAGTCTGTTGTTTGTCAGTGATATCAAAGAGAGGTGTTGTGAAATTCCCTAAATGACATAGACTACATTTCACAGCACAGCCAGACACGTTGTGCCTTCAGAGGTAGACTCTCCTGAGTAAGTGTGGAACGTTTTCATTGAGCATCTGTGTGTGCATAATGAAGTAATGACTGTGGTGCGGGTGGGTGTGTGGCGTTGCCTCCTCCTCACTGCTGCTCGGGGAGAGAGAGAGAGGATGACTGTGGTGGACTCGTCAGAAAGCCTTCACAAGCATGTCTGAGTGAGAGAGGGAGAGAGAGCAGTGTGGCGAGTTGTAATGGTGACTGTGACTGGGAGGTAGATGGGTGTGCTGGGTGTTGGTGTGAGTCGCTTGCTGCAGCACGGGCTCCTCTCTTCCTCTTTGCATAATTAAGAGCTCCTGAATGGTCATGGCTATTTTAATACCTCTGTGCAGGCTGTGCCAGAGCCAGCCGCGGTGTGTGCAGAATTTCAATACACACTCCTTTCCCTCTGTTGCTGGTCATCCATATGCAGAGTGTGCTCTTCCCTAAACAGAGAGAAAGAGAGAGAGAGAGAACAAAAAGGAGCTGCTTGTCTTTCTGCCTTTACACAACCGCTGTAGTTGGTCTCCTCATTTCGATCCTGACTGCACACATACATACGCTTGTGTACACTCGAAAGTACAGGCAGCCTAAGCAGTACTGTTTACTTTCTTGCCGAGAACACAGAGCTCTAACGGCTGACTCCCCTCAGGAAATGTTGGAGTGCACTATAGATGTAACCTATGGGAAAACAACACGATTGGCTAGAACACTGCACTGAGATCTCGTCAGCTGAGCTTCCTGCTCACTGTAACCCTACAGAAACACAACCCGCCCACAGAAAGGTCCTTATGTACTTTCCAGTGCAGTCGCCTCACGAGATGTGTGTAAAAGCAGCCTACATAACACCATTTCATTTGCCTCTGCAAAAGCCAGGTTTGTGCTAATGCTAGGCCTGTGTAATGTGTTCACATGTAGTTAGTAAGCAGATAATCAGTGGTGATATTCACTGTGTTAGGAGTAAAAAAATAGTTTTTATTTCAAATTTAATAATAGTATTCAATTTTTTATTGTGATTTTTTTATTTATTTTTGGAGTCTGTATATATTTTTCGAGTCACTCACTCTGATCTCACTGGTCGACTACCAGAGCAACATTCTGGTGTTGGTCTTGTCGGATTAGTTAGAGACAGAGTACAATCCTGAAAGTCAGGTAGAACACGTTGGTAGACCTGATTTACTTTCGCATGCTAGAATGAAGCAGGATGTTTTAGCATCAGCTACATATCGCACTTAAGATAAAGAGAAAAAACATACATTTATAACAGGTCCCCTTTAAACAATAATTAAGGAGAAGTGTCATGCCTTCTGAGAAACAATTCTCAGCATTCTCAGGTCCTATGTCAAATCACAATCAGGTTATAAGGACCCAGCTGTGTTCTGCTCATGATACTCCACTTGTGGTGTCTTTGGCTGCACTTACACTGTTTCAGAGATGCCTCTGTGACATTTTAGCTTTTATTCGTTTTCTTTTTGAAACAATGTATCAATTGTATGTGACTGATAGCAAATCGATTTAAAAACGTTTGTGTCTCTGGTTTTAAAAAGGACTTTACCGAACCAGCATGCGTTACCAGGGACATCATAAATAGTCATTAATGACTGCCTTAAGAAAAAAAAAATAGAACAAGATCATCTTTGTGCCCTGGAACATAATATTTGGCCTTGAAAGGGTTAAATGTTTGGACCACTATGTGTGTTACTGGCATAATCGAAAAGATTGTCAATTAAAATCGAATTAAAAACAGTTTCTGTATTAAAGATGGTTTGTTAAGGGTGGGCATGGACGGCTGGTGCTGTAATGGTTTATTAAGTGTTTTTGCACGCAAACTAATTGCCCTAAGACAATTGCCCCATGTGCTATTTTTATTGTCCATGGAAGGAGATAACTCTGGAGTCCAGCCTCTTGTTTAGCATAGTGCTGATACTGGGGCTGTATTTGCCAGACTGAATGAGAAGGTTGATTAGACTATAGTTCAAAGCAAAAATCTACTGAAATTAGTTTTAGTCTTTCCACCATCCTAAATATAATCAATCAATAAAGACCTGTTATGTATCATTTCCTGCAGTAACATCTCCACATGTCTATAAATGCCCCAAATACTGCATCAGCAAATCACAGATCACAGAATGTAAAAGCGACCAAACGTTGTGTCATTGCAAAAGTACATGTCTGTTGTGGCTGGTGGGGTTAATCAGTGGTAACAAGACATTAATGTAAGTCTCATCTCATCTGCATTCTCACAATCTTTACCTAAAACAGCTTAAGAGAACTAGACATGCATAGTAAGATTCCAGAACTCAATCATCAATCAGTGTCAACATCACACTGGACATTTTATTCTTCACCTAACTGTCTACCTTGGACAGATGAGTGAAAGCTAACTTTGGCATGTTGTGATGCTGAAAGTGTTTCCTGTTTCTTTATGTGCTGGCTCAGCCCTTCAGTCTCCTTTCTCCCTCATGATGACATTCCCTGTTGCTATTAACAAGAACTATAAAACACACAAATTTTTTATTTTTTTTCTTTGAGGACGCTTTATAAAACACGGGGAAAATTGTAAAATGTGATTCTTCTCTGAATTGTCTGTCTCTTTGCAGGCCCAGGGGAGATTTAAGTATTAGATATCTCTGTTGGCCTCAGAGACTGACTCCACCACACTGATGGTCACTGGAGATGCTGCTCTGCATTGCATGACAACTCTTCATTGGAGACCCCCAGGATCCACAGTCTCCCACACCAAATAATGATTGACAGGTTCTGTAGGAGGACCCCTACCTCTCCTCTTAAACACTGCAGTACTTGTATATTCTCTCAGTGGTACACTCTATAGGTAAGATAGTGGGAGGATGGAGGAATCTGAAGAGTTGGAAATTGGAAGGACAGTTTAGTGTTTAGGAGATTTCATGCATGAGCGTGTTTCAGATCTCATCTTTCTAAGAAGTTTTTATTTTATGAAGTTGCTTTCCATCAGTTTATGTATTTCACTGATGTCAGCGTTGCGTTTTACAGCATACTCAAAGTGGCACACATTCAATTAAGCCGCTTAGAGTGTTACAGTAAACATATCAATCATATATAATTAGTGAGCTTGACGCAGACCAGTCGCACAATGCACAAGGTTGATTAACAGGCAGTGATGCATTTCAGCAGGGGTGCTGATTATAGAAAAAAGATTCACAGAGACATATTCTGCACAGTTTTTCAGGAATTTGGACTTCTAAAATGCGCATGTTCCTCTGGAGAGATTGTAGGTGCAATGGGAGATGCACTTTACTTTTTGTGATGTAACAGATAGAGTCCATTTTTAGGTTTTGGAATCCTTTTGATAGTGTATGCACAGCTCCGACACTCCTTCTGTATTGTTTTGACTGCTTCTTAGCATTGCACTCTCCGTTTTTGTTCAGTTTCTGGGGCAAAAACATCCTCTTTTTTACCCTACTCCTCTTCCAGCCCCACTGTATTTTGATGGCCCAGTTTGGGGAGGGTTTAGCCAGAGCTGCTCCCTTTTACTACTGCATCATAGCATGGTGGGAATCCTCCTCACAGCTCTCGAGCAGAACACTTTGGGGAAACGAGAATCAACTGGCTGTGCAGTTCACTGAGACCATATTGCAGCCCCAGAGGCGGGCGTTATACCCTCCTCCATCACACTTCCCTTCTTATGTAGCTAGTGCCTCATAATACTACTACATGTCTATCTTCCACATGAGAACTAATAGAGCAGTGAGGCTGTGTGACGTGGTCCTGATTGTTTAGACTGCCCTTCATTTGGCTAATGGAGGACTGCGTTAGTGGTCTAATTTGTGCAGATTGATGTAGAGCCTGGAGGAGGTGGCAGGCAGGGATCAGTGGGCCTTATTTAGCCCCGATCGGCATGACTACTCTGGGGGCTGTGGTGGCCGTCTGGCTACTCATCACCTGCTGCTGAGTTCAAGAGTTCTCCTTTGCCTCTGTTTCTTAATGACACTCTGGACAGAAAAAATTAGACGCATGTTTACATAAATTTTATAACCATCTCTTGCTATAAAAGACCCTGATGGTGATCCATTCCACAACGTCTCTAACCACTTCCCTTATATTCCCTACACACGTCATTATCAAAGACGGATATTTAACATTCCTGCAGATTCCTGTTCAGTAACAAACCGTTGTTCACTACATTCCCTATGTTTGGAATCACCCATAATATGAATACCCTGTGCAGTCCACTTTGCAGGGAACTGTGAGGGCAATTGAAATGCACCTACTGTTTTTAGTTTTAGGTCCCAGCTCAGATTTAAACACAAGCTCTCCTCACACGTTAGCCAACTAATCAAACCAGAGGGAGCACTTCAATACTTGGTTCATGTGTGTAAAAACATAAAGAACCTGGACTGACCAGAGGTCAGAGAATGGGATTGAGAACACAGACTTTAAAGTGGAATTCATACAGATTTTCAGATCTGCACTGTTTGGACCCCTTTATTCCTGCTAAGTAGACTAATATAGTCTGCTTTCTGCTACAGCAGAGAATAATTTCTAATACTGGTATATTCACTGATTCATATTACACCAACTGGTCGTATTGTTGTATTGTCTGGCTAAGCACTAAAGCCAGCATCTGCGGCTATTTAGTCAGTGAGAGTGAGCTTCTGCGAGCCATCAGAAAGCAGCGTTTGTGTTTGATTTTTAATTTTGTATGTGTTTTCTACCCTCTACTTCTTTCTGTGAAGTCTTTTGGCCTTTCTTTGCTATTTGGTTGTCGCCCAATTTGGTTTACTGTCTTTGTATTTTATGTAGTTTTCTGAAACCATGTTCTTCCCCACCATTTAGCAGGCACTCCACCCACTCTGAGCATAAGATTGGAACTCTGGAACCTTAATGAGCACTCCCATTTGCAGTGCCCATTTCCAGGGATTAACGGACCATAAATCGTGAAAACACTCAGCAAGGAGAAGCTTATTATTGTTGCTTCTTTTGTATTAAACACAGAGCTAGTACACGTACATGTAAACATATATGTGAAGGATAGCTAATAAGTTCACGTAGAGTATGACTACACCTTGTTGATTTGAGTAATTCTCTGAATTCATGCTTCCTCCTTCATGCTTTGGAAAATTTTATATAAGCTTGACCCTCATGAGTCACAAGGCTAAAGTTGCACCTACTGCTCCATTCCTGCTTAAACTTCTAACATGAGCATTAGCAAACCTATGCATATGGTTTTCATACTGTGACAGTTTTCCTACAATTATATTTAAAACATTGCAATATAACACAGTATATTGATCTCCTGTGTCATGATATGTATTGTGTTGCCAGGTTCTTGACAGTACACAGCCCTAGTGAAAGCAAGGAAACTAGCAAGAGAAAGTAAACCCACAAGCAAAACCCAGCAAGCAATAGCTGACCCAGCGAGTTAAAGCAAACTAACAAACAGAAGCAGTGAGTGAATGCAAAGTAGCGAGTAATAAGTATAACTCCATCATTACCTGTAACGCTAAGATAGTGAGTGCTGGCCTACTAGTATGTGAAAGTGAGTGAACGTGAACTTATGAGTGTGAACTAGCAAATAAAAACAAAGCCAAAGGAAGTGGAATGAAGTAGCGAGTGAAAATTAAGTAGTGTGTGAAAGTAAGGTAGCGATTGAAAATTAAATAGTGTGTGAAAGTAAGATAGCAAGTGAAAATTAAGTAGTGTGTGTAAGTGAAGTAGCAAGTAAAAATTAAGTAGTGTGTGTAAGTGAAGTAGCGAGTGAAAATTAAGTAGTGTGTGAAAGTAAGGTAGCAAGTGAAAATTAAGTAGTGTGTGGAAGTGAAGTAGCGAGTGAAAATTAAGTAGTGTGTGGAAGTGAAGTAGCGAGTGAAAGTTAAGTAGTGTGTGAAAGTGAAGCAGCGAGTGAACATTAAGTAGTGTGTGAAAGTAAGGTAGCGAGTGAAAATTAAGTAGTGTGTGAAAGTAAGGTAGCGAGTTAAAATTAAGTAGTGTGTGGAAGTGAAGTAGCGGGTGAAAATTAAGTAGTCTGTGGAAGTGAAGTAGCGAGTGAAAATTAAGTAGTGTGTGGAAGTGAAATAGCGGGTGAAAATTAAGTAGTGTGTGAAAGTAAGGTAGCGAATGAAAATTAAGTAGTGTGTGGAAGTGAAGTAGCGAGTGAAAATTAAGTAGTGTGTGGAAGTGAAATAGCGGGTGAAAATTAAGTAGTGTGTGAAAGTGAAGTAGCGTGAAAGTTAAGTAGTGTGTGTAAGTGAAGTAGCGAATAAAAATTAAGTAGTGTGTTAAAGTAAGGTAGCGAGTGAAAATTAAGTAGTGTGTGAAAGTGAAGTAGCGTGAAAATTAAGTAGTGTGTGGAAGTGAAATAGCGGGTGAAAGTTAAGTAGTGTGTGAAAGTGAAGTAGCGTGAAAGTTAAGTAGTGTGTGAAAGTGAAGTAGAGAGTGAAAATTAAGTAGTGTGTGGAAGTGAAGTAGCAAGTGAAAATTAAGTAGTGTGGAAGTGAAGTAGCTGGTGAAAATTAAGTAGTGTGTGGAAGTGAAGTAGCGAGTGAAAATTAAGTAGTGTGTTAAAGTGAAGTAGCGTGAAAGTTAAGTAGTGTGTGCAAGTGAAGTAGAGAGTGAAAATTAAGTAGTGTGTGGAAGTGAAGTAGCAAGTGAAAATTAAGTAGTCTGTGGAAGTGAAGTAGCGAGTGAAAATTAAGTAGTGTGTGGAAGTGAAGTAGCGAGTGAAAATTAAGTAGTGTGTGCAAGTGAAGTAGCGGGTGAAATTTAAGTAGTGTGTGAAAGTGAAGTAGCGTGAAAATTAAGTAGTGTGTTAAAGTGAAGTATCGGGTGAAAATTAAGTAGTGTGTGCAAGTGCAGTAGCGGGTGAAAATTAAGTAGAGTGTGGAAGTGAAATAGCGGGTGAAAATTAAGTATTGTGTGAAACTGAAGTAGCGAGTGAAAATTAAGAAGTGTGTGAAAGTAAAGTAGCGAGTGAAAATTAAGTAGTGTGTGAAAGTGAAGTAGCGTGAAAATTAAGTAGTGTGTGAAAAAGAAGTAGCGAGTGAAAATTAAGTAGTGTGTTAAAGTAAGGTAGCGAGTGAAAATTAAGCAGTGTGTGCAAGTAAGGTAGCGAGTGAAAATTAAGTAGTCTGTGGAAGTGAAGTAGCGGGTGAAAATTAAGTAGTGTGTGAAAGTAAGGTAGCAAGTGAAAATTAAGTAGTGTGTGGAAGTAAGGTAGCGAGTGAAAATTAAGTAGTGTGTGGAAGTAAGGTAGCGAGTGAAAATTAAGTAGTGTGTGGAAGGGAAGTAGCGAGTGAAAATTAAGTAGTGTGTGGAAGTGAAGTACCGAGTGAAAATTAAGTAGTGTGTGGAAGTGAAGTAGCGGGTGAAAATTAAGTAGTGTGTGGAATTGACACAGCGGGTAAAAATTAAGTAGTGTGTGTAAGTGAAATAGCGGGTAAAAATTAAGTAGTGTGTGGAAGTGAAGTAGCGGGTGAAAATTAAGTAGTGTGTGAAAGTGAAGTAACGTGAAAGTTAAGTAGTGTGTGAAAGTGAAGCAGCGAGTGAAAATTAAGTAGTGTGTGGAAGTAAAGTAGCGGGTGAAAATTAAGTAGTGTGTGAAAGTGAAGCAGCGAGTGAAAATTAAGTAGTGTGTGGAAGTGAAGTAGCGGGTGAAAATTAAGTAGTGTGTGAAAGTGAAGTAGCGTGAAAGTTAAGTAGTGTGTGAAAGTGAAGCAGCGAGTGAAAATTAAGTAGTGTGTGGAAGTGATGTAGCGAGTGAAAATTGAGTGTGGAAGTGATGTAGCGAGTGAAAATTAAGTAGTGTGTGAAAGTGAAGTAGCGTGAAAGTTAAGTAGTGTGTGAAAGTAAAGTAGCGAGTGAAAATTAAGTAGAGTGTGGAAGTGAAGTAGCGTGAAAATTACGTAGTGTGTGAAAGTGAAGTAGCGAGTGAAAATTAATTAGTGTGTGGAAGTGAAGTAGCGAGTAAAAATTAAGTAGTGTGTAAGTGAAGTAGCGAGTGAAAATTAAGTAGTGTGTTAAAGTAAGGTAGCCAGTGAAAATTAAGTAGTGTGTGAAAGTAAGGTAGCGAGTGAAAATTAAGTAGTGTGTGAAAGTAAGGTAGCGAGTGAAAATTAAGTAGTGTGTGGAAGAGACACAGCGGGTGAAAATTAAGTAGTGTGTGGAAGTAAAATAGCGGGTAAAAATTAAGTAGTGTGTGGAAGTGAAATAGCGGGTAAAAATTAAGTAGTGTGTGGAAGTGAAATAGCGGGTGAAAATTAAGTAGTGTGTGGAAGTGAAATAGCGGGTAAAAATTAAGTAGTGTGTGGAAGTAAGGTAGCGAGTGAAAATTAAGTAGTGTGTGGAAGTAAGGTAGCGAGTGAAAATTAAGTAGTGTGAAAGTGAAGTAGCGAGTGAAAATTAAGTAGTGTGTGAAAGTGAAGTTGCATGAAAATTAAGTAGTGTGTGGAAGTGAAATAGCGGGTGAAAGTTAAGTAGTGTGTGAAAGTGAAGTAGCGGGTGAAAATTAAGAAGTGTGTGAAAGTAAGGTAGCGAGTGAAAATTAAGTAGTGTGTGAAAGTGAAGTAGCGTGAAAATTAAGTAGTGTGTGAAAGTGAAGTAGCGAGTGAAAATTAAGTAGTGTGTTAAAGTAAGGTAGCGAGTGAAAATTAAGTAGTGTGTGAGAGTAAGGTAGCGAGTGAAAATTAAGTAGTCTGTGGAAGTGAAGTAGCGGGTGAAAATTAAGAAGTGTGTGAAAGTAAAGTAGCGAGTGAAAATTAAGTAGTGTGTGAAAGTGAAGTAGCGTGAAAATTAAGTAGTGTGTGAAAGTGAAGTAGCGAGTGAAAATTAAGTAGTGTGTTAAAGTAAGGTAGCTAGTGAAAATTAAGTAGTGTGTTAAAGTAAGGTAGCGAGTGAAAATTAAGTAGTGTGTGCAAGTAAGGTAGCGAGTGAAAATTAAGTAGTCTGTGGAAGTGAAGTAGCGGGTGAAAATTAAGTAGTGTGTGAAAGTAAGGTAGCAAGTGAAAATTAAGTAGTGTGTGGAAGTAAGGTAGCGAGTGAAAATTAAGTAGTGTGTGGAAGTAAGGTAGCGAGTGAAAATTAAGTAGTGTGTGGAAGTGAAGTAGTGAGTGAAAATTAAGCAGTGTGTGGAAGTGAAGTAGCGGGTGAAAATTAAGTAGTGTGTGGAAGTGACACAGCGGGTAAAAATTAAGTAGTGTGTGTAAGTGAAATAGCGGGTAAAAATTAAGTAGTGTGTGGAAGTGAAGTAGCGGGTGAAAATTAAGTAGTGTGTGAAAGTGAAGTAGCGTGAAAGTTAAGTAGTGTGTGAAAGTGAAGCAGCGAGTGAAAATTAAGTAGTGTGTGGAAGTGATGTAGCGAGTGAAAATTGAGTGTGGAAGTGATGTAGCGAGTGAAAATTAAGTAGTGTGTGAAAGTGAAGTAGCGTGAAAGTTAAGTAGTGTGTGAAAGTAAAGTAGCGAGTGAAAATTAAGTAGAGTGTGGAAGTGAAGTAGCGTGAAAATTAAGTAGTGTGTGAAAGTGAAGTAGCGAGTGAAAATTAATTAGTGTGTGGAAGTGAAGTAGCGAGTGAAAATTAAGTAGTGTGTTAAAGTAAGGTAGCCAGTGAAAATTAAGTAGTGTGTGAAAGTAAGGTAGCGAGTGAAAATTAAGTAGTGTGTGGAAGAGACACAGCGGGTGAAAATTAAGTAGTGTGTGGAAGTAAAATAGCGGGTAAAAATTAAGTAGTGTGTGGAAGTGAAATAGCGGGTAAAAATTAAGTAGTGTGTGGAAGTGAAATAGCGGGTGAAAATTAAGTAGTGTGTGAGAGTAAGGTAGCGAGTGAAAATTAAGTAGTGTGTGAAAGTGAAGTAGCATGAAAATTAAGTAGTGTGTGGAAGTGAAATAGCGGGTGAAAGTTAAGTAGTGTGTGAAAGTGAAGTAGCGGGTGAAAATTGAGAAGTGTGTGATAGTAAGGTAGCGAGTGAAAATTAAGTAGTGTGTGAAAGTGAAGTAGCGTGAAAATTAAGTAGTGTGTGAAAGTGAAGTAGCGAGTGAAAATTAAGTAGTGTGTTAAAGTAAGGTAGCGAGTGAAAATTAAGTAGTGTGTGAGAGTAAGGTAGCGAGTGAAAATTAAGTAGTCTGTGGAAGTGAAGTAGCGGGTGAAAATTAAGTAGTGTGTGAAAGTAAGGTAGCAAGTGAAAATTAAGTAGTGTGTGGAAGTAAGGTAGCGAGTGAAAATTAAGTAGTGTGTGGAAGTAAGGTAGCGAGTGAAAATTAAGTAGTGTGTGGAAGTGAAGTAGTGAGTGAAAATTAAGCAGTGTGTGGAAGTGAAGTAGCGGGTGAAAATTAAGTAGTGTGTGGAAGTGACACAGCGGGTAAAAATTAAGTAGTGTGTGTAAGTGAAATAGCGGGTAAAAATTAAGTAGTGTGTGGAAGTGAAGTAGCGGGTGAAAATTAAGTAGTGTGTGAAAGTGAAGTAGCGTGAAAGTTAAGTAGTGTGTGAAAGTGAAGCAGCGAGTGAAAATTAAGTAGTGTGTGGAAGTGATGTAGCGAGTGAAAATTGAGTGTGGAAGTGATGTAGCGAGTGAAAATTAAGTAGTGTGTGAAAGTGAAGTAGCGTGAAAGTTAAGTAGTGTGTGAAAGTAAAGTAGCGAGTGAAAATTAAGTAGAGTGTGGAAGTGAAGTAGCGTGAAAATTAAGTAGTGTGTGAAAGTGAAGTAGCGAGTGAAAATTAATTAGTGTGTGGAAGTGAAGTAGCGAGTAAAAATTAAGTAGTGTGTAAGTGAAGTAGCGAGTGAAAATTAAGTAGTGTGTTAAAGTAAGGTAGCCAGTGAAAATTAAGTAGTGTGTGAAAGTAAGGTAGCGAGTGAAAATTAAGTAGTGTGTGAAAGTAAGGTAGCAAGTGAAAATTAAGTAGTGTGTGGAAGAGACACAGCGGGTGAAAATTAAGTAGTGTGTGGAAGTAAAATAGCGGGTAAAAATTAAGTAGTGTGTGGAAGTGAAATAGCGGGTAAAAATTAAGTAGTGTGTGGAAGTGAAATAGCGGGTGAAAATTAAGTAGTGTGTGAGAGTAAGGTAGCGAGTGAAAATTAAGTAGTGTGTGAAAGTGAAGTAGCATGAAAATTAAGTAGTGTGTGGAAGTGAAATAGCGGGTGAAAGTTAAGTAGTGTGTGAAAGTGAAGTAGCGGGTGAAAATTGAGAAGTGTGTGATAGTAAGGTAGCGAGTGAAAATTAAGTAGTGTGTGAAAGTGAAGTAGCGTGAAAATTAAGTAGTGTGTGAAAGTGAAGTAGCGAGTGAAAATTAAGTAGTGTGTTAAAGTAAGGTAGCGAGTGAAAATTAAGTAGTGTGTGAGAGTAAGGTAGCGAGTGAAAATTAAGTAGTCTGTGGAAGTGAAGTAGCGGGTGAAAATTAAGTAGTGTGTGAAAGTAAGGTAGCAAGTGAAAATTAAGTAGTGTGTGGAAGTAAGGTAGCGAGTGAAAATTAAGTAGTGTGTGGAAGTAAGGTAGCGAGTGAAAATTAAGTAGTGTGTGGAAGTGAAGTACCGAGTGAAAATAAGTAGTGTGTGGAAGTAAGGTAGCGAGTGAAAATTAAGTAGTGTGTGGAAGTGAAGTACCGAGTGAAAATTAAGTAGTGTGTGGAAGTGAAGTAGCGAGTGAAAATTAAGTAGTGTGTGCAAGTGCAGTAGCGGGTGAAAATTAAGTAGAGTGTGGAAGTGAAGTAGCGGGTGAAAATTAAGTAGTGTGTGAAAGTGAAGTAGCGAGTAAAAATTAAGAAGTGTGTGAAAGTAAAGTAGCGAGTGAAAATTAAGTAGTGTGTGAAAGTGAAGTAGCGTGAAAATTAAGTAGTGTGTGAAAGTGAAGTAGCGAGTGAAAATTAAGTAGAGTGTGGAAGTGAAGTAGCGGGTGAAAAGTAAGTAGTCTGTGGAAGTGAAGTAGCGGGTGAAAATTAAGTAGAGTGTGGAAGTGAAGTAGCGGGTGAAAATTAAGTAGTGTGTGAAAGTGAAGTAGCGAGTGAAAATTAAGAAGTGTGTGAAAGTGAAGTAGTGTGAAAATTAAGTAGTGTGTGAAAGTGAAGTAGCGAGTGAAAATTAAGTAGTGTGTGAAAGTAAGATAGCGAGTGAAAATTAAGTAGTGTGTGGAAGTGAAGTAGCGGGTGAAAATTAAGTAGTGTGTGAAAGTATGGTAGCAAGTGAAAATTAAGTAGTGTGTGGAAGTAAGGTAGCGGGTGAAAATTAAGTAGTGTGTGAAAGTAAGGTAGCAAGTGAAAATTAAGTAGTGTGTGGAAGTAAGGTAGCGAGTGAAAATTAAGTAGTGTGTGGAAGTAAGGTAGCGAGTGAAAATTAAGTAGTGTGTGGAAGTGAAGTACAGAGTGAAAATTAAGTAGTGTGAGGAAGTGAAGTAGCGGGTGAAAATTAACTAGTGTGTGGAAGTGACACAGCGGGTAAAAATTAAGTAGTGTGTGGAAGTGAAATAGCGGGTAAAAATTAAGTAGTGTTTGGAAGTGAAATAGCGGGTGAAATTTAAGTAGTGTGTGTAAGTGAAATAGCGGGTAAAAATTAAGTAGTGTGTGGAAGTGAAGTAGCGGGTGAAAATTAAGTAGTGTGTGAAAGTGAAGTAGCGTGAAAGTTAAGTAGTGTGTGAATGTGAAGTAGCGAGTGAAAATTAAGTAGTGTGTGGAAGTGAAGTAGCGAGTGAAAATTAAGTAGTCTGTGGAAGTGAAGTAGCGGGTGAAAATTAAGTAGTGTGTGAAAGTAAGGTAGCAAGTGAAAATTAAGTAGTGTGTGGAAGTAAGGTAGCGAGTGAAAATTAAGTAGTGTGTGGAAGTAAGGTAGCGAGTGAAAATTAAGTAGTGTGTGGAAGTGAAGTACCGAGTGAAAATTAAGTAGTGTGAGGAAGTGAAGTAGCGGGTGAAAATTAAGTAGTGTGTGGAAGTGACACAGCGGGTAAAAATTAAGTAGTGTGTGGAAGTGAAATAGCGGGTAAAAATTAAGTAGTGTTTGGAAGTGAAATAGCGGGTGAAATTTAAGTAATGTGTGTAAGTGAAATAGCGGGTAAAAATTAAGTAGTGTGTGGAAGTGAAGTAGCGGGTGAAAATTAAGTAGTGTGTGGAAGTGAAGTACAGAGTGAAAATTAAGTAGTGTGTGGAAGTAAGGTAGCGAGTGAAAATTAAGTAGTGTGTGGAAGTAAGGTAGCGAGTGAAAATTAAGTAGTGTGTGGAAGTGAAGTACAGAGTGAAAATTAAGTAGTGTGAGGAAGTGAAGTAGCGGGTGAAAATTAAGTAGTGTGTGGAAGTGACACAGCGGGTAAAAATTAAGTAGTGTGTGGAAGTGAAATAGCGGGTAAAAATTAAGTAGTGTTTGGAAGTGAAATAGCGGGTGAAATTTAAGCAGTGTGTGTAAGTGAAATAGCGGGTAAAAATTAAGTAGTGTGTGGAAGTGAAGTAGCGGGTGAAAATTAAGTAGTGTGTGAAAGTGAAGTAGCGTGAAAGTTAAGTAGTGTGTGAATGTGAAGTAGCGAGTGAAAATTAAGTAGTGTGTGGAAGTGAAGTAGCGAGTGAAAATTAAGTAGTGTGTGGAAGTGAAGTAGCGAGTGACAATTAAGTAGAGTGTGGAAGTGAAGTAGCGTGAAAATTAAGTAGTGTGTGAAAGTGAAGTAGCGAGTGAAAATTAATTAGTGTGTGGAAGTGAAGTAGCGAGTGACAATTAAGTAGAGTGTGGAAGTGAAGTAGCGTGAAAATTAAGTAGTGTGTGAAAGTGAAGTAGCGAGTGAAAATTAATTAGTGTGTGGAAGTGAAGTAGCGAGTAAAAATTAAGTAGTGTGTAAGTGAAGTAGCGAGTGAAAATTTAGTAGTGTGTTAAAGTAAGGTAGCCAGTGAAAATTAAGTAGTGTGTGAAAGTAAGGTAGCGAGTGAAAATTAAGTAGTGTGTGAAAGTAAGGTAGCGAGTGAAAATTAAGTAGTGTGTGGAAGAGACACAGCGGGTGAAAATTAAGTAGTGTGTGGAAGTAAAATAGCGGGTAAAAATTAAGTAGTGTGTGGAAGTGAAATAGCGGGTAAAAATTAAGTAGTGTGTGGAAGTGAAATAGCGGGTGAAAATTAAGTAGTGTGTGAGAGTAAGGTAGCGAGTGAAAATTAAGTAGTGTGTGAAAGTGAAGTAGCATGAAAATTAAGTAGTGTGTGGAAGTGAAATAGCGGGTGAAAGTTAAGTAGTGTGTGAAAGTGAAGTAGCGGGTGAAAATTAAGTAGTGTGTGGAAGTGACACAGCGGGTAAAAATTAAGTAGTGTGTGGAAGTGAAATAGCGGGTAAAAATTAAGTAGTGTTTGGAAGTGAAATAGCGGGTGAAATTTAAGCAGTGTGTGTAAGTGAAATAGCGGGTAAAAATTAAGTAGTGTGTGGAAGTGAAGTAGCGGGTGAAAATTAAGTAGTGTGTGAAAGTGAAGTAGCGTGAAAGTTAAGTAGTGTGTGAATGTGAAGTAGCGAGTGAAAATTAAGTAGTGTGTGGAAGTGAAGTAGCGAGTGAAAATTAAGTAGTGTGTGGAAGTGAAGTAGCGAGTGACAATTAAGTAGTGTGTGGAAGTGAAGTAGCGAGTGAAAATTAAGTAGTGTGTGCAAGTGAAGTAGCGCGTGAAAGTTAAGTAGTGTGTTGAAGTGAAGTAGCGAGTGAAAATTAAGTAGTGTGTGGAAGTGAAGTACCGAGTGAAAATTAAGTAGTGTGTGGAAGTGAAGTTGCGGGTGAAAATTAAGTAGTGTGTGGAAGTGACACAGCGGGTAAAAATTAAGTAGTGTGTGGAAGTGAAATAGCGGGTGAAAATTAAGTAGTGTGTGGAAGTGAAATAGCGGGTGAAAATTAAGTAGTGTGTGGAAGTGAAATAGCGGGTGAAAATTAAGTAGTGTGTGGGAGTGAAATAGCGGGTGAAAATTAAGTAGTGTGTGGGAGTGAAATAGCGGGTGAAAATTAAGTAGTGTGTGGAAGTGAAGTAACGAATGGAAGTGAAGTAGCGGGTGAAAATGAAGTAGTGAGTGAAAGTGACTCGTAAGTGAGAATTAGAATATTAAGCCACACCCAGACATTTATCATAAATTAAGTCTTTTCTTATTTACAACTTTTACTAAATGTTTAATACAATCTGTCAAATCTGGCCTTATACTAAGATTTCAAATATTTTACCGCATGTTTCCTGGAATTTTAAAGAAGACCTCATTCCCTCTCCCATTCTTACTGGAACGGCTGTGACTGACCCAGGTGTGGACTTTCATTATATAGGGAGATTTGTGATTGAGTGAAAAGAAGTTCAGGTGGAAAAAGAATTGCTTGGATGGCTAAGAAGTGCTAGAACAGAATGGCCTGTAAGCATTAGCTATTGGTGCAGAGGCCTACAGATCCCCTGAAGTCCTCCTCCTTAGATCAATAAGCGCTAAGCTCACTGCTTGACAAATGCAGTGGTCGTTTAGAAGTTGGTTTCATAAATCTAGCACATAATGATCCCTGCCATAGCCTCTGCACAATCTGCTGTGCTCTTTAGAGGATAATGGTTTAATAAACCCTCACTGTTTATTATAATGCAGATACCCAGCTCATACAGTATCAAGGTGAAGTTTAATCTACAAGACTGTGAGCTGCTGAAGAACAGTTTAGACCAACACTTCATCTGAAATTTAGATTATGTTAATATATGATCACTACTTAAGACTAGTTATAGTAATTTATTTAATTTTTAAGCTAAATTACCTTTTCAACATTTAATTATTAGTAGCAGTTTTACCTGTTTCTTTTAGGGCTGGAGAGCCCAACCCAGCCTTTAGCAACAGTAAGTGCTGGCTCTGTCATTGCTCCCACAGCAAGAGGAATTTTATAATTAAAACTATTGTAGCACTTTGCCAGCCGCTCACTTGCAAACAACTTTGCTTATTCTAAGAAATCACTGGAATAAAAGAATAATAAAATAAACATTTCAGTAAAGTTTGAATATAACAAGAGATAAACGCTGATATTGATGTTAATTTATGACAAGGGTGCCGTGGGGGGACAAAGTGCAGTGTTTTTGTTTAGAGAGTGTTTTTTTTGTTTTTTTTTAACTTTCCGCTATTTTTGTAACCAAAGTTACAACTAAAGTAAAAATAGAAATTGAGTAAATGATACATAGTACAGAAATATGTATGTTTGAAGATCATTGAATGCATTGAACGTCATTGAAGGCTAAATTTCACACTTTGGGCAAGCCTGTTTTAAGAAATCTTCAGACTACAGCATAAGGTTTCACACATCACAGCTCTGTATCTTCAACACTTAAAATTAGGCTACTCTAAGCAGCTACAGACAAAGTGTTATAGGAAGTTCTTTCTCACTAGATTAGTACTACAACCACAAATTTTACTTACTTTTATTGTGTTTTTCTGTTTGATAGATTAAGCTACAACTTAAATGCCAGTGTTTTTCAGACAGTTGGCCAGTCACAGCTACCAGTGTTATATATGTTAACTAATTAAGATCTTATGTCCCTTAATTTCTGGTCACTGACATTGGATAAATCACACATCAGAGTCATCAATCAGCAGAACTTTTGGTTGAAATCTCAGACCATAGTTAGATATGTGACTTCATGTTTACTTGCTGGCAGTCTGAGCACATCACTGAATTACAGTCATTGCCAAGTTTTACAGTTCACTGTCATGGCATGTAAGGTAATGAAAACATGCTTGATTATGTGTTAAAGAGGAACACATGAAAATCCATGAGTAGAAGCTTAATCTTTGCCAGATAATTACAGTTATTTCTCAGCTGGTTATTTGAATATTTACTGTTACAGCACGGGCCTAAGGTAAGGTATACATTCTATGTACATCGGGAACAAAACTGATAGCTCTCCATATGAAAGCTCCTGTGTTATGCCCCCTATGAAGCATAATGGATTTGGCTTTAATAGAATTAAACCCCAGTTCGCTGTCTGTGCCAGGAACCAGTAGCTGGATTCCCTGAAGACTGTTCTCAATCAATTCTGCTCCAGTGATGCTTCTCCATTCTCAGTGGCTTATTCGATTTCACTCAGTGGCGCGAGCTTAATGTCGCTGATTTTTGTTATTACTTAAAGACGCCATTGTCTCTTTTTCTGCATGCCTCTCTCTGTCTTCCCATTTCTCTCACCCCTTGTCTCTCCTATTCTTCCTCATGCACATCTTTTAGGTCTGTAGTTCGTTTTTGGGGAGCAGTAGTCTGTCCCCTTGATGAGAGACTTGATGTGTTTCTTCACTTTGTTTCCCTGTAGCAAGAAGAGCTGAGATGCACCATTAGGTTTAATTAGGAATTCACCAAGCTCCTTCATTAAGTATTATTTCCACTGTCACACAGATGCTGCAATTAGAGTCTGTTTGTGGGAAACAGTACGGCACTGAGTGTGAGTTTTGGTGGAGGAGGGTCAGAGAGGCCTTGAATTTCTAATGTGAAACGTTGCGGTACATCTTCGGTGTCACAAGTGAGTCTGAGTAGGCATGTAGAGACTAGTGACCAAATAAAATTAAAATGGTCACTGTATTGATTTTTGGAACCGGACATCTTGAAAAGTTCAATGCATCTATAAACTATAAAAGGATTATACTATACTATATATGTATCTGTAAATGGCAATGAGTTGGTGAAGCTTTGATTTCAGTGACCCAGTGTTCCAGTACCTGTTTATCAGTCTTACACATCGGCTTGTTGCCATTTTAGCCCATTCCTTCATACAGAACAGCTTCAACTCTGGGACGTTGGTGGGGTTGCTGATATGAACTGCTCACTGTGATTCTTAGCAAATGTAGTGACAAAACAAAATCACATTAATACTGCACCAGAGTTTTGATGGTTTTTTTTTTAATAATTAGGATATATTTGAGCAGTAACTGAAATTTCATTTCTGTTTTATAAGAGATTTCTCACTCACAAGATGGAATACAAAGGAACCTGTTACAGACTTTCTCCTCATTATATTTCCTCAGGATTCTACCCCTGTGTTATTCTTGTCCAAATGTCTATTTACAGATATCTCCTGCTGAGTAATATCCGTGCTGTGGTCGCAATTACATGAAGATTATGAGTCTACAAACTCCTGTCTGTTGCTCTCTATGGGTGCGGGACTGTGTCTGATTGAGTCTGCTGAGGATATGGAGACATGTTCAAAAGGCAGCTCTGGAAGCCAGCAGAGAAAGAGTGAGAGATATCATTAATCTGAATATTCCTCCACCATGGATGACTAATGCAGAATGAACGTACATACAAAGTGTTTAAAGCACACTCCCACATGCGGGCCTCTGTGTTTCTGTGTAAGAGTGTGTATGTGTCTGTGTTTCAGGCTCCTGCAAGAGTAGCAGTGTGTGCGCGTGTGTGTGTATGTGCGTGTGTCTAGTTTTGGCTGACTCCAGTAAGCAGGCGTGTCATTGTGCATTACTGGTCTGCAGTGAGGAAGTGTTGAGAAGTGACAGTGGTGAGTGCTCTCCTGCAATCCCTGCAGGCCTCTGTCTAACTACAGGAAGGACGCTCACCCCTGGAGACCAGAGTGTTCTGTCCATGATGGTTCAAGCCTCAGCTCCACGCCCCTCTGCTGAGCCTTTCCCGCTTTAAAACCATAGTTCAGCCAAAAATCAAATGTGTGATGAAGAGGCAGTGAAAAACAGTGTTCGGCCATATACTCTCCCACCTGCTGCTGATGTAGTCATGTTCACTTCTTTAGTTTTGCACAAATGTACAAACATAATTCAGGCTTAATTTTGACTGCAGCTACTGTTTTCAACTATACAGAAAAAAACTTTTTTAAAGAAAACAGATTGTCATATACAGTTTGGGGGTCAGTGGTTAAATTACACATTTTTTCTGTTTTAAAAATAAGTAACAATTAGTGCACTACAGAGGAAACGGCATCTTAACACACAATTGCTGTTTATTTGGTTAATTTAACATGTTGAACATAAAACTTACTTATCCTAAAAAGTGTCATATGCAAAAGTTATGGTGCATTTTGTATTATGTATATTATAAATTAATATAGAAGATGAGAAGCATTCCAGAGTGTAGCTCAAACACCAAAAGCCAAACTAAACAAGCATGTTTTTTTAGTCTAGATTTAAATGTAGAGACTGTGTCAGAGTATACTTTTGTGAAAGTATACAATTAAATACAATATATACACAAATTATGGCATCACTTTTGTGTAATAGTGAGGCAGTTTCTCTCTTTTCTCTTGTTTCTTTTGAGAGATATGCAACTAAAATGAGCCTAACCCTAAAATGTGAAAGTGAAAAGCTCCACAGTTCCCATGAATGTGACTTCTGTTAACACATTAGCTGGTTCATTGCAGTTAAAAGGCTTATACAATGTCAGAAACAAATGGGAGATAAACATGTGCATTTGATGTGGTTTGGCACAAGTTTACAATTTAGTTATGCATGGATTTATCCAGGATTCCCCTGCATTGTCCAAGTTGCCTGTCCTAAAATTGCTTCTTATTATCCCATCAAACTACTGGAAAATAAAGAATGTGTTTGATTAGTTCAGATTACACTCGATGTACTGTTTCAGAAATGTGCACTGCTGGGAGCCCTGTTCAGGCAATAATCAGCACTGAAACACTGAGAAGATTAGATTCAGTAGCTAAAGTGACACTTATCCACCTTAGAGTTCATTATGAACACAGCTCCAGTGCAAAACTAAAGAACAAACATGTTGATCACCTACGTTTGCAGCTTTGTAAGATTTAATTATCCCATTGATCAACTCTAGGTGAATTGCTAATGCTCACTAATTAGCACTCACCTTTGCTTTGACAATGAAGAGTTTCTTGTCCTTTACCTCCCAAACGGTATTGACCCATCCACTTCAAAAATACATATATAGCTGTCTGACAGTGTAAAGGGGACAGATTCTCCACAAGATATATGTAGGTAGACATTGCCAAAGGGAATCTCCAGCAGGTACATTTCTGTTTTTAGTGCCTGGGCCCTTAATTCCCCAGAGTTGAACCCAACTGAGCATCTGTAGGACCACCTCAGTAGTTGTTCTGACTATATGGATTCTCCCCCATGTACCCTCCAGCAGCTATGGGATGCACTGCATTCAGCATTGCTTCAGATATCTGTGACACCTATAAGGACCTCATTGAGTCTCCCAGCCTGGGATATTAGCTGGTGGTCCTAGTAATGTGACTTGACTGTATTTGAGGCTTGTAACCGATTAAAATGAAAAGGCCTGTCCTGCAGTTCTGTGGAGTGTCCAGTGGTGGTCGCAATATCAGAGGGTTTTTTGCCCTTTAGACCTCAGTGCCAGTCATGTGAATGAAAGCTGTGAGTCTTATGCATGTTTTCCGCATTGCTTTGATTTCTCTAGTTATTTATGAAGTATGTTAGACTGTAGCTCAATTGGAAGGATTTGAGCTGGGGCCTGTCAATCATCTGTAATGTAAGATTTGTTGAGCTTATATTGAGCTCATTTTTGCTGTTTCTCTGCTCTGGCTGCCTTCGCCCCTCTGCACAAAACCATGTGCATAATACTCTGCTTTCGCTGAGCGTTCACGTGTATGGTCCACTGCTCTCCATCTGCTCAGACACTGCAAAACTAGAGCGCAAGTGTCATGCCGCACGGTTCTCAAGTGTAGAGACTGCATTGTAGTGGTGGAGTAAAAGAAAAGAATCTGTTTGAAGACGTAGTTACCATTATCCTGTACTGTTATCCCTCACTGGCCTGCCTGTGTGTCTGGGTGTTTGTGTTTATTCTCTTGGAGAAACTAGAAGATGCTAATCATTCCTGTCTCTTAAGCACAATGGATTTTGCTATTGCACAGTGGCAGAAGGCTGCACTGTTCTAGTGGCAGCACCAAGCGCATCTGGTACCCTTTCCAGGTGGCCGAAAAACAAATCGGTGTGAAGCCTCTCCTAACGTCCTTCCCCGCTGACCGGAGGCATGCAGATACTGTTCCAGCGGTCAGAATCCCCAACCTTTCAGCCATGACTCGACCTCAGCCATGGATGTGAAACTGACATATTTGTAACGGCGTTATGATTGACGAGCATAACGCTTGATGTGCTTGACCTTGAGGCGTGTGCTTGACCTCTTTTTCACGGTTCGTGGATTGGCTACAGCTTGATTTTGCTGTTGTCCAACTCATGTCTGTCTGTTGTCCTCATTAAGAAGGCACCATTGTGGAGGCATGGTATAAGGTCAGAAAGAGGGGTGAGAGAGCGAGAGAGAGAGGTACCTGCTCATTTCAGTGCTCAGGAGCTGATGGCTCTACTTGTCATCCACAACAACTTGATTGTGGAAATTAACCTGCAAATGCAAATGCATTCCACCTTTGGCAGGACTGAAATTCTGTCTTCACTTCAACCTTCCAATGTTATCCCCACCCCATCTCGCATGCTTTGACATCACATATTATGTTTATTTGAAAAACTACAAGGTAATGGAAAAAACCCATTGAATAAATAATTACTTCCCTAGCAGTTTGCATTACGCTGCTTATCCAGGGATTCTCCCAAATCTCCCAACCCTGAACAGTGGTGCAGGATAGCAGAGGCAACATCCTGTCCTTAAAAATGAAAGAAATTAATTTAACTTGTCAGTGAAGGGTTTTCAGCTGCTCATAGCCAGATGTTCAAGGTAAACTTGGTCAATAGGCTAAAATTTTTCATCTTCGTTGAAGTTTTTACATTTGTGTATCATCTTTAGCCGTGTGTTGTAGCAACAGTCACTCTGCGATATTACTGGCACTGCCAGAACTTTATTGATGGATCATGTCACATTAAACCACATTAACTTACTATCTGTAAACTACAGACTTATTGTCTGCTATAGACTATAGACTATAGACTCTATGCTGTGGGTTGGGGGCTGGCAATTAGTGATGAGTCAGCATCTAATTTGATATAAATCTTTGGGTTCACAAAAATGGTACACATGTCAGTTGTTTAAATGGCTTTACTGTCTTTCATTTATTTGTTAAAGCTGTAGTCCATATCTATATAAATATGTAACATTTTCCATCCTATAAATGAATTTTTAGTTTAAATTTTAGTTGTGCACTGGTATATTTAACAATGCATCTGAAAAGTACATATTTGTCCTCATGGTCTTAAATGTTTTAAAATAAATAGGCTTTATTGTCTAGTAATTTACTTTATTTACATATTAGAATGTTTCGTCATGAGCTTTTTAACCAATATTGCTGAAAGAGAACACTACGTGGGTCATTTGCACTAGTTTAAAGCTGTAATGTATAACCATTTCACAGGAACATGGGAATTGAATGTGCCTTACTATGCTTTTATCTGTGTTTACTTAGTTTCTTGTGAAGTCTGTTTATTTTGTATTTTTTTTCTGTAAATATATTCAAACGTGTGCAATGCATACATCCTGTCTCCTACACCTCCCTACATGACAGAAAGAAAACACAGAATAAAAAGCATAGCTGGCCTCCTCCCTGTTGTCCATCCTCTCTGGGTGTGCATGCTGTGGTGTCACTCTGATGTAAAAGACCTCTTGGGCCGCATACATTTACATTTCCTCTGCTTGAAGCTGTTGGTCATTGGAGATTCTTCTGTCACATATTGTATCTGGACAGATGACAATGTGGCATCGCGTAATAGAGGAAAGCTAGAGTGGTGCAAATCAGTTCTACCTTTTGGGGTTTTTAGACATAATCTCTCCAGATCCTCCAGAGTGTTAGTGCCATCTAGCTAACCACACATGATTGCTTTTGTGGTTAAATAAAAATAAAGCGAATTAAACTCATGTAGTTCACTGTAGCTCCAATTGTTTTGAACAAATTTTGAACCCAGTCCCAAAGAAGTTTGACAGTAGGAAAAAGAACACAGTGATTAATAAATCTGTGTTGACCTGTATTTGATTAGAAACAGTACAAAGGCAACGGCTATGTAAACTTGTAATGTGTCTAACTAAAAGCCACAGTGAGAAACTGTAAATCTAATTGAACCTAATTGAACGGCCAATCCACATATTGTTTAAATATATCCCAGGATCCCAGTGGTTGTCATACATAATTCATTGTCCATCACATAAGTTACTAACCACAGATTCATATTTGTGTGCACTTCCAAGATAACAGTTGAGCGGTAGCCTCTATTTGTACATGAACAAGGTGAGCCTAGGTGTTTCTAATAATGTAGCCTTTGAGTGTATTGCTTCCATTCTGTCTAGATATGTTTTAATGATTGCTTTGTATAAAAGTTGACAGACTTGAATGATTACTGTAAAGAACAAAGCCAGGTCGCAGCTAAGCTCCTAGCCGCACTTGCATAGCTGCAGATAAAGAGGTGTTTTGCCCCAGAAATGTAGGGAGTTCCTTCCGACTTTCAGTAAACAGCCTATCCCCATAAAATGCAGTTTAATTTTGTATAAATTGATCAATAAAAAATATGACCTTTTCTTGATATGATAAGCACGTTAGGGTTACGCTGAATGAAATCTGTTCTGTGCTGTTGGAGAGAGAAGGTGTCAACTACTGAGGTGTTACAACCAGTCTTAGGGAAGGTGCCTGCTTATGCAAATAGAAGTAGCAGCCACAAACACCTTGAGCCCTCTGCTGCAAACTCTAATCACTTCCACAGTGACTGAAATAGTGCCTCAGAAATGATGTGATTGGAGGGGAAATTTTATCTCGCAACACATGCTCTAAACTGGGGCAATTATTAAATCATTTATGATATCAATTTGGGCATTTATTTGTATTTATGTTTGTATATATTCTCTTTTAAATGTATTTATGTATTCCCAATTTTCCTCCCAATTTTCATCCCAATTTTCATCCCCAATTCTCATAATAGGGTGTCTACCTCTATCACATAATACTACTAAACTTTGAGGATGATGGCTGGCACATCTGAGGTAGCACCACACTGTTGTTGATGCTGTGTTATTGGATAGCTCCACGTGCTTAAAGGAGAACACTAACTGCCAATTCTGCTACGACAGCTGAAAGATAGAAGGGGAGTGAGGGAGAGCCCCCCCCCAGAGAGTGCAAAGCCAATAACGTACTCAAATCATATCAAAAACAAAATGGCGAGGCCAGTGGACAGTTGTTTATTGCTAAGGCAAATTTACAAATACAGCTCCTTGTGCACACAGTTACTGTGGCTTATTTACAGTAATTATTGCATTACTTACTGCTCTCTCTCTCTTTCTCTCTGTCTCTGTCTGCCTTTCTCTGTCATTGTCTCTGTCCCTCTATTTTTTTCTTTATATGTGTTATTTCATTCATTCTGCATTTTTTTGGTGCCTGACTGCAGATGGCCATGTCTGGGCATTAATATTGGATAATCTCTCCAGAGACGCCCAAAGACTATGAACTGCATTCTGCTGTCAGTAATTAAGAGACTTTAGCTGTAGCTGCTTCAGTGAAATTAAAAACAGCTTATCGAAAGGTACCATAAATATTGATCGCTGGCCTCTGTCTATTGTCTTTCCAGAGGGATGCCAAGGGTCAGTATCTGTTCGATCTCATCTGCCACCATCTGAACCTGCTGGAAAAGGATTATTTTGGCATCAGATATGTGGACCCAGACAAGCAAAGGGTGAGTGTCTTTGCATGAGTTATGCTTGCAATAAATAGATTGACGGGGGCAGTGGTAGTAGGAGGTTTTAATGATAGCCATAAACACAGGACATAACTGTAATGATATACAAACCATATATACATGAGTTCACTGTTTATATTATCTTATCAGGAACACCTAGCTAATAGATCCAGCGTGCGTTAGTTGTCCTGCAGCAGGAACGTTTCTGTAGTCCACTTTAAACCAATTACAGTCTAGTGGTGGAATGAATGTATGTATGTACTCCAGCAACAACACTTAATACACTCATGTCACTGCATACACCGCACACACTACGAGGACACCCTGTCAGTGTCACTGCTATCTTGAGATAATATCTGGTTAACAGCAGTCCTGTGATTGGAAACTGACCAGTGAATAAATAATAAGGTAACTCCATTCTGACTAAATCCGCCTCTGTGTGACTGCAAATCCCACGCAGAGAGCAGCAGACACTTTGGATACAGCGCCACTTCCATCTGTTTTGTCTCCTTATTGCATTAAATATTATTTAGTATTATTTACAGATATCCAGATCTTTTACATCGCCCAGGGTACTGTAGATAACACAAACATCCCAATACATTTGTATATTACTGCAAATTACAAGGTGTGAGTTGTTCCAGGCATGACCACGAGACCTTACACAAAAAAATGGGAGATATTTCATAAATGTATATCACTGCCAACTTCACAATAGACAGTTTGGCAGTTTTTCTAAACTTTTTCAGCTCTGAATAAATATTTACAATGTCAGGCTTGATCTCATAGCTGGCTGGTTTGATTGGTTGCTTAAAATTAGGGAGGCATCAGTATGATCTGACATCGAGTCCCGTATTGAGTATTAATCTTATATCATGCTCATTTACTCACATTTGTAAAAAACATTCCGTTACCACTGAATCTGATACCACTGCCTACAATGTGACGTAAGCTGATTGTACACTACTGCTCTAATGAGCAGCAAGTCAAACTGCCAGTGAATGGGGGTCTGCTTCTACAGTAATGCATTGCTGATGCTGTGGGGCTTGAGCCACTTCAAACATTCCACCTTGTGTCCGACATACACAGCGCAGTTTCCGTTAATGGTGTTTAAGCACACACAAACACAACCACTTTGTGTTTCAACAAAGCAGCTTTGTTGAAAAGAGCTGTCTATCATTGTTGTTCCTTCTTTCTGAATTTATATTTTTTTCTGATGTTGTGTAGTTTTTATAAGCAAATACACCCTCAATACTCAGGTCAGTGTTTTTCCTGAGCGCCTCATACTGCAACACAATCAGTCAACCAAATACATATGGACCTGTAAGGTTCATGCAGAATTCAAAGACAGAGTGCTGTGGTCCGCCTAGATCACACAGTGGAACCCACCACCATTTTCATTCGCTAGAGTAGATTTAACGTGATGGGGCTGAGGGAGGAGCTGGAATGGAAGGAATTTTCCAGAATGAGGGGAGGTATGAATCAGGCGCAGGCAAGACTGTTAGATGTGCTCTGTTGTAGTGCATGAATGAAAGGGTAGGCAAGGGTAGAATGCAGGCCAGACAAGAATGGAATAAAGTCTATACTGTATATGATAAGGAAGACATAGCTTTGGTTGTGTGATAACTTGGTTTCATAGTATTAAGTGATTATCTAAGGATAAACCTCTTAATATTATACTAATGCAAACATGATATAAAAGATACCCATTAGCATGATGATTAGCTGTCTATAAACATTAGCACCTCTACAGCAATGCACACCACTCTATCAAGATTTTATATTCTTATTGATTGTCTGTTGTGGTTTGGTGGTCTTTGCTGTGTAAAGGCTTTCTGAAGGGTGTGTTCAGTCTCCATTGTAATGAATGTTCCTGTGTTGCTGTTGCTGAAGCTGCTGAAGGTTTGACGTTTGAGGAGTTTAACAGTGGTTTGCAGCATTAGGAATGTCCCAATATTCCAATCCAAGTACTTCACATTAGTATCAGTAATTACTGACTCAATCTGATCTCTGGTGTTGTATATAATTCAGACACATTGTATAAGATAATAAACTGGCAGTAATGATAAATAAAGTTTTGTTGTTTTTTTTTGTTGGGTTTTTTTTTTTTGGGGGGGGTACATAAATAAGTGTGACATTGTGGATTTATATGTTTTGGACTTCTTTTCTTAATGACCAGTTAATGTGCTGTGATCTGATTAGCCAAACAGATAATTTGGACTTCAGCAGTTACTTTCATATTCTGCAGTGAAATCAGTTTATTTTTTATTTGTGCTTTATTTGTAAAACACAATATAAACAATATGGAAATAAATATTTTTGTGCACTACTTATGCAAAAAAAAAAATTCTCATCAATATTTTTCATTTTTTAATCATACTTTTTTTGTATATGTTTGTTGCTGTTTCCTCTCATTTAAAACGAAAACCAGCCTGTCTGGCAAAACAAAATGTTTTTATGATAGTCCTGCACAAAAATGTGGCGGCAGTGTATTTTGCATGCCTCTGGTGAGCATTCTACTCCCAGCAAGTGTTAGAAGGTAGACTCAATAACCACCCATTCACATTTTACATGCCTGTGTTGAGGTGAAACGTGTCAGGCCAAAGCACGGGCTATTAAGTACTTAATTTCTAGAAATGGACCTCACGGCTTCATGCAGATGATGCTGTTGCAGTCACCAGCACAGAAAAACCTGATCAGATATAGCTTAGACAATACCACGTCCTTTAAAACCTGCCTGGATCAGATCACTTTTGCTTTACAAAAGTTTTTCCTGTTGTTTTTGTCTTGTCACACTGCTCTCCTAGCTATGACCAAGGAAAAGGAAATGACCTTTGAAAGCAACCGAAAAGACAAACCTGACAGAACACACTTAAACACACCCCACACATGCACATGGCTTTCTTTTGTGCTGACCCCCTTTGGGACCCCCTCGCATTGAGTGACATAAATAATAATGAGGGCAGCTGCGGGATGTGAGCCCTGCTGTAGACTACATGCTGTAAACCTGAAACGACAGTACAGATCTTACACCCTGACTTCTGAACCCCCCGCAGTTCCCTCTGGATTGCTCATTGTTGGCAAAATATGCTTCTAAGCTAAACAGGCTTGCAGGAATGTGATAGCAGGAAGGGAGGAGTATAGACGGCCGAAACCTTCAGGTCACAACAATCCGAAACTCAATCTGGATAGAGAGCTGTAAGCTATTTCTGGGCCTGTTTCTGTGCCTATACTGATGGCGAGTTGGAAATGCACAGCTTTGTGTGATGTGGCAGTGCAGCTTAGCTGATTTGGCTTATCTGCTGTAACGCATGATGGCACTGACAGAGGCTCAGCATGATGTCGAAGACGTGCTAATGTTTGATTCCGGAGGGGGAGAGAATGGAGATGATTGGTATAGATGCGCTGTATACCCCTACCTTCACACACAACCACTCTCACACACACACAAACACAGACCAGTATTGAAAAGCTCATCATTCCAAAAATAATAATGAACATAATGAAATATAGATGTTTCTCAGCATGTGTGTTTGTGTGTGTGCTCACTGGTGAATATGCATATGCTTTTTAGGAAAAATGATCCTGACTTTGAAGAACAGCAGAGGAAAGCATAGCTGGCCTGGAATGTCAGCACTTACAGAATAGTCTTGTTTATGTAAACAAGTAAAACCATTTCAGTAGTTCTATGAATATTGTGTCTATAAGAACCTTCAATGGCTTCATTAGGGCTACATTAGAAAAGCAATGTTGACATGTCTCAAGATATTTAAGCTGTCAAAACCCAGCATCTTGCAGAATATCGACTGATAGTTTAGAGTAATGATTCCATCACATTTTCTGTATTCGTTTTTAATCATTTTTGGGGCTGTTTTTTTAATTCTAAAGGAGCCAAACAACCAGCATAGTAGCCACAGGTGTTGCTTGTGTGTGCAGTGCTGTGCAGGTATTTTAGCCTCACTGCCGTGGTGCAACCGTAAATGTTAGCGGTGCTCTTTGTCATCAGATGTTCACTTTAAAGTCTTAAGCCCATTCCCAGTGATGTTTCAAGTAGCAGTTACCAGCTATGCCGTTAAGATTCTGATATATTACACGTTCTTAACAATCATTCTCTTGGTTACTGAGGCAAAGTTCAGGTTTAGGAATAGCTGTACATCAGTGTGTAGCTACAGTAGTACATAGTAAATTCCCCAAATGGAGTAGTACAAGTATATGCGCTGCCTCTTAACATTGCCTCATTTTTGTGTGTGGTTTTTTTTCTAAATTATCTGCATGAGAGCACAGTATACCCTGAAGCTCTAAGACTCTTTTCTTTCTTATTTCAGCACTGGTTGGAGTTTACCAAGTCAATTTCCAAGCAAATGAAATGTAAGTACTCCCAGTCAGTGCTTATTCACGTGGTGCCAATTGCCACAAAGAAGCATAATTTCTAAGGGGACTGTGATGAGGCATGTATGAATATGCACTATTGCTTGGGACGGAACAGTGATGATCTTATATACAGGTTTAAGCTCACATTCATAATAGTTTACTTTTATGTTAGTGAACTAAACCAAAAATTAACTGCTCTGCTTTGACCCATAGCCCAGCCTCCATTTACCATGTGTCTGAGGGTCAAATTCTACCCACCAGACCCTGCTGCTCTTAAGGAGGAAATCACCAGGTAAGAACTTTAAAAGACCATAGTGTAGCGGTCTATTTCCAGTGGCATTGAACATCATTAAACAAATGCAAGGTTCCACTGATTTCTTAAAATTTCTGTGTAATTCATTTGTTGAGATGCAAACAAACTCATATTCAGAGTAATTTGATTTGAAACAATTCACTGTAGAGAAACATATTGACTTTTGATAATGGTTTCTGTAAGGTGGTGATATTGTTTTATATGCAATGTTGATAATAGTAAAAGGTTGTTGTGTGTTATAACACACTACAGGTATTAAATTCAAATGTATTTCATGAAATAGCTTTAAAAAAGGTAGCTTTTATAGACATTCAAATTCTCTAGAACAGAGAATTGTCCCTCAAAACACTCTGCATTTTAACCAACTAACTGACCAGAAAGTATAAAAAATGACATAAGAGAAAAACTTTTTTTTATATTTTATACCAGCATGTATAGAACTGTAGGTTTAGAATTGTAGAGGGTCATTGAGCCATAAGGACAAAATTACAAAGCATTACACTGTATGTTTTTACTGCATGTTTATACGCCTCGCAATCCAATAAAACAGACTAATGGATCTTTGATGCGGTCATCAAGCCTGCATTAGGTTTAATATATTTACACTTGCACTACAAAAATGTCTTGATTAATAAAATTTCTCACAGAACACTTACCTAAAATGTTTGGTGTTGGTCCAGATGCTCACAGCACACAATATAAGAAACAGAAAACAGTGTGAGTCATGAGAAAGCTCACACTTTACTGAGCTGCCAGATTATAAGCTATACTTAATTATATATATACCTGTCTACACACATTGATCATTTTCTGAGGTACACCTATCATAAAGTCGTAGAACATTGTACAGCAACAGATTGGCTACAGCCAGCAAAGAGCAGCTATATGGTAGGTATAAAGGATTCAATGGACAATGAGTGTGAATAAAGGGTTGGTGCACCTAATAAACAGAATATCAGTGATGCAAAGACTAATGTTAGTACAGATTAGGTTGCAGTATAGTGATCATTTTATAAGCTCACCATTACAGTGTTTAACGAAGTTCTACTTGCTGCCTGATCTTGGTTTCTGCTTGTGATGATCTCCAGCTTAATCTTGAAAACCCTCCTAAGCTATGCTACCTCTGCTAATGATGAATAAAAGATGGTCTTCCTTCTTTTACATTCTGTAGGAATGCAAACTCGAATCAAAGTTCAGAGTTTGGTCAAGCGGTAATCCTCGTACTGGTGGAAACTTCCTCTTAACTTTCTCCATTTCTGTCCATCTACTTCTTCCCACGCAGTGAGAGACAAGAGAAAGGGGGTCTCAATCAAATTAGAGAATGATGTAATAAGTCTAAGAGGGACGACAGTTAGCCATGGTCTCACAGACTCCTGCTGAATGGAATCTGAACCGAATAGTTTCAGGCACATGGTGGCTTCCTGATTGTTTGCCACAATATTTCAGTGCCTCTGGCGGAACTTGTCATGTCATTTGTTGTACATTTAGACCTCGCCATGGTTTTATAAATTCAAAAGTATTTGCCACATGTGTTTGCACACAGCGGAATTTAACCTCCACATTTAACCCATCAGTGCTGTGAAACATGCACATATACACACACTATTGAACATAAACACTAGGAGGCAGTGAGCAGACTTGCTGGAGTGGTGGGCAGCCCCATCCATACTGTTAGATGTCTTGCTCCAGGACATTTCAGTCACGTATTGTTGGTCCAGGGGATCAAGATCGTATCCTTAACCTTCAGCCCACGACTGAACATACATTACAACACTTATCACAGCATCTCACTCTGAAGTTAGTAAGAGATTTTAAAACAGCAGTCAGATGTAGATTCATACTACCATCTAAACCCTGAGTTGTAGTGTTTATCAGTTTGCAGTAATTAGTCAATTAATCACTTGTTTTAAATGTACACATCAGGGAGTCATCCTATAGATATAAACTGTGGGCAAACACTCATCCCTGCCCCCCACACCCCCACACCCCAAACACATTTATTTGCTATGTTGAATATAATGGGGAAAAAAAACATTAAATATAAAATGTGCCCTAACCTTTGCACAGGCAAATAAAGAGGAGTTGTGTATGAAATGTGATCTTTTTCACTCTGTAGAATTAAGTACATTTTATTGGGTTTCCCAGACTTCTGATTGCAACTGTACTTGTATCGTTTGACACTTTCTTATGTTTGGCTGTCTGAATGTTCTCCTGAACAAGGCACTATTGGGATGCAAGTTTTTTAAGTATACTTGAAAGAGCAGAAACCAAGCTAGGCTGTAGGGTTTTTTGAAGGATTCATAGTAAAATGGACCTCAAAATAGTGAAAAAAGCTCAATACAAACTGCAGATACGTGTGTCTAAAGCAGAGTTATGTTAACTTATAATAAGCCCTTGGTGCTTATAGAAGTGCTAACAGGAATTCACATTTTTCCAGAAAATTGAGTAAAAATAAGGATGATGGAAAAATTGAGGAAAAAATGATTCCAAGAAAGAATACATTAAAAAATCTGTCTGTTAAGTCATTGTTTTGAAATAACCAACTTGTTTAATCTGCTATGACACAGCTGCTGTCATAAATACGCTTGCTTTTTATGGCTCATGTATCTGCAGCGTGCACCAGAGCCTGCTGTCTCTTTTTATAAATTCCACATAATTTTAGTAGAACTGAAAAAATGTGCACAAGATAATACATGGCCCATAGGCTACTGGGCGTCATCGTAGCTGCATGAATAAAATATATTATGTCATGATATTTTTGTCTTTCAGTTAGCTCACTTTTGACAAGAATTGTGTTGATATGATCCATTGTAAGTGTATGTGGAAAAGATGCTCGCATTTGAATCAAGTACATTTAATGCATTACTTGTTTATCTTTTATTTAAAAGAGTTTAGAGTACGACTAAAGTAAAAAGCCTCTTGTTTCTGCTGGTGGTCTCATTAGAGATGCCTGTTTGCCAGAGCTGCTGTAGATAAGCCGGAGTGCTGTCGTTCTGAAAGCCCAGTGTGCGCTGACTGAGAACAGACTGCACACTTGCAAGTTTGCAAAGCCAGTGATGGACTGTATCTTTATAATTAAACAAAGTGGGATCTCTGAAAAGAGTAGATTGAAAGCATAGTGCTGTTTGGTGTTGGATTTTTTAAGAGGCGGTGGAGATCTGTGAAAGCTTCTCTCAGAAACTTCCCGAGATTGCCCCCAAAAATAGAACTGGAGGCCTAAAATGCTGTAAATGAATGCACATTGCCTCCATATTTCTCTCTCTTTCTCTCTGCTTGACTGCTAAAAAGAGATGGAGGGTCAGTGACTGCTAACAGATTCCTCTAAATGATACATGATTAGCCTCCAGCTAGCAATGTCCCGGCTCACTTTTGAGCAGCTCTCTCCGCCTTCCTCCCACCCCTCATGGTGTGTGCAATGAGGTCACCTAGAAAAAGTGCATGTGGCTGAGCTCTGGAATGAGAACTTAAAAGACTGGATGTTACACTGTTGATCCTGCCACCTGATAAAGGGCTGACCTATTCATGTGTCAACAATTCAGTTATGCACTAATACAGACTGGTATGAAGTTCATTCCATCATTATGATCTAGTATGTAATGACAAGAGGAAGACTAAAAAAGGAGAAGGAGAGTAAAGAAGAAGAGTGAATACCAAAGAAGAGATGACTAAAAAGCAAAGCCTAAAAAAATCAAGAAAATATTAAGAAGAACAAATGAAAAGAGATTACTAAGGAACAGTGGTGGTTTAAGAAGACAAAAGAAGAGTAAAAGGGAAGACTAAAGAAGAGTAGAGAAAGTTTGAGAGAACAAAAGAGGAGTAAAGAAGGTTTAAGAAGACAAAAGAAGACTTAAAGGGAAGACTTAAGAAAAGTAGAAAAGACTTGTAAAGACTAAAGAAGAGTAGAGAATAATTCGGAGAACTAAGATGAGTAGAGAAGGTCTAAGAGAGGAAAGGAGAAAGACTAAGGAAGAGTACAGGAGATTTGAAAAGACTAAAGAAGAGTAGAAAAGGTTTAAGAAGATTAAAGAAGAGTAAAAGTGAAGATTAAAGAAGAGTGAAGGAGAAAGACTAAGGAAGAGTACAGAAGATTTGAGAAGACTAAAGAAGAGTAGAGAAGGTTTAAGAAGATTAAATAAGAATAAAAGTGAAGACTAAAGAAGAGTGAAGGAGAAAGACAAAGGAAGAGTACAGGAGATTTGAGAAGACTAAAGAAGAGTAGAGAAGGATTGAGAAGACTAAAAAAGAGTAAAGGGGAAGAGTAAAGAAGAGTAAAAGGAAGAGTAAGGGTTGGCTAAATAAAAGTAAAAGCAAGCTAACAGGAAAGGGTAAATAAGATTTGAGAAGAATAAAGAGGAGTAGAGTAATGGAGAGGAGAAGACTAAAGAAGTAAGAACTAAACAGGAAAGAATACACAAGAAGACTAAAGCCATGCTGGAGGAGACATGATAAGAATAATAAATGGAAAACTATAGAGGAAAAGACTATAAAAGAAGACTAAAGAAAGTAATACTAAAGGAGATGAGACATAAGAAGTGATGATAAGCATACAGAAGGTAAATAAGAGAAAACTAAATACTAAAAAATAATACTAAAGAAGGAAGAGAAGGGCAGACTAAAGAAAGAAATGCCAAATGACAGAATACTAAATAAGAGAAAAGTAAAAAGTCAAACTAAAGAAGAGTAGATAATACTAAAGAGGTGGATACTAAAACAGAATAAAGGAGAGGACTAGAGAAATAAAGATTAAAGAGGAAGATATGAGATAAAGGGAAAAGCTAAATGTAGAAAGACATTTTGAACAGAATGCAAACAGGAGTGCTCTGAGACGAGGAGACAGTGTGCAGGATGTGGGAGGGAGGGATTGATGTAGAGTTAGAGGAAAAGGTTAGGGAAAAGTGATAGAAGTAAGAGATCCCCAGTGAGAGAGAAGAAAAGAGGAGAGTTCAGATCATCACTCAGACATCCTGCATTTGTTCACTCTGGATCATTCCAAGCTACTTATGCAACACGCTGTGATGTTACACTGCAGCACTACTGTTTTTATTTTCCTTGCTCTCTTCATTGTGCCCACCCACTGAACCAATTGTTGTACACATCAGCTACAGATCAACAATAGTACATTTTGATGAATGAATTGCAGTCAAACCAAATCATATACATAATGAACAGTTCTAGGATCAGATTAACATGTACTAGAATGGGTGACATGTAGGCTTATAACAGAAATTGCAAGATGACATAAGATAATTAAATGACATTGTGTTGACATAAACAGACTTATAATAAAGCAACAGGTATTTGCCTTATTTATATCTCAGTTATGAAACATCATTCAGTACAGTCACTGTATGTTTATATGTTTTTCTACTTGAGTACAAAAGTGCTTTCTCTTACAGAGATCTGACACGAACATCTAACTAGTTGTGTCTGCAGCCATGCAAATCTCCTTATCAGAAATGGTTAATGGGAATAATTCAACATGTAAATGTATTTAAAAACAAACAATTTTAAACTTTTGTAGTCAAATAGAAATATAGACAAAAACGTCTACTTCTGCACAAGTATTTTAGTTTTATTCATAGTTCACCACCTTATAAGTTCATTTGTTTCGGATGTTCTGTTAAATTGCTGTATTTAATTGTATTTTGCTGTAAAAGTTGAAAGCTAACATCATTTTAAACAGTTTGGTGTGTGGAGTCAGTTATTTTAAACATATTTTTAAACATAACTATTTCTTTGGAAGCTACTTCCAGCTCATTTTTGGTGTACATTTCAGTAAGGTATTGGTAATTAAGAAAAAGTAATGGAAATTACTAATTGGTAATGCAGAGTATGGTCTTGCAAATGAATTATATTTTTAATGTATTTTATTATTTGCATAGATTTGTAAATTTGTAAAGATTTTGTAAACATTAAAACATTTCTTCTTTACGAATCATTAAAGCCATTGCTATTAATTAAGTTATTTGAGCTTTTCTTTGGACTGACATTGTTAAAAGATGACATTCTTTCTTCAGATGCTATTCAGCCTCCAGCTTACATATCTCACTTGAATGCCCTATCCATGTATCACAGGCACCAGTTTCTTTACATTGTCAATTACTGGCCTCTATTTATCACTATATAATCACTGTCAGCTGTTTGATTTTTGGTTAACAGGACCTGCAAACAAATCCAGAACACGTGATATTCCTAACTCATGACATGTAAACAGTACACCTTTCATCAGTGTAATGTAATTTACTTTATAAAAAGATCATCTTATGATTACCGGCACAAGCTGTTGACAAACTCTCAAGTGTGCATGTGTTACAAGTTCCCTACATAAGTAGGCTTAAGCAGGACAGTCTCCTAAATACACTTGCCATTTAGGATATGTTGCACTAAACAGGGGTTGATGAAAATTCTTTTGTAACATGACACTTGAAGGGGGTTTGAGTAATAACTATTCATATTGTACATTAAAAGAACAAATGTGTGGCGTTTTTATCTTTTTACAGCTGGAGCACAATGCGTCCTTGAGCTTTGCTAGGGGAAAATGCCACCTTTAGATTAGTATCTATTTAACCAGCCTCCCCTGGCTGTCCTTGACACTGACGAGTGAACCATGCACAAGTGGAAGGACAGGATGGAGATATAAAAGGCAACAGATATGTAGGTCAGAAATCGACTGGTGGATACAGCAATAGCCATTTAGCTGCTGTCACCTAGAGAGAATTCCACGAGTGTAATTGCTTTTTTACCTTGGATGGCCTCTTAAAAAGTGGAAACCTTTTAAAAAGTGAATTAGCTCACGCTGAAATGGCCTACTTTCGGAAGTTAAAGAGGGGCATATCAAGCGTTCCCACTGGGCATCTGTTGCTGCCAAGGTGCAACTACCCGGTTTTGTGCAAGGAAAGGATGTGTAAACTGGAATGATTTCCTAAAGCCAATTTTTATGGGCATCAGTTCAGAATGTCCCCAAACCAGGCACGGCCGAGTTATCTCAGTATCAATCCAAGCGATTGTAACAAGTCAGCGTAATGTAGTCAGTCTTGTCTACATTATGCTGAATTTATTGAGGTTTTAAAAACTAGAAAAATTGTGGCATGTACAGAAGTTTATATACCTGTCTAGTTGTAAAGTCTAAGAACTGTATTGTAAGAATTGGCATTAATTGACTCTTTAGAACAGGTCAGGGAGGACAGGAATTAGAATTATGAATTGTCAACTGAAGCTCATTAATGTATATAAAGCAGAGGAAGGCTAAAGAAAGACATCATAGTTCCTCAAGCATTTTTGACTGTCCAAAATATCATTAAGAAATTAAGGCAGTAAGGGGGACCTGTGGAGGCTCTGGAGGAGAAATAAAAGCTCAACTCAAAAGTTGACGTCTTAGTTATGCAAAACCACATCTAGAGAGAGGAATTTTATAAAGAGTTATTTATTGATGAATTAAAAATGCGGCCAAAACTCCCATAATCAACCAAAGTAAACAGAGGAGAAAGGAGCAGCATTTACCAGCATTGCCAGCCAACTGCAAGCATAGGGGTGGATCTTATGATCTTGTATGATGTATATCCTTCTTTAAGTATTTGCGTCTGAACATTTGATTGGTTTTGTGTATAAAATAGCTTTAGTCAAAAAGTTCCATGTGTCTATATGCACAACATTGTTTAGTAAATCAGGGCCTGCTGGTATAGTTCGTAGGTGTTTAAACATAAGGTACTATGATTTGTCATTTTCTGACACATCATTGATGAAGCTGGGCAGTTTTAAATTCAGAGCCATCCAAGCTCCTCATAAATACAGGCAATTGTACCTGAATACCAGTGTAGCAGGTGTTAAATGCCTAGAAGGTTTGTGGTCTGCAGCTGAGAGCTCACTATGTTGTATGCGTCCTGGACAGAAATACTACAACAACAGAAGGTTGCCTCAGGCCTTCCAGAAACCCAGCACCCATGATCTACTTTCTCTCTTCTTTTACCATAAAAAAAACAAAACAAAACCCCATTTTAAGCACATCAAAAACAAATAATCAAAATGGCCAAAAGGAAATTTGAAATCAGCATTAGATTCTTTTTGTGGTGGTGAAAGAGTAGGTGTGCAGTGTGGCATAATAATGTCTCACATTAATCGTGTTTTCATGCTCATCAGATTCTATGTTATGTTATATGCTGTGAACAGGCCTGGCAAACTATTGCACAAATTTTGATCATTTTGATTGACAGCTTATAACTTTGAATGTCAGTACTTGATGGCTTTGGTGCACAGGCACAGCTTTATGAAAGAAACAGGTAATTTATTTTAATAGCCCATTAAACTATATTGATATAAATGGTGTTGTATTCTCCTGTCCTATCCTATCCTATCCTATCCTATCCTATCCTACTTTGTCTAAAAATGTATTGTTATACATTAAAAAGTAAGTATAACACTCAACCCTAAACCCTAACGTACAGAACAGCATTTCAGAACATACGTAATAAAACACATCTGGACCTAAAATCTGATTGGCTGAGCTATGTTTATAATGGCCAAAACAAACAAAAAACAAAAAACTCCAGTCTACTAATAATCTACTAATCGTAGTCTACTAGTCAGCTATTAGTAATTTACAAATCTTAGTTTGATAATTTGATTATTAATTAGAACAGAAAGGTGAAAGGAGAGGACTAATCGATCGTTACACAGGGATAATGTGGTTCTTCTTCCTCTATGAGCATGCCTCTTCATTTTCTGGTTGTGTCACAGCTTTTTTGGAAAAGGGGTTGTATATACATTAATATTTTTAGCAGCTGTGTTTTTTCTGCTGCGGCGCTACTAGTACATAAGTCACAGAGAGTGCATGTTTACAGCAACAACTATTAAAACAAGCGGTTAAGCAAATGTCTGGTATTATATTCAGTATTCATATTGTTTAGTATTATATTGTTTAGTGTGTGATTATTGTTAAATATTTCCATCAAGACAGTTAATATAAAAAAGCTTGTAGAATTAAAATAGAATAGATAGTAGGTCAGAGGTGCATTGGGAATTTGGTGGGGTGGAACTAGTGGGCAATATATTGATAATGGCCGATATAGAACCTAGTCTTAATGCACAGACTCTCATGGCTTGTTTGCTTGCGGCACATCCAAAATAGGGCTGCACTGAACTGCAAAGGATTTTGGATTTGCCACATTCAGTTATGAACGTTTCATTCTGTGAATATTAAAGTAATCAATTACCGGCTTAACACCTCCAAGTTGAAATTACAGGACGCAAACACAGTTACCCAAGAAACTAGTTTCAATCTACTTATTTTTGCAGTAACGCAATATAACATAAGAACCAATGCAAAGTAGTATAAATAAAGTAAAATGTTACAATGTTACATTATTAATATTATTATTCATATTTTGGTTTGAAAGATTTGCATGCATGTGTTAAATTCCAGCAGCAACACACCTGACTGCATTTAACAGAGGATTGGATGGTAACTGTAAAGACCAGACTTCCTCTGGGAGACACACAAAAGCATCTTCTTTTTGTTATATAATGTGCAATGTTTAAATCAATTGTCTTTCATTTGCGACACAAAAAAAAAATAACAGAAAAGGAAAGTCATAATGAAGAGAATGCTAATCAAATTGTATTACCTAGAAAGATTCTTTATTTCACTGTCCACTGTTAACTCTCAAACCAGAGCACTATTCCCAAAATAACTTATTTTAATAATAAATTAAAGTGTTTTGTTCTCTGTTGACTTTGTGACTCTGGGTCGTGTTTGCAGGTATCTTGTCTTCCTGCAGCTCAAGAGAGATCTGTACCACGGCCGTCTCCTCTGCAAGACGTCTGATGCAGCCACACTGGCAGCTTACATCTTACAAGGTAATTCTGAGTTTAGTGTAGTGTCATAGTGCTTGATACCAGTACCATGGCAAAATATATGTAAACACTAATTGTCTGAATATCCAATACTTAAAGGATTAAAAACAGAAAAATATGATCAGATTTTTATAAATACATTAACAGTGTCACATAACCAAACAATTTGAACAAGGCCTGAAGAAACGTTTACCAATGAGTTCATATTATAGTAACACTTATTATTCTGTATTTAAAATAGTTACAAAAATAAAAAAATACAAAATTATACCTAAAGATAGATTTCAGACTAACCAAATAATTTTAATATTAACAAATGTTAAAAATGTCATTTAGTACCAAATTTCAGTACCTCAGCAGTCCGTCTTTTCAGCGTCAGTGACCCATTAAGCGTTTCAAAATCTAGGCTGCTGATTGGCCATTTCAGTTACTTCCTGCATGGTAACATCTGTTTTTTTAGGAGATATGACTGAGGAGATCTGGAAATCCACTTGCATAAGGAAGTTCAAAAGTGATGAAAATATACAGAGAAAGTGAGAGACCTAACAAATGTATCTGACCTGATAGATCACTACAACTTTCACTATCAGACAAGTTTCTGTCTATCGTTCTACTCTGAAAAGACAACACTAGGAGTCTGAAAGGATGTGTAGCTGTCAATAAGCTCTTAAACATTACATTTCTAAATCAAACAAAGAAGCTGCTGGTGTTTAGAACAATGGACTGGCCACTCCAGAGTCCAGACCTCAACATCACTGAACGTTTGGGATCATTTGGAAAAATATCACTGCAGATTCTTCTTTGGAAAACTAAGAGTGTAAATAGTGTAAGGTGTAAAAAAAGTATATGTTTTTTTATCTGTTACTGAAAAGTGAATGATTTACTTAGGGGCTGTTTAGAGGGTGGTCTTGCACAAGCTCTCTTTTTCTTATTCATAGATGTTTCCATTTACAAGTTCATTATGTAGATTAATGTGGCGAGTGTGACACAGTTAACATAACACCAGTAACATAAACAATCATCTAAAACACCACATGTACCAAATAATAATCAACATGTATTGTTTTATTAAACAGTGTATTCAGAGATAATGCCTGCTCTGATTTGTGTGTGTAAGATTGTGTGTGTGCCTGCCCTCAAGGATTGGTGACCTGTCCACCCCCCCAGCACAGTGAGCTCTACAGAAATCACATATCTGCACTTTTTAGTGCACGTTTACTGTTTGTTTTCTGAATTTAACATAATAAAGAAAAAAAATTAAGTTTAAAAATAATTTCATATATTATTTTTCCAATATATTAAACACAGCAATATAATAGAAATGGTGCACTAAACATTGCAGGAATATCTGAGTTTGTGTGTAGAAAATATGTTTACTTATTTTCATTAGAAACTTTACATAAACTGAGTGGACTGATAGTGTTCTAACTTTTTATATGATTAAAGCATACAGCACTAATAAGCTGGCCTTATTTTCTGTTTATTATTTCTGCATCAAAGCTACTTTAGCTACTTTCAGAGCTAAAGAAACCCCACAGAGAGTTCTCACTCTTGGGCTTCATAGAGGAGGTCCTCTGCAGCTGAAATGAGCTGCTGATTATCACCTGTATGCATAATAAAACCCAAAATGTCAAAGATCTTGTGGTGCTTGATAAAAAGGCACGGGCGATGGGCTGGGGGTAGAGGGGTAGCAGAGGCATCTTTTCAGAAGAATGATAAAATCTGGCATCTTGTGCGAATAAATCTTTCAGCGCTTGCGTGGTGCCGAAACGGAGGCCAGACAAACGCCCAGACGTTTGCAGTGGAAGTTGCCTGCAGAGATTTGCGAGCTTCAGTAGGTTGAAGAGTTAAAGTGAGGCACCTAAAAGTGCGAGGCTAAGGAGGAGAGCACATCTTCTGACAGGCTGATCCAGGGGCTGTTTCCGAAGGGCCTTTTTGAATAAAACATTCATTGCTTCATCACCTCAGTGGGGGCTGGAGAGAGCCAGCACAGCAAAGTCCTCTTAAATCCACTGAGACATACAGTGTCAGTACACTGCAAAGCCCACACGTGATATGCAGATGACAGGTGCTCTACATGTAGTCCACATGTGGAAAACACACTGCTGTATTCCATTAGAATGACTGATCTGTGCATCAGAGCGTGAACGTAAACCCTTCCCTTAAGAGCGGTATGATTGCATGATTAAAGATTTATTGCGTATAGAATAGTGATGTTTTGATGTGCAGTGTTTGACTGCTTTCTTAATCTTCCTTGTGGCTTATTTCTGCAGCTGAGATCGGAGACTATGACCCAGGGAAGCATCCAGAAGGCTACAGCTCCAAATTCCAATTCTTCCCCAAGCACTCGGAGAAACTGGAGCGACGGATAGCAGAGATCCATAAGACGGAGCTGATGTAAGATCACTCAGTGCTCTATCTCTGACTGTGAAGTGCAGACTAAAGTGTTTGGAAAGTGCAAAAGTTTTGTGTAGAATTTTTTCTTTTATCACAGATTTAGACAATCTTTGCGTTGTTGTTTCATGCTGGCATCATGAGGCTAATGCAAGTACAAGTAATGAAAGCTTACAGATGCCGTCATCACATATATGCCACAAACCACAATGATAGGTTAAAGTTTCTGCCACTGTGTCTCATATACTATCGTTCAAAAGTTTGGAATCAATGTTTTCAATAATATAAAACCAGTGTGGTGGCAGATAGGTGTGTAAAATAAGTCTAATAATACCAACCCTGTATGACGTTAATATATATTCCAAATATTTGTCAGTAGAATCATGGTGATTTGTGTGCACAGATGCTTTTGGAAACCATGCTGTATTATATTTTCCACAATTTTCATAATTTAACTTTTAAACTGTCTCTTTCTTGACTATTGGGGCGCGCACCTGCACACTGTTTAAAGCAATGAGAAACCCACTTTCCTGACACGTCTAGCTAGCAGTTTTATTGTTAATTAATCCTTATCCATTAATCCTTAGTTTATAGCTGTCTGTTTCCCAATGTGGTGATTGTTGTCAGTTGTCAGTGATATACAATTACATTGTGCTATCTCTAATTAGGATAATGTACATTTTAACAGAGCTGTGAATGATTCTATAATCATCACTGGTATTTGAACTTGATAGCATAAAGTTCTAAAAAATTAATAATTTTCAAAAGTGACGCATTTTGAGGCAGGTAACTTCTATAAATAGATAATGGCAATACATAATTTGTCCTTTTAATGTTTGTCCAAAACTGAAAACAAAGTACTTAAAGTACTTAAAGTACTCATTGTGATTTAGTTTGCAATTTAAAAATGCATTGTATCCATTGTTAGTGTATAAAATAAAAACCATAAACTTATTACAAAGTTTTAAATAGTGTTGAACGCTGACTACTGGACTACTGCTACTTTTTTGAGATAATAATGTGATGTTGTCCATTTTTTATAGATCACAGAAGAGTGTCAATAAACTATTGAGAGAAAGCAAAATTGATACATACTGTGTTCATTTATAAAATTAGTTTAGATTTGTTTGTTTTCCAATACTGACAATAAATCTGTCAATGGCTGCCAATTTAATTATGTTAAAGAAGTAATTAGAGGCATTAACAGTTTTGCTCAGGGATGTTTGCTGTACAGCATGACGTGCTTGCGTTGGATGGAAGGCAGAGTTGTCATCTGCTATGCTGTACAAACTACAAGCATAAGACCAGATGGTGGTGTTTTTGTTCTAACATACACCCTGCCTCAACAAATATTTCATAAACAAATTATCTTTATCTGACAGTTGGAGTGGTGTGGTGGGTATCTGTGGTGATGACTGAGGTGATGCGGTGAATGCATATGTGAGTTTTTTAGAATTGGATAGAAATTGGATATTGGATAGCAGAGGTGATCAAAGTTAACAGAAGAAAAAGAAACAAAGAAACAGAACTAAACTAAAAGTAAGATTAATACACAAAGAAGAAACAAGAAACAGGGAGGAGGCACATAGCTGGAGAGCACATGAGGGAAGGTACACAAAGGGTTCATGGAGTACACTTTTAATACTGTTTTAATTACCTCTGTCCTCTGTGGTTAGATTATCATTCTGTTGTGTCTTCTAACAGAGGTAAATGTAACGTGGGCTGTTTCCACGTGGTGTTGTATTGGCAGCCCAATGTTGAATGGACAAACAATTCTGATCATTTAAGCAGAGTGAAGGTGACTGCACAATCTGCTGTTGACAAAACTCAAAAATCCTAGTGCATCTTGTCGCCTCAAGCTCTCATCATTTTTTGTTGTTTTGCAGCACACATCACTTTCAGTTTTCTAAGGTTTGATATTTGATACCTTTTTGAGGTGACGTGGTTTGAGGCAAGTGATGATTTAGGTCCACAGCACAATGCTTTTTAACTGCAATGCTTAACAAGCTTCCATTGCTTTTTAACTGCATTAGCCTCGTGCAAAACCAAAGAAATAAACTTACAACGCCAAGTACTTCTCAGCACACAGTTAAGATAAAACTTATGTACAGTTTTGGCTGAACCATGGCTTTAGATGCTCTAGTCTCTTTCTCTCTCTCTCTCTCTCTCTTTCTCCCCTCCTAATCTGCTTGTTTACTCTGTCTCTTGTTCACTTGCTCAGCTACTCTCTTTCGCACTCACTCTCTAACCTTTCCTTGTACACAGAGGGTGGTATTAGTGAGTGTTCTTTGAGGGTGCTGATCTAGGAGCCGCTCCATGTGTACACAGTGCATCATCCTTTTAACCGAATCGTATAAGATACGAAAGCTAAGGCCAGATCAGCACTCCTGCTCTTGCATCTGCTTGTGTGGTATTAATGTAGACCACATGTTTCCTTCAGTGTTTCAGTATGTGAGAGAGCTCTTCTGTCTTCAAGTTTTGTCTCAGTTTAAAACAGTTAGTCAGGACCTCAACTTGTCTGTTTACCTCTAGAAATGAAACTGTGCTCACACTGCACAAACCAAAGAAATTACCATAGAAATTACCTTCTAAGCTTTTTTATTGTTTATTAACAGAAGAGAACAGTCTTTGCTGTTTTGTCTAAGGATGAAATGTCACTAAAATAATATTCATAAATTTTATTATAGTAATTACTTTTATTCTCTCACAGCTCTGAATTATTTATTAAAATGACTATTTCTCTCCTATAAAGTTACTGTTTTGAAGATGCTTGTTTTTTTGACAGTGACAATATATTTGATTGAAGAATTTAATTTTTCTGACATGAAATTGGAGGCAGGTGTTTTTTATAGATCAGTTACACTTTTATAAAATCACTATTTTGTACGAGTACATGCTTTTTGTTTTAGAATTTTAGTTATCTGTTGTGAAATAACATTACTTATTTACCTGTTTCACTTAGAATAATCAACATGAACCGGAACACTAATATAGTGAGTGCAGTTTTTTTACCAACAGTGAAAGCAACAGTGACTGCATGTTTCAACCAATGAGTGTACACGTCACATAAAATATTTACAGTCAGTGCTTCTGACTTCAGGATTGTACCTCTCTTGTGCTCAAGCTGTATTTGAATGAGAGGGCTACAATCACAGCTTTATCTTCAAGAAATGAACAGCATTAAGAAATGAATGATGTTAATCATTTATTGTGTTAGCTGTGAGACTGTGAGTTTGACAAATAACATATTTAAAATATTATTGAATGTTCGCGGCAAGATTAAAAGTTGCATTGCCAACAGTGAACCTGAAAATGTAGGCATTGTGGAACAATACAGTTAAACTTTGTGTGATGTTCAGTCTTAAGCCTAATGTTTAGATAATTCACACAGGTTGAGCCTTAGAAGTTATGGCTTTAACATAGAAGAGATGGGCATTCATTTGTGCAATATTTGAACCCATACTTGGTGAGTCAAACTAAATATAACCAAATTCAACCAAATTTATGACCTGCTTGAGAGTCAAATAATCAAGCATTAGCAAAACAAAGAGGCAGCAGTTAATAGAAAGCCAAGAAACAACAAAAGAATGCCAATGCACTATAAAAATGCTATGCATTACAGTGTAGGATTCATTGCTTGCTTGCATTAAATGACAAGGCAGACAAGTGCAATAATCTGTAAACCTTACTGATAAAAATGTTATCATCTAAATCGCTGTATTACTTAGTATGAAAAATGCAGCAAAACAAGACCCACTTCTCCCAAAACACCACAATACAATCTAGCTGCAGAGATCCTCAAACAAGACCACACATAACATGCAACCTCACAATTAATATGATCATTTGAACTCATTGACATTCTAAATGTTTCAGGGCACCCATTTCCATCTAGGAACATCTGCTTTGTCCCAGAGATGAAGGTGTGGTCATTTAGTGCACTCTGATGGTTCATCTCAGTTTCTGCAACTTGTCATAAATTCAGCTACCAGTTCTAGCATAAAGAGGTGGAAAGTTGCAAGGTTGACAGGTTTTCCCATCTTAGCACAGGACCTCTGACGTCCCATCGGACTTTAGAACACAGATCTATGCCTCAACACAATACTGTCTTAGATGTCTATACACAGTTCCTTTGACTTCAGTGCTTGTTGTTAGCTCGGTCGGCTGTGGGGCTTATGTAGACAGAGGTGTGCCTAAATCTGAATGGCACTGGCCACCTCTGGCTGTGGAACTGTTTAGCAGATCTACATACTGAAAATTCTAACAGATCTCAGAAGAAGGTGTAGTCAGTCTCCTGTCATTCATTTTCCTGCTTAAATGGTAAAGAAGATGGTGTTAAAAGCATCTGTGCTGATTTACCATCTGTAGTTTTCTAGCCTGTAATTGGGCTGTCTTTTCAAGCCTAAGCCTTCTGAGAAAGCCTGTGTAGCACAAAATGTTTAGCTGGATTTTTGTTTAATAACAACCATAAATCATATAATTAGGAGCGGACGTGGAACAGTTTCTCTGGTGTGTGAGTGAGTAATAGAAAACCCAGAGTGGAGTGATTACAGAAACAATGAGCAGAGATGTCAGCCTCACACAAGCTTTGGTGTGGCCTGGTCAGAGTCCATATTTATACTCTATAGAGAATATATTGTCTTACAATAAACACAGATGAACTCTGCAATGTATTTTCAACTGTTTGAAGCCATTGGTGTTTTATTCTAACAATATTAGGCATGAATATGTTAACGTAGCAGAGCAATGGATGTAAGTGAGGTGTGAGCAGAAAGTCTCTGATATTGAGACATGGTAAAAACCCTTCTGCATAACAACGACACAACAATGCCACTGTGATGCCATGATGTTGGATAGTGTCATGACTACTACCTACTACCTAGCAAAAACTGGCATTTGACATAAGTTAGCGTGACATTTACCTTTAATAGTAACATGACACTGGACATCATTAGAATGTAATGACAGCGTCCCTTGACTGGAGCTTCGAGCAAACTGCTGAGATGGCGATCAGCTGTCTCTCCACGGTCCACTCTTTTGATATCTGCCAGTAAATGTTTATGGTATTGTTATGTCAGTGTTATGTTGCAGGGTTCAAATGAAGTGTTACCACATTATCTCAGCTGCTTACACTGCCCCCCTGACCCCTGCAGTTCATTCAGTGGAGAGCCTGCTGATTATGTGTAGTTGGAGGCTGGATACAGAGAGATGAAAGCATAAAGAAAGACTGTCAGTTGTCAGTGTCAGTGTATGCGCTGCTGCCCTCTGGTGGTTTTTCTATTCACCCACAGGATCATTGCTATCAGGCTGAAGATAAAACTGTGCTGTTGTTTGGAACTGCTTGGAACAGTGAGAGAGGTTCTTTACTTGCAGACGCTCCAGTAATAGAATCCCATGTAAAGGTGGCTGGGGAGTAACAGTAGACGGTTGCTTTTATCTTCTGATTTATGCAAAGCCACAAGGCACAAGCTCTCGTTGCATTAAGGTAGTGAATGTTGAATGGTCCCTGCTGAATAAAAGATGAATCAGTAAGCAGATCCTGGATCGATGATACTTAAACCATCTGTCTGGATAATAAATGTTTTTTTGGATTTATTTATAGCTATCGACACCAGTGCAAGTATCGATATAATCAAGTTAAGGCACGGTTTTCGAACATCTTAGAGCTTCAGTCTAGTGGTATTAACAGTGGTTCAAACTTTCTTTTCTTCTGATATCATTTTGTTGTGTTATATCCAGTTACTGATAATGAAATTCTTCAACAGGGGGCAGACTCCAGAAACTTCTGAGCTAAACTTCCTGCAGAAAGCACAGATGCTGGAGACATATGGTGTAGATCCTCATCCATGCAAGGTTAGATTTATTTAACTCTCACTTGTCTTTGGCCTTTTTCATCTAAAAATTGTCTGTGCTTGCATGCCATGACTTTGCATGAAATAGCTTTTTTTTTAAATGAAAAATTGGGTGAAATCTAGTTTGTTACATTTTTTCTCTTATTCCAGGTATATCTGATCAGCCAAGATATGTTTAATGTTCCGCTAATGTAGTTAATAAGGAAAATAAGCCTATTGCCATTGAACTTAGTAAACATTTAATTCATCACACATTTGTGTGTTAAATAGTCTCAGTTAGTCTTGCATATGTGTTTACTGACACTGTATGACATGCTAAAAATGGACAACAGAACAGGCAGAACCATTAATCATAAAGATAACTGCTACTACTGGCTTTAGGAATGTCACAGACTTTTATCTGTTTATATAGACTGGCTATATTTATATATTATAACTATTTTTCACTAGAGAAGTAAGGTAGGATAAATCTTTTGGTTATAGATCAACAGCAATATTATTGATAATAATGCTTTTTTAACCAGAAAACAAATATCGCGCTAGTTATTTTAAAATATTGTTCAGGTCTAAAAGGCAGCATATGTTGCTCCAAAAATGTGTTAAGCATTGAGGGTGCTTATATAGATGTGTGGATTACCCTATAATACCCCCTAAACAATGACAGAGCTGGCTTTTAAAATTTACATTGGTAACAATCTGAATGGTCTTTTACTTTTCTGACCTGAAGAACACGTCCATTATTTCCATAAATAGCCGAATAGCCACAACACACAGTTCCACTGTATGACTTTCACTTTTTTTGGAACTGGATTTTAGTGTGTTTATTTTCATAGCTGTCGACACCCGTGCAAGTATCAATATAATCAAGTCCTACAAACATGTTTCTGTGCATTAAAATGTGCAAGACATTTTGCATCTCGTTCAATACATATTTGGACGAGATGCAAGTTTATGTAAGAAAAATAATATTCCTAGTAGTTTTGGAGCGTTTCTGTGGCCCATTAGTCATAAAACTTTAACAGATTGTGAGACAGCTGGAGTTCTCAAATTTTGATAGAAATGGAAGGTTTGTAAAGATTGTGTGTGTACAGGGCACAACATGTTAAATGAGGTTAAATGCTAAACCCTGCAGCACTGTTTCCTTCCAGGACTGCAATCTGACATTTATAATCTTATACACTAAGTTGAGCTGATCCCAGAGCAGCCTGACATTTCCACTAAATGTGCTTCTGTACTGATGTTATGCTATAGTGTTACTTAGATCAAGTTTGTAGAAAGGGCCTCTCTTTCTCTCTCACTCTCTCACTCTCTCTCTCTTTCTCTGTCTTTGTCTTTCTCTCAGGATGTGTCTGGAAACCCCGCTTTCCTGGCCTTCACTCCCTTTGGTTTCGTTGTACTTCAAGGGAACAAGAGAGTCCATTTTCTCAAATGGTGGGTGACTAATATGATCCTTTTTCTTCCAACAAACTTCCACACAAAGCTAAGGGAGCACACACACATACTGTCTTTCTCTCTGATAGTGAGTGAAAACGATGAGTCACTCTAGCTGAGAGTGGTTTGTGGCCCACGTCCCAAAGTATAGAAGTCACAGCTGGTTATATTATATTGTATTGTACGTCCCCAGTTAACAGTCCCTGGCCGTCTGCCCATTTCTGTGAGCAGGCACAACACCCAGGTGTCCAAATATCCCTTATCAACTTACTGTCCAGTAGGATTGACCGTCTCAACTCGTTCAGCCAACACAGGATTGCAAGAAAACACATTTAAAGCACATAATTAGTGTGTGTAAAAGACAGTTTAAACAAGTAAATGTCTCCCCACAGCTGTATGTGTAAATCATGTTACCTGACATTTTGGACTTTTGGGCTTAGGATAAGTATGTCTAGTCATATGTTTTAGCTCAAATGTTTTATTGATTTTCTGAGTGAAAAAAGGTCACACTTCTGCACATTTTAATGTACAGTTTGCTCAATTCTACTCGTTGTGAAAAAATTAAACAAAATGTGGCCTGTGCAACAGTTATTGTACATTTTGTGTATTTTATAAAATATGTTGAAGTCAGAAAATACGTAAAAGTTGTGCACTAGAATTAGCAGAAAATGACACGTTCTTTTTAAAGGATGTGTTAATTTATTTTCACTTACAAAACAAGATGTTATTTGACTGAGGAAGTTCCAACATTTGCATGCAACCGTATGTCAATGAAAGGACACCTGTGATGTATTTGACTGATTTGAGATGAAGCGTCTACTTGAATTATGCTTTGTCGCCACACCAAAAACATTTCATGCATAATATATAGCAGTAGCTGATCACAAGCAGCAAACATACATTTCCGAATGTTTCTCGTAATTCCCCTAGCTGTCCGCCTTTATTATCAATTGTCGTCTGCATGACTTTCCAGTGGACCATTAACACTGGCATATAAAATCAGTCTTTCTGTAACAGCTTCTGCTTTTCATGCTGCAACACCACTGACCACTGTCCTTCTGTCATCGTGTGTGTACCCATTCACTCACTAAACAGGAAATCAACAGTGATGATCCGTCACTGGGCGTAAGTGGTGGGTGTCCAGCTATGTCCTTATCTGGTTAACCAAACCAAACTCAATATTTATTCAGCTGCTACCCACATCCTCTGGACTGCAGATATTTTTGCTTATCCGGTTCTTCACAGTCAGTCAGTGTTCCTTTGATTCGTTTATGTTATGGGTTTTAGTGTGCAGTGTTATACAGGTGACATTGATTTAGGCAGCTGAGAATATAAGGAAATGAGAACTCTATTCAACTGTATATAATATATATATTAGTATATTTACCAGCATGTCTGTGTCCGCAGGATGGATATAACTTAATCACAGAAATATTCTGGCTATCTATTGCATTACCACAGAGCCCTGTGCAAAACTACACCTGATTATTTAGTGCTAATCATGCAAGGTTAAGGTTATTATTTCCTTACAGGTATCTTTCTTTCATAGATTTTTTGTTGGGACACTAAGCAATGTGTTCTGCTCAGATATTCTCTCTACTTCCTGTGTTAGTCTGTTACTGTGTTTATGATTTACTGGTTGTTACACTGAATGTTTTATGGCTCTCTTTGCTCAGTGTGCAGTTAAATCAAAGCAACCCCTTTTATTCTCCCTAACAGGAATGAGGTGACCAAGTTGAAGTTTGAGGGAAAGACATTCCATATATATGCAAATCAGAAGGAGGTGAGAGCATAAATTATTTGAATGTTTGCGCTTGGAGTTCATGGTGTAATGTAACGATATAAATGTTGTTATCCCATCTGGACACTGTTCTTCTCTCGCCATGCGCAGGACAAAAAGATCATCTTGACATATTTTGCTCCAACACCGGAGGCCTGCAAACACCTTTGGAAATGTGGGGTGGAGAATCAAGCCTTCTATAAGTGAGTCTTTTTTTATGCCAAACATTGCAACCTTCATAGCAAACATTACACTACATCCTTTTATTATTCTTCTGGCAGAAAAGATAATTATCATCATTTAGTCCAGGAAAATAATCATTAACTGCTTTTTACTTTCCTTTCATGGTAATTTATTTGCACACGACCAGGAGAAAAGCAGGCAAATCAAACACTAACTTCATAAATAGCCTAAGGGGTAAAGGGCCCTCTGAACCTTGTAAAAAGAGCTTTAAACTGCAGCAGTGGTTTTAGCTTCATGTACAACTTCTAGAATAGCAAAGAACCTGCACCTTTCATTTCATCTCTCTCTTAAGCTGTCATACCTAAAAGAATAATAGTTTCATTCTCGTCTTACATTAGAACAGGAAAAACACTAAGGAGCAGGACTGGGAACTACTAGCCTAAACCATATATTTTTCTCTATCACTTTTTTCCTTTTACACCTCTTTTCAGTAATAAAAGCCCTTTGATAAAAGCCCTCACTTGGATGTTGTTTGCATATGCATTTTAGGCATACCTGTGAATGTGTTTGGATGTAGCCTGATGCTGATATAGTCAGACATACATTGTGATTGCAATAGACTTCTTAAGCTGCGTGTTATTCTGCAATCGTGCTATGCCCGTTTTTAGAACTCTAAAGTCTAAACCATGGGGCATGATAGCAGGGATTTTTGAAGTTGCTTATATGATGCTTTGTGGTAAACAATGTTCCAAGTCCTGTCTGTATATCCCACACAAACCAGCAAGCTGTGTCAGTATTAGACTACAGCTTGAGTAGATTTTTAAAAAGTGTTAAGGTTGTTGATTAGACATTCACATGATGCAATTTCAGTGTCCAGGTGTGTTAACAATGTGTGTAGCAATAATTACAAGTTGACTTCCAAAGACAGGACTTCCAGCAGTTTAAAGAACCCAGTTACATTTTGGAGAAAATATACAGAGGACAAAACAGATGAAGGCATTGATTTTTCCCATAGGGTATCCCAGCTTAAACATGGGGTTCCCAGTTTGTACATGCTGGCGACAACAGAATTATACATGACTTCAGTGGTCTATGTCAAACTGTCTGCATTCACAGGTCCTCTCTCTATAAACATGTTTGAAAACACAACCCTGAAAACTACAATACCATTTTCTAACTAAAGGACAGTGCACATTCCTTTCAGTGCTCCTTCTTTAAACCTTTTTGTTCAACAGTGCTTTACTTAGTGCTGCTAAGTAGGAAGTACCTACCTTGCTGTATTTTCTTTCTCTGTAACATAAAAGCTCTGAACTAAAATTGCACAATGTTTTATAAAACATTAAACACAGCATAGGCTGTACCTACTCTCCTCCTACTACACTATCCTGATCTTAACATGTAAATGCAATGGTCCAACAATCTGAAGAACTAGAAGATAACTAGCAATAGATGAGCTGTTGTCTACATCTACATGTTGACCCAACAAAGCTGTCCAATGGAGTGTACAGTGAGTGACACAGTGTTTAAAAACCTCAGCAGCACTGATGTGTCCACTTGTACCAGCACAGCACTGTTGTGGCACCACCCCACAATGGAAGAATAGGGTTAAATGGGGACTAACAAGAGAAACAGATGGACTATAATCTGTCAGTACAACTTAGTGGAGCTGATGACATAAAAGAATAAAAGAGTGAAGATACAAGGAGGTATACACATAAAGTGCTCCGTGTATATGTTGTATTACATTTTATACTTAAAGTGCTTTGAGCTTTGTGTTTTATTTCTTAAAATAAAATTTTATTTATTGAAAACTGTTGTTTGAGAGTTGTTACATAAAAAGACATTTTCTATTATTTGGCATGTGTAATTATTGTAGGATAACTACATCCTAATTTGCACTATAAGTGTTATTTCCTACAGTATCTGTAATGTCGTGTCTAATCATAGCGTAAGAGTGCTTTCTCAAAGTGTGAAGGCAGTCAGGGCTGTACCTTTTGTGTCGGAGGTGACCTTTCTGGTCTGAGTGATGGCTAGGGAGCAGCTAGGGAAGAGGCAGTTCTCCAGGGAGGTGGTGGGGGTGTGTTATTGCAGTGACTGATTGCGAGCGTCCTTGGCCTGACCCACCGGGACATGTCATAAGCACAACGCAGGGCAGCCTGAGACATTATGGACGAGCCAGAGGGGCGGAGGTTTCTGCAGGAGAGTTATAAGGAGAGTTATGTCTCAAGGCGAGTCAGCAGTAAGAGAGACCCTGGAAGGGAGGGAAGCTGTGAACTGAGCAGCAATGGCAGGTTAGGTTTCATCAGCAGTGATGAAAGATTTTTAACGTCAAGTATTCTGTCATTGTCTGCCAGTGTACACTGCCAATCGAAAATGTAAAGACTCCTTGAGTCCTTTGAAATTTTCAGACTTGTATTTAAAAGAAGAAATGCGCTTTATCAACATATAACAGCTGCTTATATTTTGAGTGTATTTTCAACGCTCAACTTGTGTTAATCAAAATGTTGCCTGTGCCATGAGGGATAACCATCTGAGTGTATTTTAAACACTTATGCTGATGAGAATCACAACAAGGCGATGTGAGCTTTAGTAGTGACATGGTGATAGTGTCACAAGTGTCCAAACGTTGTTATTTTCTCTGTAGTATGCCAATTTAATGCAGTCCAGCACATGAAACAAATGCTACTTTATATTTTGTTTCTCCAAATGTTTGACAGACAGGATATTAACTTTACACTGTGCAGTTCTGTGCCATTTGCTGTTGTACTCATTTATTTCTATATTTTGATTCTCAGTTTGGAGAAGAAAATGACATCAGGTAACCCAGAAAGTAATTTAGTATCCTTCATTAGATTTGTTTTCCTGGATTCCTGGTCAAAACTAATCCATTCCCTAACATTAAAGTAGTCTGAGGCAGCATTTTGGGTCCCTGAGCACTCGGCTGGTAGCGTGAGGTGAAGGCGAATGCATAATTGAAAGCCTAGGTGTTTGTTTCCAGTGAAGGCTGTGTTTGAGTAAAGGGACTCTGTGCACTGCTGATGAGGAGTGCTGGAACAAAGTGTTCTCCTGAGACTCTTTAGGTAACCAGGATCTTTGAATTCGAAAGAACTTCTCCAGAGGACATGCTGGTAGTAGTTGTTATCTAGTGTTTTCCTCAAATACAAAATTTGGTTGTTTTGCCTAATATATAATGATATAATGAATATAACAGTGAGAAGGCAGATACCTACCTAACTGGTGTTTGATAGGTTTAAAAACAATTAAAAAATCATATTTCTCTGATAAATGAAATAGATAAATTAAAAAAAGCTTTTCTAGAAGTCAACAGATCTTCAACAGTATCCAGCTGCTGACTGGTTAGTTCTGTTATCTGATTGGCTAAATCAGGTAAAGGTTTCAGCAGAATAGAGCAAGTAGACATATTTTAACACTCCAGTCATAATGGTGTGGCCCTATTTCAACCATACAGTCATTGGGTAGAATCTTGTAGAATCTCTTTACTCAACTAACCGAAGAGGCTGCCTCAGCTTATACGAAAACATGCCGGGGTGTCTCGGCTCCTTTGCATACTGTTATATTTTTGTCTTAGTGTGACAGTGTTTTTACTTCCCTGTGGTTAACTGAATAATATGTGCTCTTACAGACACTCAGAAAACAGAATTTGCTGGGTCCTATGGTCGTCCCATTACATTGATAGACATTGCATTCTTTTCTGGGCTCACAATAGATTACATCCTGACAAGTGAAAAAGAATAATTCAGTTGTAGTCGATAAATACAAAATTTAAGGAGTTAAATGAGTTTTATAAAATTATTTAGTTTGTTTCTGGATGTTTTACTTAAATTATATTTGTCTATATGTATATATGTCTAGAGAAATTGTTTTATTGTATTAGCAAATTTTTTTCATGAAACAAGCCAGCAGTGGGTGCTGTAATTTATAAACAGAAACAATGTCCCAATAATTTCACATAAAATACCCAAAAAATTATTAATTATTTTTTAGTTTATCGGTACTAGGCTATACAACATCCACATAAAGAGGCATAATTGTGCTTTCTTAAAAACAAAACATTCAATTACTTACTGTGATGTAATTTAGTAATGTGTATTCTCATATATTGTCATCATTTCCAATAGGATTAAACAATACCATGTAATTAAAGGATTTAAACCAAGTAAAATGTCAATTTATTAAACAGATTTATCAACTAGATTAAGAATTTGCTTGTGAAGATTGTGATGATATTTGCACTGCACCTATTTAGCATTTGAAGAAAAAAATATTTCACCTACATTAAAAAGTACGCTGGGCACACACACTGGTCTCACACACTTCTTTTGTTTTTTTAACTTGTTTCTCAGGCTGGAAAAGTCAAGCCAGGTGCGCACTGTGTCCAGCAGCAACCTGTTTTTTAAGGGCAGCCGTTTTCGCTACAGGTGAGTATAGATGGACAGGTGTGCATGACCACTGGATAGTAGACCTGGAAAGCCTACTACAAGGATCTATCTCTGACCCGTGCTTGAAAATAATCCACTGTTCTCTGGTGATACATGGTATCGGTGACTGTGTGAGCTGCGGTTAGTTTCATGTAAATCAGCCGTAATGAGATATCAACAACTGTAGCACATTTATGGACTAAACATCTGAGAAGATTTTATTTTTGGATACCACCAACGTAGACCCCCCCCCCCCCCCCCCCCGACACCTGGCCTTAACATGCACCTTGATCAAGCTGATCAGAAGTGGACAGCACTCAATACGCAGGCTTGTAAACAGGGTCCAGTGTGTTTCACTTACACCACATTCTGAGGTCATTGACACATATGACCACATAAGAGTTGTATTGTAAATGGTAAAGGTTACCAATGTGTCCTCAACAGCAACAATGATGAAAGTGATTATGCATCTTCTGTCTCCTCTCCTGTTTGTTACAAGTTGCGTTAACATTCCATGCACTTTGAATATTAAAAGTGCCGGCTTCCCAGTCTGACAACAAATACAGAGAGCCTGGTGTAGTACATGTGGGCATCATCAAAATCAGATCATAAGCATTCTCTGGAGGCACACTGAGACACATGGAAATGCCGGGTGTAAAATGCCAGGCTGTATGTCTTGCTGTCCACTTGTTTGCAGGAGCTCGACTCACAAAAGCTTTCTGAGGAAATAGACTTACAAAGTGTCTTAAGGTAAACACTAAGAAGTTAGTAAGAATGGGCTTCTAGCTTTTACAGATATTGTAACACTCATCAATTCTTCTTATTTGGGATTTGTTCTCAGGTAAGAACTGATTCTTTTCACATTTAAGAACAGCAGTTTAAGCAGATGCCATGAATCTTAAGGACTTTTCATGAGAACAAATTGAAGAAAAAAATGACTCCTAATAGACTGACAGTTACATGTCATATATATCTGTGATATAGTTTGATAAACACTGAGGACAGAACAAAAAAATGTAATCAAATAAAAAATGTGGACATATTTTACTACTTTGTTGTAAATTCCTTTAAGAAGTTAATAAGATAAGAACAGGGTCATAGGAAAATGATCAAGAAGTCAGGAATACCATACATTTCCTGCCCACTTTATTAGAAACATCTAAAATCTAATACATCTCCTCTTTGGCCGCTTTCTTACCTCCAGCAGCCTTATAGGTTCACTAGAAACTGTTATTTGGAAAATCTGGTCCTCAAGCTGCATGTTTTTTTTTTATTTGTGAATACAAGTACAACATCCTCTACAGAGAACACACTTTAAACTTTGAGCGCACTACATTTGAATGAACAATTTATGTTTATTTACTGGATTGAACATAAATTAATAAATACAGCATAACATGTGGCCTTTGCAAATATTAAAATACAGTGTATATACAGTTTATATTTTATAGATAAAGTCAGCAAATATATAAAATGGTGCACTAAAATTTGCCGGAAATAAATCTGTTTCAGATATCATCTGCTTATTATTGATCAGGTATCAATTACATGATGGATCATTTTCAGGAGCTGGTATGAGTGTATTAAACACTGAGGTGTTACTCTGAGGTTAAAGTGTTCCATTTCCCAAAAATATCCCACCAAGTGTAGAGGAAAGCAACGCAAACAGGGAAAACAAATTGTTTGTTTTTCTAATAAAGTGGCCAGTGATTGTGTTTATTTATGATAAATAATACCACTACAGTGATACAATGATACTGTATTCATACATGGTCTGAATTAGGGATACATAAATACAATAGAATCAGTTTAACAAGACAATGTGGCTTCCCTCTAAGAGGTTGATTTAGAGGGCAGAGAATGAGTTTTGGAAAGGAGAGTCAAGAAGTTGACTATCTGGCTATCTTTCACTACCATTGAGAGCTTTCCGAGTCTTAGCAGAATAGCGAAGACAGCCCTGATGCTGACAGGCTTCTGAAAATGAAGGATGCTTGGTACTTTGGTAGATGCCATTTTTGGGTGACTTGAGGTCTGTTTCCTTGCATCCCTGTATATTGGATAATATTAGAAAGGGGGAGGTAGATATGGTCTTAGAAAAGTGGTAAAAGGGAAGCTGCTGTTTGGTGCAGCACAGATTAAAACATTGAGGGGGTGGAAGTGTGTTTTTCTGTGCGTGCTGTTCGTGGTTGTGGTCTTGGTCTTGGTTGTGCTTGTGTGTGTGGGTGTTGGGACAAATGTATATCTAGTTTCATCCCATCACAGTGGGAGAGTGGCCAAGGAGGTGATGGAACAGAGCGCTAAGATCAAGAGGGAGCCACCTGAAATTCATAGGTATGTGTATTTTTGTTGCATCACGGAAACACACAGCCCATCAATTCAGGGAAACAGAGCTTTTATGTATTAATGGCACTGTATTTGCAGCACTTGTATTTGCAATTACACAGCCTATATATTACGTCACCTTGTTAGAATAAAACCCTTACTTTAATATTAATGCATTGCCAAGAAGTAGTCCAGCTGATAGCTGGTATCTTTGACCTGAAACAGTGGAGATGTTTTTGTGTTATGCTGACAGACCAACATTTAGCCCATCAGCTACTGAGGTGAAAAGACCATGTGCAGACAACAAGCACACCTCACCTCACTAATCTAACACTGCAGAACTGCAGGGGTGTTACAGTGTTCACTCATTAGCTCATCTAAAGGAGTGTCCTCTGACACTCATGTCTCCTTCTCAGACAACACAAGAACCTACTGGTTTAATCCAGGACTATCTTTCTATATAAAACAGTGTTTCTACTAAAGGTATACGCTTTCCAGCCCCACCAAACAAATCAACACATTACTTTGCAAAAGTCAGTCCACCCTTAATTTATAAATGTTTAAAGTCATACTTTTTTCGGGAGAGGAGAGTAATCTATTAGTACAAAAAAGAGACAGACAAAATGAAAATATGTGTAAAACCAAATTCACGGGAATTAAAAGACTTACTCATAACGACTGTCCAAGACCTTGTAGACTATCTTAACTCTCACCATCAGGTAAACAGTTCTGCAGATCTGAAAAAAAATTGTGTATGTTTCTGTTCATCCTTCCACAGTGAGAACACACCTCAACTCTGTTGGTCTGAAAGAATGTGTAGCTGTCAAGAATACATTCCTGAGAAATATAAGCAAACAAAAAAGATTTGCTACTTATAGAAAGATGACAATCTCAGAACATTGGACTAAGCTCCCCAGAATTCAGACATCATCCTTATGTTGCTTACTTTGACCAGGGAAAGCAGAAAAAGGCAACCAGTTTCTAAAACTGTGGGAAATTTTTTGGAGTTATTTGGATAGGTATGGCTTGATGTTTGTCCCCTTCTTGTGGTTAAATGAAGATCCAGTCACTGACTCTTTCACATACCCAATATCAAACTTAGTCAGAATATTAGTGTTGGTAAACAACTGTGTGCACTCCAACTGGCACCCTTAGAAATCAATTAGTGATCTCTAATGCTTTTATTATATAGATGTATGTTTGAATAGGCCCTCATGTCATTTGCTGCCTTTCTACAGTTCTTACAGTAAAAAGATAATTCATGTGTTGATGCCAAGCTGTATGTGTATGTGTGTGTCTTCACAGAGCTGGTCTGGTGCCCAGCAGAAGCTGTCCGTCCATCACTCATGGACCACGGCTGAGCAGTGTGCCGCGCACTCGCCGGAGAGCTGTCCACATATCTATAATGGAGGGTGAGTCTCCAGTTCAGCCAAATGATCAACATGTCTCAGAATACCCACAAACCCTGGCACCACACCTCTATCACCCAGGCACCTCTGGGTGTCAACAGCAGATTGACTGGCAGTGTCAATGAAATGCTTTAGTAAACATTCAACCTGTAGAGACACTATTACAACAGTTAATCAGGCTTTATGTGATGCAATATTTAGCTGTTTAGTTGAATGTAGTGTGTTATTTTATAAAGATTTAACTATTTTCTTCAAAAGCATTTAGTAGACTTGAATTGCAGCTGAGACAATCTTGTTTAGATGTTCAGAGATCCCCTTTGGTCCTCCTACTAACACCTCTCAAATAGCTTGTGTTTTTGTAGAGGATCATGAGCACATAGGCTGAAAGTGTTCATGTGCGTTTGTTAAAGGTGTCCACAATGCAAGGCTGGTTGGCTGTAACACCAGCACAGCATGAATCATCCCTGGTTGTTGCCAAGGACGTGCTGTCATAGACATGATTGAGAAGTTGTCCTGCTGTATCTATATCTAAGTTAACGGTGAGAGCTGATGTTAGCTGTGATCAGAAACAACAAAGAGATGTATATCTGTACTCATTGTTAGACTACGCTTGGCACGTCATCGACAAGTCCTCCTCACCATCTAACTTTGCATCATTCAGCGTTACCGTGTTAACCCATGAGCTCATCTAAAGGGGCATCTTCCATCACTCTAGTGTCCTTTTCAGCTGACACGAGAATCTACTTCTAAAAAAAAAATCTACTTCTAATTCTCAGTGTTTATAGGGGATTTCCTTTGTGTGTTCCTAAATTGTCATACGGGATTAATTAGCCTGTTAGTGCCACCTTTAAAGTAAACATATAGTACTGTGCAAAGTCATAGCCATCCTTATTTATGTCTAATCCAGAAAGGGTCATTAGGTATGGGTAATTCATTTTTTGGAGATATTTCTAAGGAGATTAGAGTGATATATTTCATTATTTTCTTTTTGAGGTTTGCCAAATTGCAGCAGAACAGATGTACAGGGCTTTTCTGTGGAATTAGTCCTCTTGAAAGCTGGTAATTCTATTCATTTTTATGAAGAATCACAGTCACATAGAGTAAGCACATCAAGTGTATGTTGTTAAGAATCTCAAATCCAATGTGCTGAATCTTATTTATTGACTGATAAAATGAAAGTTCACAAGAGCTTTAAAGGACAGGCTTAAAATTAATTTGCCCTTCGATTTACTAAAGTTCGTTGACTGCTAAATGCTTATCTTGATAGCTAACACTGTTTTATGGGGCTGCAAAAATGAGTTTCTGCTGACAGACAAGTGATGGGAGTCACTGCAGCTAAACAGATACTACTATATTTAATGCAGAATTTTCTGTTCTCCAGATCTTGGAGAGCACAAGTTGTCAGGGAAAAGTTGAAACACTGTTTACACTTTTTAATGACCCTGTGGGCACCAAGTGTCATATTTTGAACTGATTGCAGTCTCTTTCTTTGCATTGAGCACAGGCCGTAATCCGAGCCTGTCCCTGTCCAGGAGGCGCAGGTGTTTGTGTCAGTCAGCCGCTCTGTCTCGGCGCTGGCTTTCTCTGTACAGAAATGCCATAGGCAAACCTTTTACACCAGCTGTGCCCAGCCTGTTACACCTATCCTGGTCTCGCAGGTTGTGCTCTAGCCCTTCATAATGGTTCTCCTCTCTAAACAACCAAACACTGAACAGCCAGACCTTTATGCAAGCTATAGTTTCATTGGTTGACCCTGAACCAAGCATTGCTCGCTGTCAGAGCTTCTTCCTGTAAACCAGCTCGAAACCAGCTGAAATGCTCTGCTGCAGCAGTTTAAACTTAATGTGAATAGGAGTGTAGAAGCTCTTGTGTGGTTGTGATGGCTGAGGGGAGCAGCACATATCCTACATGTGCTGACAGTGTGCCTTCCAGGAGTATTAATACCCGGCCCCTCTGAAAATAGCCAGAGCCTTGCTCTCCATTTAAGTCATTGGTTGTGGGTGGAGAGAGAGACCACAGGAATACTAGGCAAATGTAGGGCTGGTGTAGGGTGGGCATGTCGTTTGATCTCCTGTCTCCACTGCCTGTTTTCAGGCACACACGACCAAACCTTCACCCAGCGGCCTACAGGGTACAGAGGGGACCAGAGACAGGGTCAGCACTCGCAGAATTCCTTTAAGCCCAAATTTTTTCTTTTATTTATAAACCTCACTAATCTGCTTGCTTTTCTTCAGAAACGTGTGAATTCCTTTTCTTGGGAAGTCTGTAGACCCACTTATGTTTTCCTTTGTTACTCCATGAACCCACCTCTTCCTTTGGGAAGTTTTTGAACCTGCTAGCCTTTTTTGCTTTTGAAACTGCGTGAATCTGATTTCTTCTTGAGAGCTACGTGCACCGGCTTGCTTTTTCCTTTGGAAACCCGTGAAGCTGATACAGTTTTTCCTTTGGAAGTGTGACTTTGCTTGCTGTGCTCTTCGGACTACTTAAAGTCCATTTTCTTTTGGAACCCACCACTCACTGTTTCAGCCATGGTGAAGTGCCTGATCCGCATCACCACGCGCGTGAATGTTCACCTGCGCATGATCAACCACTGTTACCGAGATGTAAAGGTGCGTGTGCTGAGTTTGGGGCCGCGGCTGCTGGGGAAGGCCCTGGGTGTGCTGCCCCTCTATCCAGCTCTTTCAGCACAGCAGGACCAACTACGGGCATCTCCGGTGCCTGCCATGCCTCAGCCATACATGGTGGCCAGCGCAGCTCCGGGTCCAGGTGTGTGATTTTGTTATTAACTGATTGATACATTACGGGTTTCAAATCATGGGAAGGTAATTACTTACCTTCTTAACATTGGAGTGCTGGTTGAGGATCACATTCCTCTTTTACTCACCTGGACTGAAAAGTTTTGCCAATCAGTGGAGTATGCCTGCCCTGTCCTGCCACTGGGCTACACTGAGGCTGTGCACTTAATGATACAGTAGAACACTGGCATGTCCTCACTTGTGGGACCCTAAATCATTTACTCATTCATTGATTAAATATGATTAATAGTAGAAGTTTCATTTATTATCTTCTGCTGCTGTTGTGACTTCCAGCCAATGTCATGAGCTTTCAACTTGGAGTTTAACATTCTGCTAAATTGCAGGAGGATTGTATTGTTTGTTGTTTATCATTTTGCAAACTTGTAGTTTTCCTGTATTTTGACACTTCTGATTTACATTTGCAAGTTCTTTATTTAGTATTTTCTTATATGAGGCCATGCTGATATTTTAGGTAGAACATGATAGGAGTTGAGAGGCCTTAGAGCTCCAGCTTCCCAATAAAAAGGAGTGCTGAATCTGGCTTCGTAGCCATTTCAGTCAGCCTGGCTGATCACAACAGACTTTCATTGCCTCTTTGCCCGTTTAGTGCTTTGAAGGACTGCTTCGCTTTGTGAATGAGAAGTCTATGCCTAAGCAGTGCCTCATTGTCAGAAGCTAATCCTCTCGCAGCAGTATGAAGGGCTAATATATTTGCTGTAACATATACTTTAGAATCAAAACATGTCTTCATTTACCCTCCATCCAGCGTACTTTGGAAGTATGCAAAAATCCAGCACTTGAATACAAGTCTGAAACCAAGGCGGGGGGGCGGTGATTTGCAGAGGCCATTAGTTTTGCATGACGTGGGGCTGTGCTGTCTTTGACCAAAGCAAAACTGAGCAAGTTTAAAAATATCCACAGTGAACAGAATTTCTGTTAAAGTTCAAGTAAGCATTCCAAAGATTCACAAAATTAAAAGAACAAAAAATACAAATGTAGTTCTTATTATAGACCTAGATTGTGCCCTTGGTGTCAACATAACTTTAGCATGAATATTCACATCTTAAAAGGAATCATAATTAAGTTCTTTACTTTGGCAGTTAAATAGGTAAACAGCCAAATAGTTTCTTTAACAGTTACAAACATACACAAACACAAAAGCAATGAATCTCTACAGTAGGAGAACAGCAAAAATTCTCAGATGATGTAGCAGCATCCGCTACACCCTATTACGTTTTGCATGTGATGATGTCTGTTTTGTTTTGTACATTGTGCAAAATGATTTCACCTAAACCAGTATGCCTATGCCTCTGTCCCTTTACCTGCAGTCTGATCAGATGACTATAAATACTAATCCCAGCATCAAAGACTTGTTTTTTTTCAACTCGCCAAAGTTTATGGTGAAAACTGTATTAGACAAGATTTCCTGTATTCCTTATGTAGCTGCTGTCCTCCAAAAACCGGGAAAACTATATAGGATGACACCGGAGGCTGTGGTAGCCATAGAATATCTATTTAGTAATTTATTTGGTTAAAATAAACAATGCCCCCTGATTATGTATGAAGAAAGTCCTGTCAGAAATATAAATAAAATTATATTAACATAAAAATAACATAAATCTTAGTTATTATATCTGGAGTGGAACATGGACAAAAGATTGACTTTGCATGTGTTTCGTGTCTTGTTTCTCAGCCAAATGAATCACATCGAAAGACATTTACTCTTCTGTATAATGTGAAAAACATTGCTTGTTTGGCTGGAAGCTTGTGGTGTGATCAGTGAGGCCTGACAATGCCAGCTTTGTTTCCAACACCTCAGCTGCTTTTAATCTCCTACAGCTTTGGGTAAAACCCAAAATTTGATAATGAATCACATGGACCCTTAGAAACAGACAGCTTTGTGTCAGACAGAGGGGCAAACAAGCCAACTTATAATTATGAGCCCATCATTAAAGGCCTCACATTCAGGTCATGTGGTCATCTTTCTGTTACTCATGTTAGCCCCCTCCTGGTTACAGAGTACTATGACAAACTGCTTTATAGAGGATTTTTAAAAATGTTTCTTTAAAGGCATGCATCTTATTCAGTAGTTAACAGAAGTAGTGCACTGTGGTGCAAATTGTGGCAGTAGGAACCAAGGGTCACAATGTCTCCAGCACAAACATTTTAAACCAAAATCGCCAGTGAACCTTGACTTGCCTGCATATGTGTAATGTTGATAATGGTAAAATTGTGGTGGACTCGAAAATGAGTTCTTTAGGTACTATTTTGCCTTAAAAAGGTACTGTGTGTACTACTGTATCATAAATGTATTTTAATGATCAAGCTACATATCGTTATAGTCCAAAAGAAAACATGTATCTACATATAGGTTGACTTTTATTTCTCTACATCATGTAAACACAACAGCTGCCATTTATGTTATTTAAAATTTTCAGGATGATTGGACCAAATGAAATGCTCCAAAATAGCTTATAAAAAATTCTGGTTCCATTGACTTGCTCTTTCCTGTAAAGTTGCCATGTCAGAGATACTAGTTTTTCATTGGACAGCAACGATGTTTCATGTTCTAATTTTCATTAGGCTTTTTAGATAAATTTTCAGCTCCACCTACCATATAGGAGCAATTCTGCAATTACACACTGTAGACCATCTGTTTTTCTGTATAATGTTAACCTGTTCTTCAGTGGACAGGACCACCACAGAGCAGATGTTGTTTGGGTGGTGGATCATTCTCAGCACTGCAGCGACACTGGTGTGGTGGTAGCATGTTAAGTGTGTGTTGCATTGGTATGTGTGGATCAGGCACAGCAGTGCTGCTGGAGTTTTTAAACACCTCAGTGTCACTGCTGGACTAAGAAACATACACCAAACAAATATATTCAGCCAGCAGAATCCTGTGAGTAGTCCTTTATTAGCTGTGACCACAAACGTATTCGTTTTTGAACACAAACTGTGCAGCAAAACACAGTGGACCAACAAGGTAGGAGTGTCTAATAGGGTGGACTGTGTGTGGACACAGTGTTTTTAAAACTCAAGCAGTATCTCTGTGTCTGATTCACCCGTACCAGTGCAATAAACACTAACACACCACAAACCTATCAGTCACTGCAGTGCTGAGAATGACCTACCACCTAAATATTATCTGCTCTGTGGTGGTCCTGTGGGGGTCCTGAAGAACAGAGTGAAAAGAGAATTTACAATGTGTGCAGTGATACAGGACTACAGTCTGTAATTGTAGAACTACAAAGTGCTCCTATACAGTATGTGCAGCTAAAAAATAAACAGATATTGTAGAAACAAAGATGTAGTTTTAATCTGATGGCTGATCAGTGTATGTAGTAATTTCATTATGAAGAACTTTTGAAAAACTGGTGTAGTTCCTCCGGAGCAATGTTCTTCATCTGAGGCTTGTTTGGTTACAGTGTGTTAGAGAGGTAAAGAAACAAAACGGGCTGGACGGTGCTATTCCAGGATTAACATGCCTATCTATCCATGCCTATCAAACCCTTTTCTATCCAGGTCTGGAATCGCTGCGGGACAGTGCCCACTCCACGCCCGTACGCTCCGTCTCCCATGGTGAGTCCTTCATCCCCCGCTCACGCAGTCAGGCAGCAGAGGCCGGGGACGGCTCGGCAGTAATTGCAGATGAAACCTACAGTCCGGCTGATAGCGTACTGCCCACACCGGTGGCCGAGCACAGCCTGGAGCTGGCCGTCTCGCGCCAGATCAATGGGGCCCCCTGCAGCATCGAGGAGGAGAAGGAGTCGGAGGCGGGGACGCCCACAGGGCTGGAGCTGGGTGAAATGGGCATGGACAGCAGGGCGGCGGGATCGCTGCAGGCAGCTGCCCTCAGCGAGGCGGAACAGGTGAATAAGTTTGTCTTAAGTGTCCTCCGTCTGCTCCTTGTGACCATCGGACTCCTTTTTGTTTTGCTCCTCCTCCTCATCGTCCTCACCGAGTCCGACCTTGACGTAGCCTTTTTACGTGATATCCGCCAGACCCCCGAGTTCGAGCAGTTCCATTATGAATACTTTTGTCCCCTCAGGCGGTGGTTCGCCTGCAAGCTCCGCTGGGTGGGCGGGCTGCTCATTAACAAGTGAACGGGGGGCGTAGCTCTCGTTAAAAAGCCCGTCGCGGTGGGGGGTCGAGAAGATGACAAGCGCGATGGAGAGAGGCGGAGGGCAGCAAGCCGTCCCCCAACCATGAACACCCGGCTTCTCTCATGATTCTCCTGCTGACGTGCCCTGGGCCCCCAACGCCAGGAGCTCCCTTCTCCTCCTCTCTTTTAACCCCTCGCCTCCTTTTGCGTTTTGACATTTTTTTCATTTTTTTCCCCTCCGTCCTTCTCAGTTTTGTCCTTTTTTCTTTTTTTTTCCTTTTTTAAAGACAAGACTTTTTCATGATTCATGATTTTCCTCTTTTTTGGAATTTCAGGTCATTTCAGGTGTTTTATTTAAAAGAAAACATGAACAAACAAAAAAGACAAAGTTGACTCAAAGAACTATTCCTTATATAGGGATGAAATATTTTGTTGCAACAAAAGAAAGTTGCCTTTATTACTATTTATTTTGCATTCATGATAAACAGTTTTAGAAGGTGGCACATGGAGGCAGGACAGGAAAGGAAGGAAATATGTGAAGATAAGTATGTTTGGTTTGGTGGACAACCAATGCTTTCTAAAGAGTTCACTCATAGTTTATGTCTACCCATTGTTCAGTCATCCATCATTCATCGCAGGCTGCTATAACTTACAGCAAATAACATGAGCATTGATTGATCTGGTGAGCAGTGAGGTGTGCGTCATATGATGTAAGATTGTGCAAGTTGCTTTTAGAGGAGGACTGATTGTCGGAGTGAGTTCTGAGGGTCATTGTTAATCAATAAAAGTTTTGGGTATCTTGAAGTTATGTATTTTGGCGGATTATTTTCAAATCGTCATACGTTTCTAGGAGTATAATAATGTGTAAGCGGTAGAAAGCTGTGAAGTAGAAATCCATTTTTAAGACAATAAAAGATTTTTTAAAGGATAAAGAACAAACCCGTAAATATGTGTTCTGTCATGTCACCCAATAGTATCAGTATCTGTTAATGAAATGTCCATGGTTGACCTCTTGAAAACACCTAGCACCCATAGATCCAGTCTAGCTAGATGTGCAATACTGTAAAGTTATACTACTTTGAAGGTCTTTCTTTTTGTTTTTAGTCTCATTTCATTTGATTTTCATGTCCTGAGTTTATTATTGCTAGAAGAAAATGGAAAGATGTCTTATTGTATAGAGAACGACAAGTGTGTTTCAATTCCATATCAACCCTGCTCTTACATTTGTATTTTGTGGATATCATGCTATTTACTTAGAATTACAATAATGATGCTGTACTTTTTGTACAAAAGTAGTTAGTTTCCTAATATATATTGACAGTTTTTTTTCCATGTATATTTTAACAGAACTGAAATGTTATTTTGTTATCGAAGATTAAATTATACCTTTTTTAGCTCTGCGTTTCAGGCGAGGTCTAGAATTTGTGGTGTAATTGCTGGGGAGACACAATAGAAGGCTTTTAATCCAGATCCAATGTCCATTTCCACCTCACTTAGTCCACAGCGAGCCTCCTTTGCATGCAGGCACCAAATTGTGCTTCAAAGAGGCATGCATGCTGGGAAGTGGAGGACGTCATCCGCTCTGCACAGTCTAGACCAAAGACTGTGTGCCGTTAATGTCAGAGGCAATATGTACTTGAGTCACGACTTCAGTCGTTATTGTACTGTATATATGTCATGACAGAGCTGAAAACTACAAAGATGTTTGGACTGGGTGGAAAAAAAACCTTGGTTGTTTGTTTGTCTACTCCCTTCAAACTAGTGCAGAAATGTGTGCATGTGCGAGTGAATGGGAAAGAGAAAATATTAAATATTAAACAGATGCAGATAGTGGAATACTTCAGGGGTTTTCAGCCTAATCTCTACCTGCCGCATCTACAGCGTCCAGTGGGTTACCACAGACTACTGACACGTTTCTCAGTACAAAAGCACTGTTATCTCCAAACAGAAGCTAGTGGAGAAGCTAATAGAAGACCGGCTGGAGTACTCTATGGATGCGGCAGATAGAGATTAGGTTGGAAATGGCTGGAATGTTCTTCTATGTCTTATTTTTGTTTGCTGGGAACAGTTTTGAGTTCTTGAACAAGTGAAAAAACATGGCAAAGATGGTGATGGAAATGTCCGTGTTTGGCTTTAACCCTCATAATCGTTCACAAGGTTTCATTTAGGGCAGATCAAAGGCCTGGCTGGTATAGTATTCGATTGACATGTTTCTATTTGGTCAGTGCTTGCTTCAGTTTGGTTGTTCCTGTGGTGTTTACTTACATACCATTTGTGCTAACCACTTTGGAATGAACGTTACGCTGGAATATCAGCGCGACCATCTCAGACGTTACACTGGTTACTCCTGTATCCATCTGCTGCTTGGCAGCTTTGGGTGCTGTCTTCCACAGTCATCAGAAACTGAAGGTTCATCCGCTGGACACCCATACAGTGGCAGCGGAACACTGTAGCACACTTTTTTTCAAACGTAGACTCCAAAAGCAGATCCAAGCACATTTAACAGGTGGTCACAGTCAGGAAGGCGAGAGTCACTAAAGTAATGCATGTATCTTACCTAAAGAAGTATTCATGCATGCATTCTCAACAGCCTTGTAATGGAAGAGTGTCGCCTGAGTCTTTTATATTTTCTTATTATCTGCAAATGGGGGGAGCAGTACATTTCCTTTTTTCGCCTTTCTGGTAAAGACCTATATCCTATATCAATAAATGATTGATGTAACAAGCAAACGATCAAACGAAGGGTAGAGGTCCGAGCGGATGATCAGTTTTTATTCTTTCTACAGCATTTATGTAGCTTGGGTGGCCCATCCTGCATGCACCCAATACTGCTGGCAGCCCCACTCAATAAGCAATAATTAGTTCAACTGTAAAATCACAAGAACAAGGATTGTCTTGGCGGTTTTGTGGTGTTTTGTAGCAAGGGCCAGACCACCTGTTTTTTTTTGTTTTTTGTTTTTTTTGGTGGTTGGGGTTAATGAATAAATCAGTATCACTTGAGTCAAAGTTTGTGCCTGAGCTTAAATTCATAATCATGTCCAACACTTGCTGCATTTTATGCTCGCTGTAATGCTCCAGTGTTTAATAACTTGATGTGGACATGTGGCTAAGGAGCTGTCAGAGGTACCTTAACACTTAAAAGTACTACATGCAGTATTTAAGCCAGGGAGCAGCAGGAACGTGTATAGGCCTGGGTACACTGGGTATAAATTCAAGTCACATCAAACATACTCAGTCCTGTTGACTAGACAAACTGTCCAGGCACTGCCCAATCACTGTCCAGTATGGAATGATGTCTTGACATGTCTGTTCAGGTATGTGAAACTAATGTTTTTTCTCCTAGACCCAGTAACAAATTAGCAGAGAATTATCAGTCTGGCCAAGTATTATGGGATGTTTCTGCACTCCCTCCCTAGAGACCAGTTACATTTCAGGCTAAAAACTAGTGGACAAACATATAAAACACAAGCCTCAACCAATAATCTTGCATGTAGTTCTTTTAAGATACTGTGACGGGGTATAAGACTCTGAAAAACCTTTTACATAGATGATTGCTTTAGGCATTCTTACTGCTGCCATGGATCCTTCAGTGCTAATCCATTAGCACATGACTTCAGTACCATTATCAGTGATTTAACTGTGACAGTGGTCATGAAATCATCACTGCTTATTTTGTACCATTAGTGCACTTTTCATTGGCACTAAATGTCTCTTGAATCAGATTCTAATTTAATACATACATTTGATACTGGTGTTAGTATGCTGGATATAATGGTTGTGAACTAAACTGTTTATTACTATCAAATATTGATCTGCTGTATCCTTTTATGTATACTTTCACTTGGGGAAACTGGCTGAGGTGCTTTTCATGTACACCGTATGGAAGATTTTTGTACCTCTCACTGTACAGCAAACGAGAGGTGTATTGATGTGGAGTTGGCTAGCTGCCATCGCCATATGCTAGCAGTCACTCCAGAGTGCTTTCACAGAAGATTTGCAGAACACTGCATTGCAGATGTTGCACCTTCATGGCTCAACTCAACTAATATCCATTCTGGGGCCACACATTATTACAGCTTGGGCTAAATCTAATCCAGCCTGCTTATATCAAGAAAATCAGTCTAACACTGCTAGCAAACACCAGAAGTCAACAGACACCCACATCCTTTCTGTAAACACATCCCTACAACATTCCTCTCAACCCACTCTAACCGCATGTAGCTCTTTATTAAGGTTGTGCAGACTTTATAAGGTTTAGAGCAGGGGTTCTTTCCGCCCCAAGGCCCCCCGCTTACAAAGCATAGCGGCCCACAGGAACACTAAAATAAACTTTTAAAAATGTTTTCTTTTTCAGCGACAGTAAAAGATCAAATCACCAATTTTGCTTCAATCATAAAAACCAAAATGTTAGTAAAAGGAGGTAGATGTGAACTGTGATCTGGAGATTTTTCAATGGGTTTCCCACTAGAGTTAGTTTGGTCTCAAGATGTCTGTTAGTTTTGAGGGTTTTTGTGATTTGTCTAAATTAGCTGAACCGCTGAGACACCACTCACTGCGTGTCGTCACAGTCAGCAATAACAAAAAACCTGATATCTGCTTCTTGGCTGGTTTATCTGTTTGAGTTTAACTGCTCAAGTTGCTGATGCTCGGTAAAGAAAAGATCCATGAGCCAAAATAAAGTCTGCGCTGAATACCAGCAGCTGCGTTGTCTCAGACTGATGATGTTTATTTTGTTACTGCAACATTTTTATCCAAGTTGTTTGTTAAGGTTGTAACTTGAAATCGTTGAATTTTTTTCCCATGCATGTTTTTATGACTTGACGTGATATTACCAGCCCTTTACAAAATACTGCCTCCCTCCAAGTTTAGGCTTGCGGACCACTAGAGGGTGCTTCACAGTCAGCCCCAGGGAGAGGACACTAAGTGCATTTACATGTACTTAATAACCCGATTAACTGCAGAAAATCAAATTTTGTCAGAAATTCAAGTCAGTTTACCTGAAAATATGAACATGAAATAGAACATGAAAAATATTTACATACAGGTTGTTTCATTACTATGGTTTGTTTTCACACGTGCAGAATGAGCAAAACTAAGGGTATACATGGACTGAAAATTCTGCTTACTAAGCTAAAATCTAAAAGGATTTCTATAAAGGATTTCTTAATCTCCCTAGACTTTACACCGATGCTGTTTACATGACCACTTGAATAATCAATGGAAGTAAATGCAGAAATACTATTATGATCAGACTTAGTGCTTGTAAATGTAGTATTTGCCGTGAACCATAAGAATAAACAAAGCTTCATGCTGTATAAATGCAGTGGGCAGCCACCTCAAACAGCAGCTGTTGTGGGAAATTCCGACTTTGTCTCACAATCCAACGCCCGCTTGTGACCCAGGGACACAGTGGCCAGATTACGTTTGAAATTTCTTTATTTCCATTTATAAACATATATCTTCAATTGAATAAGTCAAAACCAGCATGTATTTATGGAAAGACACTGCAGAAAGAATGTAATCTGTCCTTGTGCCTGCGGGGCGTGCATGTGTGTAACAAGAGTCAAATTCAGCACAACACCTGTTGTCTCTAAAATATCTGCCTGCTGTGTTTATCTTCGAGTTGAAGCTTTCCATACACTGTGTCCACACAGACAAGTCTGTGCAAACGTATTGAAGTCCTGGATGCAGATTGAGAGAAGTGTTGGGGACGCATTGAAGGAAAAGTGTCTGTTGACTTTTACCGTCTATCAACTTTTTTTTTTTTTTTGTTGCAGCACCAAATTAAAGAAACTCAATTTGTGTAAATTCCATTCTAACTATTTCTTTAAACGCAAGCTTGCAGTGGCGGCTGGATCATCTAGAGTGGGCTATTCTGAAGTAAATGGAATAGCAACACCTGTTCTCTAGCAGTGCCCAGGTGGCGCTCTTCTCTACAAACATACTGGATCCACATGTTGGTGAAAAGGTTCACTAGCTTTGCTTAGATCACTGGCTGAGAGAAGATGGTCTCTGCCTGTGTACACTAAACTTATCTCTATTCGTAATCAGAGATCATGCAGTGTTATGGAGCATCATTATACTATGAATGAACCAAATATATCCTTAAAAGTTATCTGGTAGGTGACCAGAAACACTGCTTTTAAGCCTGAAGTCACTGCAGAGATACTAGACTGAGATGTCATATTGTAACACACTTAATGTACTGTGCTCGTCACTTTTCTAGCTCCCCTCGAACTCTCCGCAACAGCTCTGCATACACACACATACACACGCACCTGTGTATATGCATAGATCTGTCAATGTGATCCCTGTAACCTGCATCTTTTTGACTCGACACCGGAGGTCGCTGTTTAGTTACTTAATATATAACTAGATCAACAAATATATACGGATTTATGTGCCAAACACGGCTCCTGTTGAGTCCGTTTCATTCCAAAACCATCTTTGTACTGTAGGAAACCTTCCATGCGAAACGGTATTAAATATTGTTTCTCTGATAGTCCCTTGTAACTGGTGCCATGGAATTATTCAAACTTGAAATAAACATTCAGATGTGTTCAAATTTACTTTGTGACTTGTTTTTCATGCCATCTAATAAGGTCTTGAATCTAACTGAAAGAATTAAAGGCCCTGACAAAGTTAGAATATGCAAATGAGCTTATGAACCAATCATATAAAGCGGACGAATGAAGATTAAATATGAAACTGATTCTAGTAACATGAGCTATGGTATAACAACTGCACACAGGGCTATATATATGCTTAGTGGAGATAATTAGGTGAATGGGCTACAACAGCAGAGGACCATGTCAGGTTTCAGTTGTCAGGCAGAAATAGAAAGCTGAGGCTGCAGTAGGCAGAGGGTCACCAAAACTGTATAGTTGAAGATGAGTAAAAATGTAGCCTGGTCTAAAAAATCTTGATTTCTGCTGAGGCATACAGAGAACATCGTCAGTATTTGGTGCGAACCACATAGCTCTGTGAACCCAGTGTGCCTTGTGGCAACAGTACAGGCTGTTAGAGGTGGTGTAACGGTATGGGCAAGGCTTTCTCTGCACACTTTGGGACAATTAATACCAATAAATCAAATAGGCACTATTTAAAAATCATTGCTGACCATGAGCTTGCCTTCATAGCTAAAATATACTACAGCACCAGTCATCTCAAAATGGCTTTACAAAAGGTTTGGTATGAAAGTGCACCTATAAACACCCGCTTACACTTACATAATGCAAGCATGTCAACATGGCCCAGACTGTTAAAGACATGTTTCAAACAAGTTGTTATGAAGAGGCTGTTTTGACAGCAAATGAAAACCCTACCTTCAGAGATGGCTCAATGCTTAGTGAGTATATACTGTAGCTGTAATGTCTTTGCAATATTTTTGTACATTTGTTATTAAATGTTTTAAGGTTCCTAAATCCCCTACTGAAAGAAAATACACACACTATTTATATGAATCAGTTTAATGATGAAGTTAAAACTTTTAAGTATACATTTAAAGACAAAACTAGCTAACAGTTACATTAAACTGCACAGTATATGTAAATGGGTGCTGTATATATACACAAGGCAAGAAATATTCACAAAAAAATAAAACAAACATTACATTCAAACTTTACAAATATGTAGATATACTTAGACAAAGATAAAAGGTTGCTGTGAAGATCCACTGGTGGATGCTAGCTGAGGTGAGAGAAAGCTGGTTTGAGGAATGGCCGTGCAGCACTATGGGGTGTAGGCAGAGCCATGAAGCCTGGTCTTTTACCCACTGAAGCTGAAGGAGCAGGCCTAGAGGAGCCTCGGCCTGCTCCCCGACCTACACTTTTATATCCTCCTTTGGACGAAGACCAGCTCCCAGTGTTCCCGCTACATGTAAAGAATGCAAGTTTAGTTTATTCAAAATGCTTTCGACATGTTTTAAAAGAACAGAGATTGAAAATCACTTTAAGGGTTGATCCACTTCTCAGATTAAATGCTTGGATACTTCAACATTCAGACAGTAAGTAATGATTTGACAAACCTTTTGGAGGAGTTTTGGTTGTAACCCCGCCGCCTTTTGGGTTTTCGTGAAAAGGGTGCTTTCTTTCTTTTCTCTCCTCGGCCTGTGCTGCTCCTGAAATATGCTGAAGAGCTGTCCTCTTCATCATCATACACATCCTCCTCAGGATGGCCATGCGTTGTGTCAATCCACCCTGAGCTTTCACACTGCTCTTCAACTTCATGTGAGGAAAAGGAAAAAAAAAAAACTTTTATTGAACTTCATTACAAGAAGAGTATGCAGTCAGTAAGAAAAGCAGTCAGTTTTAAAAAAAAAAAAAAGAAAAGAAAATAGAGATGTCTAAAGAACTGTGTTTCTTGAAGAGGCTTATGAAGGGTACAATTATAAACATTAAACTATGCATTCTTTTAAGAGCCTTTAAAGGTAGAACTAATATCCTGCAAATACACACAGATTAATGCTACAAACAATTTAATTAATGTTACTCACCAGGCAGCTGCCATTCAGAATATTTCTGTAGCAGTTCAATGAGCTCGGCTCCGTATTTATCCAGCTTGTCCTCAGTCACACCGTCAATCTGCAGCAGCACCTCAGGGTCGGCTGACATCTTCTCTGTACAGCAATAAATCAACGCCACGCTCAATGTAGCAACGGAGTGACGAATAAGACAATGGGTGTGTCTCAAAACCTAGTGAGTGTCTAAGTAGGCTGAGTATGTAGGCAGCTGTTTAAGTAGCAGCGTTTTGTCTGACATTTCTCCTCATAGCACAGATTATTGAGACGATCTAGTTAGAGAGAGACTGCGCCAGGGGTTGTTCCCACCCACTGCAGCATGTGACTGGTGGTTTAGCTGGTTGCTAAGCTACCAGCCAGCATCCAAAACAATAGCCAGAGGCTTAAAAATCCGCTAGCATAAATGCTAATGGCTCGAGAATAAAACTGCAAAATTGTCAATGACTCGTTGAAAAGTTGCAAATAAAATCCTGTTTTGTGTGATTAAATGACAAGAAACACATTAAAACACCAGAGAGAATTGAAATAACTTAGATGATAAAACCACTTCACTGCTCGTAGATTTGCCTGCGTTGCATGGAATCCCTGTGTTGCATTATGGGATTGCCTTAGCGGCTGAGGAAGCGCCCGGTGCTTGCTTAAAATCGGGCCAAAATAAAGTGCCTTAGTAGACAGCATGTTTCAGGTATGTAAGAATTGGGACAGCCCACATGTCGGGAGCGCGCATACTATGACGTAAAATGCTGTCTATGTAGGCAGCTCACTAGGTTTTGAGACACGCCCAATAATAATATTTATCAAATAATATTTATCAGCTAATATTTGAAAACTGAAATCAACATTTAAATAATTTATCTTTCTAATAATCATTTTAATTTACATACCACAACCACAGCAGTATATATTCAATGCATTTTACAAAAGTAAAAGAGTCTCTCCAAAGCTTACTCCATAATCATGTACACAATGCCTTAAAGGCAGGGTCCACCATGCAGCATAACTTTAAATATGGACCTATCAGATCTATCAGAAAGAAGTTTTACCAACACAGGTAATATGGTTATCAAACGACTAGGGTCTGGACATTTAACCCCAAGATTCCTAAAACATGATGATAGTGATAACGAATGGCCGCATAGCTAACAACGCATTCTTAAGGCTGTAACTGAGAAGACAGACAGCGTCACTTCATAGCAAACTAGGCCAACAACTCTAGAGGCTCACCTGCAATCTTTTTCAGGGTGCTTGTGGAGAAGATGTTGTAGTAGTGAAGACCAAACACTTTGCCCAGCTTTTTGCAAAGGTCATTGAGTTCTTCCAAACACTTATTGACCATCTCCTCCCTCTTGGAAACATTCTTGGTAACAGAGGCTTTGTGCTTCCTGATGCTAGAGGCACTCTCAGTCTCAAGGAACTGAACCTGCAATAGGAACATACAACACATCACCTATCAATGTTGAGGAGACAATCAGTACTATGTAAATTTGTGTTATGTATAACCACTACTAAATGTATTTTCTTTAATAAAGAGAATGTGTACTATGTATTCTGATATGATGTTTTGGTGTAGTACAAGGTCCTACAAATAAAATGGAATATTCCCTGAGGTAAAGCGAAGAACATCTGTAATCCCAACCTGCAAGCTGCCACTCAGGACGTTCATGGTTTTAGGGCCAGCTGAGATGTAGGCCACAGCCTGGCCGTTATTGGTTATGTACAAATCTTCCATCAGGATGTGGTCCAGCACAAGCTTCTTAAAGAGCCTGTCTGCGTTGTGCCTGGAGTAGGCTGCTCCAATCCCATACATGCCCGACTGGATCCGTGCACTTTTTGAGCCTGAGGATATACCTGTGTTAAAGTCTACAATGTTAATTGGAATCAAGAATACTCATTTATCAACCTCTTACCTATGAAGATGTCAACCAACATGTTCAGAGTAAGTCTGTTTTGCTGTGATGATCTGCCATATTTGCTGCCAACTTTTTCACAGTTTTCCTGCACAAACCGCACAATCTTCTTTACATCCTCGGTCACATTTCTGGCTTTGTATTGCTGGAAATACACAATTGAGACATCAGCCCATATTCAGAAGAAACATTCTTTCTTTTGGGAGGGTAAAACAAAACAAAAAAAAAAAACTCACATAGATGTAGAATACAGAATATACTGAATGAAGCTCTTACATGTGGCCTGGCGCAATTATCACAGATAACTTCGGGATGCTCCTTACAAAAGTCAGCATTGAACTTGTGCTCGCCGAAATACGCAAGCAGCTGCATTCTTCTACACTCTGCCACATTCTCACAGAAATGCACCATGCTGTGCAGGTTGTTAATATGGGTAGCTCTGGAATGGTGGTTGCCATCCTTGTCCACTGCAATGAGATTATGGAATCTTTATTACAGACAGCTGCAAAATGAAATGCTAAAGATACAATGCTAAAATAACAGTAAGATTAAAAAAAAAGATTTTAACAAATAACAACACTGATATATGGACACTTGTATCCCAAGATATTAGTGTAATAAAATCAAAAACAAAAATCTTCATTACAGCAAATAATGACAAAAAAACTTTAAAGTGAAAGGACAAACTGGCTATGAGTCTCTTGATGCGGATGACATCATTATAGGAGTAGAAGAGGACACAGTGGGATATCTCTCCATCTCTGCCTGCTCTGCCTGATTCCTGGTAGTAGCCCTCCACTGACTTTGGCAGACTGGCATGGATCACATAGCGCACATCAGGCTTGTCAATGCCCATGCCAAAAGCAATTGTGGCACACATGACCTATGAAAATTGAAGCACAGTAACAAATATGGTGACAAAATGATAAGTAAAAAAAACAGCTGCTCAGAACCACATTCAGTGATTTAGTAAAACTGATCACTTAAGATATGACATGTACTATCCTAGAATCTAGTGAGTTTGAGAACAAATATTACAAGAAATGTCCACAGAAAAAAACATTTTCAGATTTACAAAGGGTCCCATATGCCAACAGCAGTCAGCTGAAATGAGTGCTTATTTCCTAGGAAAGTCACTCCTCTATCTTGGACCTATGTCATTACATAACAGCCATTAATCCAATGTGATGCCAATAAACTGCTTAAAAATGATCAGTAAATAATGTGAACTCTGTGCAGGACCACTAATATCTTGTTTTAAACTATTTAATCATACAAAGAACTGTTCTTACTTGGCAGCCATCCTGGTTGATCCATTTGTTTTGGACGTACTCTCTGTCACTGTCTTTTAGACCAGCATGGTAAGCCAGCGCTGCTATCCCAGCTCGCTGAAGGCTATCTGCCATAGTGTCACAGTCATTACGTGACAAGCAATAAACAATCCCAGAGTCACCTATATGCAAAGAAGAAATCCAAATGGCTTTAACAAGTAAAGCACATCTGACAAGCAAATATCTGAAATCCCAGCACATTAATACTCACGTGGATAATGTTTCTTGATCCAGTTAATGCAGTCCTCATCAACTTTCTTGGGTTTTTTAGGCAGTACGGAGTATTTCAGATTGTGTCTGTTGAAGCTCATTGTGAATCTGTGAAGAAAGCATTTACTGACTGAAATCTTTTTACACTGGAATATGCTCGACCCATTTACAATAAAGAGTACACGCTTCATAGAGCTGCATATATTGAGCACTAAAGAGAATGACAGTATGAGGCAACTAATCTGCAAGCACAAACATCATGAAATGAAAGCTCAAAACCAGTAATCGAAATACTGCTTTTTTGCAACTTTTCTGAACGCCAAGACTTACACTTGAGGTCGAGTCATGGCCAGCTGATTCAAGATATCCTTCTGGACTCGAGGTGTGGCAGTGGCTGTCAGTGCCATAACAGGAATGTTGGGAAACTTCTGTCGCAGCTCATGCAGTCGCTTATAGTCTGGCCTGAAGTCATGTCCCCACTACAAGAAAAATGGTTTGAAACACTCAACTACCGTGGGCTTTAAAAATGTTTGTCATACTTTGGCATTATATTGACCCTTAGAAATAAGCACTTCTGATTTAAAACAGTAAGGACCAAAGTTACAGTGTAGACTGCTAGCTCTAATTTTAAATCAGCTACTTTGAGTCTTATGGTCACTGCATACCTGGCTGACACAATGTGCCTCATCAATGACAAAACGAGCAAGCAAGCCTCTCTCATACAGGTTCTGCAGAGCACTTATCATCCTTCCACTCGCAGAGATCTAGGGGCAAATTCATCACCAACTCGGCATTGACATGAATTTCATAACTAATCAGAAACACTTTAACTAATACAATATCAAATGAAAGCTGTGTTACATTTACTAGTTAATATCATTATTGGTTTGCAGAAAGCTTATGTTAGCCATTTTTAAAACATATACATTGACCAGTTGAAGAAGTAACCTTTTCAGGAGTGGCATAAAGCAGTTTGATGATAGGATCCTTCTTAGAGAGCTGCATGTAGATTCGTCCAGCTTCACTGTCACTTTTTTCCCCAGACAAACTGGTGGCAGGAACCTGAAAACACAGAAGAATTAAAATTGTCACATTCTTAACATTACATAGATCAGTTGGAAAAAGGTAAAAGCATATGGCCAATATCCAAAGAAAAACAACTCTCTTACAAATTAACTTTATAGCCGAGGGCAAAATGATCTTTACATTCAGCATAACTTAAATGTAAAGACTTTTCATTCCAAGCAATAGTTCCACCTAATCAGGACATTTTTACACAATATTTGGTTGAAATGATGCAGAGAAGCAAACATCTAAAAAAAAATTAAGAAGCATGTTTTTCATTGTACTGTAACAATATGAAGCTGTTATCTTAAAAGAGAAGCTTACATCTAATGTGGTGAGTTTCTGGACCTGATCCACAATAAGGGAACGTAGTGGAGAAATCACAACAGTCACACCAGCAGACACACAGGCAGGCAGCTGGTAACAGAGGCTTTTACCCCCTCCTGTAAACGAGTTTCCTTTTAGTTTGCAATAGGATACACAATATGTGTCTTTGTTCCGTATGTCATAATGTGACATATTGTCCTCACAGACAAAATAAAAACTAAAGATTCATAATTGTGATATTTTACAAATCTCATCTTTTGAAAACAGCCACGGATAATAGAGACCTGTGTCTAGGGGGTGGGGATGAACCCAGTACATTTAGGTCTCCAGTTTTAAACAGGCGCAGTGACATATCACAATTGGTAGTAAAAATAACATATTTAGACTTACAAAGCACATTTTAGTGCTTTACAAAAGAAAATATGTGAAATAATGTAATGCAAAAAGATTTTAAATAATAAGAATAGAAAAGCAAGAAAGTAGAACTCTGCAACAGCTGGCCTGAATAAATGTTTTAATCTGGATTTAAAAACACCTATTAGCACACTAGTCTAGAGATTAGGGGTGTATACAACGATATTCACCCCTTGAAAGCTGTTATATTTCATTTATCATAGAACACTAAATTACAGTGTATTAACAAACTAATTAATTAACTAATTTATTTATTTTTTGGACACTGATCAGCAAACATTCATGTCAATTTGAAAGACCTCTGCAAAGTGTTTTACATTAATTACAAATATAAAACACAATATATCTGTCTATATGTGTCTGTGTGGATAGGTCCCTGTCTGCTTTGCACATTTGGTCACTGCAGTGTTCTCCCTTATTCATCTTTGCAAAACTGTCCAAACTTGCTCTGGCTCCATAGGAATCGAGAGTGAACAGCTGTTTTTAAGTCCAACTACACATTCTTTACTATGTTGAGAACTGAATTATGATCCTGAAGCCATTTCTGTGTACTTTGGCTAGAAGCTTAAATAGACTGTTATATTTCTGTTATATAAGTTTATCTAATTTATTTAATTAAGGTTTTACATGTTTTTATGACTTCGTGACATTACCAGCCCATTACAAACTACTGCCTCTCCCTGAGTACTGCTGAACACTAGAGGGTGCTTTGTGGTCCACAGGTTGAGAAACACTGTGTTAAAGTACCCGAGAAACAATTGCTGTATTAACCAAGCAACCTGAACAACAATTGCTGTCTCTCCAACCTCAGCGCTGACTTTTAATTATTTCAGAGTTCTTAAAGGTCACTTGGTGGCCTTTCTTACTCGTCCCCTTCTTGCAGGACCAGTTTTTTGTAGAAAACCAAATGTTGGCATCTTGGCATCTGTTTAAGAGGTATTCAGTGACTTGGAAATATAAACGTTTAACATTTAACTAATTGTGTGATGTCACAGCAAATTGGCTGCACCAGCTGATTTAAGGGAGTAATATTAAAGGGGGGCAATATTGACAAAGTCAGGCACTTCATTATTTATATCAGTTATTACTTTAATACACTTTGGAAAGATCTGCTTGCCATTTAGCAACCATTTTCTCCAAAATCGAGATCTAGAAAACAAGTATACCTGTCGGCATTAGGACAAAAGTATCCTCTCCCAGCAGAGTAGCATTGATGGCTTCTAGCTGATTAAACCGGAACTGATGAAGGCCAAACCTTTTGTGAAATATCTTCATCATCTCTGGAGAATGAGGGAAGTTGAAGCCCCTGAAGCGGTCATGTGCTGGATTCCTAAATGTAACTTCTACAAAGAGGCATTAGATTCTGTCAATACTACAACATATACATCAAAAAACTTTGTTTGGAGCAGAAAAAAAAAAAAGAAAAAAAAAAAAAAAATGAATCTCATCGCAGAATCACTAACCAGGGGAAGCTGGCTTGGTAGGTTTTACAACTGCAGTTGGAGTGGTGGAAGTCTTCTTCTCACAAGACGTAGAAGATCCACCTTCACGAGCTGGTCGTGGGAGGGTATTAGAACTCCTCTTTGAAACTGATGAATCCACAGGTTCCTCATAGTAATCTGGGATATCACTCTCATTGAAGTCATCAATGTCAAAGTCATCAATGTAAAAGTCATCTGTCTCTGCACCCGCTTGTAAATCAACAGAGCCAGGCAACGCTGTGTTGTTTCCAGCTTTAATCTCTGCTTTCATCCGGTTGGCCTCCTCTTTTTTCCTCGGCGAGAAGAAAAGTTTAGTCTGCTCAAGATGCACAGTCTGATCATTTGGTTGATTTAAGTTTAGCTTTGAAGAACTCTCCCCTGACTTGCCATTACACCAGTTTAGGCTTGAGGTTCTACACTCCACTCCATTCACAACAGGTTTGATGGAAGAGCTGTGGTTCCAGGAGCCACCTGGTGTCTCCACACCATTGATAATGCAGTCTGAGTTTTCAAAAACACTGTTGTTATAGTCTACAGACATCGTAGAGGCAAGAGACTTTCGGAACTGAAAGCCTTTAGTATTGTCTCCCTCAAATGAAGTCAAAGGGGTGGTGGCCCCAAAATATGTTCTCTGCAGCAGTCTGAGTTCAGGGGTTACGCTGTCTGACAGGGACTTTCTTGATAATGCAAAATCAGCAAGAATCCTTTTCCTGTGGAGACCCATAATATTTATATAATGCACAAAGTGCAGTTTCATATTAAATTCAATTTCTAATTTACCTTTATTTACCTGTGAGCCCTCTGTAAAAGCAGATCTGTGCCACAAGTCAGGGATATGAGCTCATGCTCAGGGATGGCATCCACTAAACAACAGATAGACTCCATGATTTTGAAGAGAGCATCATCAGCGCCTACACAGGTCAAAACTTGTAATCAGATACATGAAAAAAAAAAAGGTTTAAATACTTGCACGCAGAAGTATGAATAAAATTAAAACTTTAGGATATACCTTTAGAATCTTTAGTAGAAATACCCTGTGCTGGAAGGCTTGAAATAGAGCCTCTTGGCGAAGCAACACTTGCTTCAGTTTTTTTGACAAGGTCAGATTTTCTAAGGTGAGAGAACAATATTGCTCATTCAATTCCTACTGTTCAATAGAGAAGTTAAATCTCACATTACAATTCATATTTAGGCATTTGCTTAAATATGCTTTAATTAGCATTTAATTTAAATACTCCAACCTAAAGGTATAACACCAACCTTCTATACTATGTATAAATAATTTTTGTTATTTCTTATTAGAACTAAATGCTGTTGTTGCCTTTTCTCCAGAGTTGAAACAGGTGGGCTCCTGTCTTCAGAAAGGGGTGATGGCGGAATAAAATCCATTTCATCCTCAAGCACATCATCCTGAATCTGACTGTCATCTATATCTATGACTTCTGGATCAATATATTTATGTTCATTGGCTGTACACAAAGGTAGGATAAAAAGAAAAGATTACAAAACATTACAACTCAATCTGACACATTTTCAGCAAAAGAATATATAATCAATAGCAAGTAAAAAGAGACAATCAATCAATCATTGACTGATTGATAAAAAGAGACACTGACCTGCTAAATGTTTGAAAACTGAATCTGTTTTATCTTTAGGTTTAATAATGTCAGTCATGCTCTCATCCTCACTGTCACTGAGCAGTGGCTTGTGCTGAACCCCAGATAAACGACGCTTTGTTGGCTTGATAGGTGACTCATCTGGCTCAGCAGCATTAGGTCCAGATAGGGTATCATTTTGATCAGCACCAGAGGTCTCTGTTGTATTCCTCAGAGCTTCTGCAGCAGCACCAAAAGATGGTCCAACAGGCAAACTTCCATTTTCTGTTGTGTCAGCACTCTTGGCAATAGCAACTACAGGTGATACATCCTTGTCTGGTCCAGATGTTTTTTTCACTGGAACCTGTGGGCTTTGTGAGGATGCTTTTCCCTTTGTTGGAGTTTCAAAATCATCAAAATCATCCCAGTCGTCCACAGGTATTGTAAAAGAGTTGTCGCTGCCAGCTATATTTACAACTTTATCTGTATTGTTGTCTGGTTTTACTGAGGCTTCGATGACAGGCTGAACAGGGGTGGATTTGCTTACTGCAAATGGGTTGGCTAATGGGTTGATGGTCTGTGGCTTGGTCTTGCTGGGTGCAGTGAAGAAGTTGAACTTTGGAGGTGCTCTTTCAGGCTTGTTTGGGAATGTCAGAAGAGGTTTTGTTACTTCACAGCTGCGAGGAACATTGACACTCCGGTTTGCAAAGACATTTGCACCAATTACCTTCTGAGGAACTTCAGCATTGCTAATGCCTGCTACAGACTTCTTTTTGAAGCAAAAGGCCCTGGAGAAGGAGAGTTACTATAAATAAATGATTCTAAGCATGGCATATAATATTTTCTAACATATGTATCAACAATCCATCTCCTTAAAAAACATTAAATTAACAATGTGCAGTATTTTACATCTGACCCATCTGTCTGGACATGTTCATGTTTTCCATGTATCCATTAGTAAACGATGTACAAACTAGTTAATTATGAAATGCTTATTACGATGAATGAGTTCAAACAAGAAAGCTGAACTAACTGACTGTACATGGGAAATTAGTATAATAAAACACAGATAGGTAGAGTATCCTAAAACTACAAAAGTAACAGTATTGATACATCGGAGAAATAACGCCTTAAGATTTAAAACTACCTTTTTTCAAAAAAAAACAATAAAAAAAAACGAACAGCACTAAGTAAAAGCCACAGAATTACTAAGTGACTTGAAAAACTAGAAATGCAGTGAAACTACATCCAGCATCAAACTGCATAGGAGGTTGCGTTTGTTAGTCGCTGTTCTTTTCCATTCGATGCATTCTTCATCTAAAATAAACGAAAAACTTCGAAAATGTAACCAAAACAAGACAGTGCAGCTACTGGTTACTGAAATGAAACACTCAAGAAAATACAAAGGCTTCATATTTTTAACTGCTAGCTGCTTGAGCACAAATAACTGAGTACTGAGTACCCGAGACGCTACGAATTACCGTGTCACTACCTACCACTAATACTAAGCACCCATGCTATGATAAAAAAAAAAAAATAGGTATTGTAGAAAAACACAAGCTAACTGAAACTTACCCAGGCTTTGGTTTTGTCAGAGACAGCTTATTCTGAGCGGCACTGACTTTGCTGTGCCGCTCGAGCTGCTCTTTTAAATTGTTCTGAGGGAGAGCAAACATCGCGCGGACAGTAAACAAACATGCGTACAAACAAATAAACTAGCTAACCAAATAACACAATATACTAATTAAACGTTTAGATATCTAGTCATCAACAAATGACATCTGCAGCTGACAGTAAGCGATTCAGTTGGCGCAGAGAGGCTCAGAGAATCCCGGCGCTCAAGTTCGTTAGCTTGCTAAGCGGCTACCGCTACACTCTCCGGTGTTCGTGGTATCTCGGCAGTCCAAACGCAAAAAACTACAGAAACCATGTATGTAACATTGTATACTGGGGAAAACCGATTTTCTTGCTACCACGCGTGAGATAATAACACAATTACTGCAATACTACCATTGTGCTGAGTGCTAAATCTAAAGACTTGTATGTTTACCGCCTTGTCGCGGATTCGCTACTCGCCCTCTGATTGGTGCATTCCAAATCCACGCGTTTCCGCTTTATTTCTATTGGTTATGTGTTACACAACGTTTACAGCCCGCGCATTACCGTCCCAAATCGCACTGCACACTTATTAGTGCACACTTCCCCTGAGTCACTTAGTGGACAGCGGAGTGCAGTCGTACGTGCTCATACTGATCTTACTTCGCTTCCGGCCACAAATTTCGTTGGATGAGTCATACACATAACCGTAGCCAAATTAACATGTCATTTTAAAGCGTGAATTTTTAACAATAATTTAATTGTTAAAATGTAAACAAAGTCGCTTAAATTGTTTTGGTGTAAAATGGTGCATTGTGGAAAACAATCTTTTTAAATCACATTTCAACAACGTGAATGTAAACTATTTTATATGCTCTCCATAAAGACCAGCGAATCCACTTAAGTTTATCAAATGATTACATTTTTATACTACGTGGAAGTTTTTAGAATTTCTAACAAACACACGGCTTGCTTATGATATAAGTTAGCCATATTATACGGCAAGATGATGCTGGAATCGTTCTCACACAACTCTGTATGGAGCAGGGGGTCAGCTCTGACCTGGTGGTATCAGCCTGTTATAACGTTATAAAGATATATATGTTGCCTTAATAAATGAAAGAGTCGATAAAAAAGTAATCAGTAAATGAATGGGAATCAAAGACTTAATCAAATCAAAGATCCAAAGATATAGTCCTAATTGTAACCTGGCCACACGTTTGTTTACTTTAATAGGTTAATAAATTGTTCTTTAATTTAGAAATAAGAGTAGATTTTATAAAAGGTAAATGGTAACATCCCTTAAAGAACTGCATCAGCATATTCTCGATGGAAGAACTGGAAATCCATGACAGAAAGGAAGATCTAAAAAAAGTTTTCTTCCAGGAATGGAATGGATTATTTTGTTTAATGATAAAAGCTTATCCCAAAGTATTGCAAACCAGTATTTCTGGTATCAGGCAATGTATTTATAATAATTTCATGTAATAGTTTTAGGTCTGGAAGGCAATTATTGCATTGTATCCATCATCACCACAACAATTCTGACTTTTAAAGTTTTTTCTATTAAGGTGCATTAAAACACTCCTCCCTTCTCCTGAAATGATGAAATTGAACAGTCCAGTATTTGCACATTTTGAATGGACGTTCAAGATTGCTACTGCAATGTCAGCCTGTGTGACACTGTGTGACATTCACCACATTCATCACAAAGTAGAATAACTAGATTATTCTAGTTAACTAGATCATTCATCACAAAGTAGAATAACTAGATTATTCTAGTTAACTAGATCATTCTAGTTATTTTACTTTTTATATTCTACTTTTTTGTGATTTGTGAATGTAGTGAATGTTACACAGTGTCAAAGAGACTGACACTGGAGTAGCAATCTGGAAGTAGCAATCTGACAATCTTTTATTGTAAATACACCAGAAAAATGGCTAGTATGCAGAGTAACAGGTGTTGTACAGTTTGTAAAGTGAACTGTACTGAAGCCAGTTTGGAAAACGATCTGCAGTGGGATTTGCACTGAAACATTTGCACTGAAACACAATGTCATTTCCTATTTTTAAACACAGATCCTTTAGGTGCTCCATACTGTGTTCACTGTAACATCAGATACAACAGATGCATTTCTTAGAAACAGCATATTGTAACCCCTCGATAATACAACTGTAATCATGTAACCATATAACCATAATTCTGTGACTGTTTACTGTTTTTTAAAGAAGCCTTACAATATGATAAATAAAACACACACACACAGGGCTTAAAACAACCCCTGAGAAACACAATGTATTTGGTAAATTTATATTATTAAACATTATTGAGTCAGTATATGCTCATAAAAGGTGATCTTTAAATAATCACAAGCAGCAATCAGATGATATTAATGACAGATACTGTAGATCTCAAATGTATGAGCTACTGTATGTTGTAGCTTTTTATACACACTGATAAAAAGATTTTACATGTTTCTCCCTTTTTAACTAACACATTAAAGTGGCTTAATCATTCACACCAGCGGCAGAGGATATGATGAGCAAGCAGCAAGGCCACACATATTCTTTCCACGCTCAATGTAGAAATATCTGTATGGAAGAAAATATTATGATTTTTTTTATTTTTAATTAGACAAGGCATATGATCAAAGCTACACTATATTGATCAGAGAATAGCATAAGTGTTCACATAAAAATTGTAATCTTGGCCATCTTAAGACAAACATACCCATCCATTCCCCAACCGGTTCCCCAAGAGTTCTTCACTATCCAGTAGGGGGTGCCGTTCTCCTCTGCATAGCCCACAGCCAACACTGCGTGGTTCACTTTGTCCGTAGTGTTGTGACACACGGTGCTAGGACATGCCAATGTACACTGTTAGTGAAGGTAATAGTTCTACTAACAACAATCAGCATTATACTTCAAAATTTATGTGAGGACTATCATCACTGCCAAAACTCGCAGTTACAATAGTTAGGCTGTACAGCAGTGAAAAACAATATCAATGTTACCGCTTGTTTTTCTTCAATTTATTAGTTCTTTTATTTGCTGCCCAACAAGCATTCTTAATGGAAGTGACACAGCGATAGTTATCGTGGTCACTGGCCAGGAGCTTTAGCCATTGTTGTGTTTACTCTTCCTTGCATAGTCTGCTTGTCTTTAAATGATCTAACCTGGAGCAAGACCTTGAACATTATTTATATATATTCTACTAGATTCTACTCAATATTCTACTCGATGCTACAGTAACTCATACAGTCCCTCGTAAGGCACAAAGCGGCATTAGGAAACAGGACAGGCTGGGCCTAGCTGGTTAGTATGCTAACATGAGTAGACATCTCTGCAAGATGAAGGAGTATTCAAAGAATAACCAGTTGTCCTTGGCGAAAGACTACTATCTTGATATCATCATCAGTACAATGTTCTCTATATAAGGCCTATACATTGAGCAGGATCTTTATTAATTTTCTTGTGACCAGTTTCTTTCGCTAGCTAGGTCTCCCCACAATACACAATACTACCAGGCTGGGAGGATGGAGGATAGCATGTGCCATGTGAAACCAGTCACTGCATCTTGTCCCACTGACTATAATATCAGGATTACTCTATATTACTTTTACCCTGATTTCAACATGACAACTTTTCTGCTGACTGAATGTGGTTGTGATGGCCTTCTTGAAAATGCTCTGACGGGGCTTACCTGCTGTACACTCCACCTGTGTAGAGCATGAAGTCATTCGTCACCTCATAAGCAAAGCTGACAGGGTTGAGCCTGGCCACAGCGTCCACCATCCCCATTTCATCGTACTTTAAGAAAGACCACGTGCTGTTAAGTGGTACAAATATGTACTGATTGAAATCTGCAGGATTTGGGATTACTTACCAGAGTGATGTTTACCACATCCTTAACAAATGCAGCAGCACGCTGGGGATTGTATTTGCAAGGACCGTCCTACAAACAAAAGATAGTGAATAGTTCTATAGCTGTGAAATAAACTCTAGATGTCTAAGCTCTAGATGATTAATCTCAATTTTATGATATACAGAAACACATTAAAACCTGGATAATTGCCTCTAGACCTTGATGAGAGAAATACCTTCTTTCAGCTAGGTGTATCATTAGTGATATCGCTAGAAATGCTTTGTTGGTGGGAAAAGAAGCTAACTTACTCTTGCTGTGTAGGGATAGTCTTCCTCTGTCATAATTCCTTTACTGTACTTGATGTACTCAAAGGCTTGACTTGGAAGTCCACTAAAAGACAAATAGGCTTTCATATGTATGCAAATGCAAATGAGAATATAAGATTTGAACAAGAAGACACTTTGGATTTTTGGAAGGTTTTACAGTTTTACATTCTTTTACTGTGCACAAACTTTACACCTTTTAAAAAAATGAGACTTTTGACCTGCTTATCTACACTCACCCTGCGCAGCCATGATTGTTAAAAGCCCCAGCACAATCTACCAACTGCTGCTCTGCCTGGAAAACAATGATAACCAAAGACCAGCACTGTAGGACATGACATGGTTCCACTACATGGAAAATGACAAGTTTATGTGAAGTTTCTACATTTAAAAGCATGTCTACTGAAACTGTATAGCAGCTACAGTGCTTAACAGTGTAATTCTGATTTGTTATCATGAAAAACCTCGAATCTTTAACTGAATTGTTATACAAAATAGAGGATTCTCAATAATTAGGATGAGCTGCTCACCAGTAGAGGGAGCTTCCCTGTAGCAATTGCAGTGACGGACTCCAGACAACCTGTGGTAGAAAAAGTCCAGCAGCTGCCACAGGGACCCTGAAACAGTTCAGATGTAAAATTCCCCTTTAGATCATCTGATTCACTGAATGTTGCTTTTGGCAGAAACACTTATCACAGTTTGTTAACTGTTAGTAACAGATGGGTTACCTGGTTCTTTACATTGGTGACATACTTCCCTTTCTTCCTCCAGTCAATGGAGTCTGGATACGGCCCATTGCTGCTAACATGATTTCCTTTGGTAGCTGAACAGTTCTGCCATATTTTATAAAAAAGGTTATTAATGTACTAATATGCCTTCTTGGCTTAAGTTGACAGCAAGTGTTACCGCTGGATACCTGAGGCTCAGTCAGAAGGTACTTTTTCTTGAATTCAGCAAAAGTCATATCTGCAAACTGGTTCAATCCCACTGTTGATACAAAAGAATAGCGTATTAGATTATTACATATTTGGCTGTTAAGGTTAAACAGGATTTTTACTGATTTCAGCATAATTAAATTGATAAGATCTAAATAGCCATTTACAGTAATATATGTGAAATACTGTGTTCTAAAGAAAGTGAGAATTGTTCACAAAGGTGGTGATGGAAATCAGATGTATTTAATGCCTCTATACCAGAAAAACAGCTCTTTTAGAATGAAGTAGCCCAGAGATTTTAGTGGGATGGCACTGCACACTGCATACTAAAACGACCATTGTGTTATTTTTTTCACTGAATGTAACCAAATCTGTCCATCATCAGCATGTTTTGTTTGGTGCAACCTTAGGAACAACATTTCATGTAGACAAATTATTCATTTAGGTCTTTGCTGTATGAGTCTAATGATTAAAAAGACAGCCAGTGCACAAGCTAAGAATCAAGATAGACTGATAATTGCACTTATGTCTTAAACCATGTTCCATGGTGAAGCGGATCTGACTGCCTCTCTTTCCATAACTCGCATGGCCAGAAAGGTGGCAATGCTTCATACTAGGGTGGCACTGGCCACCTTTGTCCACCCCTCAGCTAAGGCTCTGCTCTTACAGTCTAATGGTTATGAATGTGCTGCCTGATGCCTGAGACATTTGATAGGCACGTGTTGTGTCTTGTTCTTTTTTTTAGTCAGATTTACCACCATTTTAACATTATCAACACTGCATATGAACTCAGAAGACACTGGTAAGTTTAGTGGGCATTTTAAATGCTAAAGAACTTATGCTATATTTATGCTGCAGATTTCACATCAAACCACTTTAAATACGTCTGTTTACATCTTTGCAACTGAAATGATCAGAACTGTTAAAAGGCATCTGTAAAGGTGCTGTATACAGTTTCAGTCCTGCACACTATTTATGTCTGCAAAGTGCACTAGCTGTCCATTCTGTGTGCATATTCGAAGTAAAACTGCTGTTGGTCAGCCACTTTTCCAGCCAATCAGCAACAGGGGGGCATTAGTGCCCGTGCACAGAAGGGGGAAAGAGAGGAGCTATCTGCTGAACTTGTCAAGAGGGCGGAGATGGTTGAGAAATAGCCAAATAAGAGAAATAAACTGAGAAAGAAGTTTTTAGATCAGACAAGGGTGAATAGTTGTGTGAACATCAGTGAGGTATTTCAACAGTCACAAGATCTCTGATAGTTCATGAGGCTGAAGTTGGTTTCCTGTTATGAAGATCTAAAAAACAAGTTTGCTAGGTTGGTGTCATTCAAGATTAAAAGGAGGGAGCTTATTCGTTTTGGTGTGTAGTTTAGATTGCAACAATCATTTGTTAGAATCGTATACTGTGCCTTTAAACCTCCGGATATTGGTGTGGATAAAATCACAGACATACTTCTGAACTTGTGGTTTCCTGCATTGTGATGGTCAACCCTCCTCTTGTTTTCAGTGAAGATCTGCAGCCTCTGATAATACTCATCCAAGCTGTAGCTTCTAGCGTGCTGTGAATAAGATTTACCAAAAGAGAAAAACACTTCACACCGTTTACTGCAAACAATAGAAAAGTCAGTTTGTGTCACGGGTTGGGGGTAAATTTTAACTTCCTTATTAACTCAGGGACGTTCTTGGGTTTATTCCAACACTGTAGAGCCATGACGTACGGATTCTTACCTCTAACATCCATGTTTTGAAGACATACTCATCTGTAACAGCGAACACAGACTACATGTAAGAAGTAAGTGATCACAGAGTGACCAGACTGGTTTTCAGGGGTGGGTTAAACAGCTGCTTTCACTGGAGGCTTTCGCTAAAACAGATTCAAAACGATAACAAAACCGAAAGTAAAATCGTTGGGCGTTAAAAGGCTGTGTTTACAGTTGAAATGGAGTCTTGGCTCTTACCTTCTTCTGTTAAAAGAGGAGTAGCACAGATGCAGTGCACAATCACGAGCAGGGATGCAGTTACCGTGAGCGCTTTCATGCTGGATGCCGACTCCGCGTCTCCGCGACGCGTGTGAGGAAATAAAAGTTCCCCATCACATGACAAACAGCTGCCTACACGCCTTAGCGAATGAGGACAAACGGTTTATTAATGTCACCGACCTCAGTCAGGTGTTTTAGAAGGGCAGCACCGAAAACTACTCTATATATTCCAAGTTTAATTTCATTAAGAACCACATTTAAAAATAAATAAATAACCTTAAATCACCTGCTTACAAAAAAAATGTCTCTTTGTTGATGTTTCTGCAGATACTGGCCTTCTGCAAAAATACAGGACACAAGGACTCTTTCAGTTATTATGCTTCTGAGCTGTGGAACCTTTTATTAAACAGTCAAACTCAGTGTTCACTTTTAAGAAACTTGGTGTTTATTTAAAACTCTACATCTCACTGGTACTTATCCATGAGTTGATTTGTGTCTTTGGCTTAAAACTTAAACTTCTATTACTGTTGACAACTGTATGTAAATCAGTTTAAGCTGCAACCAGTGAGTTGCTCTGTTTAAATTATTAAATCATTATTCTAAATATTATTATTTATTTCCACCCATACAGAAATCTGATATACACTGATCAGCCAGCACATTGTTTTCACAATATCTGTCTATTTTATAAGCTAAACTTGCCACCCAAATAGTACCTGCTCTGTGATGGTCCTGTGTGGGTCCTGACCACTGAAGAACAGGGTAAATATGGAACAGCAAAGTATACAGCGAAATAGAGGGACTACAGCCTGTGTAGAAATACAAAGTGCTCCTGTATTGTAAATGGATCAAATGGCTAATGAAAGATATGGCTGATCGGTGTATACTGCATGGGTCATGCAGTTTATACCAGTACTAAAGTACTGGTAATTACAGTACTAAAGTACTGTAATTGCACTTGATCTTCTAGGAGCACTGGCTAAGTATTGCACTTGTACTGTATGTAGTCTTGTATTTGTTCTCTTCTCTGTAGGTGTTCCAGTCTTGCTAGGTATTGCGTTGTCTTGTTTCTAGGTATCAGCACTGGCCCTGTGTTTATGGCAGTGTTTGAGTATAAGAGTGGTTTGGACTTAAACCTGTTTGTACTAGATAGAGATTCATACTCTAACCAACACTAAGCACTTTTGTAAGTCGCTCTGGATAAGAGCGTCTGCTAAATGCCGTAAATGTAATATAAATGTAAATGTCACCTATGTATAGTATATATAGATGACCCATGCAGTAGACATACATGATTTATTGCTTTTAAAAATATTTCAGTGTTTGTATAGATTGTATACAATAATACTTCCACGTATAAAATTTCTGTATGGACAAAACTGGAGTTCTGAAAATGACAACTAACATTAAACTGGTAGACCACCAAAACTATTTCCATCTGATTTAATTTAGAAAAAGGTGAAAATTCAGCAGTGACACTGAAGTGTGTAGAAAGTCCAGTAGTGCTATGTCACCATATACACAAAACACACTGGCACATTGAGGATGGTGCTGTTACACACGACAAAAGCTTTTTTAATTTTGCACATTAAATGGTGTCAAGCCTGTGTTGGGATTAATTATTGACTAGATTGCACTGTTCACATTTTTTGTCGTGATTTATGTAAGATAAATCTTTGACCAGGTAGGCGTGCAGTAATAAACCATTTGACCCATTTTGTTTGTACTCAATTTTACCATGCAGTGAATCATTGGCTTACCTCGCTTCTTCAATAACAAACATTGAATGTTACTCTTAAACTTATTCCTCAGGAATGTTGTAATAGTGTAATCTGGAAACATTGTGATAACATAGTGGTAACATTGTCAGTATGTTGTCACAACCTCCTTGAATCCTTTCTAAGTTCTATTATATCTGCATGGAATTCCATGGAATTTTGCTAAGTTGCCATCAGGTAGTCATAATACCTCAAAGCAATGTTACCTAATAGTGCCGTTGTGACAACCTTGTTGCTGGGAATGCTCTGCAAGAACTGAGGAGACCACTTGCTGTAGTTTTCAAAGTGAAATGTGATTCCTATTCTTGCTTGATACAGGATTTCAGCTGCTCAGCAGTTCAGATCTACTTTCTTGTATTTTTTTTTCATGATGCGCCAGATTTTAGTGGTGGGTGACAAGTATGAACTGCAGGTAAGACCGGTTTAGCACCGATCCATGCTGTGGTAGTATGTGTAGAATTTAGTTTGACATTTCTTGTGGACATAAACAAGCCCTCCCCTAAAAAAAAGTCATCTTGATGGCAGTATATCGTTGCTGTCCAATGAAAAACTGTCACGAGTAGCAGAGAGACGAGGTTGGACACACTCGCGAGCTTTAAAAGTAAACAATACTTTTAATTAAACGTAAACACAAACGATAAGGCAAACAGACGGAATACAATTACATTAAGACAACTATCACGACACATCTAAAGACACCTATCCAGACAATGACCAACAAAGACAGAGGGCAAACACTGGGTATATATACACATGGACTAACAAGAGGGAACAGGTGACGAGACTAAACATCAATGGGGAACAGGTGTGCAAGGCTGGGCAAGGGCAGAGACAAGGAGCACATGACAAAACAGAAACACGACGTAAACAAAGGCACGTGGACGGGCAGGCGTGACAAAAACATGTATCTCCATTTTTTCTTTCTACATTATTTGAACACGACAGCTGCCGTTTACATTGTGTAAACATTTCATATCAAATGGACCAATAGAAATGCTTCAAAATCACTTGGAAAACCTGCTTCCATTGACCTAAATTAAAGGTTGTTTTTGGCCTCTCCTGTAAAGTTACCATTTTGCAGGTACTTGTTTTCATTGGACAGTGACGATACGTTGCTCTAAAACCTGTATATATATCTTTCAGCGTTAACATAGGACCTTCACAGACATGCAAGTCCCCCCTACTATAGACACTAATATACACCATTACTAATGTTGTCTTTTAAACAGTCCCTCTCTTCCTAGTCCAGAGGGCACAATGTCCAAGATCCAGGACACTTTTCTACTAAGTTCATCTTAATTAAGCTTGGATCCAGAGAAGCTGGTGTTTATTTATTTATATATGGTTCCTTCTTTGTATAATGCAGTTGTAACTTGTATTTGTAAATGCAGTCACAAACTTCACAGACAATGGTTTTAGGAAGTGTTCCTGAGCCAGTGCAGTGTTTTCCACCACAGAATCCTGTTTTGAATGCAGTTCTGTCTGAGGGCCAAAAGATCACAGCCATCCACAGATATTTTTCATTTTATTAATATTATGTACTGTATAGGACAAGTCCCCAAGTTTTTTGCTATTTTACTTTTTTGACTTGTTGCACTATATTATTCTTGACTGCCCACATATTCTTTCAGTGACAAACCTCTTCCAATCTTTCCTTCCAAAAATACCCAATTATGTTACTGACCTGTTGCCTATTAACCTAATTAGTGATTAAAAAGGAGTTGTAGCATTCTACAACTTTTCTTTAATGCTGCTCACAACAAATAAGGTAAATGAAATAAAGATGGTTCTTCTTCCACAGTTGCTTTATATCTTTCAGAGACTGCCAATATTTCTTCCTAAATCATTTTTTTAAGAAACTTAATTCCATGATTTTGGATTTTATTTGGAACTATAAAACACATAGGATGAAGATGGCGCATCTTTAAAAGAGTAAGGCTCATGGGGGCTTGTCCATACCCAATTTTATTTTGTACTGTTGGGCTATGAATATCAGGTTTATGAAATTTTGGTCAGATGATTCTGCGGGGGTAGATAACTGGTTGGAAAAAGAAAGGGGCAATTCTAAACCATTTCATATCAGAGATATTTTGTAGTCCCCTACTCCCTTACATAAATCTTGTTACAATAATAACTTCATCATAAACTGTACAATCTGGAAACAAATTCAACAATATTTTCATTTAAGAAAATTGTCTTTTACTAAACCTATTGCAGATAACCCTTTCTTCATTCCATCAACTCTGGATAAAACATTTAAGGCCTGGGTGGATCAGGGTATCCAGCAGATTAGAAGGATGTTGATTCCTTTAAACAATTGCTGGACAAATATGGTTCTAATTTTTGTAGATACCTGCAGTTTAGGGATTATGTTACTAAACACATTTCGGATCAGGATTATTTTTCTCCAGATGCTATAGAATCTCTGTGGGAACGACATAAAGATTCTGACCTCTGGATATCTATTTTTTATGGGAGGCTCATGTCACAGTGTATTCCTTCTACTGATGCTACTAAATCTGCCTGGGAGAAAGAACTGGGTATCCCGATTCCAGACAATATTTGGGCAGAATCTATGGCAGAAATTTCTTTCTCCATGAATGTTCATCTTTGCTTGATCCAAGGTTATGCATCGGTTGCATTATTCAAAACTGAAACTGCATCAGATCTTTTCAGATATATCTCCCTTATGTGAAAAATGTGGTATGACCGAGGCTTCCTTTATACATAGTTATGCCAGTTAGTGTTAGAGGGCTACTGGAAAGAGATATTTAAGGTATTATCCATGATTTTGAATCTGAAATTAGATCCTGACCCAATACTGATAATTACAGGCTGTTCAGAGACACTGAAACACTTGCATTCAATCCAGATCCATTTTTTGGACCATGCTCTTATAGTAGCAAAAAAAGTGATCAAAATCTTTTGGAGGAGGAAAGAATCAGTTGGTTGTCAGAGCTGACTGATAGGCTAGCCTTTGAGAGACTTCATTTCGCGTTAAAGGTCATCCTTCGTTCGAAAGGATTTGGAATCCCTTCATTTCCTTCTTAAATGATAATTTACGTATTTCTTTTATGGCACTTTGGTGCTGGCTGAGGGAAGGGGGGGATAGGTTAGTAGCCATTTATGTTTTTGTTTTTTTTTGGTTTGCTTAAAAAAATAATTTAATGTAATTATATGAGTATATTGTGTATATGTCACCCCCCATTGTCACCACCTGTCTCCTGTTTCCTCTCGTTATCCTGTGTATATAGTCTGCCTGTTTTGCCCTCTCCTTTGTGGTTTGTTTTCTATGGTATGTGTTGTAGGTGGACCCTGTCAGTTTGCTAAGCGTTTCTGTTTTGATTATAATTCATGTTTGTTTTCATTAGTGTTTGTTTTGTTCTCATTAAAGTATTTTAGTTAAATCTTGCGCCTGCATCTGCCCCTTTTGTCGTGCCTATTTCCCCCGACACCTCTCCTGGCCCAGCGTGACAACCAGGGGTCTTTGTAAGTTTTGAATTTGCATATCTGCATTATGTTTTTAATTATATTTTGCACAGCATCACAACTTTTTTTTTAAAAAAAAGAGTTGTATGGCAATTGCCCTGGCTTTTCAAGTCTTGCAAGTCGACAAAAAAAAGTCCACAAAGCAAAAAGGAAAATGGAAATGTATTGCACTGAACCACTATCAGTGAATGCATGAATGTCTTCATCTTAATATATACACTCCCGGAGCACTTAATTAAGTATATATATTCATATTGTCATTTGTATCATCTCTTTACTATGTAGATATAATTTGTAGATTTACAATTATGGACTGTAGTACATCTGTTTCTCTGCATACTTTGTTAGACCCCTTTCACCCTGCATCTCAAACGTCAGGTCCCCCCTGAGAGTACCACAGAGCAGGTATTATTTGTTTTTGTTTTTGCAGGTATTATCATTCTCAGCACTGCAGTGACACTGATGTGGTGGTGGTGTGTTAGTGTGTTGTGCTGGAACGAGTGGCTCAGACATAGCAGTGCTACTTTAAATTTTAAAATCCTCAGTTTTACTGGACTCATAATTGTCCATCAGCAAAAATATCCAGCCAACAGAATCCTGTGACCACTGATAAAAGGACTAGAGGATGACCAGAACTAACAGAACAAAACTTTACATCTACAAGATGGACAAGATGGACCAACAAGGTAGGCTTGACTAGCAGGGTGCGCAGTAAGTGGACACTCTATATCAGCGTTGCTGCAGTACTAAGACCCACTAGCCAAATAATACCTGCTCTGTGGGGGGTGGTTGGGGTCCTGACCATAGAAGAATTAATGTAGAGGTAGGATAACAAAATATGCAGTGAATCAGAAGTACTACAGTCTGTAATTGTAGAACTACTAAGTGCTTCTATGTCGTAACTGGAGCTGAAACAACAGACACTGAGTGTAGATACAAGGTTTTGTCTAATGTATCTAATAAAGTGCTCTGTGAGTGTAAATATATGTACACAAGTGAAAAACACGCACAAAGAGACAAAATCCCCCTGAGATAGAATAGATTTATTAGCAAGAGGTAATCAGGAAACATACAATTGATTTTCTCCTTTTTTTTCCCTTTTTCTTTTTTTACAAAACTGGAAATATTTCTCAAGCCGTGGAAATAAACTTAAGGGTTGAAAGATAATTCTCATACCACTGGGTATTGCTAACAGCAAAACGTTTTTGTTTGTTTGTTTATATATCATTTATAAGAGTATGTGCACGTAGATGTGTATACAGTATGTATATATAGATCTATATATAATATGTCCTTTTTAAAGTTTCTGGTTGATACAGTGTTGCATGCCTGCCATTTGAGCATTTAGTGTGTTTCTAGACTGTACATAGTAAAAATACATACAAATATTCACAGAATAAGCACTACATTACTATATTCCTGCTAAGAGAATGATTATAGACAGGATTACAGTATATGCAAAACACTTTAAAGTCCTCTACCTCTAGATCATGGTTTCAAAATCACAAATCGCTTAGCATTGAGTGCGCAAGCTTAGGATATAACGCTTCAAAGAGGTGTGCTTTACACCAGTACACGTTAAGAAATATGTGGGGCTGCATGTACAAAATATACAGAATACGTTTCTGTGTGGTGAATTTGTACAAAATACGTTTCTATGTTTTTGTTTACTCTTTGAGTGTCTTTATTTTTTGTTCTTTTTCTGGCAAGGATGCAGAATCCTATTTTCTTTATTCTAGGGCTACAAAAATACCTTTTTTGTCGTATGTCGCAGGCGAGACTCATTCACTTGTTCTGATCATACTCTTAAACGACAATGCATTTTACAAAGTGATATACAGTCACGTTCCACAATCACTGGAACAGCAAGAAGGACATAGATTGTCTGTTAATGTACAATAGCTGGATATTCTGGCGTGGACAGAGGTTGTCGGACCCAGAGTACACTTTCTTTTTATCTTTTTTTTTTGAGCCATCTCTCTTATTTTTCTAATGCAGAGGATGTGAATAAAAAAAACAGGGCATGTTATCTTTTTTGTCATTTTCTAAAAATATAGTCTTATCTAATGTCATATATGGTGCCCTGTTGAAAACAGTGATTTTTGAATGAAGGATCTTTCATTTCAACCGTGTTCTTGTAAAAGGAGGTGAAAAAAGGCTATATAATGATATACTTTGCATGCAACAATGGTTCAATAACCTTAACCAATGAGAGAGAGTCATTCTTTTCTCTAATGCCAGCAGAATGTACACTGTCTTCATCATCAAATCATGCCTACATGTTTCAGACGAAAAACACACCACGTCAGATTGTGCCAATCCAAAGTAGTGGCAATATGTAACAATCACATACCTGTACATCCAAACAATAAAACCTGTATGCTGGCATCAGTTTAGTTAAGTATGGTGACATTGACCTTGGAATACACCTATTATAACCAATAATGCTTGCTCGTATACAATAGTATAAGTTTTCATTGCTACATGGTATGCATATAGATTAGTTCCATGCATCTATTAAAATTTGGTCAAAGTATCTCCGTCAGCATTGTGTGTTTCTTCACACAGAAGATAAGATCCATCACATTAAGTTCCGACCACAGAGACAACCAACATGATTCAGCAGTGAGACCCTGGGACACAGTAACATGTAAATGAATACTGTTCCATATATGTTTATATACGTTGCTGTCCAAAGAAAAACAACATCTCCAAAATGGCAAGAGAGACCAAAAACTTGACTTTACTTTAAATAGGTCAATAAAGCTAGAATGTATCCCAGCTATTTTGGAGCATTTCCACTGGTTCGCTCTGCTTAATTTTTTTTTTCACACAATGTTTATGGCAGCTGTCACATTTAAATGATGCAGAAAACTACAACTCAACAAAAATGGAGACATGTTTTTCACTGGACAGCGATGATATATATATAGTACTTGGTATTGGTGTGTGGTATACCGCTGTTATCAAGGGAAACACCATGATATCTACAACAGGAGAAATGCAAATGAATATATTTTCAACTCCTCTGTTAAATTTGGAAATGTTCAGGTGCTTTGTTAACTACTAAAACAAAGTTACAGATACAGAAGTAATAATATGTAGTACATAACCTAAGACATGGCACTGTGTATGAGTACATGATAGAAAGGCTGTACATTGTGTACACCTTAGAGAAAAAGCCTTCCTCTCAGTTGGGCACTTTGGGCTCAATTCTGAGTGAGGCCTCGTACATGCTTTCTTCATCCAACACATTGCTACTGTCCAGCAAATACTGGGCTGCCTAGAAAACACAAGAAAGAGGAAAAGGTTTAGTTGAACCTAGTCTTTCGGTTGCCTTCTTAACACCTATAAGTTGCAGATGTTGCTGGCAATAACAAAAGCACAGTGTGATAATATCTATTAGCATTAGCAACTGAAATATATATATTGAATTATTATAACTAAGTTATATAAATTATATATAAGTTTCAGCTGTTTTTACATTAAGAATGTGTCAAAGGAGAGAAGATAATTCATTATTATATTATTTTGATATTCTTGCCTTGCTTGGCAACAAACAGAAAAAAAGTCTAGACTCAAAGCTGTTATTACAAAACAGTAATTATGTATATTTCATATTTTTTAATTATATATAAAATATAATACATGATGTAACTATGTAATTTAACTTTAATAGTATAGCAAGACAAACATGACTAAAGTTTAAGGGCTGAAATTTTTGAGTGGTGTTTTTTTTTAGCAGATGGCAACAGTGAGTCATTTTTTGAGGAGCACACAATTCTCTAAAAAACTTTGTTTAGGGCTTTTTGCACAATCAAGCACAAAGTTAAGTACAAATCAAGTACAGGACTTTAGAGAGATAGTGTTTCATACCTTTGGTTGATGATCAATCTTGTATGCTGTTTGCTGAAACTGCCTAATTTCTCGAATGATATGGGAGATCTATAAATTGACAAAAACCACATAATCAACAAGCAATCAAAATGTGTCTCCCTTGTTGTATTTCAACATCTAATACAGCACAATAACATACGTCTGTACATTAACCAGTTAGTAAACTTGATATCAAAATCAGTTTCAAAATGATTATACACCTCATCGTTCCCGCTAGTCAAGCCGCAATGCATCATCACCAGAGACAGTGGCTACACAAAAGCTCAGAGCAACTCTGCAGTCACATTCGCTTTATTTCCAAACAGAGGAGTAGTTCCAACTTTTTAAAAGAGTGATTCTGATGGGGTCCTCTGTCTTACAAATAAAACTGACTTTCTCGGTAAACTAAATTGTTCTGAGTTTGTATGGGTGTTTTGCTGCACTGCTGTGAGATGGTTCAGATGACGGATAGAAACGTATAGACACACACAGTACATCCCTTCCTCACACACATTACAGATGGATTTATATAAAACCAACAAATAATAAATGACGTTTCAGAAACTACTAAAATAGAAATCAGAATACTGAGATTCATCATTTTTTGATTACAATTATTTTTCTTTCTCTTTCTCTCTTCTTGTGCTTGCCCCTCTACACTTTTGATCAAAATGCCACACTTGCTGGCTGCTTTAGGAACGCTTTACTTGAAAGCATGTTGAAAGGTAAAGAGGGAATGTGTGTAGAGCTATAGGCAGTTTATGAACCCCAAATAAGTGTAATATTGTTTTTGTTAACAAACAAAACAAAAAACATAACAATGCCCGGCACATTGAATCCACTTTCATTAACTGTTATCTTTCCCCTGATAATTGCACCCAAGTACTAAACTGTGGGTTTGACATAATTGGCCACACATCAATCAATCTAACTGGACAAGGCACATTTGCATACAATTGGTCCAGAAGGAGACATCAATTTAAGGCTGAACAGAAGAGATGTGTTGTTTATAATAATCAATATGGCCTAAATAAATGTCTATTTTTTGCTAATGTAGAGAAAAAAACCTGTTTGAACATTATTTTAAAAAATAGTGAGTAATTATGAGTAAACCATGATCTAAAATATGTAGTTTTGGTTTATGTTTCAGTTTTTATGATTATAAGCTGTTCCTAGAACTTAGATAAGATAATGTATGGCTGCTTACCATTCTCATCTTGGAGAAGTTAACAAGGTTGTCCTCTGTGTAGTTCGGTGTTCCCTCCTCAATGAACGCCAGGTCTGTGAGGTACATCCCCAAGTACGGCACGCAGGGAGGGTCACAACTAATGGACACATTAACACCCATCAGATAATGTACACTCATTTTTACGCATACACTCAATAAAACAAAAAGTCAAATAAACAGCAAAGAGTGTTGAAATCAAGTTATATCAAGTTTACTTTTTCAAAGCTTCTCGTAGGTTCTTGAATCTTCCCTCGGAGGAGACCAGCTTCTGCAGCTTGTCAATGACAGTTTTGGTCTAAAGAATAAATTAGGACAATAAGATGGCATCACATTTAACCTTTATACTTTAATTTGAAATGTTTAATTCAATTTCTTTAAAATTATTGCCTGAAAAATATAAAAACTTTCTTAGTAAAGTAAAGAATAAATAATGTACTTCATAGCAGTTTTGTCTGCAAGCTGAATTATGGACAGGTGGTCTGTAACTTTTACACAGTGCTGGCCCCACATGACAAAGCATCCGTTTTTAAATCAGGGGAACAGGCATGTGTTCTACAGGATAGGACTTAATACAGTGATAAAGCTTCCCTTCCTACCTGTTTGGAGACTTTGAGCCAGGTCTTCTTGAGACGGAAGATGGCGCTGCGGTTGAGGGAGGAGGTGATCTCCAGCACGGCATTGTAGTTATGGAGACAGCGACAGATGTCGGCAACCGCCACCCACTTCTCCATCACCGCCACCCGCGTGTTCACGTCGTCACAGCGCAGGATCTCTGATGCAATCAGGTTGCTAATCTTTTGAGAGGAAACAGCTGGATTATATTGAGCAAGACGACTTTAACCTTAAATGCAGTGGCACTTCCCCATTCTTAAAACTACATAACTTATATATTAGTTTCATAATAGGTAGGTCATAATGTATAATAGTGAAGTACAAGTCTTAAGGTTTGAGTATAACTGAATGATTAGGATGCAGTTCAAGCAAGCAAATGGTGGTCTAATCAAAAAGTTAATGTTTAATTGTGTATAAATTAGTCAGATACTTTTTTAGCAGTCTACTTTTTTGCACTGCACATTTAATTGTGTTCTCTGCTTATAATACACCACATATAAGTCTTCAGATAACCAGCAAGCCAGTGTTTAATCTAAAATCTGACGGTGCAGTGAAAACTGTAAAATGTGCAATGCTCGAAAACTCCAGCACCAGGGCTGCGAAACACTGTACAGACCTGCTATATAAGGCAACTTTGCAAGAGATTGATACATACATCATTGAAGTGCTTTGTTGTTTTCATGATGTATGGTGTCTTTTCATTTTTGTCATTCTTCATCCAGCCTTGCCCAAAGAACTCCCTGGAAAGGGTGGAGAGAACTTTCAAAAGATGACAGGGAAGTCTGGGACCTTTTACTGCTCTCCTAATGACTACACTGTTGTTTTTCTCCTTTATTATTAATTGTATGTTGTAAGTTGTGCTGTCAATACTCTTTGTGGACTGGGCACCAGATCTTTAAATGAAAGTGCAGGTAAATACCAAATGTGTCTTGATATGACCACAACATGCATTTACAGCGCATCTGAAATTAACATTCAGTTTACTAAGCCTTCACAGAAGGCTACACACAGGTTGCATGGGAGCTGTTAACATGCTTGAGGAAATTGAGAAGATTAAAACATCCTACAGAGGTGTATGCAACTCCAAATGAAAAAATAATACATTAGGAACGACTAACATAGGCTGCGCTTGCATGCTGAGGCTATGTTTTGTAAATATTAGTCTAGCGTGTGCTTCAATCTAGTTTCTGCTGCCACTTTTAAAGGAGAATTTCAGCCTTTTTTATTTCTGGGTAATTTAGTTGTTGAGATTCAAACAAGTGTTTGGTGTGAAAAGGTTTATTGTAGACAAATAAATGAATGTGGTGAAAGTGAAACATATATATGTAAATCTATGTCACCACTAAGTTTTACTAGAATGGAGCACTTGACATATTTTACATTTACAGCATTTGACAGATGCTTTTATCCAAAGAAACGTATAGTGTACATTTACACAGGCAGGTGAAAGTAGTGTTAGGAGTCTTGCCCAATATATAGTGTAGAGGGGTTACCCAGGTAGAGAATTAAACCCACAGTCTACAGCATGGAGGGCAGCGGTGTAGCCCACTATACACTATACCAATTATTATTTTCATGCCATTCTAATGACCATTCTAAAAAGAACAGAGCTTATTAACATTTAAGTCTTAAAAGTACAGTAACAACAACCTGTTTTAGTGTACGTGATGAAGAAAGGTAGGAGAGAGTCATGCAAAAATAATTATAATATATAATACATAATACGTTTTTGGCCCAAAAACCTGCACAAATATTGTCTCTGGACTTGTATGCTATGGATTTTTAGCTATAATTTTGGTCCTTATGATACATTCAGCTTATTCTAAAACAGTGCCTAATGTGTACTCACTCGTATGGGATGACTTTGAATACCAGGTGGTCCAGCAGGGTGAGCTGCTCTGCAATCTCCAGAGCTGAGTGATTCTCAAAGGGCTCTGCTTTTCCACCCTCAGCCTGACACACACACACACACACACACACACACACACACACTTCAGACATTAGCTATGATAATGTAAGTCATTTATTCCCACTTAAATCCCATGGTATTAACAATCTTGAGAAACTGCTTTGGAACACAGCTCCTAGCTGTGTGTGTGTGTATTACACGTCCAGTCTATGTGTATCTCCTGCTTAATTAGGTCTGAAATCTACTTAATTCAAAATGTGAAATAACTGCTGCTTTGAATGTGACCCAATATCGGCCCACTCACCATCTGCAGCACCTCCTCCAGAGTGATCTGATTGTCACCAGGGTCCTCCTGAGTGAGTGTCCTATCAGAAGAATTATGAACAGTCTTTATGCAGCCTAAGGGTTTAGAAATTACTCTGCAATCAGCAACATTACAATTAGAGGAATAATTTGGGGCTAGAGTAAATGAAGACTACTTGAAATTGTTTTTGTCAAAGTGATTCTTAGATACTCCAATGTGGCAGAGTGCAGTCAGGTATATGTTAGGAATAAGACATATAACTAAACCTACTATACACCGTTGTTTGCAAAAATTGAAGACTATTGGTCAAAGTTTTGTTGATTTTCTAAGTAAAAATAATAACACATCCTCTAATGAGAAAACACTTATATGATGTAATGCACAGTGCAGCTTTAATATATCAGAAAACAAATAAACATTTCAACAATATGTTAAATTCAGCAAATGAACAGTAATTGTTTTCTCTGTACAGGATGTGTTAACTTTTTTTCACTTCGAAAATCAACAAACATATCATCTGACCAGGCATACACAAACTTCTGCATATGACTGCACATCTTGCGGTCCACGCAGCATGCTTGCCTGCATGACTGCACACCATCAGAATTAAAAGCAAGCTTTTCAAGCAGTGCTTCAAACAGAACAGATGGAATGGAATAGGATGGTATGCAGCTAATGTAAGTAGGGTTGCCAGATTTCAACTGTGGAAAAAAAACAGCCACATATAATGTGCCTGTTCACTTTGCCTATGTGCCTACACACAGGCTGTGTCTCAATCCACGTACTACTACCCTAAAATCTTCAAAGTAGCAATGTTACCAGGGTCACTATAGTTTTAAAAATGTGTTCTTTTGCTTTCTGGTAATTTTTTGTTTTCAATTTCAGCTTAGTTTTAGTTTATGAGTGAATACATTATTTAAACTGTGTCATTAATTTTTAATGTTTATTTTTTGTTCAATTCTGTGACACTATAGTATAAAAACATTTAAACTTGTGCTCAAACATGTTGCTTGAAACTGTAGTCATTATCTCCAGGGAAAGTAGAATGTTTAGGTGATGCTGGGTGATGCTGGGCTACTGAAATAAACTGATAATGACGCAATTAAGGAATCACCTGCCTCATTTTGACCTGCTATACAATTCAAATATCCCACCCATGTTAAGTGACATTACAGGTGCAATATATATCAAAGCATTTTCACATCCTGTTAACAGCATCAACCGTCCATCCAAGCTTAAGACTGACCGGTCAACCCTAAAAGTCAAGTCAAGTCAAGTTTATTTATATAGCGCTTTTTACAACGATGTTATCTCAAAGCAGCTTTACAGAGTTTTGAAAACAGTCAACGTCACGGTTATTCAGCAGATTTGGTTGTTCTCCAAGCACGTTTTACCTGATGATGTTGGCAGCTGCTTTTCTTTCTTGGGTCAGCAGCTCAGGGTCATGCATAACTTCCTCCAAAAAACTGATCACCTTCATTTTTAGCTCCATGTTGGTCTCAAAGTCCTATATGTGCAAAAACGGAGAGAGATAGAGAGAGAGAGAGAAAAAAAGATAAAGAGAGACAAGGTGAAAGATAGAGAGTGATCAAAATAATTTTCAAGGCAAAAGCAGGTACAGACAACAGAGCTTGTTTACAATGATATAAAACTGTACTTAAATTGTGTTCTGTTTGTTAAATGCGAGCGGATGGCACATGCTGTTTCACCTGCGAGTGCTTGGATACCCAGTGTCTTAGCACATTAAGAACTCTGTTAGTTGCTGCCCGGCGAATCACAAACTCCTTATCTCCGTTCCTCTGGTCTGTGGGAAACCCTGGGAACCAATCACAATCCAGATTGACCATTTTCTGCCCAGCAACTAATAAAGCTTCTCTATATGGGTTTATTATGAGTGCTGTGCTGATACCTGTGCTGGCCAGAGACATGCGGCGGTACTTCTCCTTGGTTGGTGTTCCCTCGTTGGCGCCAGCTGTGGCAATAGCAAAGGCAGACGCTGCTGAGAGCGCGCTGCGATTGTTGTCCAGTTCTCGGCAGGATGACATCACCATGCCGTTATTGTAGGAGAACAGGGAGAACTCTACATAAAGACAGAGAAAGACATATATTTACTTAATACTCTAAATGATTTTTGTTTACTTGAGCTGAACATATTTATATTTAAAATTCCATATATTATTGCAAATTCAATTGTTACAAATCACAGTTGTGATATGCCATGCATAGTATATTAATAAGTTAAACCTATATTTATATATGTATTTATACGCATTTGTAATATATATTTTAGAAATCTATATTAATGGTGTACAGTCGTATGCAGAAGTTTGCAAAATTGTTTGCAAAAAAACGTTTAGCTGATTTTCTAGGTGAAAATAAGTTCACGTCCTCTACAGAGAAGAACTTTTTGTGTATTTTCATGTACAATTAGTGTTTGTTTGCTACTTTTAAGAAATAAATCTCATAAAAAATTATCACAATATGTTTAGCTTGGAAAATAAATAGAAATTTGGTGCTAAAATTGCCATAATTATGTTTGCTACCTGTACAGGATGTTTTAACTTATTATCACCTAAAAAATCAACAAAGCATGTCATTTAACCAGGCTTATTACAATGTTTGTATACAACTATATTTATTGTACTGTGGAGAAGCAGAATGTTCAGTTTGTGCTGGGCTACTGACTGCATTTTTGACCCTCTATATGCTGATCCAGATAAATCTAGTCCCAATTTATAGATCTTCGAAATATTTATGTATTGCCGTAACATGGTCAGAATACTTAGAGCACAGAATGCACATTTCTATTATTGTCAAGATTGTTGTTGGTATATTGTACTTGCTGGTCATAGCAGAGTTTGACATATCAATATTACAATAACAATCAACAAACAATATTGTGCAGCCCGGATTTTTCTGTAATTCACATGCAACTTGTCTGAATGCTAAAAGATTCAAACGAAAAACTGGCATCACCTTTGTCAGCTACAGGATTAGACACAATAGTGACAAATAATGATAATCAATTACCCAGAGTGCACATGTCCTTCACTCTGATGAAAGGCAGATTAACTATTTAATGTGCTTTAAAAGGAACAGCTTCCCCTTTAAAATACAGTAGGTGTCACATAAGACATGATCCGCTGAAGCAGAAATAATGGAAGCAGTGACATTATCACCGCAGTGGATGAGCCTTCAATGATGACCTATAAAAATGTCACAAATATCTACTGCAGCAAATGCTCCTTCAGCACCAGCCTCAAACCAGCTCAGGAGCAACGAGTGAGAAAGCGATGTGTGTTTTCAGTCTAGTGGAGAACGAATAAATGCTGTTGCTTCCAGTGTGCTGGTGTGATGTGGTTTGGTTAGAAATTATCATTTTCTGTCATGGGCAGGTTTTGCATGTTATTGCAGTATATGGTTTGTTCTTCTCAGTTTGTCCAACAGGGGGCAACATCGCACACAAAATCGCTAACTGCGTCTCAGGCAAGACAATAGGCAGGGCTTTGATTTCCAAGATGGTCGAGACTAAAAATAGCCCATAAAACAAAAATGCTTAGAGACTACAGAAAACAGGAGTCTACAGTGCCATGTCAACAACATTCTACTGTTCTTTATTATGAGCAGCTAAAACTATGTAACAGTGTCTGGCTATATCAACAAGGCTTACCAATAATACTGCATCACATGTATGGCACATAGTGGTCATCTCTGACCTTTGACCTTAAATTCAGATATTCTGAGCGTAAAGACCCTACAGCACCAGCTGCACTCAAGCAAACCCCCGTAACCAGGGGCGGCAGAGAGAATACATGCAGATGGTTGCTATGGTATAAGTTTTCCAAACACCTACTCACGCCTCCTTTGGCGTTTCCCTGCGCTTTTTCTTTTCTTTTTTTTATAACCCACAGAACAAATGAGATTCTGCATGAATCGTGCCTTGGGAGGCTTCCGTCTCCAAGCTCAGAATTAGTTCAGGCCTACATAGGCACGACGTGTGCTCTGAGACATTACAAGAATAAGAAACGTGCCATCTGAGGTAGAACATAAGCAGTAACACAGCAATTTCACGTATGGAGAGGACCCTCTTCAGGGTGAAGTGCAGACTTTTCAATAGCTTGGAGTCACAGTTTTTAATAATACAAAGATTATTTGATTAAAGATACATTTATAAAATCATTCTGTACAGCATGTACAGCTTGCTATTGTCATTGTAAATATAAAATATCTGGAACTCTGGTTTATGAACAATCTTTTTTTTTAAGTATTCCCTTTTAAAAACACAAACCAAAAGTGTGTATGACTGTATCATTTAAAACTAGCCCATAAGCACCCTCAGTGGCTCATTGACGCTGATAAGACTGCCTGCGTAGATATTGAAATTTAGTACTGAACAACAATGACAATTGTTATTATTAAAGTAATCTGGTCGGTACTATAAAAGTACTGAATTCTGTTGCCCAGTGGTACTGCTTTGCTAGTCTTGTGCAATATCACATTTCAAATCATTTGTAGTAAGCTGAACAATGTAAAACATTTTAGACAAATGTTGTAACATCAAGAATGAAGTCAGAAGAAAATGCCCCTTAGCAGCACTTAAATCCTGAAAAAATCAAAACAAACAAAATTTCATACTTCTAAACGGTAGTTTAGCGTAAATGCAAAGCTTTCCTAAACACAACCAAGCACTACTGAGTCTGAGTCAAAGTCTGCAGAAGCAGTAGTGTGGTGTTAGGCCATTGATAAGGCTGATTTTGGCCCGTATAAGAGGTGCAGGTGGCTGGTCTGCGGGAGATGCAGGTGCTCCAGTTTCACTAGTGCTCGGCCAGCAAATGTCGGCCGGCAACACAGGGACAGAGCGTACTATACCTGAGGAGTTTTTGCACTTGACGTTTTTCGGGGTTGTGGGCGATTTGGTGGGCGATGCTTCAGCCTCTGCGTCATCGCTCTGGACCTGCTCACTGTCACTCTCCTCTCTCACTGAAATATCTGCAGAAATTCCAGAAACAGATTTTAAGATCTACATACTGGAGCAAATCATCCGTTCAGTAAAAGGACAAATGTTTACAGGCAATACTTACTTAGCAAAAATAAACATGAGTTGGTGTGATTAATTCTGACTGTAAGCAGATACTTCTGCAGGCTTGACGAACTGAATGTAAATTAATTAGTAAATTAGTAAATATATATATTACAATTACATGCTTCGTTGATTTTCTATGTAAAAAAATAGTTTACACATCCTCTTCAGGAAACACAATCCAGTATTGCCTTGTTCTAATTGTAGTGCACAATTACTATTAGTTTTTTGAGTTATATAACATATTTGAAAGAAATAAAATGTGATTAGATTGTGCCACAACTTTCTCACCGACCACATTTGTTACACTTAAAAACAGTAACTGTGTATTAAAACGTGCAGAAGTCTCTGTGAGGGATGTGTAGCTTATTTTTTTTATTTCAAAATTAACAAATCATTGAAATTGACCTGAGATGACACAACTGTACATAATCATCAGCAAGATGTTTTTAAAATTTCAAGCTGGTGATATTTTGATGTATTTACAGCACTGCAGTAGAACAGAACAGATGTGGGGAATGGAGGGCTAAACAGTTAGCACAGTAAAGACTTCTCTGCTCAAACACACCAACTGAACCTGGCAATTAACTGACAAGTAGAATGAAGAAAATCAACAAATTATGCAAAAAATAGTCCCTCCAGAACCGGAGGCGGTTCTACAGCAATTTACATCTTTCGAGCCATTTACCATTTAGTATCCTACAATGCAACTGAATATTTGGGAGGAAACATTTGTTAACCTCAATGTCAACAAACATGTGTTTCGTTTTGGCAAATGAACTTAAATAAGTCACAAAATTTAGAAAATATTTAAGTGAAGTGATCGCTCTTTCAGTTGGTCTGTTACTGAAAATGTACCAATAATTTAAATCAAATCCCAAAACACATAATCATTGTCTGGATGGCGTTGGGTAAAAAAACAGCGCAGCTCTGGCACAGTCGCTTACCCTGTTTGGCCAATGCAGACTCCTCGGCCCGGTCGGATTTGCTCTCTCCATCATCAGGGATTTTGCTGGCGATTGGGCTGGACACATAGAGTTTGTTGATGTCCAACGTGGTCTTGCTAAAGGGGGACATGGCAGAGTACATGCTTGCATAGCCATTGGAGGAGCAACTGAGTGCAGCGAGGTCCAGTGCTTTGCCGCCCGTTATGATGGGGATGTTGAGGGAGAGTTTGCGGCGTCGATTGGGTGAAGATGTCTTAGCGATGGCTAGAGGAGGAGGAGAGGAAAACTTGCGGCTTGCACGAGGAGACTTTGGCGGCTCTCCGTATAACAGCTTATTGTTCTGACTGCTGGCAAAGAACAACTCCAGAGAACTACACATCAGAGAAAGAAAGAAAGAAAGAAAGAAAGAAAGAAATACAGTGATCATGTTAGAATAGCATTATATTACTAACACTCTGTGGCAATAATGCTGTAATCTAAGGCACGTTAATGTAATGTTATTACTGGGAGATCACAGGACACTATACACTCATAAAGCACATAAATATAACCATTCAGTAATCTCACCCAGAGTGTTTACAACAGTGCTGTTTGATTCACTGCCACATCACTGCATGTCACGCATAAAGCTGCAGGTTTTGTAAATAAGGGGTCAATGTATCTAATACAAAGCAATACCTGGCAATAAGACCGCATAACTTTACATGAAATATGATCATTTCTGGTGATCAATATGTCACTGATATGAAACAGTCAGAAATACTAAACCTACACTGCTCTTGCAACAGCATTTGCTGAAGTCCTGCATTTTGTTTATAAAAAACAAGTCAATATGGCTGTTGTGGCTGAATTTTAACGGTACTTGCGGCTTAATTCCCACATGCAGTACTAAAACATAAGTCTAAAGGATCATGAGAGCATCTCACACATTTACAAAAGAACTGTTTGTACAATAGTGGTGGACTTATTTCACTTTGATGCTGCATTTTTTTCTAATTGTTATAATCTAATTATAACATTCATGTGGTTTATGCAGCAAACAAGTAATTCATTTTTCCATGACCACTTTCCATGCTCTATTTACCTTTTGAATTAAACGCGCTGTTTATGTCACCGTTCCTTAACTCTGACATGTGTAAATGACGTCTATTGTGATTGGGTAACCCCAACCAAACGTTAAATCCGGCACGCCATATTTAAAAATCAGTCTGGGCTAAAATATATGCCTAGACTTTCTGCAGGAACGAATAACTCTTATCCCTTCAACATAGAAAAGTAGACAAAAAACTTCATAGCCATGATGAACTCAAAATGTGCTCTTTTTGCAGCTTTGTTATCACATACAGATTAGGAAGTAAACTTACAATATTTACACAGCACACTAAAAAAGCAAATAATTTTTTATGGCGTGATGACTGTATAATTATACTATGCTGTTCCTGCTGTACTATAATAGCACAGGCTTTAGCAAAAACCTAACACACTAGTTAGTTCTTCGTACCAGTACAATACAGAACCTCATTGAGAGGGGTCTGCATTAACAGAGATGAACAGAATAAGCCCTGGAATGCAGATGAGCTTGTTTAATGGCACTGGTCAGGAATTCTGCTTTCGCTCTTGATCAGCCGCGAGTACTGCACTGCTTGGAGCTGCAGTGTACTGATGAAGAGGGAAAAAAGAAAATCCCCCGGAGCACGCGTGTGGCGTAGTGCTCATATTTGCCAGTAAAGGCTGCGGAGAGCTCTCCCACACGCCGCGCCACCCTCAGCGTCATCCAGCGCCCAGAAATAGAGCCCTCTCTGACAGGCTAGGTGAACGACAGGGGAGATGAGCGGGGGAGGCCGGGGGGTGGTGGAGGGGCTTTGGGTGTAGGAGTGTGGGAGGCCCCCAGCTCTGGCTGCAGAAGGAGGGAGAGAGAGAGAGAGGAAGACACAGAAAGAGAGAGAAATGGTTTCAGTAAAGAGAGAGAGAGAGAGAGAGAGAGAGAGAGAGAGAGAGAGAGAGAGAGAGAGAGAGAGAGAGAGATGGCTGCAGTAAAGAGAGATAGAGGTGGGAGAGAGAGTAAGAGATGGGGAGTGCAGTAGTGATGGAGAGATAAGGAAAAAAGAGAAAGAATTACAGAGGCAGGGAGGAATAAAGGAGAAGAGGAGTGGTGGGAAAAACAGGGATGGAGATTTAAAGAGAAGGTGTTTAGGGATGAGGGAGAGAGGGAAGGGTTAAGGTGAGAATGGGAAATGAGAAGTAAAAGAGAGCGATACTTGCAGAAAAAAGAGAGAGGTAATGGAAACAGGGGGAAAGAGAGAGAGAAAGAGAAAGAGGAAGGATTGGCTGTAAATGTGTAAACTAAATATTTCATCCAGCTCGTCTGCAGGCGGCTGAGGGCGGGGTCCTGCAGCAGAGTGGCCAGTTGCTAAGGTGACGGTGACAGACCCTGCTGAGACGCTTCAGTTAGGCAGGCAGGCAAGAGGGCCGAGGCCCAATTACTGCTTCCAGCAGAACACATGCACACGTTAGGACGACACACAACCATACTCTTTACAATATCAATCTCTCTCTCTCTCTCGTACACACACACACCCTGGTGCTGGGTCCTGTCCTGCAGGCACATGCACAGACAGACCCTCAGGGGGGCTAGAGATTCTGCCCTTTTGCCCTCAGACAGTAAAAGTGGCCTTCGGTTAGTGTGTTTTTATATGGCTCAGCCTCGCCACGGGAACAGAGCTAGTGGGTCTGTTCAGGTTTTATGAACTTCATCGCTACATAAATAATGTCTCTTTAAGAAAAGTTACATTACATAACATACTTATTTAACAACCAAACAAAATGTCCCCAGTACAGAACTTTGATAGCTTGTGTTTCTGTAAAACAACACGGAGGCTCTGTTGCACTCTTACGTGGCTAAATAACTCCCTGATTCATAGTTGGCAGAGAAAGAAAAGTGCAGAATGTTGGAGATTCGAAAGCCAGGCTAGTTGGTGAAGTTCTGCCTTGGAAAAACTCCTTTGCTTTTCTCTAGAAGATGATGAGATGGTTTCTGAATAGCAGTTTCTGTATTATGCTGTACAATCAATTAACTAACATTCCTGTTAGTCTTCTTTGCTATGAGCCCCAACACTGGTTTCACAATCCAAGACTCTCACAGGGTCAACTTTACAGGTGTAGAACTGTAAATGTTTGATGCTGGCACTAAAACATGCTGGCGCTGTACAATTTTTTTATTTCTCATTACTTTAGTTAAGTCTCACCATTTAGCCTAGCAATATACTTTTTTGCCCGCACTACTAATAACTCCAATGGGCCTTTCTCACCCAATGTAGTACCTTTACCACTTAAGAGGATTTTATTAAGCTACTATGAAACATGATGCCTTATCACACCACAGACATGTCTGTTACAATGTGTCTAAGCTTTGTGAGTGGGTTATGATCGGATCAAGCAAACAACATTTAGAGCTTGATCAAATGTCAATGGAATAAATTTGTATCTGTATACAATTAAGCAAGTGACGAGCAGGTAAGAGAATGAATGAAATAAAAGACAGAGGATACACAAGGCTGAAGTAAGCTCTAAACCAGGCGTCTTCATGTTCTCCAGACTGAAAAAACCGTTCAAGTCCTCTCTTATCATGACAGGGAAATAAGTAAACAACTGCTTTATATACCAGAAAAGGACAATTGAATCTCTGATCACATTGTGGGGCAAATTATTTCAAGAAAAGTGTAAATAGAATCCAGTTAAAATTCATCCAGGTACTGCACTGCACTTATACATACTCACACACATGTGATACACCGAATCATGTGCAGGGTCAAGCAAATCAACCCATCAATTCATGTTTCAGTTAATGAGAAAAACACAAAACATGTCAGATAATAGGTTCTCCAAGGGTTGGACGTGAAGGGAAATGTTCAGCAAATTTCAGTGGTAAACAAACATATTTTCAACACTTACTGCCTATACCAAAAGGCTCTATTCACAAGCATATCACCTCACATAGCCACTTCTAGACAAAGCAGAAGGGCAAAATCTGAACAAATCCTTAAAATCACACAATGTACATGAAGGAGACTAAGCATTTAAACAGACTGAGTAGGTACAGGAGGCAACAGATGGTATGGATCTATATTGGACAAATGTACAGATCTCTAAGCACACTACACAGTTTTAACAGATGTGTCAGACTGGCACACTGTTTGCACAAACCTTTAAAGTTATTTTAAGTTAAACCATTAAAAGTAACAAGAAAGATAGATCACTCGAACACTACAGAAAATATCTTGGCAAGTGGTATCCTCCTAAATCTGTCACAGTCTGCCCTGTTTTGTGCCTGTCTGTTTTTGTTTTCATTGTCCTTTCAATGCCATGTGGTTCTGTTTGTTTTTGTCATGTGCTCCTTGTCTCCGCCCTTCTGTCTCCACCCCTCAGCTGCTCTGTGTTAATGTCTCCTCCTGTTCACCAGGTGCCCCTAGTTTAGTGTCTCCATTTATACCCTTTGTTTGCGCCTTGTCTTGGTCTGTCTTTGTCGACCCTGTGTCGCTGTAATGTGTTACTTTGGATTTTTGTTTTAGTCTTGAGTGTAAATAAAACCAACCTGCAAGTGTATCCACAAATCCTGCCTCTGGTCTCATTACAAAATCTATTTAATATATTAAATCTTTCTATTTTAAGACTGCTTTAAAAGTATTATGAGGTGTTTTTACTTCTTTATACACATATTTCATATATATATATATATATATATATATATATATATATATATATATATATATACACACACACACACACACATTGCTGTCACCTCAGAAACTCGTGCTGCCTATAGTCTTCTGAAGGCAGGCAGTGCTCTGCTGATCTCAGCCTCAGTCACTAAAGCCACAGTTTTAAAATGATTTTGTTAATCACAGCTTTATTGCATGTAAGCATTCACCCTCACAGGCATTTCCTTTCAGATGTCTCATGAGCTTGAAGGAACTTCCTTATCCTTTCATTATCTAGTATATAAACGTCCTTAACTTGATTGTTGCAAACAGAGAGAGAGTAAACAAAGTAATTAAAGGACTCAAAACATGTTCCGTCAGGTAAGTGACTCCTGGCCTTAAGCCATGTTTATCAATTTGGAGCAATTCTCAGACCTCTTGCTTCGGCGTCATTGCAGCTGAAATGGCAGGGTGGCAGACACACTGGAGGTGCGTTTAAATCCTTTATCCTAAAATGCTAATGCAAAAGCATGCTAACAGACCAGTCTGTAGTCAGTGTCTTGTCTATATTAGGAACTCCCCTTTTCCCTATGAGAAAGATGCCATATCCAAAATGCCATATTCAAAAATTACTATCGTTGTGCACTGTGATAAACAAAAAAACGTCCAACACATTTTGTCCTGTGTCCACTTTTTTCTTGGAATATACTACAAAAATTACGAGACTGTTTAGCACTGTTTAGATTTCTCAATCTTAAAATATGAATAATGCTACATACATGTGAGTAGTGGCGAACTATGACTATTAGAGATGGACCTTCATTTGAGAGTATTAACGTCAAAACTCTGTGACAACAAGGAAAACAACAACTCTAGGTTGATGTTAATTTCTGCTAGCCACAATACCGGTGTTAGAAGCATGTGATCACTAAGCTAACAGCCACTGATTGCTAACACTGTTTGGCCATTTTAGAGTAAACACGTCCCATGGTTTGTTTGAAGTTTGTAACACACATATTAACATATTTTACCTCGGAGCAGCTTTACAGAGAGACATATTTAACATGTTTGTGTGAGATATTTTGGTGAGGTTGTCAGTGTCAACATCATGAAACATCAGGAAGGGTTTACTATGTGCTTACTACTTAAACATGCAGTGAAAAAACACTTTAGGCTGTAAGACTGTTATCACATTGAAGTTAAATGTCATTCAGTGTGCAGTAGTGTTTTTTACAGAGAGAGTGTTTTTCATAGAATCCGGTGATGTTTGACGGAAAAATATAACTGTGTTGTTTTAAAATGGATATGTACATGAATATGACATTTAGTCATCTATAAATTAAGTGCACTACTTTTTTCCATTTATCACATTACTTTGTATGCAAGGGAGACGTGAGACCCACCGGGCTGGAATGGCGCTGATGGGCCTCTTGTAAATAGCGATGAGCTTGTCAAGCACAACATCGGCTGTGGTGAAGACGCGGTAGGAGTGTAGGAACGTGTTAAGGAAATCAATGGAGAGAAACCGTAGATCAGTCAGTCGCTCCAGCAGCCGCTCCACACTGGCGTAACGGATCTGCAGCACCTTGCACGAGTTCATCATCTTACTGAACCGGATGTCAACATCGTCGCAGTAGAGACTGGCATCAGACCTGATCACAGGACACACATTAGATCACCAGTGTCACCAAGCATCAGTTAGAGGGGTATGAATCTCCCCAGCAAGGTTCTTTGCATAATCCAGTCCTTTTGGGATGAGCTGCAGTGGCATTTGTGATCTTGTGGGTGAATGATATCAAATCCTCACAGCTCAACATCTAGTGGAGACTTACTGCAGCAAAAAGAAGGGGAAACTCTTTATAATAGCCTTGATTTCTGAAAAAACGCAGGACCAGCAGGTGTCTACAAACTTTTGTACATATAGAGTAATCAAACGGTTTCCGATCTTTCACTATTTAACAGTACTGATGATAATAATCCTTGATTAATATTAAGACTTCTCTGAAAGGAATGAAAGCTCTTACTGATCTAATGTATGCACTTCTAAGGCTGCCGTCATGAATGTATGATTACACAATCATACATAACAGAGCAGTTTAATTACAGACTATCAAACTGTGCTCTACTGGAAGACTATTACTGGCACATTGACTTTCCTTATAAGTATGTCATGTGGGTAATGCTCACTTGATCATCTGTGGTACAGTGACTTTTGAGTTTTCCTCAAAGGCATTCATCATCAGCCCATTGCAGCGAATGTTGTCTATGCACTGTGAGAAAGAAAGGAACAGAGAGAGAGAGAGAGAGAGAGAGAGAGAGAGAGAGAGAGAGTATATGAACACAGATTTTGAACCACAGGAGGCAAATGGAGAAAGGGGGAAGGGTGTGCTGCCCCCTGAGGCAGTGCGGATGACTGAGCAGGAGGTGATGTGAGTGGACGTGCCTGGCTGATGTCACTGGTCCAGGCTGACTTCTCTTGCCGTGAGGAGGCCACTAAGATGACGGTGAAGGACTGGCTGTCTTTGGGCTCCACCACAATCTTAAAGTCCAGGTGCTCCATGTCCTGGCCGCTTTTGTCCGACTTTGCTGCAGAGACAAGTGAGATACAAAAAACATCTTAGACCCTTGTCACATGTGTAGCTAAGAAGTGGCCATTACTACCTTGGAATGAAGTATGGCCACCCTTCTGGCCACACCAGTTATGGAAAGTCAGACAGTCAGTCATGATCAGTCAGCCATTAATAATAATGTATAAATAAGGTTTTGTGATGAAAATCCACCATAAGGTAGCTACAAAGGCTAATTTACTCAACAATCAGGTTTCTGAATGTACGCTGGGTAATGTAGCTTACAAGGCAGTGCAAAGGGCCTTTAGTGTTTATGTGAAAGACAGGAGGAAAGGAAGAGCTATGTGCTGAACACCGCACACTGTCAACAAGAACAAATATTGACAAAGAAGTTTGATTAGGCAAGGGCAACACCAGTTAACATCAGCCGTGTTAACATCAGTAAAGAGTTTCAACAGCAGAGAGATCTCTGGGAATTCTGGCTTCTTATTCTTCCAGTATTCTTCCAGTGGCTCCCAGAATTCTTTTGTCCTATTTGTTAATGTTTGTGGTACCTACTGATTGGCAACACAGCAGCAATAGTAGTGACAGTTTGTTAATTGCTAACACAGCTAGCGTTAGTCACATTACTTGCTGTGTTTGCTCTGATGTTATTTGTTTGTACAATGGACGGAAGGTTTTTATGGCCACAAAGATCTAAAAAAACAAGTTTGCTAGTCCAGCATCAATGCGTCCATGAGGGGCAGAGCTTCTGAAGGAGCACCAAAGAAGCACTGAAGGGTAGGATGTATTTGTTTTGCATTAATAATTGTTCTCCACAATCGTATACTGCACCCTTAAATATCAGTGGGTGGGGCTAAACTGCCACAAGCTGATTTGACGTTGAATGCTCTATACTACAGAGACATACTGATCCAGAATTGTTCAGAGTAGTGGTTATCAGAACCACACATCTAAGTTTCTACAGTCATGGCCAAAAGTTTTGAGAATGATACAAATATACATTTTTACAAAGTCTACTGCTTCAGTTTTTATAATGGCAATTTGCATATACTCCAGAATGTTATAAAGAGTGATCAGCTTAACAGCAATTAATTGCAAAGTCAATATTTGCCTAGAAAATGAACTTTATCCCCCAAAACACATTTCAACTCCATTGCAGCCCTGCCTTAAAAGGACCAGCTAACATCGTTTCAGTAATTGCTCCATTAACACAGGTGTGGGTGTTGATGAGGACAGGGCTGGAGATCAATCTGTAATGATTAAGTAAGAATGACACCACTGGACACTTTAAAAGGAGGCTGGTGCTTGGCATCATTGTTTTTCTTCTGTTAACCATGGTTATCTCGAAAGAAACACGTGCAGTCATCATTGCACTGCACAAAAATGGCCTAACAGGGAAGAGTATCGCAGCTAGAAAGATTGCACCTCAGTCAACAATCTATCGCATCATCAAGAACTTCAAGGAGAGAGGTTCCATTGTTGCCAAAAAGGCTCCAGGGCGCCCAAGAAAGACCAGCAAGCGCCAGGACCGTCTTCAATTGTTTCAGCTACGGGATCGGGCTACCAGCAGTGCAGAGCTTGCTCAGGAATGGCAGCAGGCAGGTGTGAGTGCATCTGCACGCACTGTGAGGCGGAGACTCTTGGAGCAAGGCCTGGTCTCAAGGAGGGCAGCAAAGAAGACACTTCTCTCCAGAAAAAACATCAGGGACAGACTGATATTCTGCAAAAGGTACAGGGAGTGGACTGCTGAGGACTGGGGTAAAGTCATTTTCTCTGATGAATCCCCTTTCCGATTGTTTGGGACATCTGGAAAACAGCTTGTTTGGAGAAGACGAGGTGAGCGCTACCACCAGGCTTGTCTCATGCCAACTGTAAAGTATCCTGAAACCATTCATGTGTGGGGTTGCTTCTCAGCCAAGGGAATCGGCTCTCTCACAGTCTTGCCTAAAAACACAGCCATGAATAAAGAATGGTATCAGAATGTCCTCCGAGAACAACTTCTCCCAACCGTCCAAGAGCAGTTTGGTGATCAACAATGCCTTTTCCAGCATGATGGAGCACCTTGCCATAAAGCAAAGGTGATAACTAAATGGCTGAGGGAACAAAACATAGAGATTTTGGGTCCATGGCCTGGAAACTCCCCAGATCTTAATCCCATTGAGAACTTGTGGTCAATCATCAAGAGACGGGTGGACAAACAAAAACCTACAAATTCTGACAAAATGCAAGCATTGATTGTGCAAGAATGGACTGCTATCAGTCAGTATTTGGTCCAGAAGTTAATTGAGAGCATGCCAGGGAGAATTGCAGAGGTCCTGAAGAAGAAGGGTCAACACTGCAAATATTGACTTGCTGCCTTAACTCATTCTAACACTGTCAATAAAAGCTTTTGTTACTCATAATATGATTGCAATTATATTTCTGTATGTGATATAAACATCTGACAAACACACATAAAAAGCAGAGGGCAGCAGATCATGTGAAAATATAATATTTGTGTCATTCTCAAAACTTTTGGCCATGACTGTACACCCCTGAAAGCTACCTTACAGAATATTATTACATAAAATGATTACATGATAACATGATTATGTTGTCTGATGCCTCAGACATTATTTTACAAATTCTGCAACAGTCTTTTAGAGCACATGCAGGAGATTTTAGCATTATTATCATATATTACTTTAGAGCATGCACTCATTAAGCACTATCAACAGCCTGGATATTACGTAAGTGATCATATTTGTGGGTAATTTGCGACCCCTGATACCCCAAAGGAATCTAAAGAGTCTAAGTTTCTCTACAATAAACCAGTTTTCACCAAACAATTGCTTTAAAGTCCATTTCATGCCAGTCCAGAGATTTAATTCACAGGCTTATTGCCTCTCACCCCTCACTTATTGTTAAGTCATTCCATGAAAAAGCAATGCAAAGTGGTTATTCTTAAGCTACAGGACTGAAGAATCGAAGCCCAGACCACCAGAGTCTTAGCAAGAAATTCACCTACACTTTGGTACACATTTTTTTTTTCAAGAAGCCCCCAAGTCCTTCTAAATTGTTTCTATTGAAGTGCTACTCAGCCAGTAACTTAATTAGGAACGACATAAGAGTAACACAATTTCCGGCATCAATTTGTGGAAATATATTAATAGCTCTCCGGTCCATTATGAGGTAATCAAGCATTGGTATTTCACAGCAGTAGCTGTTCCATTGCCTGCAGGGATAGATAGAAATCAAAACAATCTGATACTTACACTCATCATCCGTGCTCTCCGGGTCCTCGATCAGTGTGCAGTCGATAAGCGACACCACTCCGTTCTGTCGACCAGAGATACAGAACGGTGAGACACACTCACCAGATCTTCTGCTATCAAATAATCAATACAGGCTACACTAAAACAGTCATTACTGAATTGCCTGAATTTCCCCGAAGACAAGGCGACAATACAAGGTTATTGAGTGTGGTAAAATTACAGCTAGCTCGAAGGTTGTTATCACCACTTTCCCCGAGCACAACAAAGCATTTCATTGCTTAACAAGGACGTGGGTCTTTTTTTGAAGAAATTAAAGACAGACACAAACACTAAAGATACAGAGACCATTATTTCTAAAAAAAAACAAAACAGCTTTTTATCATAACCTGGTTACAGTTCTCTTTCATTTGACTTTTAAGCTGTGATATTTTTAAATCAAATTTCAAAAATACCTCAATGTCAAAAATGTGAAAATAATTTTAGAAAAAGGTTCCACTGTTTAAGGTTCCACTGTCCCTACTTAAAGCGACTCTCAAAATTTAAACGATTAGGCTGATTTTAGGCTCACAGTAATGGAACAGTGGCTGTAAAATAGGCTTCTTTACTATTCAGAATGATCAGCGAACCTACATGTGTCTTCTGAGATTTAATATCTAATGTTGATAAGAGTAAAATAGTGATAAATAGAGATAAATCAGTTTCTTTGGGTACTATTTTCCCCTGCAATGGTATTCATGAACCTTTCTGTGAAGAGGAATACGTGCGAAACTGAAATGCAATTACTACAGTGGAAAAATAAACACATGGAATTGTTTTTCAATAGTAACATACTGAATTTGTGGAAAAACAAAACCCTTTATTAAACTGTTTTCACGTGACTTGACCTGTTTGCCTGAAAAACAACATGCGAGGATCTGCATTTTAAAAACAAATCCTGAATACAATCCTCTGTTAAAATAAATACATAGAGGTATTGTTTCACCTTGCGGGGCTTCAAACATGTATGTCTCATTAAAATGTGATCACTGTGGTGAAAAAGTTTAATGCAATGCACACAAGAGTGCTTTTAAAGAAAAAGAAGGTAAAAGGTCCAATGCACTTTTATTTAACTTCTTATACTCGTACCTCCTTTACATGTTAAAGTAACTATTTTAAAAATAGTGAAAATAATCTGTAAGCTTCAAATTTAGAATAAGGACTGTCACATTTTTTCTTTTTTTTGTATTTATTAGCTGTTGCTAAAGTAACAGGTCATGTATAACAGAACCAGTTTGCTAAATAAAATATATAAAATCAAATGCAATGTTTGAGCTACCACAGTAAAGGAATGGTACTGAAACAGAGGGCTGATCTCACCTTGGTTAGGTGCAGCTTTCCCCCAGAGCCTCTGGTGCAGATGATCAAGTGCTTGGAGAAAAGGAAACACTGTCTTTCTCCCTCCTTCTTTAGAGATAAGGAGCCAAGACGGCCACGGGTGATCTTCCCTTTCTCACTCATGGGCACCTGGATGAGGGATCCTGGGAATGGAAGATGTGGAAAAGAGGCCCATTTGAACTAGGAGGAAAAGTAGCATGACAGATAGCGCGCCATTCCTTTCACAGTTTTTAAACACCGTGGGGAATCCACAGGACCCAACCATTTCCTTATCAGATGTTTTCACAACTCTGGTGCGCCCCGCGGAGGATCTGTGACATTTCCCAGCCCTGACTCATGGGCAGATTGACTTGTAAGAGTGCGATTAGGTTTGGAAACGAAAGCCTCACTCTGCGCTTCAAGCACATGCTGTTCTTTGGAGACTGGCGGGATTAGGACGGCCAATCTTTCGGGTTAATGCCCTCCTTTGTGGAATCAGAAAGGAGAGGGAGAGCCCAGAGAGACGAGGGAGGGGCGCGTGACAATGCGGGGTGACAAGAACGACAGTTTGCAGAATAGAGGAGAAGAACGGAGAATCCAACTGTGGGACTCAGCTCTTATCTGCAATCTGAGGCTCTTTTGTGGAGCGCTAGACTGCCATGCGAGTGTGTGTGTATGTGTGAGTGTATTTGTGTAGGGTGGATTTACCTTGTCTGACAAAAGTCTGGCTGGTGTCCAGGAGAATCTCACACCCCTCTACGATCATGCGCTCAATGGCCAGGTTCTTTCTGATGTTCTCCGTCTCGCTCACCTCGTCATGCATGATTCTTAGAGGTAAGACATTAAATAAAACAACATTTATCGTATTTAAACATTATCAGCCTTTTCTTTTTGTTAGTTCATGGGCTTTTTAAATTGCTTTTATTTAAAAGGCAAAAATCTTTCCTAACCTTTCATCTCCCTGCCAAAACAAATTTTAGTTGCACGGGCAGGCAGGGAGGAATAATATTAATACATAATATTAACATAAACCAAATATCCAAAATAATAAATAATAATAAATGAACAGAAATTGAAAAAGTGCACTGTGTTTTGACAATAATTATTTTGCACTTATAGTTTACAGCCCAAGAAAAAGCATTCTTTCCAGCATCCACAATTTTTGTCATTGGATGACGTGAAACAAATAGAAAACTGTGTAGAATGTAAATGCAATTCCACAGTAAATGTAATTTCACTATGTAATCAAATACAGTATTTGTGTAAACTACATGAAGTTTAAGCAAAAAAACTATGATTAATTGCAAATAACTACACACAAAAAATACATACAATTAATCACTTGACAGCCCTATGTTCTTAAAAAAGATGGCTTTTCAAGTGTTCTTTAATAAAGAGATAATGATTCTGCAAATGGAGAGTGGGTGCTGGTAGCGGGACATGGTAAGGGTGTAGTGACACTATTGAAGCGGCTGAGGAGCTGCAGGTGGGCTGTACCTGGAAAGCTCTTCCAACTTGGATTTGGCGTATTCCAGGCTGTTCCTCTCCACATGCTCGTGAGGCGTGTGTGCCAGCAGCTCATGGAGAGTTAAAATGTAACGTGGAATCTGATGGGAAACAAGCGCCATGAATGAAGAGGGTGTTGTATGTGTGTGTTTTGCAGATTAGAGACTAAACACAGTGTAACGTACAAGACAAAGACAAACAAAATGATTCTGATCTTGTACTTTTGCAAGGTCAACATTCTTTATTTTTGGATACCGAGGTTAATAAGGGTCAATATCCTTGCAATGTAAACAAAGTCTGCCTTCCATAAAATTACTGAATAACAAATTTTTGGATGTGATCATTTTGGGATTTTTATGGGATGATCTTAGTAGTATGTGTTTTAATGCGTGCGTTTAAAATAGTATAAAATATTACAATTAGGAATGTTTTTTGATAGAGCAGTGTCTCAATTTAACACATTTTACAAAAGCGCAATACCTGAAACTGCGTCCTGATTTAATGTTCTGTAAAGCATAAGCCCCAAGCTAACACACTACATAATAGTTTGCATGCCTGCCATGATATACTTTGATACAATTTGATACAAGTTAACAATCACATTGATATATTATTGTTAAATCCCTAATTAGAAAAAAATACAGATTACAATGAATACAGTAATACATAACATTCTTTTTTAATAATCATGTTGGTTAAATGAGAAGTGTGTAAGATTTAGGGGGATCTATTAGGAGAAAAATCATATAGAATACAAAACTATGTTTTCATATAATAATATAATTTTAAAAATGGTGTTTCGCTATAATACTGGCTAAAATAATCCCTGTTGAATTATTCCACTGTAGTACATTATCAGCAGTTCTGTTCAGAAAACTCCAGGTGTAATATTGTCTAGGTAGCATTATTACTCCTTATCCTTACTGAAGCCATTTACTGCCAAGACTACTTGTTTTATTATCTCCTTAAATGCTGTAGCAGTTTTTATAGCATCTCAGGTGCTGGAATGTAACTGTAGCACCATTTAAGGTGGAACAGGAAAATTCAAACGAGAAGCTGGCCAATATCCCTTTCAATTAAATTTTCCCAGCATTAAAAGAATAATTAGACTGTAAATCTGCTTATCAGGGTGTAAGTAGTGATATTAAGAGTCTGGATTTAATTAACCTTAACACAATAAAATGTTTTAAACACTTGAGTTATTATGCTGTACTAGTGGTATGAGCATGCTAAAATAAACTGCTAGAACACTGTGGTTGGCAAAGCATTTCGCATTGTGAGAAGTCTGATAACCCAAACTTTGAAAAACGCAGGATCAAACTTAGTATTTCAAAAAACACAAGACATCACCGCTAGAGGTTAAACACTGCTCCTTTGAAGCAATAGAGTTAAAAGAACACAAGCCTTGTATAGATAACTAGGTATTGGATAGTAACTGTAAATACTGAACATCCTTGAGAGGAGATTTGGAAACAGTTACGCTTCACATATTGCTCCTAACATTAAATCACAACATGATTTTCATTTGCAATCGTTTAAGTGTTTGAACAAATACATGTTTGCTGGCCAGATAAATAGTGTTTTGTATCATTTAAAAAAGCTTTCCTATAGTGCTTTATGCAGTTTTATAAATATGTTACTTTAATTTGGAAAAGTCTTTTTTATGATGTGTTGAATGTTCAGCGAGGAGGATCAAAAGGGAGCAGTACACAAACCAGACTTATCTGCACTACTTATGCAGCAGAGCTCAAAGTGGCCCTGGTGGAGCAGCTCACCAGCAACTGCATGTCTCACCAGGAAAAAAAAGAAAAACACAAATGCAGTCCACCACTGGAAGGTGGCTGTGAGAAATGTGCAGTGTCTGGATACAGACATGTGTAGCCAACAGCTACTTTTGGCCTTGATCACAAAGGGGATATGCTAATAATAGCTCACTGAGGCAGGCGCACACACTTAAATAGTAAGATTTTATTTTGTTCTTTTTTTTTCTTTTTGTTCATTGCCCTAATATGCTTTTAGCTTTTCAAAGGAATCTGAAAAAGAGACCTTGGCCTAGGTTTCATCTGCGCAAATCAGTTTTATAATTATAAGACTACTAATAATATACTACTGCTAATACCTATTAAAATAGTAATAACAGATCCAAAGTAGTGAGAGAGGAAGGGAGAGCAAGAGAAGTGAATGGTCACCTGAAACATAGGATATGTAAGGAAGGTCTCAAGAGTGCGCTCCTCACAGTCAGGCTTGGCCTCGTACTGCTTGAGCAGCTTGTCGAAATCACGGTTCTGCTTGCAGTGCGCTAGGATCTGCAGGCTGTACTGGTGATTGCGTACAAACTCCTGATAGATGTTCAGCATGGGCAGCAGAATGTCAAAGAGGTCAGCTGGTGGCAGAAGATAAAAAGAAATGATGAGCCAGATGTCCTGTTTTCAGCAGGCAACAGTCATAACGACCATTACAAACATGGTTATGCTTGTCTTTTAAATGTATATATGGACAAATAGGAACAAAAACTATGTATTCATCAGCTTAAACAATGACTAACGTGGTACAGAAATACTATTCAGACACTGTATTCAAATATGTATAAACACCAAGCCAAAACATTATGACCACATGCCTAATATGCTGTTGGCCAGGGCATGTATACAACGAGACCTCTGAAGGTGCCCTGTAGTAGTTTGGCACCAAGACATTATCAGAAGATCATGTATGTTACCAGGGGGAGTCATTATGAATCAGAATTGTTGTTTGATTACATCCTATGGATACTTGACTGGATTAAGACCTGTGGCATGTGGAGGCCAGAGCGTCATTGTGATCTCATCATGCTGCTCAAACCATGTCCAAACAATTTGTGCAGTGTGGTATGAAGCTTTATCACCTGTTGAACAAGGCCACTGCTATTGGGAAATATCACTGCCATAAACGCGTGTACCTAGTCCATAACACTGTTTAGGTGGGTACCAAACTAACTGTCCGCATGAATGCCTGGATCAACTGTAACATAGTCCAGAGCCTCACACTCCCTCCACTGACTGGTCTTCTTCCCACCGTGCGTCCTGATGCCATAGCCTCACATGGGACTCATGTGTTGCCCATAGTAGGTCCTTTCATTGCTGGACAGGGTAACATGGGTGCTATGACGGGTCTGTGGCTACGAAAGCCTCTCATGCAGCAGTCCAATGCATTGTGCTGTGGCACATTCCTCTTGTAACCATCATTAAAAACATCGGTGTCATTAAAAACAACTTGTGTCACAGCAACTCTTCAGTTGGCACAGAATAGATGGGACAGCCTTCATTGCCCTTATCCATTAGTGAGCCTTGGATGCCAAAATCCTGATGCTGATGCGGGTGTTGTTTGCCCTTGGACCTCTGTCAATTGGTCTCCACTACTGCTGACCTGGGGCACCCTACAAGCCTTGCGGTTTTGGAGATTCTCTAACACAGTCGTCTGGCCATAACGATTTGACCCTTGTCAAAGTCATTCAGGTCTTTATGGCTGCCCTTTTCTCCAACATTATCCAACATGTCGACTATAAGAGCTGACTGTTTGCTTACCATCTAATATATTGTAGACCTTGACCTGTGCTGTTGTTACAGAATAATCAACATTAAAACCAATTTAGTTTACTACAAATTACACATATTCTTATTTAAACTGCACCTGCTATTGGTAGCATTAATGGTAAAGCTGAAGGGGCTTCCTAAAGTTCTCACCAACAACAACACTAATAAATCTGTATCAGTACAACTGTTTTAATAATTTGCAATTAGAAAATTTATGGAAGCTTATGGACAGGTGTTCAGTGCAAGCCTGCTTTGTCAAAAACTACCTGAATCCTGAAATTGATACAAAATGCACAGCTTTGTAACAAAGTAGTACTGTTATTTATTTACATACATGAATATTTTTCCCCACACAATTTAGTTTTTTAACACTGTCTTTGTGTATGTTAATAAATACATACATTTTTACAAAATACCAAGTTGCATAAAAGAAAAAATGCTGACTTCTGTGCACAGTGGAACCAGTAAAGATTTGACAAAGTGGAGATTTGTGCACAATCATGAATCAGCTTTGGTGCATGAAATCAAGTGCCAGCCTGTCAGAACCTCATTTACATGTCATTTATATGAACCAATTACATGTACATGCAATTACATGATTTACAAGCAATTTATGCAGCTTTTCCTGCAGGGAGCCAATTTAATAATAACATTTTAAGTATCAAAGTGGAATTTAGGGGTTAAAATTATGATCTTCATTATAAATCTTCATTTTGCAACCAAGTCTGCACACCTGCCAACAACCGCACCAGTTGGCTTACAAAAAAAACCCAAAAACCCAAGACTTACCCAAGACTAATGTTGGCCAGCTCGCTATCCGTGCTTTCAAGCCTTGGTAGAATATCTGGTGTAAAAACATTATGGTTTCACTGAAAAAAAACAAAAAAACAAATAACTTCAGTGGCCAGTTAAACAGGTATAAATTAGAAACTATAAATTAAAGTCAGAAACCTTTAAGGACCCTCGATATTTTATAGTGTAGTTCAGCAGGAGATTTATTTTGTACACAGTGCCTTAAAGTTAAGTCCCCTTTAGTCACTTCCTGTTTAATTGGACACAGTCTTCACTTTCTTGTCGCTCTACCTGTTGAGGAATATGCTGCTGACGTCATCGTGGGTAATAGGAGGCTTCTTAGAGCTGGCAGCCATGCGAAGCGGCCGGAGGAAGTTGTTGACGAGGATGTGGAGCTGCTGGACGTACTCAGCCTCGGCTTCCAGCATGCTAAAGACCACCTGATTTCTCTTCCTCATGCTCTCAGCATGCGGTGAGCGAATGTAGTCCTGAATGATGGTCTTCCACTTTCGCCGGCACATCCAACCTCGCAAGAAGCTCTGCACCTAAAGAGTTTTCAGTAAGGAGAGGCAAGTGTGCGTTAGTTAGTAATAATGCTATGGCTTTAAATAACTGCATAATGATCACTCCTTTGACCTTCTTTAGTTCAGTTTATATTCTTCTTATCATTTTCTGATCACTTCCTGGGAAATGAACATGACCCCACATACAAAGATATTAGCCTAACATCTACACTACATAGCAAAGGTGTGTGTATCTGATCATCACATGTACTCTAAAATAAGAAATGTTCTTAATTATTGAGTTGACAGGTGTTTTAAATCAAGCACACAGTTATGCAATCTCCAATCTCCCTGTCATAGAATGCCACCTTTGCCACAAGTCAGCTTGTAAAATTTCTAGCCTGCTAAATCTTCCCTGGTTATCTGTAAGTGCTATTATTGCAAAAATGGAAGCATCTAGCAGTAACAACAACTCCGCCACCAGCAGTAGATTCACACAAACTTCCCAAGCAAGGCTGCTGAGTGCTGAAGATTTACCTAGCCCTCACTGTAGTTACCAGCTGCCATCCACCCAATAACTACATGCCAGGAGTTTCATAAAATGGATTTTAGTAGTCTAGCAGCAGCACACAAGTGTAAGACTATATGTCTGACCTCACCTGACCCCACAGACACAATTGAAATTCTTAGTAGAAAGCCTAGTTGAGGCTGTTATAGCTGCAAGAGAGGATGGGGGCAAATCCTTATTAATACCAACCACTTTGGAATGTCCAACTAGCTCAGAACGGTGTGATGATCAGTTGTTTACATACTTTTGGACAATTGACCAATCACAGTTCACAATTATAAATTATCCAGAGCGACACTTTGGCCCTCTGATGAAAGCTCTCAGAAACACAGTTTCAAAAACGGAACAAATGGTATCCTCATTTAAAACTACGTGAAAAGGGCCAAACAGTATTTAAAACAGTCATACATGGTGGCAGAACTATAATAACTGAGAATATAATTTTTTTCATGTGTTTATTGGATAGGGCAGGATTGTTCTGATGATTGCTAGCAACATTAACTTCCGTCAGCTTGCTTTCTGTCCTTTCAAGAATTGTGCAGGAGCACTACCTACCTTTATGTTGAAAATTGGCTTCAGAGGAAATACTGGATGGTTTTGTTAAGACTTTAGTCTGGTGCAGGGCAAGAACTCTTACTTTCTTGATTTTCTTGATTTCCGAGTCATCCTCGCTGGGGGCAGCAGTGGGGTTGGTCTGGATCTTCTCATTGTCTTTGAGCAATCCAGCAATCTGTCAATAAAAATGACAGTTAAAAGTGGGACAGTGGGCATATCCTTTGCAATGGCTAGACTCCTGCAGTCCTCGCCACTCTGTTAATAAAGCAGTGGTTCTCAACTCCAGTCCTGGGGACACACTACCCTGGAAAGTTTTATGCATTCTCTTCAGGCAATCTTGACAGAGGAGCTACAAAAGAACAAATTAATTAGCAAAGCTTAGACAGGTTGTTTGGTATAGAACCTTTATGTGCGAGAACGATGATGATTATTATTATTATTATTATTGTTATTATTATTATTATTATTATTATTATTAATATTATTATTGGTTCCACCCAAGGTTTCTTCCACTTTCCTTGACTCTGCTGTCCTTGACTTGCTCATTTGGAGCTGGGATCCGGATTTTGCTTTATCATAGTGGAAGTTGCTTTATCATAGTGGCCATTGTAAATAGACTGTATAAATAAATCTTAATCTGAACTGAATATGACATCATACCAAAGAGCCTTTTTTGGAACTTTAGTTTTTAAGAAAAGCTTAACTGTTGACTCATGAGCTGCATCATGTGTGTTGGGGCACAGAATACTGTAAATACTGGAGTTTAGTGAGACCCCTGGGCTGGAGTTCATAACCACAGTGCAAAAGTATCAAATCATACTAACATGCAGACATCACGTGGTGCAAAAAACAATACTTCCACAAAAGAAGTGGTTTCCAACATTTAGGGCGAGAGTGAGGATGCAAACTATTAATGTGTTATGAGGCCTTGCACATTGATAGATGAGCACTGGCCACACAATGAAGGTGAGGGCTGCCCAATGCGGACTGAGGTTGAGAGCTCCCATTTACCAGGGCAGCAACTGAAAGAGTTTATTATCATGTTACAGAGCAGGGATGCGACATGTACAATACAGCTGGCTTCATGCATATTCAGCGAGCCATTTCATTCGGAGTGTCGCATTTGCACTTTAAAGTAAACTGACTATTTGATCTGGTTGATGAAGAATACAGCAGGGATCATAGATGTATTGGAGGGCTGTTTTTTTGGAGAAGAGATGCAAAGAGGAGTGCAAAGTAGTCTGATGACAGCACCATAAGAAGACCAATGCTCTTCTAACCACTGTTTTATACTTTATACTTTAATATCAAGGAAATGTGTTGCTTTGGTGGGGTAGAGAAAACAGAATTGTGTCATGTCAGATAAATTTGCTAACACAGACTAATTTCAGGCTGTTTAACACGACCCTGTTATGGTGCTCTGAATGGCAGCCCAGCGTTACCTCAGATTTTAAGCGCTCAATCTCGATCTCCCCATCCTCTATCTGTTGTCGAAGTTGCTTAGCAACTGTTTTCTCGGTCTCCACGATTTGGAGTAGATGGAGATACTTCTGCATGAGAGTCTCATGCTCCGTGGCCAGGTTTCTATAGCTGCATACACACAGAAGCACACTACGTGAAGAACACCATATTATACAACCACTGAGGTACATCATCAAACACACATAAACATAAAAACCATGAGTTTATCCAAAATACTGAGTCATATTCTTTTCTTATGACTAGAAAATCCATAACTTAAACATAACTTACAATTGCTAAAGGCCCCTCAAGATAAAAACATGAAAAGTACCCTTTTAGTTAAACTGCTATCCTGATCATCTGGGTAATCGTGTTGTTTTTATTTCTTTCCTAAGTTCTGGATTAAACTATGTGGAAAACCATAGCCACAGCTCAATGTCAAAATTAACAGACAGTCCTACGCTGGCTCTAGGTTAAGCAAAACAATAATTAATGTATTAAAATCAGTTAAATAACTTTACTTAGCTCCTGACAGTGAACATGATAAATAACTCAGACTAACCCTCTGGAAACTGAGGAGTTGAAATAAGAATATTCATGCCAATAGAAAGCTATCGCACTAGGACATCACATGAAGGTAGGTCTAATATTAAACTTGTTTATATAATAACACCAGTTACGGTTTATGCACTTTATTAGTGCAAAATCAATTAGCTACCACAACTGACAAAGCTTGCTGGAAAGTTTTGGCTGTCTTTGTCTTAGTATGTCAATTCAGCGCATATCAGTATTAGCTTGCATAAAGTAAAATTCATATTTTGTGACATTTTATGTCAAATTTATGTAATTGACAATTTATGTAAATTTTGGGTCTGTGTAGAACAGAATGCATCAGTTTTCGAAAATCATATAGAAATGTAGCCCATGGCCAGAGCATCAGGTATACAAACAAACAAACGCAAACAAAACTGGCCAGTACCAACCAGTACCAACCACCAGTTGGAATCAAAATCATCCAAAAAACAACTGAACAGTGCACAGAGAACATTAATCAGCTGTGTTTACTCCACAGGTAGGCCGAGCAAGTGGACTTAATCAGAGCAACTAGTCTGCAGTTGAACAAGAGATTAAAACCCCAAAGGCTTCTGTCAGTCCCAGTTCAGAGACAATGACGCACACGTAAACAAGTGAGTAAAAAACACAACCATTCTTCACTACAGGGTGTCAATCATGCAAATGTATGTCAATTACACAAAAAGCAACTAAAATATAGATAATCCTAGATTTTTAGATAATTTAGTTAAAGATCTGTTGGTGAACATTTCAGTGATGCACATCACTGGCAGCAATCATGACATACAATACATTATACAGTCCCATATAACACTAACCTTATATTATTAAGAATGTATTCTGTATTCACTAAATTGGTGGCACAAAAACACACAGTATGGGAATTACAAGCATGTATGTTCTATAAGCTTCTTTTGGTCAGGTGACAAACAGTCTGCACACACAGCAATGACCCTGTAACCTGTGAAGTGCTGAGAAAGCTCTGGTATAAGCAAACTACAAGGTTATGACCCTGTATGCAGCATGCTGCAAGGAATGCATTCGAGTAGTGAATATATTATAGGTTTGAAAAATGCTAAAACTCAAGACCAATCATTAATGCTGTGTAATTTAATTTACATTGCTACTGTTCATTTTGACCTGTAAGAGACTTTTGTCAAAGAAATATGAAATTATACAAATATCACAAACATTACCCAATATAAGCATGCCCTTTTTCTAGCTGGTTGCATTGTGATGTTCTAAATTTCTTAAGCATTGTACATTGCAATCCCTGCAAAGCAAACTGAAAACATTATACATACTGAAACATTAATCTAGCACAAGCCATTATTTATTTCCATGCGTGCGTACTTTGTGTGATACGGAGGTGTTCTCCCAACAGAGAATACAAACTAAAAACAACACCAACACTAAAAATAAGCAATACTCCCAACGGTACCCCAAAGCTAATTATAGATAATGAGAAGTGGAAGAATCTGTCCACTAATCAAAAAGACTGCACTGTTCTCAGCACAGCGCTACACTTTGATCAGTGCATGCTTAACGAGAATCTTTACCTTGAATATGAGCATTTTGTCTGGTTCCCTAAAATATTTCAGATAACAAAACAACATAATTATCCTTCTTTATACAGCTTAATGTACAAAAATTAAAAACATCCAAAAAAAAAAAAAAAAATACCAACAAATGAACAATCTTTGAAAATCTTTGGAAGAGAGACACAATATTGTTATTGTTATATTTGTACCAGCAGATAACTGCTTTAAACTTGACCATTTCGAATCAATATTAGATAACATATTTAATGTAATTCGAATGAATGTGATGCTGCGCTAAAATGTTAGCATTCTTTTCTTAAGGGTATGTAAACTGAAAAAAACTTGATTTCATTTAGTTTGCTTTACAACATCATTTGTATTGCTAATGCTTTAAAAATTTTGTTTGATGTCTTAGAACAGTAATGCCATCTAGCAACAATTTCAATACTTATCTGCAAATTTGAACTTGAAGCTAACATATCCAGGAACTTATTACTGATATTATGCTGGTTAAAAGTTATATTTTTATTATTATAGTTGTAATGCATTTTAGTATTTTTTTATACATTTCAGTGGGTTTTGAAAATCTTTTGCCTAAAAACTATTGAAGCAATCTGGCAGCCATGCCTAACAAACTTTAGTTACTTCAGTTATTTATAGATGCAAAAAAAGGAATAACACTTATACTTATGGCTTATATGGCTTTAAGATGATTTTCCCACCACTTAAGAAGCATCTACACATTGCAGCGAGGTTCTAATAAGGTTGACAACTAAACTAATGAAAAAGAGAGTTGGACAACAAACTTTCTAGCATACCTTGCGTGTGTTATTGCTGCCACCCATTCGTCGCAGTCCTTTACGTCTTCTGTGCGGAGCTCCAGAGCTTTCTGGTTCTCATGGTTGAAGCTGATTGTGAAATAGTACTGAAGAACACAAAGAAGAGAAAAGTTTTACTAAAACACAACAGAAAAAGCAACAGATTTCCAGAACTGTGACAGCATTTTATTTAAAAATAGTTTTACAATCAGAATTAATATTAATGGATTTACAAAATAACTGGGAGAAGTGCAAGGCCTGAAGCTCCTCATGCCCTACACTCTCAGAAAAAGGTTACTATGCTGTTACTGGGGTTATGTCGTCAGTTCCCTTATATAGGGAACATAATTCAAATGATTAAATAGGTTATATTAACTTCATGCACTCAATCACCCAAGATCTCTACCTTTAAATGTTACTGTTGTTACATCAGGTTATGAAAATACATACTTTTCCTCTGTGAAAACAACTTTTTTAAGCTACAAAGCTGGACCTAAAAACACTGCTGTACCTTTAAGGGTATATATATTTTTATATTGTTTATTTTTTGGTAAAAGAAAAATGCACCTGCACAGTACTTACTCTCTGACAGGAAAAAAATCTTGTAAAGACCATTTGAATATTGTAAACATTTTTCTGCTGGACATGCTGATTGAGTTGGGTGTTCATGTACAATGCTGTGCAGTCACATGTCATCTATTAGTGTCAGAACAGTCATTAAGTACAAACAGAAAACTTATATATTCACATAAATCTGTGCACCATGTGCATCCTGATGCACACAAAAGCTAAACCTACAACTGACATTTAGTAAGCAGCAACCCAAATCTAAATCAAGTCATTACAGACGAGGGCGGGTAGCCACACATTCTGCAAGTCCATTAAGACAAAAACCAGGAGACAAAACAAGTAAAAGCACCAACCCAAAGAAATGACAAACCAGGAATCAGATTTGAAACACTAGAAGGGCCAGAGATTTTTAGTGCAAGTGCAGAGCACTGAAATAAGCTTATGATGTCAGATCTTTCAGCAATAATTTTTAGGCTTCAAATGTATAAATTCATTAATAGAGACAAACACTTCACTAGAGGCCTTACTGAAAAGAAAGTGAGTGGGGGCAGTAAATGTTCTGTGGTGTAGTCTTGTTTGTTTTGGGCACAGCTGAGGAGTCATCATTCTAAAGGAAAATGGCATAAAATCAGATATGAGGTCTTCTTCTGGCATTTGGCTTTGCTTAAACATTTCAATTGTTATGTAAACTACATAATGGAGTGACTGAATAATGTAACCAGTGTTGTCTAACTGTACTATTAGGGTTGTTTCCCATCACATGAGATTGTTTATTTTCTTACTGTTAGTCACTGTACACTTCATTCACAAAGAAAACTTGGTGAAAAAATTCAGTAAAGGACATTGCTTTTTTTTGGATTTTACGTTTAAAGTTATTTTCTTCTTACTTGTAAAATTAAGCCTAGTCATGGATTGCATTGCAGCACCAATGGTGAAGCTCCATTGGAAATCCATTTCAGTCTAGGCTTAGGCTTAATATGTGTTTTTGGTCTGGCCCTTAAAGCATTAAACACTTTAGATGATGAAGTAAGGGAGAATGGACTGTCACTGTTTCAAAATAAGCTCCAAGAAAATTAAGCACTGCCATGCAATAAACACCAGCTAGCAAAAAAGGTCCAGTGTCTAAGGTTCACTAAGTAGGGCAATGCACCAATAATTCAAGAGTGGAGAGCACAGTGAGCTAATGTATAAACGCATATAACACATATAAGCAGAATATTGCTTAGACAATATAAACATTAGATCCAAATGTACATCTGTAGTAATTCAGGGGTTAAACCCGATCTGGCTTGCTGAGTATTGGCTGAGTCTTATACACTACATACACAGCTGAAGCTGAAGTTAGCTTTTTATGCTAATGTCCTGTTCCACCTTCAGGAAACTGGCGATAACAGCATTCAATATTTGTTCTTTAAAACACTACCAATACAGGTAGTGTTATAGACGGACTTGTTTAGCATCATGTAACACCTGGTCTTAAAACCTCACAAAACGTTGCTTTTATAGAGGCAGGTAGCAAAGCTTGCAAGCCTGATTTAGATGTTGATTAATATTAGCAGACCTGCACTGATCTGTTTCATATTTGCTGCATTTTAGGGACACACTGAATAAGTTTATAACTGCTCATTTTTGGGTGCTATTCTTCTTCTTCTTCTTCTTTTTCCTTCTCCTTCTTCTTGATATTATTATTAGGGTTATTACTATTATTATCACTCGAGAAGGCCATTCATCAAAGAATGATGAATCAAATATGTTTGTTGCTCCAAACTGAGTTTGACTGGTCACCTGAAATGTTGTTAAACTGCAACAGGCAGAGACTACAGAGCTTCAAAGTGTCAAACACTTAAGTGGGTAGCTCCTGTGTGGCATGTGGATGAGGGGTCCCAAGGCTAGCAATCATTATCATCATTACATAAGCACAATGCTATTAGATTAGACACTCCCAGACACTCTGTCTCTCAGGATTCTGCTTTGATGTCATAATCTTTTTTTGCCAACACATGCCAGGTTCTGTATTATGCCTTTGTTGTAGGAGCTTCCAGGCAAAATGACTGAGAACAAACAGTAGGAGGAGTCTTTATTTTCTTCAGTCTCAAAGCAGAAATGGTCCCAGTAATCTCAGTTGGGACTTTTAACATTTGCTGATAAAGCTGAGCTAAATTAAGGCAATAGTTTTACTCATCTAAGAAGAGTATTACAGAGCTCTGGGTCAATGGTTGTGTGCAGGGGTGTCACAATACGCATATTTGGTTTTCAGATATTTAAGATTTGGTGGTTAAGTGACAGTACACGCAGTGAATCAAATACATTTTATGCAGTAAAATACATGATGGTGGGACTAATACCTCAAAAGCTAAAATAAGCTGCTTTCTCATTCCAATTTTCCATTCTGAACATGGATGACTTGTAAGGTCTACAGTCAACAGGATTCCTTATCTACAGTTTGCTGAGTGATTTTCAGCCAGAAGGTAAAAGACACAAAATGTACTGTATAAATTGTCGCCGTCCAAAGAATAACATCCACATCTGTTGATTTAAATTTTTCTGAATAATTTGAACACAAAGCTGCCATATAAATTGCCGTATAAAAAATTCATAACGAATAGACCAATAGAAGTGCCCCAAAATAACCTGGAAAAAAATGGTTTCATTGACTTAGTAAAGAACATTTTTGGTCTCTTTTGTTAAGCTGCTATTTTGGAGATACCTGTTTTTCATTAGACAGCAACGATATAGAAACATAATATTGTTAATGAACTTGTGAAGGTCAGTTCATGCAATATGTTACATGAAAAATTATAGTTTTTGTTTCATCCCTACAAGTTAGTATGGTTATAGCACTACGTTGAGGACCTTGTCTTATAAGGTCTGAGCCTCTTTCTTATGTGACTTTCAAAACATGTGACTTGTGCTCTGAGCTGAGCAGAGCTGAAATGATGCACAGAGAGGTGTGGAGTTGAATTTGAGTTTAGCTGTTTACAGAAGCCAATCGTTATAATTACTGCCATAGTTTTAGCAGTGATGCTTATAACACACTCAAATGTAAAACCACCCACCTGTTCTAGATCTTAATACCAGGAAAATACCAGAGATAGCATAACTTGGAAGGGTGACATAAAAACCTTGAAATTGGATTAAAAAGTTACTGGAGGGGCAGCCATTTGTAAAAAGAGCAGTGTACAGGTCAGGGACATCAGAAAGCAATGTAAGCAGTTTCTTGCAAGTTTCTGGCAAAAATGCACTCAAGCTAAACGCCAGTGCCACCCCTGTATACAGTGTTTAATCTCTTAATTAGCGAGAGCACTTTCAAAGGCAGAGCCTACTACAAACCTACATGGTAGGACTTCATGTTTATGCTATGTTGGACATTATGTGCTACTTTTAAGGGGAAAGGACTTTTTTTAGGGGCTATGAAAAGAAGCAAATAATTCAGTCAAAAGAATTAAAATCAGGGCTTGTGTGATCACAACCACAGCCTTACCATCTTATTAGCCTGTTATACAATCCAAGGGGAATTATACTTTTCTGCGTATTTCAAGCATTGTGATATAAACAAAGTCTTGCAGTGATTGAATGATTTCATGTGAACTATTGATTGATAAGTTTTCTTTCTATGTTTTTGTTTTTTCTAACTATGTCCCATTTGTGTCATTTGTTGACGCTGAAACAAAGATTGACATGCGGAATGTAAATCAACTGTAATTGTAATTAATTATGTTACTAAGTGGTAATGACAGACTTTAGCTCTAAACACACAATCGGTTTATCACTTTGTTTTGTTAATTTTGGTTGATTTGTGTTGGAGTGCAATGATGTAAACAACATGAGTCAGGCTTATTCTGCATTTGAATGTTGTTGACATATCTTTGCCAAAGTCTTACAGCATAATTATTAGTTATACTAAAAAATCTGTCTTTTACCTTCAATGTAGCACTTTATTTTGTTCATGCTATTTCAATGTGTAACTGATGTTTAATTTAAAGGGCACTTAACATGCATGTTGGGGTAACATCTATCTTTGGAGTCAAATGCATCAAATATAATCAAATCAAACATTGAAAAAGCACCAGCTAATCACGTCATCTGCTTAGCCCGTCACTTAATGCCCGAAGGTGTTGAACTCCATTATGTTGCTCTATGGTCAGTGCTATGAAAACATGTGTTGGCAAGCATCACCGGCACCCAGGGACAGAATGTGCAAGCCATTCTACACTGGTGCTGTTGGAAGACTGGAGATGGGGGAGGTGGAAGAGTCCTGTATCACACTACAAGAACATGAACTGTCTACATCTAACCTTGAGGAAAATTGAAAATATGAGATTACATGAATAGAGGAAGCAAAAGAAAAACTACTAAACAGTCCCTCAGCAGTCTGGACTTAATAAGGCAGGGCTTGATTTGGGAAAGATCTGTCCGCATTGCGCTAGAACACTCCCTGTCAGCTGCTTCACTTGAAGATAGGCCAGCAGGCCTGTTTGAGGACAGGCACTCACCCATCCTTGGCTAAATGTGTTTGTGTATATTGTGTAAATCAGGGGCTCCCAACCATTTTAATGACACGGCCTAGACTGCAGACCACCACGGTTTTGATAGCGCGGCAGGGGATTTGGGTGATTAATCTGTTTCACTGCCATTAAAGCAAATGGCGTAGTAATGAGACTGCATCATAGCCTCATTCGCTAGCTTCTCTCCGTACACCGCAAACAATGGATCTGGTGCACTTGGAGCATTTTTAGTAAATCCATATGCTATGTAGCTGTCATCATATTTTAGACTGAATGCTGTGTTTGTACCCCACCGAAAAATGTGTTAATGTTTAGCTTCTTCATTTTGTACTTGTTTCACTTACAGGCGCCATCACATACCGTATATTTAAAATGACATAAACACAGACAATTTAATAGTACAAATTCTGTCATAAATAAAACAATGTTATTATATGACATTATTAATAATGAATCAGTGGATTTTAGCATTTAGATTTTAAAACCTACAATGTCATTGCTGCCCAGTATCAAAACATCCAAGGTGTGGATTTTAATACCGTGTGTAGACATTTATTACAGTTTGAATTTGATAGGAAGTTTCTGTTATGCATCTAGTCTTGTTTTACAGAAATGTTCTTGATATGTGTTTGTTTTTTCTAACTATGTCCCATTGTGTCATTTGTTGATGCTGAAACAAAGATGTGGACCTAAACTACGAAATGTAAACCAAATTTTATTGTAATTTGTTATTTAACTATGCAAGTAGTAATGACAGACTTTTGCTCTGAGCACGCAATCAGTTTATCAGTTTTGTTCATTTTGGTTGATTTGTGTTAGAATTTTATGATGTAAACCACGTGAGGCAGGTATGTACTGCATTTAAATGTTGACACATAATTATTAGTTATGCTTAAAACTCAACTGTCCTTTACATTTGATGAAGCACTTTATTTTACTTTCCATGCTATTTCAATGTGTAACTGGCTTTTTTTTTAATGGCTTGTATCATGTAAAACCCAATTTTTTGTGCAAATATTAGCATATACTCGCAAATTAAAACAGCTTGCTCAGCTTTGCTGAAATGTTCTAAAAAATGACATAGGTATGTATATCAGACTTTCATATAGCAGTCATATGGCCACATTATCAAACCCAGCCTGTGAAATTCTAAGGGATGAAGAGAGGTTAAATAAAATCATATTATTGCAGGCACATGCCTTATAAGTGGATGAGAGTAGAAACAATATAAGAAGAGAAACATGTAAGATATGGACCCTTTAAGAATGCAAAATGCCAGTCTGGTGCATAAAAGAGTAAATAATGTTATTTATTCTGCAATAGGTTATGGGTCTGGTTAACAGCGATGGGCTGGCAAGTTTCACGTGTTCATAAAAAAGGCTAATAAAAATTGATAATTGGCTAATCTGACTGCGAAGAAATTTAAATAAACAAATTCATGATTGGTTCTGCCTTAGCAATCAAGTATTTACCTTTAAACACTATCGCAAAACAACAGTAAAAACATTTCCAAAAATTAATGATGAAGGCCAAGGTCTTGTTAACCAGCAAAACCCCTTTTCTAAAGAAACTGCTGGTGCCTTGCTGTGTATTGTGCCTCCTAAGGCCTCTTCTGCTGCTGAACTAGGCCACAGAGAGAAGATCCAGAGCCAGTACACAAACAAACTACTGCTTGGACATCACTGGCTGATAAGATGTTAAAAGCAATGGAAACTTTTGATCCCCCGTCTGTCTCTCACACCCTCTGCTCTGAGTACAGAGGGAAACTTCCCTGTGCCAGAGATAGCTTCTAGTCCCAAGAGGAGCTCCATAAAGCATGTAAGCTGGAGGCATGGTGCATTACATAACTGTATGCTACCTGTTACCTAGCAACACCTCTGTGCACTAGTGGTTAACGCACTCTCTGCGCTTCCCCTCTCTCTCCATTTTAGAAGGCAGACCTCGGCGCAGAATCCCCAACAACCTCCATTTCTGCTGCCAAGCAGACCTTTAAGAAGTCTCAGCACTGTCAAAGCCATTACATCACAGTCATTTGTTTTAGGCACTGGAGATGTTGAGTAATTCATCTGCAGTGGGCAACATTCAAAGATGCACAGGATCCAGGGTGAGCCTTTGCATAAGGTAATATATAATTTGGAGATGATTTAAAGAAAGCTACATGTTCTTTAAATCATAATCTTGTGTCGGACCAATTACGCAAACCAAAAGCAGTCACCACGTCAAGCTACAAGTCATGGTTTTCCGTCTGAAACTTCAAGGAAGCCAATACAGCGAATATCTAATACTGCAATATTTTACATTAATTTTCACTGGCATACGAAATGTCATAATAATTTTTTAGATATCTAATCAGTGGTGCTACAGTTTTTTCCCAATATCTGCTGTGCTGCACAATGTCAAAAAAGTCAAAAATTCAGTTGTTCTTTCGTGTTCTATGTAGAACATAAGTATGAGTTATATAAGAGTTATATAAGTACTGATATATTGGGCATATTGTATCATGACAATAATATATATGTATATTATATAATTACATGTTATATATATAATATATATGTGTGTGTGTGTGTGTGTGTGTGTGTGTGTGTGTGTGTGTGTGTGTGTGTGTGTGTGTGTGTGTATGTGTATTTATAGCTATATTACAGACCCAAACTAGACAGTTATTTAGCATTAATGCCATTTCAACACTTTCATTACACACTACATATGCACTTGCATATATAATAAAAGGGGAATCAAATTATAGCAAGCTGAAAAAGTACACAACCATCATCGTCACGATTTTGCAAACATTTGTTTGCTGTTAAGTAAGTATATTCATTCAGACAATACAGGCCTTTCTGAAAGAAACAGCATAGACCTGCTGGTCTCCAGCAAAACCTACATGTTGTGTTTTGAATGCTGGTACACTGGTGAGGAGCAATGGAAGCTGTTATGCTAGCTACAACCAAAACCAGCCCATGTACTAAATATGCTAAACCTGCACGAAATTGAAACAAAATTCGAGCTGGTCTTCAGCTTTAGAGGGAAATGTGGGTTCTAGCCTACTGTTTAACCCCAAGCTCTTCTGTTTCTATACTTAAATTTACTACTCAAATCACAAAGGAGGTACGGATTTATCAGTGGGGATGCACTTGCTTCCAGCAGGTTACCCTTGCCCTCGTGCTAATATGCTAACTATTTCATCTTTGCAATGCACAACATACCACACAGAAACATACAGAAAACTTATGCATGATTGCTTTGTCTGGTTGTAAGCTTTGGTTTCAAACTGCAGTCATAGTCATTATTTATGTTGTTGTTGGTTTCTAAATTTATATAGAGCCTTTTCAACAGATGTTGTCACAAAGCAGCTTTGGAGAAACATTTGGGTCCAAATAGTATTGTTTAACTTGCTAACTAGAGAGCTAGAATTTAGCACAATACAGTAACAAAGTTGTATAAGCAGGTGTGCTTAAAATCCTTTACAACCTAAAACCCAGCGAACCAAATGTTTTCATTTTGAAATATTAGGCATTAAAACTTGATTAACAACATGGCTTAAAACCAGCTTTATTCATTTCTGAAATGCATGTCTGGGCAAATTGTGCACCTGAAGTTCTGTTGGTTGCTTAAAGGGCTCAACAAACAAAGTTCAGTGGCAGCTGTAATTCTGGAATTTGCAGCTTGTTTATGTGTTTTTTAATCTAATAATTTCAATTTCAGTGTTTCATATTTTACATTGATCAGGTTGCATTTAGAAGGGCAACATTCCTGTAAACATTTATTTTAATTGTCTACCCAAGGTTCTCCAACAGTCTTACAGTCTCTTCTCATACTACAACATGTAAGTGGCACTTGAGGTCTGCACACGGAGACTGTGTCCATAAAATCTCGCCTTGCCTTATAATAGTAGAATGGCTTTAGTAGCTAACACCAAACTAACACACCTTTGCTCATGACTGTGTAAGATGCCTATAAACGGCATTCAGTGCAAAGTTTTGCATGTGCACACCACTTGAATGAAAATGTTTAAACACTCCTGATCGATTTAGGTCTTGTTGATTGAAAATAATATGTAAAAAAATGCTATCTACAAAGGCGGCACTGTCGCCTCACAGCAAGACAGTCTGGGTTGAATTACCGGTTGTGGATGTTAGGTTGTTCGGTCACTCTAAGGTGCGTGTGTGTGTTAGCATTGTTGTCTGAAAGACGATAGACTATCTGGGTTTCGATTCCTGGTCCAGTGTTATCTACAGATGTTTGTTTGTCTGTTACTTTTAGTACACAAATTCTTGTTAACTCTATGAGTCAAACATATAAATAAAATAAAACATAAAATTAGCCCTAACTACATTTGTGTATGTTAAATTAAGCAATTTAGCTGTGTTAAGAGTTTTCTCTGTAGAGGATGTGTACTTAGATAATCACCTAAACAAACACAAGAAAAAATTTGCCCATGGATCTCTAAAACTTCAGACAGAATCTTTTTTTTCCCCAAATTTTTTTTCTGTAAGTTACAATACAGGTCAACTCAATCTGTACCTGTAGACCGAAAAGTGTCCCAGGTTTACTGAACCCAGGCCAGAGTATCATTACAGCAAATGTGGGTTAAAAAGTTCAAAAGCCCCAAAAGGTCTCCATCAGAACTTTGTTAATGTACTTTATTCAGCATGGTGAGGACATTGATGAACAGGTCTTCTGTTTAGAATACTGTCATAATACATCTTATTTCTGTGCCGTAACATAAGGTGATTTGAATACTTGATATTGTGATAATTGATGTATGGCACCTTGATACCTCACCATTGCCACAGCTTGTACTGCACCTTCCACAGCTCTTTAAATATTTCTATTGGTATGTTGAAAATCCCTCTGTGTGGAATGGCAAAGGCATTAGAGCTGGGCAATACGACAATATTTATCATTATTTTAATATATGATGCCTATATATTTAATTATATCTAATAATGGACTAGCAGCCTCGATATCCAGCAGACCGAATTTGAATAGCAACAGCAAACAATGGCTACCACTTTTATAGCAACATACAGGATTCACTCATCCTCATTGAGATAGGATGGGACTGTTTCAGCTCACACCCACACCCACTTTACATAAAGACTCAGTCAGAGACTGCCTCTACCTGTGCAGCTTCCAAAGCTTTGCCATCCAGATTTCAAACAAAGACTCGTTTCTTTGGTATTTATTTCATTAAACTGTAAATAAAAGGAGGATAGGTCTCTTCTTGTGAGTCTTGGTTCCTCCGAAGGTTTCTTCCTCCAGTCTGAGGGAGTTTTTCCTTGCCACTGTTGCCTCTTGCTTGCTCACAGAGGGATACATGTTTACATGTTTATATGTCTGTTTTTAAAACTTCTGTAAAGCTGCTTTTTGGCAACATTATGGTAAAAAAGTGCTATTCAAAATAAAATAAACTAATTTAGGAATAGCGTAGAACATGTACTTCATTACTATTTTCAAGAACACACATAATGTGAGTACTTGTGTCTGTAGGTACTCTAACTTTTACACGGTTAAAGTTTGAAAGGAAAATAATCCTAAATTTTTCCTAAATGCTCACTTACTGTTTGGAGGTTTAGCAGTTTTATAGGAGCAAAACATTCTTGTTATGTTCAGTCTTAGTATTCGCGATATGCAGTGTGCTGTATTCTGTATCACCAGCACTCTCTGGGGTTTACAGTGGTTATGTTAGATGTTAGATCCATGTTAGATGAAGGGATCTGCTTGGCCTGAGTATCTCTTAGTATCAGTTAGCTCTGGATGGCTCTGTTTCAACTGTCCACACCTTTACTTTGAAATGTAAATTAATTACTAACTCATGCCTGCCATTAACACTTTTACAATTCTGATATTTATTTAGGCTAATGTGCATTGTTTATCATGATGCAGACAAAGACTATAACAGGAATGTTGTGGTGTTGAATGTTGCATGCTGCAAATCAAACAAATTGATGCTGGAACCTCCTATCTGGTATTTCCAACCAGAAAGTGTTTCAGTGTTTGTTGTTTGAAAAGATGACCAATAAACAGATGTTTATAAACTAGTGTTTGTTTTGCAAACATACAACTTTTAAAATCAATGCATTGCAATTTGCATATGCAATATTACATATGCAATTTGACACAACACTGTCTTTTAACCGTTTAGCAATAATAGTGTATAGCGTATTTTCGCTGCGTGTCACAATATTCAAGATGTCGAATTCAGCCCAAAGTTGAAACATCATGTGCCATTACATTGTACTTTGCCTACTAGAAGATTATTTCATTTGGAACACAGCTAGATTACAACAGAGCAGCCTTACAACTCACATATATCACTTTCAACACACATTTCACAATCTTTATTTTGTTTGAGGTAAACTGAGGTGTGACTGCTTCGCTATAAGGTATGACTTCAGGTTATAACAGCTGATTACAGATTTCCACTAAATATTTGGAACTAATAGTGGAAGGATGTTGGTGATGATGCACCACTGAGCACTTCTGGGAAGAGCTGGAGTGACAATTGCAAACATAACCAGCCAACGTCATTAGCTGACCTCACTAATGCTCTTGTGCCTGAGTGCAATCAAATCCCAGCAGCAACCCTTCAACATCTAGTGGAATACTTTCCCAGGAGAGTAGAGGCTGTGACTACAGCAAAGCCGCGACAAACTCTGTGTTAATGTAACAGTATTAATATGGGGAGTAATGTTGAGTGAGAAGGTGTTTGGAAGGCTTAAGACTTGTAGTGCATGCATGTACAGTATGGAAGGCAATAAAAGCTTTATGCAGACATTGCGAAAGGACAGGTGGCAGTTACACTTTATCCAATTCACTATGAAAGTCTTGTCCAACTAGATTAGTCTAGCTTGAAAGTCATCGATCTAAATGGTACAGAAGCTTTGCATATACATGTTGACTTGAAATGTGTTGACATGCTCATTCATACAGACATGTTCACAGTCAGAGCTCATAAAATATTAAAACACAATATAAAATAAAGCTGAGTGCAGTTTGTAAAATACTGTGCAAAAATCAGACAAATTATTACTTGTGGGAGAGTGGGAGTGGGAGACATACATTTAACAAAGAATTAGCCTCAGCAGCTAAGTAGTATACATATTTTTGTCATCCTTCGCTAATTCATTACAGTGTTCACTTTTTAAAGATCTGCTTTCAGTTTTTCAAATAAATCTACAGGGTAATTTTTCCACACCTCCAAAGTTTGGTCAAGTAATCCAAACACATTCTGTGATGCTGAGGTCTGGACGCTGGGGTGGTCAGCCCATTGTTTTAAGAACACAAGCAGCTTTTTTGGTTTGATTTGTAAGTGTTCCTTTTTCTCAGTTACAGCTTTTTTGTAGATACACATTTACAGAAGTGAAGCAAGAGTGGACCTTGATTAAATGCCAAAGACAAAAGCTTGTGCTGTTTATCTGATGGTGAGAGTTTGGGTGGTCTACCAGGTACAAATCTTAAACTAGTTTTGGAAACTCCTCTCCTGTTCAACATTTCCTTTTTCCTTGTGCAATCTTGTATCCAACTCCTAATTAGTCTCCTAATTCTGTATAGTACATACTATGGGTCATGTCACATCACAGGACCCAGAAAGGACTCTTGGCTCCTCTTGTGTAACATCCTGGAATGCTAATGCTCACTATTAATCCTGGCCTGAGGAATGGACACAGTCTATTTACAGCAGTGCTGAGGAGAGCAATACTGTCTGCTTTTCCATTTTTTTTCTCCAACACACTTGCAAATTGTTGGTGAGATGGCAGATGATGGAGATAGAGTTGCTGAGATCAGATGATGGAGAGGACCAGGTGTCTTAATGTTCAGTCTGCTGTTTTCCCTGGAACTAAGCTCAGCTCATTATGCTTCTGACACCTAATTCAGGTTTCAGCTCCAAAGTATAGCGCAAGCAAATTTACAGCAAATTACACAACCTATTCCTAAATTCCCAAAGAGAGCTCACTCTCACCCTAGAGGGAGATTTAAAGGGGAATTTCACCAACAATATTTGCATAATAAAAAAAAAATATATCAGGGCGCAAAGTCATCGTAGAAAAACTTCACAATGGCCTATCGCCACTGTAAACAATCAAACCATTCTAAATGACTTTACATTTCATATTTCAATTATATTTCTGCGTATTACATGCATTTCAACAAAATAAAAAAAACAATAGTGGGTTTATGTGGTACACCAAACGTTTTGGATTATGTAAATGCAAGTTTTAGCCAAAGAACCAAACATCTGTGATAGGTCTGCATGATCACAGCACACAATAAAGCATTCAGTAACTGGTTAGAGGGTCATTTGCATATTGCACTCATCGTGTTAATCATTAAAGATCGGTTCATTACACAGCCCTACTACAGTACTATTCATACCACATTAGGCAAACTGTGCCCCTAGTTACTCAGTGATGCAGCTATTGGCAAAATTACTGGTAAAATGATTGACTTAGGTTTCCAAAGTACAAATGCAATACTGAACTAAATGGACAAGAATATGGTTCACAGTCTGTTTCGAGCAGAACTGATGTAGGAAGCTTGGTGGGTGAAGCTAAAAAAAACCCCTCAGTTTTTAAAGGACCCATATCACAGTCTTCCTTTTCACTTTATTGAAATATGCAAAAACAGATGTAACGAAAACATTTAACCAACTATTCTACAGTATTTTAGCCCGCTTTTTTATTTAGTCATAAAGAGGTGCAGACTGCTTTTTGAATCAAGCACAATGCAGGACAGCTACTCAGAACACAGTCCATTTCCATACATCAGTCTCAATTAAACAGTCTGTTTTATTTACCTGGATAAAGACATGCTTAAAAACAGTGTAAAAATGTATTCTGAGTACTATGTAGTGATGATTTCACTAGCATACTGCACACTTTCTACTCACATTGAAATGATGCATTATGTGCTGAGACCTACCTATTTGTCCACACTGTTACAACTTGCCAGCATTTTTGTTTCCTTTAACCTCTATTCAAGGTGAATCACTTAACTAAACATCTGGTTCACCAATGCGATGTATGCATTCACACATTTCTCAACTGATTCATTTACACCTTCATGTTAAATGTACCATTCACTCCCCTGATCACGCAAAAAAACTTATTTACATATACCTGCCTATTCAGCCTACAGCTAAGCTCTTTCCTTTCACTTAGAGTTTAAGAAGTGCTTCATGCTGGACATATTTTTGGATAACATATTATAGGCAATACAAGGCAGCTAATCAGAAAGGAATTTACATAAAGTCCTACACAAATGTTTAAAAACCCCAGTCAAATTATAAAAAACATTTTGTTGATTGTTAACACATTAGAGAATGTGTTAACAGGGAGCACACTTAAATGTAGCATTTCCTAGAAACGTTGTATGGCTTTCTATTCATTTTCTAACAAATAAATCCAGCAAACAAACAATAAAACTCTACACAATGGGTTCTCTGTACAGGATTTGTTTTTAGTTTTAAACCAACATATGCTAAACTTTCTGCATATAAATCAGTCTTAAAGGTGCAGTAACAAAAACAGACTGTTTTGTGTAAGTGTGTAACTGTTCGTGGTACATAATCCCACACAAATGGATAGACCACACCCCTGAGACACTTAACACATGCCGATTTGGGGTATTCCCCCAGGGTGATTAATAGCAGTGATCAATAAGGTGGGCCCAAAGCCTACAGGCTGCGTAAACTAGCCATGAAAGTAGCGACCTGGCAGATGATGTGTAGCTTAACAGACAGCAGCAAGTTTCTGATTTACTGACGTAATTAGTAATTAGCAGCTCAAAATGGCCAGCACATGCCATTTCAATGAGTTAATCAGTGACTGGAGCTTGACAAATAACGTGTTACCGGTTTTGTGAGCCAGCTGAGAAACATAGCATGTGCTAATCCTAAATAGACCATGTCCCAAGTGAGCGGGAATAATGCGAGCAATTACTCAGAGTGAGTCTGTTCTCTTGTCGTCTCCTGCGAATCAAATTCAAGTATGTATAAGGCAACGGACAACTAATTCTGGCCTGTTGCAGAATATTTATGTCCCTTACATAATGTGCTTTTAGCTGTCTGCTACATCTGACTGACCAGGGCCATTTTCTTGGACAAGAAGTGGCCTTTAAAACAAAACCCATGTACTACCCAGTCCCCAGGAGCAACAGTCCTTCAGCCTCCACTAATATGCCTCACATCTGTGATTCCTGCAAATTAGCATTGTGCTTTTTTTTTACCACAAGGTTGCGAATCAGCCCATAATGCTGTGCGCTGGCAGCACAGATTCATTTCCCTCTTCTGCCTCTTCTGTTAGTTCTTATTTCCTCTTGAAGGGTCCAGGCTGTTGTGTTGGAACGGAGACAGAAATAACAGCAGCATGCGTTCTTCTTGACTCTCGTCTCTTTCGCTCTCTTAAACCGTGCAAAGAAAATGCAGCTTTTGCCCTGAGAGACAGCGCCTGAGAGACAAGTGCTTTCTTATAAATGGGGCATGACCCCTCAGAGGTACTGCGCTGAAGCAAATTTAGCACAAATAGCGTTAGTATTAATGAGGAAGGCGCGTCGCAGTGCTACACGGCTGCCTCCTCTACCGCTGCTATGCACTTTGGCCTTCTTTTTCTAATGCAAATAGGAGTTGCCATAGGAACCATGGGCTCAAATGCAGATATATTAAAAAGAGGGACAATAAATGGAGGGTAGAACAGCCTGATCGGTCGGTAATAAAACAGCAAATGAAAGAAGTTCAAAGCTGGCAACAAAATCGGCACAAATGAATGACATCTCCAAGGTTATTGACTGTATCCAGATGTTACCTACTGAAGAATCTATTAGTGTGATTTTTTTATGGGCTTAATGCAGAAAACACTCCATTACAAAAGACACCAAAAGCCCATCAGCCACCATGAAAGGTTTTGAGAGGTTGAGTTCCACACTCTTTTTACAGTAACACCAGAATACAAGTTGTTGATGAGGTTGCAACAGGTGGAGTATGCAGATAAAGGTGACATTTGCAAACCTTTCTCCCCTCAAACTATCATCATAAACTCAACCTTGTAAAGATGCACAAATATCTTTTGTTTTCTGTGGTCAATTTTATGTCATCATATAGGCTAGGATTGATGTGGCCTAACTTAAAGTGAATATGATATAAAAATCATGACACATTTTCGTTCCATACTGTACCATTTTTCTAAGAGGCATGAAGCATCTAGCTCAGCACTGAGCTTGATGACATGTTGAAGTGGTAGGTGAAACATGATGTTATTGTAGGGCACTTATTAGGCTTATCCAGTTTTTCTCTGTTCTTTAGTGAGTTGTGTAGCTTTTTGTTTATGTAAACTGTCTGTAAAGTTATAAAACCCAAAGTACATGCCAGAGAGAGACAGTGTTTCCCCCAGAAACCACCTTTCCTAGTTGCCTGATATGCCTTCTTGAACTTTTAGCCATTTTCTCTGTTACATAATGATGTCATCTTGTAACAGATGGCGGATCAGGAGGTTCAGGTCAACCAACCTGTTGTACCTGACTTTCGGGATTGGAATCTGATTACCAGGGGTGTAGCCAGCCCTTGTTTAGGGGTGCTTGAATTGAGCCCCAGCACCCATAAAGATAATGGTAAAAAATGTTTTTTTTAACAGTAATTTGTCTCTGACAAACTGGAACAGTTAAAATCATAGATAGTATATAGTTAAACCAATTATTTTTTACAACGAATATACAGCAGCCCTCCTCCCCTGGTATGATCCAGCTTCTCCGTCTCTCAGTTAAGCATTGCGCACACACACATTGTCAGTGGTTTTTTTGGCTGATGTTGTGTGTCTAGTAGGTTTTGCAAAGAAATACTTTTGTACTTTATCCCTCAGAACCAACACATTGCCGTCATTATCAGCTCCAACCTTACCCATATGTCTGATCACTCTTTATTCTGTTATTGTTAGCTAGGACAGACTATCTGAGGGTTTATTTTAGTTTAGCAGGCTAATGCTGCAGGTGGTCTGTTTACTGTTTATAAAGGCTGTAGCTGCTGTGCTGTTGGTTAGTCTGTGTGTTATTAAAGATAAGGTGTTAGAGTAGTGCTGTCTGTATGTGTATTAGCTAATTAATGTTACAGAATGATAAGAGATGATACTATAATGTAACTATAACGTGTGTGTGTGTGGTCAACCAGTCAGCTATGGACATTTTCCAGAAAAAAGAGGCAGGTTCAGGGTGAGAAAGTAAGGCCGACGTGATCTTGATCATATGCTCAGAATCTGTTGATAATGGTAATATTATTGATAACTGATTATTAGAGTTGGTGTGTCTGATCTAACTTATTCCAATTATTCTGTCATGACATACTTGCCCCAAGTCTCATGCCCTGAATTTCTCTCATTCTCATCTGGTCACCCTTTAGCCCACAGAAGCTCAATATTCAATCAGAAAAATATATATAGTATATGTATTCTAAGGTTTTTTAAAAGATTGTTGGTGTCTTTCCAGTCACAGTGTTGCCCCAACACTAATTTTGGATTGATAGTCCGAAATGACTTTAAAATGTAGTTTTTTTGTGTGAGGGCATAACTTGTAGCAGCATGCGGGGGGGCTTAAGGATGCAGGTGCTCTAACAAAGTGTTTCAGACAGAGGGTAAATACAGATTTGGGAAAACTAAAGCATGACGATTACAAGGTAAAAATCTTTCATGCTTTGTTTGTGAGTAACATTGTATACAGAAATGCTGTTTACTGTGCTGTTAATAATGTTAACAGTTAAATGGATAACAGTAAAATGGTCATAAAAAAAGAATTGGCACTTTTTTAATACAGTAAACCACACAAACATTTTAAGTGGACCTTTATAGAGCATGCTATGCAGATGCGTATGAAGGTTAGCATTTATGGTTCCAGGAAGTCAGATGAAGCAGTTTTTAAAATGAAACTGTTGTCAGTAACAATGCTGTGAAGAAGACCGAATAATTCAGTAAATTCTAAACAATTAATTACAAAGAAAAGAACAGTATCAACCAGGCACTTTGCAATGCCTGGAGAGGTTTCTGGCCAGAGTAAAATAACCTCTGATTTTTTAGTTAGTTGAGTTGAGTCTTCTTCCTTAAATACCCCAGTTGTTCACATACATTCGAGATGTAACATTTTTGAGATGGAAAATAATATTTCTTCTATATGGAGCTGGAAAAAACTGAGACGGGCCCATCTCCTATAGGACCTTTATCTTTGACATAGGCCCCTTTCTCAAAACATATCTTATATGTAATCCAATACGCTTCAAAACATTACAATTTTTCCTCTATTAAGAATGAATTTCTGGCTATTTTGGCAGTTTGATGTTTTTTTTTAAAGATGTTGTAGTGTACGCAGCCTAAAAGACAGTTATCAGTGTGTGATTGATTTATTGATTCCCTCTTACACCCTTGAATTGTCTATGCTGTCAGTATTACTTATTAAACATCCTGTGTTCACGTGTTAAACTAGCAATAGAGACAACATTATCCATGATTGATCATTACAGAAAGGGTTCTGATGTGTGTGAGGTGGCTCTGCTGATTCTTACTGACGGTAAGGAGAGTGAATCTGCTTCTGCTCTCTTAGAGGACGAAAGCTTTTAAGCATGTGTGGCATGCTGCTTTGTCCACACAGGGACAGCTGTTCACAGGAAGGCCCTGGACTCATGTTGAATTGCAGTACTCATAAGCTTAGCTGGCTACTGCGCACTAACCACAGAGCAAAATAACATCTCAGCATAAGGTACAAAGCAGTTCTTATAAGATACTGCATAAGATACTGCACAGTAAACGATAGCCAATGAAACCAGCAGCAGCAGTCACTGCAGACATGCTTTTAAGATGGCAGCTAAACATTAGATACAAATGTTAAAATATAAGAATGCACCAACATGGAGGTTTTGAGAAATTGTGATATACAAACATGTATAAGCTGTATTGGCAATGATTCGACACACACACACAAACACACACACACACACACACACACACACATGTATATATGCATCTGTGTATTGTCATGGATTACAAAGTTGTGTCCCAACTACAATTTGGGATGAACTCGGGGGGCACTGTTGCAGTTGTAAGTAGAAACCCATGCCTTTATTATTTAGAAATGTGACCAATAAAAATCTGACCAGTAATTATAGATCAATTCCTCTTCTCTAAACTGTTTCTCAAGCACGCTCTCTCACGCCACTGCTGTCAGTAGCAAACTCTCATCAAGTCTCCTGGCCAAGCTTCAAGTTTGAGGCGTGTCCTTGCGACAGTTTATCAAAACAAGAAGAGGAGGCGTCTGCCTCTCCCTCCCGCTCAGATTCAGCACTGACTAGCTTCAGCGGTACCCCTACCAAAAAGACTGAATAGCAAAGTATTGAAATTTTTTTTACGTCCTGCTGACTAACAACTTTTGTCTTTTGTCAGAGACATTTTGTACCAAAGCACTTGTAACAAAAAGCGAAAGGGCCAAATGTTTTTAGAGGTCAAAACGAAACAGTATAGGTAAGCATTATGTTTTGTGATACTGTATTGATTGTCAAAACAAGTAACATTTTTAATCAATAGTTTACAATTAAAGATTTGTACTAAACAATGGATCATTTTGTGTTGCATTTAAACCCTCAATTGCTAGACAGCAGTGTTTCTCACCATTACACTCTTTCGCCAATGTAAGAACTGTAAGCATGTACTATTAACGTTAGCATTAGCAAACCTATGTACATGGTAGTGTGTTTTTTATACTATGACTGTTTTTCTAAAATTGTATTGTAAAAATCTCAATATATTGCCTTTCTTACTACTATATATCACAATATATATATATAATTCCTTCAAATATCAGTGGGTTTTTGCCACTACACCAGCCTACAAATGAGGGACTTACTCAGTTGCAGTACCAGAAAAACAAATATGTAAAATAAATTCTGCTTTTTAGTCAATTCATATAATATTGCATTAAATTACACTGTTGTAAATCAAATGATGTGAATCGAACAGAATTGCAGTAAGGGTACATAGTAGTAAACTACATTAGTAGTTGCTTCATATGTATTTTAATGTATCAGATCATGGCCAATGCAGCTGTATATGTATATGTTTTTGGTATATGTATTTATGAAAAATACCACAACCAGCCAAAACTTCTCATAAATGTTACTTGGTAATGTTTTAACAACATTTGTATCTGATGTTGGAAATACCATTTTAAAGCTATGTCTCAGTCTCAGCGACTGCCACTTCTGGTTTCATGGGCTAGGGTTACAGTATCTGCCAATACTAGTATGATTACGATACTACTGTGCATTCCTAATGAGCAGCAACAGCAGTATGATCATATATGATGTGTGGAACATATGAACATATGGGCCTGATATATGGATCAAACATGTCTGATAGATGGATGAATACATACATGCATAAAATGTTGATCACACTGTCCCTGTCCAAAGAAAAAAACAAAAAGACTTTTCTACATCATTTCAATACAGCAGTTGTCCTTTACACTGTGTAGAAATCTCATGATGAACAGATCAATAGCCACAGAATAGCTTGGAATAAAACCTCTTTACATTGACTTTCATTAAAATGTTAAGAATGGTTTTGCCCTTTTGTACAAAGTTGCTAATTTGGAGATAACGTCTTTTGTTAACATATATACGGCCATATATTGTATGTTTGATATATGTGTGATATGCAAAAAGTCAACATAAAATACAAAGAAACTTACCTATGTAACATAAAGGCATCATATATGTGTAATATCTGTATATATATGAATACTGTTTCCAATCATATATTATAAATAGAAACATTGCACATATATGTTTACGTATGTTGATACATGATTGAAACGACTAAGTTTGTCAGCTGTATATCCATACATGACAAAACCTTGTACATAAGAATTGTAGTTGTACATAAGAGTAGTTCATATATGCTAATATACATCATAGAGTTAAAATTCATATATTGCCACATATTCCCACTGTTTGCCTCTTTCTCAGGCAACAAAGCAGAGCAGCATTAAAACAGGCATGTTGGCTAGTAGCTAATAAAGAAACACAGCCTGTCCTGTCTCCTCCTGTGTGTAGTCACTATCATGAAGACTTCTAGAAGAACTCACAAAACACAAGGTGTCAAATACCCTGAACGTGAGTGGATCCTATGCTGAAGAGATCTGTGCAAGTCAGCTGTAGCATGCTGTGCCATATTTCTGTATTAGATATAAAAACACAAATAATGTGAACCAAATCCTTCATGTCAGACCTAAGCGTGTTGCCTGGACTGAGAGTTTGCTTGTAAAAGCTTTCCTGCTAACAAACAGGACTGGAAGATGCAGTTGCCAAGGTAGGATGCTATTAATATCAACGCGGGAACGAAATCAATAGAGCAGGCAGGCTGGGCTTTTACTGCAGTTCACTGCAAGAGGGCGACACTGAGGTTCATAAAGTCTCTTCTCTAGCGTAATTTTCTCTCCTGAGGGGGAAAAACATCTATTTGACACTTCAAGGGTTTGGGCTAAACCATTTTGGAAACCTGAAGAAAAACAATGTTTAAATGACTTCCATGCTTTCTGGCCAATGAAGCGAAGTAATGTAGACTATTCGTAAAAAAAAGTCGAATAACTTGCGAAATTCTTGCCAAAAATGAGCTGTCAGGTTTGGAGGCCTTTCCTAAAAATGATGCAACAACACAGCAGCAGCAGCAGTCCTGGATTCACTTAGGTGTGGATAATAAATTCGTCAGCCAGTGTACAGACTATGTAACGTAGCAGGTCCCAGTCAAGTGCTGGAGCTGTATTATTATGGTTTGCACGCTAAGGAAAGTCGTTCCTACAAGACATATCATTCTGCGTCTACTCAGCTACTTACAAAACTCCTCTGTCCTCAGCAAACCCGTGCTCCTCGCTCACATGCGCTTGAACACCGAGACGCGCGCCACTAGCCAAAACCCCCAACTTGCCCTTTTACAGAACTCTTAGGGCTGCAGCCCTGCAGCGCGCTGGGCCAGTTGAAACTGCGCCTACCTGTTTTTCCAAGCACTCCTTGGCAGAGAGCGAAGGTTTGGGCGACGGCGACCTGTCACACACGCAGCCCTCCAACAGGTAGAGCCCCGAGGGCCGAGAGCTCGACTCGCTCTCAAAGTAAAAGAGCATGTTCTGCAGCAGGGCGAACCACTTGGTGTGCCATTTCGTGTTGTCCGAGCTCTTCTTGCTCAAGCAGCCTCGCCTCGTGCCATCCTTCTTCGCCAGGAGACCCAGGTAGGTGACATGGCCGTCATTGAGGCGAATTCCCTTCTGCATGTTTGCTGGCCGAGACGGTGAAAGAGAGGGAGTGGGGGGCGAGGAAAGAATAACGCTGGCTGCTCCCTTACATCTTCTTGGAGAGAGATCTTCCCCCCACTTCCACCCAAAAAACAGGCGACCACTTGCGTTGGTGCTTTAGGAGCACAGCGCGGCGCGGCGTGCCCGCGCACGAACAACGAGGGCGAAGCGCAGCGACAGACGAGCGATGCGGGACTCTACCATCCTAAACGTCTCCGGAGGCGCTCGCGTAGACCGCAAAGAGGGGGAAAAGAGAAAGAAGGAAGGGAAGAAAAAAGGAAAGAAAGCCACCCTCAGCAGCAGCGCGAGGACGAGGTGGACGCTGGGTTACAGTATGTGTGCGCGAGTGCGGCGTTCGCGGCGCTCTCACGTGAAATTGCTTCAGCATATGGGCTGAGAGGAGGTTGGCAAAGTCGTGTCACGTGACTGTCTCTCTCTCTCTCTCAGCTGCGACTACATTTCAGCACCTCGGACAGAGGCGGTAGATGCACCGGCTGCGCTTGACTGAAGGCTTTGCTGAGGACATTACATGACCCTCTCGTGTTAGTTCCATGTTGGAGAGCTTTAGTCGCTTGCATACACGTCATTAAAACCCTATATTTAATTGAGAAAAGTACAAAGAAAACATCAAACATTGAAACTGAAAAAGGCACTGTTATAAAAGAGCAGTTTTTGTTGTTTTTTTTATTTGTTAATTATAATGCACATTTTGAATGCCAGTGACACATATCTAAAATGTCGGGGACAGCAAAAGACTGGTAAAGTTGTGTAGTGCTGGCGGAACATCCTAGCGAGGCTGAGCCCTCAGAAGTAAAGATGAGGAGGGGTTCACTAAAAAAGTGTGCAGGCAATAGTGAAGTATAATGTTCCTCAACGAAAAAAAACAAAGAATTTGGGGATTTCATCCCCTATGGTAAATTACATCATTACAAGGGCCCAAGCTTTATTCAGATGGACTGAGGCAAAGCGGCTTGTAGTTCTTACAAATCAAAGCTTTTTTTTGAAAATCATGGCCACCCACATCTTCCAGACTAAAGAGTAGAGGGCTTCAGGTGTTTCATTCAGTTCCATTGCCACTGGTGTATACAATTAAGCACCCAGTCATGCAGCCTGCACTATACAAACATTTGTAAAAGGTTTTCTCAAACAGATTTTGCAATCTTTTTGTGTTTTATCCATAAATGTTCTCCAAAGACAATACCCAGCATATATTTGTATATATGCAAATACAGCATATATTTCCTCCCCACTCCCACCCCATGTTAATAAATCCTGACTGCTATGATAGCCACTGATGGAAATATTCAGTTTCCTTCCAGTAACATAATCTGTCTGGCATTCTTCTGCATTAGTCAGCTAGCAGAAAAACACAGCCCACCCTCAAGTGTCTGCCTCAAAGTAATTGAGGTTTTTTTGTTTTTTTTTTATTCCACTCACCTTCAAGATACATTATCAGAAGAGGGGGTTTCTTAAAATTTAAAAAACTTTGCTCTAGAGAATACTGTGGCACTGCTATAGGAGGCAAATAGGCATGTTTGCAACAAAGTGATTGTTACGTTCTTCATTTTGGTAGAAATGCCCCTTTGAATTTTGTTTTGAAGCTTTTCATGCAAAGAGTGGAATGTTATTCAAGAAAACCATGTCAAACACTTGACCTCAATCCAATCCAGCATGCATTTCACTTACTGAAAGTAAAACACTCCTGACAGCATCACCAGGGAAAAACCCAGCAACTTGTGATGTCTATGGGCTCCAGGTTTCAGGCAGTCATTGACTGCAAAGGACTTAAACCAAGAATTAAAAAATAGCATTTCATTTTGGATTATGTTAGTTTGTTCCATTACTTTCAATGCTTTTAAAAAACGGCAGGACTAACTTAATTTTAACTGCAATATGCTGTGCTTGACAGCTAAAATAACAACACACACTAACATGCCACTACCACACCAGTGCTGACCCACCACCCAAATAATATCTGCTCTGTGGGGATCCTGACCACTAAAGAACAGGGTAAAGGGGGCTAACAAAATATGCAGAAAAACAAACAGACTAGTCTGTAATTGCAGAACTACAAAGTGCTCCTATTTGGTAAGTGGAGCTGATAGAATGCACAGTGGGTGTACATACAAAATGTGGTCAGTTGGTGTATATGACATTTTTAAGTTGAAGTTACAATCTAGAGTGCATGTGAAACCTTGAGAGTATTTGTGGTGGAATCAGCAGTACTGCAACACTTGTAGGATGCAGGAACATTTTCTGCTTTCCTAATTTGCATAGCTACTTTGCAGATGCCTGATTAGCTAACACATCTCATAGCCAGGGGGACAGACAGAGACCTTGCCATCTTTCTTTTACACTAACACAGTCATGTCCTCCAGCGTACCATCTGTAGGTTAAAATTCTTCTCAGCAAAGCTGTGTCTGTCCTTAGTGTGCCCTCAGTTTGCACATTAATATCCTCTGATCAGAACTTCTAAACTGCATTTATTTCTATTTTTACTTTTTTTCTTACACTGTTTAAACGTGCAATTTGTATGTAAAAATATTAATTATCAATAGAAATGTTCTCAAATTAATTTACAGTAACATGTTAAAAGAAGGTTAAGAATGTCTTTTTTCCATTTCCCCCAAAGTTGCTTTTTACCAGCAAACAGGCCCGGAGTGGCTAATCGGGAGATACGGGAGGATTCCTGATGGGCCGGCTCAACCTCTAGTTTGGGCCGGTTTGAAGGGAAAAATAATTTAAAGACTTATCTGCCACTTCTCTAATCTTCTTCTTGCATTCATTCTCCATTCAACTACGCATTCATTCTCTATTCATCTGACAGCACAGCCCCTACATCGCAGTAGATTAGGTGGGTTCTACCATCTGAGGGAATTCTCCCCTCCTAAATGTTTGAGTTGGTTGCGCCCATGAGTCGTATTTTCTGAGCGGTAAAATTAAATATAGCAACAGAACAACATGAAGAGTCAGTCGAAAAGGACAGGTTTAAAAAAGAAATGTGGTGGAGAAAAAAGCTGCCAAATGTGCGAAATGAACAGAGCTGTTCTCCAGAAGACGGACCCCAGCTGCAGCCGGTAAACAGAGATATGAAATAAGTTTGTATTGTCAGGCTATTGCGCAACGTTTGCACTCACAGCTTAGCGCAGTTTATTTTGTAGAGCCCAATACACACCGTTAATCACAGAAATCCAGTTTCAAGCTGAAAATAATAAACCTCATTTAGAAGTGTAGTATATTAATAGCTGAACTCATTAATGGAATGATTTTGTAGCGTCGGAGCAGCAAACCCCTTTCGACGCTACTGATGATCCCGAGGAGGCCATGTTAACTGAAGGGACAGGTAGAGGATAGTCTAACAGAGTTATTTAAACTCTTTATAATAACTAAGATAGTTATTTGTAATGTATAAGTACAACACAGAGAATAGACGTGATATATGTTAAATTGTGTTAATCTTAATGTACACAGAGAAGACAATTCTCATGTCTATAGACAATGTTATTAATAAAGTTGAGAAATCAACTAGGAGGCTTTTGATGCTGTAGGTAGCTACTAAACATACATGTAGTGAAGCTACTTTAGTTTACTCTAGTTTAGTGTAAATCTAACAATAGAGCACCTCTCTGTAGGGAAGAAAGACGCTATTTTAATTATTTTTTTTATTAAACATGTTTAGGTGAAGTGTTTTTTGTTAGCTTACCAACATATACCTGAACTTATGTCAGATAAAAATTTATTTTATTTTAATTTATTTATATTCCTCCTCCATGGAAAAAGTGGGCCGGATTTGGACATGAAACTCCTGGGCTGAAAAAGGGGCCCACTCTGGCCCTGCCAGCAACCATATGAACAATGATAGGAACACATTCACACATTTCAGTATAAGGTGTTATATGTAGCATTTAAAATGGATAATCAGATATCAACCGAAAGGAAAGCACACAATTCACAGCCACTAATCCTCCTGCTGCACTGTAAAATGTTTTATTGTTTTAGAGGGGAAAGCGGTGTTGGCACCTTTCATTAACTTTTTAACTGTGAACAACCAGCTGAAGTTGACTTATTTTTTATTAATCAAATATTCTTTTCCATGTTAAAACTGCAGCTTATACAGGCCACCAGAGTGTATTACAAAACCACTGCAGGTGGAATGAAAAACAAGCTGGCAAATAGGAAGCCAACTTCATCGCCCACATATTTAACAAGATTCTACACAACTTGCATTCAAAGTTATTAGTTGCTTTGCACATTTCACCCTGGACAGTTTTTTTAAACCTTAGACAATATTAAGCAGGCTTTTCTCAGAGATTGACTAAAGAGAGGAACAGTTCCACCTTTATTAGCATCACAACCCCAACAGCAACTTGCAAGTAGCAGCCATGCTATGTGATTTTAACCAATAGATCACCTTAAACTGATTAAGATTAACTACTAGCAAGCTCCACGTCAATACTGTTAACATAGCTAAATAACCTAATGACCTTAGCATATTTGCGTGGAGGTTTATTTTATTTTCTTACCTGTGTTTGTTTTGTCATGTTGATTTTCTTTGAATCATCTCTGTATCTCGCTCTAGACCAGCAAATTAGAGCAGAGATTATCCAATTATTTATGAGTTCCCCAAAAAGTGGAAACTGCATGTTTCATTCTAAGATCAAATGATAGGGTGTAAATGGGCATACAAAACCTCATCTGGGCATTTTACACCTTGACCAAAGTCATATATGTAGACGTTAGACAACAATTGAAAATACTGAATTACTGACTTCTATGGCACCTTTAACTTTCTGATTGCCTTACAACAGATGTTCACTGGACTTCTAATAGTAAATGAATAGAAGACTAATCTATAATAGTTTTGCATTCCATTAACCTATTATTGGAGGTTCAATAAACTCCACACACCCAATCCTTCTAATCAGGAGACTTCCTTCTTGTGAGAAGACAACTCAACGCTATCCTCAGAATCAGAATCATACTTTATTGGCTCACTTACTTTATTACACATACAAGGAATTTGTTTTGGTTGCAGTAGCTCACATTGCACGATAACTGACATTACAGAAGTAACAAACACACCCAACCTAGCCATCCTCCTACACATACACACACACACACACATACAGTGACATACACGCACAGACACACCTGTAAACTTGACATGTGCAGAGTTGTGATGAAGTGATAAGTGCAGAAGTAAAGGACAGTGCAGACTGAATTAAATAGATATAAATATGTGGAACAGAAGAGTCACTGGTTGAGACTGTGGTACAGAGTGTCCTGAGACTATCAGATAAATAAAAGTGCAGTACAGAGAAAGAAGAGTGAAGAAGAGAACATCTGGATATGGATGTAAGTATGTAGTAGACTGTACAGAGAAAATCCTGTCGGTGTTCTAGAACAATGGACTGACCCAAAATGAGTATTATTGAATGTTATTGGGGTCCTTGGATTGTGCAATCTTCTAATACTTGTCATGCCCTGCCTTAGTTATATCGTACACTTGTTTCTTTTTGTATTCATCATGAATAAAAGACATTTGCGCATGTATCCACCACTCCCGCCTGTCCAGACATTACAAGACTGAACTGGAGGTGTGCAAACATATCCCTGCAGATGTTCTAGAAAATCTTTGGGAAAGGAAACTGTAATAGAGTAATAAAGGCAACGCGTGGCACTAAACACATTACAATTTGATATCTTTAGTTGTTTGGACTGTTACTTTTTATAAAATATATAATTTGTAATGAATGGCTATTTGATTGGACATTCAATGTACACACAGACAGATCTCTCTATTTTCCATATAGCTCTTATCTCCATTGCATATAAGTTTCAGTGGAGGGTTACGGTTTTCTTCAGGCAGGTTCTCAGCTATATTTCTAGGTAATTTGTATGACACAACAACACAAAATTAAAATAACGTTCCTGAAGTTTTCTTTTTTGAAGTTAAATAGATGCACATGTCCACACAAACCAAACACATAATTTGATGTATTTGTTTTGGCTTTAAATCACCTTCAGTACTCCTTATATATATTATAAATCTGTCTTAGAAAACAAGCACTAGTTGCCCATGTTCGCTTACTGCTTTAAACTATATATGCCATTTCCTTTTTTTTGTCTACAGCAATTGTGAGGCTGTGATGCAAGTCAAACGGAGGTTGAAATGAATGTGTGCTTCAAGGATACACTCTCAATGGGCCCATTGAACCTTTCCTTGTCCCTGTTCCTGACTGGTCCGTGTGTGGCAGCTGAAGCCCCATATTGCACTCGAGATTTTCTGAAGTGCTATTAAGGCGGCTCCATCCACACTCTCATCTTCTCCCCACTTTCAGTTGAAACCATGACAGTGTGTGCCATCGCTGATTAAGGAAACTGATCTTGTTTATGGCAGTATGCAAAACATTCAACTGTTAGGACATTTTTATAGTCTTTCCTATAAGCATTAACCCTGTTGACCTATTTTGATAATGTTATGTAATTAAATCTGCAGCAGTCATGTTACAGCCAAAGCACACTTTGTTTTTTTACTCTGTGCTCTTCCCAGTTTTGTTCAGTTCCTGCTAGCTAGGTTTTCCCTCAATCACACTGCGACCAAAGCAGGGCGACATCTGACTAAAGGCGCAACATTACCAAGTGGGGAGGGTACAGTATGTGGCCAATGCCGCTAACCCAAAATTTGAAAACAGCTTAACATGCTTGGTGAACGTTAAAAGCCAATTCTTTTACGTCCACTAACAGATGCCTGCATTGGCTAGCATGAGTGATGGGGGAGAGGAAGGGCAATCTTACCCACCCAGAAAGAGCAAAACCAAATATGCTGTCTTGTATTTCCAGCCACAAAGGGCCATGGAATCACTGGGGATCAAATCTAGTGACCCTCTGACAGGAAATTATTGGCTTGTTCTGAACGTTTTTATTATGATGGCGACCCAATGGAACCAAAAAAAAAACCCAAAAAAAAAAACCAGGAAAATCAACAGCAGCTTTACAACACAAAAATAACAGTTTGTTGATTGTTCTTGGTTATTTTTCCCAGACAACATTTTATTATTACAGCAAACATTTATTCTAAATACATATTTTGTGACTTTATGTAAACACAACTTCTGCAGCAAACTGTTTTTGAACATATGCTGTCTGTAGGATTGTATTATTATTATATAAAATCTTATTGTCATCACAGAACTTAAATACCTGTATCGACTTGTTAGGTCTAGTTAGGCAGGTCAAGAACTGTCATTACACTGGAAAAAAATGTTCCAAAGTAAACCTAAAAAACAGGTTATAAAAACCAGGTTAACAGCACAATAATCAAAAACATATTTCAAAATCCACCATAGGCTATTTAAAAAACACAAACTCAAGTTTTTTGGAATGGCCCTCAAACTTTACTGACTTTAACAACATTGAAAATAAATAGCTCGATAAATAGCTCAAAAGCCCAAATATATATTACAAAAATAAAAAACTAGGGAAACTGTCCACTCCTGGTTTTATTACACAATTACATTTTTAAAAAATATATATATAAAGTAATCATCTCTTGTGATTATTTAACATTTATTTTTCATGTTATATAAGAAAACATCAAACTATTGACCTATTCATATGCAAACTTGTGTATTTTCATTTGATTATTTTCTTGGCATTTATTTTATTCTGTTGCATACATTTATATGTGTTTCATGTGCTTTTTCAATGCAAATCCACCAACAGGGGGTGGGGATTGGGATTATTGGGGGTGAGGTGGATTGGTGAAGTTCTATGATGATGATGATTATTATTATGTCAAAAGGCAATAAAATTGTTCATTAAAAATGAAATAATTGCGCATAAACATTTTTAAACATTTCTTTTTTCAAATATAACCTTTGCATCATATGGAAGTTCTTTAAACTTTAAAAATGTTCAACACACTCTCACAGCTCATTCACAAAATGCTTCGTCCCATTAAACGGTCCTTTAGGAAACCGCAGGTAGTTCTTCTAGAGCATTAAAGTATTTGTGCTTAAGCTATCCCAGGTCTGAAGGTAAATTAGAAGGATGCTGTGTGGCTGTCAGTAAATATTCCTTTGCTGCTTTTCTTCCTGCCGCATCAAGATCATTATCAATTACCCACAGACGCTGTCTCGCTGTTTGCCCGTGGAGAATCAGACTAGGTGTCGGAGGGGGAGCTAAAGGTCACTGCACATCACATCTAATTCCAACTTTGTTTTGTTGTGCCATAAAAAGAACAACACAAGCATGCTTGTTCACATGAGTTTCAGAACAGGGATATTTTTATGCCCCCCGCTCTGTTTTAGGACAGTGGCTCAGGAATTTCACTTCCCTGCTCATTTTCATCACAGTGGCTTTATGGACCCATTATCGGAGCTCATTTGGACAGGTGACATCTCGGCCGGCCACATTGGCCAGTCTTTGCCTCTCTTTGTCTGGGCGGTTATATGGCTAGGTCATAAACATGCTCCAGCACACGGGCAATATGCCTCTCTGAGCACCCAATTTGTTTAAAAGGCCCAGCCCTTAATCTGGCACTGTCAGTATTCGGGCTACTTCTCAGAGGAGATTTATTTATGACTTTATCCTTGTTGTTATCTGCTCTTCCTCACATCCTATCTGCCCTAAACCCCCTCCCTCTCTGCTGTGGCCATTTAAATGTGTGCCAGCTTTTTCTTTTCCCCTTTTCAGCAGTCTGTCTGTGCAAAAGATCTAAATGTGAGTAATTTATTGGTTCCATAAACTGAAAACCAGATTGAAAGAGAGGAGAAATTAAGATGATGGGATTAAGATGATTTTTCTTCACAAGGTTTCCTCAATTAGAACCACTATCACTGGCCAGCGATCACCTCGTTCTTTGAATAAATTTGCATAGATGCACATGCGAGGAGTGAGATAACACTGGCTGTATTGTTGGTGTGCTAGTGTGAGGGCACAGTCTAGGGTAAAACCTGCTCAACAACAGTGACGTTATGTATGTGTGTGTGTGGAGGGGGGGCATTGGGGGGGGGTTAGGGGCTGCACCCTTTGCTGCGGGTCCCTGAATACAGTGTCCTGCTCGAAGCATGCGTCCAGTCACTTGGAGATGCTTTTCAGAATCCCTTCTGCTTCCAAGACTAGAGAAGACCAAAGAGAGGAAAGGAAAGTGTTTTGTCTGCACCAGTCTGAATCAGCATTCTTTCGGTAGCTACGGCAACTGCTGCCGGAGCTCCAGTTGGGCTGACTCTGCGACTCATGTAGGCAGGAGAACAGCTTTGAAACGTTAGATATTCCTCTTTTGTCCCCTGTTCAACCCCTTTCTTTGCTCTCAAGTGGCAGAGAACAGCGACATGTGCGTATACTTATTTTGTGGGACCAAATGTTCCAGTCATGATAAAAAGCATGACATTGTTGACATTGTGGAACTATATTTTGCTAAAAAACTGAATGTAAAATGTAAAACATGCACACCTCTTTATCATGGTGGTGAAAGGAACTGAGGATTCCAGTGTCTAGAACATAGTTGTTTTATTTTTGACCTAAAATAATGGTGAAAAGATGGTAAATCTGGAATTTCTTTGGGTACTATCTTGCCTTACAATGCCTTTCATGTACCTCTCTGCTGTGAATGGTAAATGAATTGTAAAACAGTTGTCTTACACTCTTACAGCTTTAGGTCTAACTGTGTACCTTTAATAAGTTTTAAAGGTAAACTGCATTGATGCTTTAATAGGAAAGGAGTATTTTTGTTCCTTATAACTTTTCGTAAGTTAAAGGTGCAGAATTATATTCAACACACTTTTAATACATTGCAATACGCTTTATGTAACATTTAGGGAATGTTTCCTCATGGTTTCTTAACTGTCCATTCTGTGTGTGCTGGAAAAAAGCACACACAGTCAGCAACAGTGGGTGTTTGTGTTTGTGTACAGGCAGGGAGAAGGGAGAGGCAGGGGGACTTAAAGACAGAGAAACCTCAGGAAGTTGAGAATGAAGTTGGCTTCCTATTCCGTGCTGGTGCTTGAGTGTAATTGCTGAGCATTCATTTGGGGGCGGAACTTCCTATGGAGCACTGAAGGGTGGTGTGTATTTGTTTTGCCCCAAAAGTTTAAATATCAACATATCAATATAAAAAAATGTAAAAAAAAACAAAAACAAAAAAACAATGCATGAGTAAATCATTTATGGATTTCAGCTGATAGTTTGGGGTCTCCTTTGTTCTGTTTTTTTCTTTCATAATGTGGCAAATCCTTTAGGTGGGTGAACAATCTGGACTTCAAGCCAGTTTAGCACCCAGATTCTTTTACTAGGGAGTCATGCTTTGTAATACATGCTGAATGTGGTTTGGCATTTTCTTGATGCACCTGCATACAGTATTGCCTTTTGAACTTTTGTCCACCAGTTCAAAAAAGAAATTCAAATTTGTACTTGTCGGACCACATGGCACTTTTCCTCCTTGCCTTAGTTCGCCTTAAATGAGCTTGGACATAGAGAAGGGAGAAATGTTTGTGGATATGTTTATATATCTGTTTTTTCTTTGCATAGTAACGTTTTTACCTAAAATCACTAAAGAGCAGCAAGTTAGTTGGTCTTCTGATTACTGTGTCCACACACCTACCTCAATACAAGTGTAGACCTTTCACATTTTTCTCCTTTCATCCTTCAGTATCCCTTCCACCCATGCGCTTTGTGTTGGAGACTGGTTTACCCCTAATTACATGATCCACTAGGCCTCTAATTCACCGTGCTCTCCTCAGACGACATTTACTAATTACTCCCTCCTTTTTTTAGCAACAGCTCCCTCCTTTTTATCAAGCCTTCCCTTTGCTCCTGATTGTCTACTCCCTGTGCACTCGCGGTGGTTGAGGATACCTCCATGGCCTCCGCCTATCGCACACAAGGAACTGTAGGGCCCTTAATCCATCAAGACACCAGAAATAAACCACAGTGCCACTTCAGTGGTGAGGAGCTTTAACAACTTTGCCATCAACTAAAACAGAAGTATGCTACCCAAAAATAGGTTTCCTTACAGAAGTGGCTTGCTAAGCACAATCCAGCATGGCTGTGTCAGGCTTGGATAGAACTTTTTGATATATGGTCTGTGCCAGTGCAAAAAAGGAGAATGTGCTGCATTTCGGTTCTTGCTAAAGCCTCTACAATTATAGGCTACTTGCTAGCATGAATAACATTTTAATTGCTTAAAACTAAGTATCTAATAAGTATCTTACCCAAAAAAAGTTTTTATCAGAGAATTAGTGCTGGAAATGTACAAAAGAACAATAGGTTTATACCACTTTCTGCACCAACTACAAGCTATAAAATGACAATGCATCAAGAATTTTTGTCACCCAGCAGCTAGTTTCCATGAAATTCACTTTTGTTAATTATTATATCTGCAAAAAAGTCACGTAAGTTTTGAATTTTTAATAAAACGTTTTCTCAAATAAATCCCTGAATTGCTAAACAGTTTTAAAACGAAACAAATGTATTGACCCTCAACGTATTACTGGGTTTCTACAGGTTTTTGAAGCATTAACATGTTTTTTCACAATAAGTGCTTTGAGTGGAAATGTAGCCAATTAGCTGCATGTTGGTCTGACATTTTTACAATACAAACAGGCCAGCAAATAAATATAGGCCAGAATTCGGTACAGTACATTCACTGTATTAAGTCTTTATTGAGCTGTGTTCATTTTACCAGAGGAGGTGCAGTAATGTGGTTTATTTATGTGGGATAAAGGAGCTATGTAATTTTCCCCCCAAAGAGCCTGGCTCAAAACATCACAGTGTGAGCATTTATGTCAGCATTATGCGCCAGGTGTCATGCCTCCAAGCAGTAACAACATATTGTGTGGCTAAACAGGTTGGCATTAGATTCATAAAGTGGGTTCATTCAAATTCAGTGGTGGCCAACAAGATTGCCTTTTGAGTTTTGGATTTCAGAAGTCTTGTCATAAAATTGAGTATTAAAGAGTCTAACCAAGCTGTCGGCATTCTTTTCTATTACTTGGGTTTTCTTACGTGGCTGTGTTGCCAATTAGAACAGAACTACTACACAGTCGAGTCACATTATTATGATCACTTCCTACTTTCAATGGTGAAAGCAACTTAGGTGGCAGCGTTCTGGTCTGTGAAATGTTTTTGTGTCATTCTACAGAATCACACATCCATGTATCCATCCTTGCGGATCATGTACACCCATACATCCTGATTAATCTTTCCCCGAGGTGGATGGGATGTTCCAGCAAGACAATGCAACGTCACACAGCTAGAAATGTACAACACTGGTTGGGCAAGCATAACCAAGACTTCCAAGTACTACCCTGGACCACTGATTCCCCAGACCTGAACCGAGTTGAGCATCTGTGGGACCACCTGTATTGTCGTGTTCACTCTTTAGTTCCTCATCCACGTACCCTCTAGTAGCTGTGGGATGCACTGCAGTCAGCATGGCTCCAGATACCTCTGACAACCTACCAGGAAACATCTACCAGCTGCTCTCCTACTACCTCCATTAGTGGAGAATGATAAAAGATCAGTGTTTTAGAGGCTTACAGATCACTTGCGACAGGAAAAGACTGACCAATCAGTGGACACTAATTAACCTTAATGGTCCCTTGATAATAAAACTCTGTTGCGTAATCCAGAGCATCTAAGCCTCTGCTTCTGACCCACGCAGGTCTAAGTGGTAGTTGTGTATGAGTTGGGTTGGATGGAGGCTCACAGGAATGCAGCTTGGCATTTCTTTCTTCTGGCCTGTGGCAGGGATTGCTGCTCCTGCTCAACAACGGCTGATTCTCCTCAGTCAGGACCCATTAGTTGGCCTGCCAGTCAGAGGGGGTTTGGGGAGGGAGTGTTCATGAACCCCGGAGAGACTGGCCTGATGTCGCCTCTCCACTTGCCTGTTGTCATTGGACATGGATGGTACGGAGGGTCTGCAGTAACCTTTGCTTTTTCTTCACACTGTCAATGTTTTGGTATTTCTTGGAGAATGGCTTTCAGAAAGTCATTTCAGAAGCAGACAGAGGGGCCAAGATTTCAATAAATCATATGAAGTTAATTTTAAATCTCACCCCCCTAGTAGTACTGATAATATTGTACGAAAGATACAGCAACATGTAAAGGTTTGAACATCGCTGGTTAAATGACTGCTGCCAATGTGTAACTTACTTTTAGAGGAGGGCTAATATGAAAATGATTATGAAAAAATATGTCTCCAGTAGCTTTCATTCACTTTCAGCACCTTAGCATTCTAAAGAGACATATTTCACATCACATGTAGTGCGTACATGTGCAACCCAATAACTGTATCTAGTAATTTTGTTTGATTGAGCACTTTTATTCAAGACATTTTGTGTAAATGCCTATAAATAATCAGATCCTAACTATGTTACTCTATGCTGACATAATCCACATGAATAAAAGCTAACATACCTCTACAGTATTACAATTTTACTATCTGCAAAAATATGGAATTGGGAAATTCATACACTTGTTTGGTCTTGGTCTGATATATTAGTCTGAGTATTGGTTGAATGCTGTCATTGGTACTGTCAAGCTGTCCACCCTGACAGACTTTTACATAGCATCTTAGTTCTGGTAATAATCTTGATTTAATGTGACAAACGCAGATTATCAGGCATGCAGAATAACCACAAATGGTCACACAGTAAACTGGATAATTGCATAACTAAATAAAGTACAGGCCATAAGACATGTGGTAAATATAGCAAATAACTATTAGCTATCGCTATTACTGTCTAAAATTATCGTATACTGTAATCAAATTGTATTGCAAGCACAGAATCAGCTTATGCTCTCATATCAATTGATTGGTCACCCCACAGTCCAGGGATGCAGAAACTGTAACCATTTTTTCTGTAATAATGAGCATTTTGATTAATTGACCTTTTGAACATAAGTGTATACGTCACAATATTTAAATAAAATACTGCCCAAGAGGAACAACAGCAGCATCCTCACAACAAACAAGACAGGAAGGGTGGAGCTTTGCACATGCATTTTATGTCTCAAAGAGTGAGCACTTGCAAATCAGTTGCAGCCAATTCTTCGAATGTCAGCCATTATTCTTCTAATATAATCAGCCTCTATTCACGCCCATCCTCATTCCAATATGTGGTCCTTTCACAGCATGTCTTGAGGTCATCCAAGTTTTTGCACAGCACACTGTGTCCTGTGACATGCACATATTCACATATCTGATGTTTGAAAGTGGTCACTGGACTGAAACCAAGGAACAATTCGACCTGGCCAGTCGTATTATGGACCTCAGCGTGTGCATTGATTCTATTTCAGTAAGCTTGCGGAACAGTGAGTACTGCCTGAAAGCTCTATTTTAAGATCTCAGTATGAATTATGGAGCGAAGCGGCGTGCAACGTGCATCTCACTAGTCCGTGACCCTGACAGCCTAGGCATGCGTGGAGATGGCGGGAGAGAGTGTTGACCAAGTCCTCTTCGTATCATGTCTGGGTGATAGGGTCTGTGTTCAGTAGTGTAGAGGAGGTGGCAGGAGCCCATCTCTTTTGGCTTTAGCTCAAGGCTGTGTGCTCTATGGCGGGGGCTGCCTGCAGTGTCGCCACCTGGCCGGTGCTTCCTCCAATCAGCCACTGTTGTTCAGAGAGACTGGGCAGCATGGCCATAATTGAATTTCGCACATACCCACAGCGTCCAGGACTGGATGCGAAGAGTCCTGCGCATTTAATCTCACCTCTGAGTGAGAACAGAAAGAAGACTTGCTATGAATGATGTCACTGTTATGAATGCACCCCAACATCAGGGTTCCCTGCCTTCTTGGAAAAAAAACAGCATATGTCATGTTTTAAGAAGGTGAAATAGAAATAATACATCATAATACTTAAAAATTTAAAACGAAAGAAAGCTGACTTCAGATACATCGGGAGTTGAAAAGCAGGTGAAGGGAAGAAGAGGTTAAAATGGAGTACAGACACTCCAACTGAGTACAGTCGTATTTACTAGTTAACTGTCAGGTATATACGCAACCTGTTTTAACTTTGTCTACCTAAATGACTAGACAACAGAAAAGGGATCCAACAGTTGCTTTCTGTGACACTCCTTAGTTTTCTTAGAGCAGGTGGTTTAGGTGGTACTGGTGCAACCGCTGATGGTAGCAACAGAGCCCCGGTGACTCCTGGTGCTAATCTCTCATCTGAGCAGTGGAATGCAGAGAGGTCCCTCAAGCGCTGGAGTAAACCAGGAACTAGGTCCTGTCTGGACAGTTTAAACAAAAAAAAAGGTTATTTCTTGTGTCGTTCCAGAGCTTGCCAGAAGAGGACACTGCAGGGGTTTCACTACTCTCTCCATTCCCAGAGAGAGCGTAAGAACACCATTTATATATTCGCTATGTTCAAAATCAACTGAGGACCGGCAGACGCCGGGGGAAAGCTCGCTTCATGGTGCGAGCACAAACACGAAGTCCGATAGCCAACCAACCTCACAGCCTGGAGACCCATGGTGAAAAGATGCCAGGAGTGAGCTCAGATAACAGAAGGTTGGTGTTCAGACAAAGTCCAGTGGCCTTGAGGACTCCAGGGAGGATGGTATGTCCCGCTAGGGAGAAATGGCGTTACTGGACCAAATGGGAAGCCGGCTAGACGCTAGCTTGAGAGAACAGCAGGAGTAAAGTGTCTCAACCAATACCACGCACTGAATGAAATGTGAGGTAGGACTATATGGGCAGTGCTAATGAGCCACTGCTGTGAGCAGTAATGGGTGACAGATGTGTGTGATGATTAGTGTGTGTGAATGTGTGTGTGTGAGTGTGTCCAGAGCTATCTAATATTCTGGAGACAGAGATCTTTGCAGGCGCTGGGAGGAAGTGCTTACAGAGGAACCCACCGACGTGGTCGACACCTTGGACGCGGAGGGGGCTGCCTGCCGCTTCAGGTCCATGAGGGTTCGAAACAGGTAGGGTGGAAAGGTGTGAGTTTAGTAGATGTATGTATGAGTGAATTTTTGGCGTACTCTGCCCAGGGAAGATATTGGCTCCAGTCCTGCTGGGTGTTGGCACAGTAGGACCTAAGGAACCTGCCGATCTCCTGGTTGAGCCTCTCGACCTGCCCATTGAGGTCAGTAATTGCAGATGAAGCGGTGGTAGAAATTTGTGAACCCCAAGAAACTCTGGATCCTCTTCACTGTGTTGGGAAGAGGCCGCTCAGTAACGTGCTGCTGATGACATACCCTAAAATGGAGATCCGGGAATAACGCTCCTCTCGAGTTTAACAAACAGATGATGTGTCCGCAAGCGTTTGAGGACCCTCTAAACATGTGTCACATGCTCCTCCGGATTCCTTGAGTATGTCATCAATATACACAATCACCCATCGATCAAGCATGTCTCTCAACACCTCGTTAATAAATTATGTGACCACGGAAGGGGCGTTTATCAGAACATCTGACATCACTAAGTACTCGTAGTGCCCACTAGTGTTGACGAACGCGGTCTTTCTCTTATCATCTTTCCTAATACGGATAAGGTTGTAGGCACTACGGAGGTCCAACTTACAGAAGGAAGTAGTCTGGTGCAGATGTTCTAAGGCAGATGGAACAAGAAAAGGGGGTATGAGTAGGGTCTGTGAGGAGGTAACTGTTCGGCTATGGTTTTAGAGAAAACGTCTTGAAAGTCCAGATATTCTCACAGATGAGGCTGAGGGGGAGTAACATCTGGACTTTTAATGGAAGTAATGAGAACAGGACGGGAATGGCAGTAGGGGGTCCATTGAGTGAGTTCCCCTACTGCCCAGGAAAATTGTGGGTTGTGGAGAGCTAACCAGGGGTAACCTAAAATAACTGGGTGTTCTGGGGTATCTGTAACAAAAAAGGAAATGGCTTCAGTGTGTGCAGAGCCGACATTTAACCTCAAGGGACCCGTCTTTGTGACAAAATCAGCACCTAAAGGCTTCCTATTAGCGCCTCTAATGCGCTGCGGAATCTTAAGGGGCTGGACTGGAAGTTGGTTGTTATCAACAAATTTTCCATCAATAAAATTCCCAGCTGCAAAAGAATTTCCCAAACTAGTGCCGCAACAACACTAGAGGCACTGGTCCAGACCAAAACAGTGGGGACTGTCATTTTAGGGGAGTCTTTGGGGAGTGTTTGTGTTCACCCGAAGACTAAAACCTTTCTTTAGGTGACTGCACGTCTCCTTGGTGTGACCTCGGATGCCACAGTACACGTTGTTTTTCTTCTGGGGTGAGCCAGAAGCACCCAAACTCCATAGCCTCCATGTTAGCTGTTGTGCTAACTGGTGGTGTGGGAACCGGGGTGGATTTACCTGTGCGCCTACAGGTTCGGAGTAGGTTGTCAAGCATGATGGACAGTTTTATGAGACCCTCCAGGGTCTGGCCTTCATCTCGACATGCTATTTCGGATTTCACGGCGTCTGAGAGGCCTTTGCGATACACTGTCCACAGTGTGGGCTCGTTCCATCCCCTCTCTGCAGCCAAGGTATGGAAGGTTAGAGAATAGTCCAGCATGGAGCTCCTACCTTGCCGCAGCTGCAGCAGTTATACCCCCAGATCCATCCCCGTGGCAGCGTGGTTGAAAACCTCCTGCAACTTTCTTTCAAACCGTGAGTAAGACTGGAGTGCTGGTGACTCGCTCCTCCATAGCGTGGTGGCCCATCTCAGTGCATTTCCTCTCAGTTAGCAATGACAGCACGAATGCTATTTTGCTGTGCTCGAGGGAAAAGAAGGAAGGTGACCGGATAATGTACAGGGAGTATTGCATGAGAAACCCTTGACATAGCTTAGGAGACCCGTCATACTTATTCGACATGGCCAGCGGGAAGGCTCTGGTGGAAACCTGGGACACGACCAGTGGAACGTCTGGATTCGCTGAAGCAGGAGAAGGCAGAGGGGGTGATAACAACGCAATCAAATGACACTAATAACGTACACCTTCAGAACTCATTTTACATAAGAAATTTGAACTTGAACATTTCTCGGGTCAAACACCTGCACAAAGAATTATGGGTGACTGTGAATAATAGTCCAGTTCAGGATGTGCATTCTTATCAAAAAGGGTTCTATATACCACCAACAACTAGGTTTTTTAAGGTTACAGAATTATGAACAGAATTTGAGTTTATGTGAAAGATGTTTATGTTCAATGTTGCAGAGATAGTTTGATGTTTTACCTTTTAGCACTTTCACAGGGGGTCAGTAGGGAGTTCTGGTATTGAGCTGTTGCCACTGTTCTTCATTTGTACCAACCCCCTGATTAGCCTGCTGTTTGTATTGACAATCAGTTGCTAAGACATCCTGGGGATCTAGAGTGACATCATTTTAAATGACATTGGTTGTAACAATTGGCTAATTACTTTGTCACTTAGTCAGTTAGGCCTTCTTTTCAGCTCTTGATCTTCCGACCAATAGAGGACCTGGCTTTACTATATTTACCCAGATACTATGGTAAAAAAAATACCTGGCAAGAATTTTGTCCTTTTCATTTTCATCCATAACCTAACAGTGAAACAGGTGTAGTACTGCAAGTCTTGAATTGAACAAAAAATTATAGACATGTATTTTTTTTATTCCCAGAAATCACTAGGCCTTCTCTGAAACCTAGAATTCCCTGGACACTTGTGCTTCCAACCACAGATTAGAAACCGTAGATGTGTTTTTGAATGTGTCTGAAGTGTCCATCCATTTGAAACAGCATTCGATGGCATAGAGGTCCATAAATGCAGCCTAGACCTAGACTGCAGCCGAGCTTTGGAACACTGATTTTTTTTATTTAATAAAAAAAAAAATATTTAAGAAGAACTTGAAGGAGAAAATTAATAAACAAATGTGCAAAATGAGTTACAAAATAACTGACATCTGTTATTCGTTACTATGTAGATTATGCAGAATTTTTACAGGCTGTCTATAATTGTTATGAATGACCCTTTTTCATGATACATGTTGTTCTATGGAGAGAGATTAGTCTCAAAACACCTGACAAATGTGAAAAAGATAATTCTCCAACTGCAAACACATCACGAATGAGTTTCACTATTCACAAATAAATATATCCCTCTCACAGCTTGCCATTTATACAAATTCTATTAAATTTATGAATACATCAAAAAAACAAAAAATACTTTTTGGTTTTCATAGACGTATTATAATTTATATGTGAAAATGAACAAATTTGTCTATATTTCTGTTGCATATTTTGAAAAGACACAGTCTCAAGTTAAATATTTAAACACCTGTTAACTGATGAAGTTGGACAACCAGCTCAACTAAAACAGTTAAGCCAGTTTAAAAATAGCCAATTTAGTTTACAAATCCGACTTGCTAGTTTATTAAAGTGACGTTAAATCTGCGCTACTTCTTCTTCTCTTACACAATTCCGCCAAAAACAACAGCGCCCCCTAGCGGCAGTGTGTTCACCTGTTCTCCACATTTGTAAATGCAGTGCTGCGTTTGTGTCGGTTTACATGACCACTTGAATAGTGTGCTAACGGCTGTAGTCAGACAATGACAGTATTATTACAGCATGTTTATAATCATAGATATAATAACTTTCTAAGTGAAACATGCAGTGACGGAGATCCAGAGTACAGCTACTGTAAGATCTGTTTACTTGGTGGAAAGCTTCTTGATGCATAAAATCATTTTGCCTCTAGTTTCAGCAAGAAGTAAGCCATGTTTTTTTCTATCCTTAATTTGCTTTCACAAAGTCAAAGCTGCTGGAATTCTCATTCCCGTCTGCCTCCTGTCCATACAGCAGACAGTCTGGTTCATGTCTTTGCAGACGCGTGGCCTATGGGCTAAGCCCAATGTCAAGAGGAAGAGGGGAAAAGGCACAACAAACATGAAAACACAAAGTAGGCCAATTATCAGTGACTATGAAAGCAAATGCTAATGCAGACTGGCAGGACCCAGGAAGGGATACGCGGGGTGTCTTCAAGCTCTGCTCTTCCCATCAGCCACTGTAAATGTGAACTCATAGGGGACACGCAAACAAGTCACTTCCTTACATAACCCAGCTTCTTCTTTTTCTCCTCCTCTCTCCTTCCCTCTCTTTTCTCAGTGCTTTTTGGTTACTCTATGACCAGGAGAGAGGAAGAGGAGTGCTTATTCTCCTTCTCCTCATCTTGCTAAAGGAGAATAAGTCGCACAGTGAGTCCAGTGAGTGCTGAAAAGCCTCGGCCCTGGCTTTGTTCTGCTCTGTTGTGTAAAAAGAAAGTGATCATAGAACAACTGTGAATCTTTTCACACATTTGTGACAATAAATTTAGCCACTTAATATTGCTCCATGCTCCTCAGTAAGAGTGAAAGTACGAGGTGTGTCAGTTTAATTTAAAAAAGAATCTAAATCATCTGAAAATAGCTTCATGCAGCAGTATAGGAGGTGCTGCTAATACATCCTCTCATGTGCTTTTCAATGTAGTCTGGATTAATACATTTGCTCTGCTCATTTTTGGTAAGGGTGTCCAAATGCGTTGATGCATCACCATTTATTGTTCTGCAGTTGGTGGTTTAACTGCATAATATAACTCAATGTATAAATAAATTATAATCAGTTGTAAAAATAGCCAATAATTAATGTGTTAATTTTAGGAACCATATCTTTTTCTCGTAATTTATATTTGTTTATGTGGTTTATATAGCAAAAAACATCGTTCATTTTTATACCACCATTTTCTGCGCTTTCTTTATTTCTTAGAATTAACCAGGCTATGTTCTGTGCTGATTGTCTGCCCTGTATTGTGCACCTTTCAAAAAGCAGTTCTCACAACTTTAGTGTTGTAGGCCATGTGCAGAGGCTTTCCTGAAATCTTATCTAAATGTTGGTGTTTCTTAGTTTAAAGCTGTGTTGTTGCTTTGTTGTGTCTTGGGGGTGTGGATGGTTTGTGTGAGGGGTTGGTCTCCATTTGGTGGAGCCTGTGGCTAACGGTGACCCCTCAAATTGTTTTCTGAATAAGCTTTTCTGATTATCACAGTAAAAGAGCACATGCCATGTCTCTATCTAAACCTAAGCCACAGTAGTATCAGTGGCTGGATAGCGCCCCCTAGGGATCTTGACTAGGATGACACTTTGAAGAACCATGAGGAAGACAGAGCCAAGTGAAAGACAGCCAATGGTGACAGACTCTACAGGGAACATTGCATGAGAAGGCTCATCAATAGAGCTGATAATGCAAGGCTCATTGGTGGAGGCGGTACGGGAAAGCACGATGGCAGTGCTGGTAAGAGGGAGATGGATGAAAATTAAACATTCAAAGCCCTCAACATGGAACTACCTGCAAGCAATGGAGATGGTGAGCCAGCATTGTGGAGAGAGAGGACACTGCACCGGATGGTGTCACAAGCCTTGGCTGGGAGGGGAAGTTGGCCGGAATACTTGCTGAAGGCCAAGATCTGTGGGTCAACTGCAGCATGAAAGGCAGACAGCTAAATACGCTTGCCATCATGGGCTCGCCGATATCCCTTCTGTGAACAGGCAGGCTTACGCACACCCGAGAGAGGCGCATCAGATGGCTGGAAGACCACCATGTCTTCCGTTGAGCCATCTGCCATTCATGCTGCAGTTGTGGCCCTGAGAGAGGACTGTAGGCACTGTGCCTCACATAGCGTCCCACTACTGGCCACGCTAATCTTTATCCAAGAGTTTCATATTAGCGGGATTAGATGCGAGAGAAAATTGTTGTGTTTATAATATATTTTCCCTGCACTTGCACTAAATTGCTCATATTCACAATCAAAGTCAGAACACAATGAGCTGGCCCAGGTAACACACTCACATGCAGGACAGCTCAGAAATAGAAAATTACTTAAATGCATTGCACATAATTAATTGTGTTTTGTTATGCTTCTTATTGAGTCAGTATCAGTAGCATTTCCCTTTATCCTGTTACCCCAACACTGCTGGATACTGCACTATAATAGCAGGCATCAGGCTGCAGTCAGATGGAGGATTGTATTTAGCTATACATGCCATTATATCCTACAGCTCTGCTCATTCAATAAAACAGTTTTTTTCCATCCCAGAACTCAGATGTCTCCACACATGGACGATGTTCAAGATCTGTGATTCCTGTGTCTGATCATGTGTCACTTTTCACAAGGTAACTAAATAAAGGAAGAGAATCAAATTGAACTGGAAACAGAAGTTGGGGAAGCAAGACTTCAGGGTTGCATTTGAGATTTTCCATGCTGGTTTTGCTGGTGACCAGCTGTGTTGGTCTATGCTCTTTTTTAGAAGTGATAGCTTCAGTGCAAAACTAAACAAACACATTTTGGGCAGTCTTGGCTAAAGAACTACATCTGTGGTTGTGCAGAAAATGAAAAAAAAATCAGGCTACCTCACAAACTTTAAAGATTGATCGTAAGCTCAAATTAAATTTACTGCTGTTGTGGAAAGGTTGTGTAATTGTTCATTTGGAACACTTTAATACCGCTGACAATTTAAAGTGCTACAGACAGATTAAATCAGTAATAGAAGAAACTGTGCCTTTTAATAAACCAAGGACAACCGAGCATTTACCAAGAAAATGAGTTTTAATTCAACACCTTGTTAAAGAGGTAGGTTCCATAGTTTAATAGCATAATCATATTAAGTTTTATGGAAGGTGTTTGCAGAAGGCCAGTATTTGCAGATCTAATATCACTTGGAATGTATACAGACAGACATTCTGTAAAGTAAGCTGGTGCCAGGTTATTTAAAGCTTTTTACACTAGTAGCAGAACTTATATAGTATATATATATAAGTTAATTCTAAAATATGCAGGTGGCAGAGCAGTTCTGCTAAAACAGGAGTGATATAAGCTCTGTTTTTAGTTTTTGTTAGGATCTGTGCTGTTGCATTTTGTACAAGTTGTAGGGGATGGATTATTTTCTTAGGAAGCCCAGTAAGAGGAGCATTACAGTGATCAACCTTTGACCAAACCTTTGAAATATTTCTAAAATGTTCAAGATCTACTTTAGTAACTGTTTTTGCATGCTGGATACAACAGAACTCAGAGCCTAAGAACACACTCTGTCTCCATATTTCAGGTTTGATATTTGTAGCAAAAAACTGTACTTGGAAAGTATTTTTCTTTTATGTAACAAAAATTTGTATTTATGTTTAAATAAAGGAAGGGAATCAAATTGAACAGAAGCTGGGGAAGCAAGACTTCAGAATACTCAGAATAAGTATTTAAGTTTTTTCTTGATTTAGGTGTAGAAAATTTAGTGACACTGAGAAATATCTGACACAGGTCTATCTATGTATATCATGTTTTCAAATGACATCACCTAGAGGTAACTTAAAAAAACAGAGGCCCTGACTCACGAGAAATATGTAATTTTTGATAAATGATTTCCAAGTGAAATCAGAAACTGTAATATATACCAATTCAAAAACTGTGCCTGAGAGGCCGACCCAGTATTCAAGGTGGTGAATTAGAATCTTGTGATCAACAGTATCAAGAGCTGCACTAAGATCCAATAAGACCAGAATAGAAACATCAGGGCTAAGCCTGAGGTAAATGATAACATGAGCCAATGGTGTCAAAGTGCTATGGTTAGAATGAAACCTGGTTGAAATTTCTCATATAACTTAATATTAGAGAAGCATTTAATTGTTTAATTACATAAGAAAGTACGGTTTGGAATTGAAATAAAGTTATTTAGTACAGAATGATCCATGTTACTGAAAGAGAATTAGGGAGGCTTGCCGATATTTTGATAGCTCTCCCTGAGAATGCTTTTGGAAGTCATACATTTGTGCCTGACAGGGGAGTGGGATCCATTTGTAGGATCCATTTGTAGAATATCAATCTCAGACCTGGCATCTCTATATGCTGTTGCTTGCTCACACACAGCAATCTCTTTGCGAAAGGGAGGGAATAATGCACATATGTTTGAAATGTAAAAAAGTAACGCAGTACGTTTCTGAGAGCTGAGGGGTTTGGTTGCATTTCTGTTTTGGGGTACTCGAGCAGTCAACAGAATGTCTGTTGACCTGCTTCTCCACAAAGCTGCTATTTTTGTAACATGGGCTTTGTATTTCCACTGTGTACGTCCTTTAAACAGTTTTTAAATTATTCTTAAAATGGTATTTCTGTTAATTAGCCCTTGAAGCGTTAACCAGTGTTGGGCAACCCCTCTGTGGCCTCAGCGTGTTGTCTCCCAATTTATGCTCATAGCACCATTGTGTCAACACAGATTAGGTACTGCACGCCCCTGTCATACCACTGTCAACAAAGCCACAAAAACAAAGACATCCTGAATTCATTCTGCTTACAATAATGCAAAATGTTGTCAGACTACTAAAAGAAACAAATTTGTTTTCCCAAATACAGACAATTATAGAGGCCACAACGCCACTAAAACACTATAACAACTGCGCACCTTCCGTAGTCACCTAGTAAGTTGTGTAAGCTGTTTTTTTATAATAAGACAATGAATGTGAAAAAGCTTTAAAGAACCTTCACAGAATGTTCTAGGAAGGATACCTATAGTTACATATACTTATATATAGTATATCTGTATATTATACTATATCAAACTTTTTGAAATCACCCCAGATATAGTCACTCAGCCAAGATGGTGTCCAAGTTTTGCTTGCTTTAGAGCTGGAGCTAGGAGACTATCGTTGCTAAAAAAACACTAGATGTCAGTAGTCATTTTTAGTAAGCAACACATTAATCTTGTAGCTCCAGCACTGAACTAAAGATGAACATATGTGCACCAACCATGTGGTTGACTGATTGCATCTGGGGTAAAAAGAAAAGTGAGAAAGTATGATTTTGCCAACACAAGAAGAAACATGACATCACTGACATAGGTGACAATTTATAGAGTCATTAAAGTATTTCTGGAGCAAAATTTAAGTACCAATAAATTTGGTGGATAGAAGGAAGGCAGAGTGGAAGACAGAAAGAGAACATGATGATAACTATTACGCTCTTCTATCCTCTCTAATGCTCCATCTTGGCTAAATTAAATGTAAGGATGACAGATGCTGCCCATCAGCAAAGGGTTAGCAAGGTCGAATCAAGATCCATACTCTGACCTTTCCCTCTGTTGCTTCTCTCCTCACTACCCATCAGACCTATCAGCTGGAACTAATGAGTGGTAATAAGCTCTGTTTAGGCTGGGCCAATTCTATAATACAGTGGATTCACCCTTAGGCATAACGCACGTTACGCTGCTGAGCATTCTCAATAAAAATGCTACTAGTACCTCTTTCGCCGCCAAAGAACAGCTGTCTCGTACCATTCTTTTGCACATTTCGGCCTCCCTGAGCCATCACTCTTTCACTCATCTGCCTGACATTTACCTGGGCTGCGGAGCATGTGCGTCTAGTTTTCATGGCATATTGTTTGTCACCAGGTCTTGCAAAGCCATAAATCATCCACCTTCATGTACCTTGACAGTGATGTTCTGGAATGATGAGTCATAATTCAGGGCCAAGCTCAGAAGCTGCCCTCAACCCCTTAAAAGTTCTAATTTCTCTGCAGATGATGACTGTACGGCCTGCTACGTGAATGTCAGGTTCATATCAAAGTCTGGGAATCAAAGTGGTAGAATTAATCATTGTGGTTTGAATCACGATATGGTAATATCAAAGGACAGCTCTTGAGCCCTCCGACCCCAAGATCAATCAAAAAAATCCCTCATTTACGTCAAATTGATGCAAATAAATTAATAGGATACAAAAGGTCTACAGGGCTTTTCTGTGACTACATAAATGTTCAATCAGGAATCATTCAAATACTGCAGACATGTTTTTTTTCTGTTTTTTGTATGTCAGGCATATATAACCTTCAACATTTAGAAGATTTTATTACAAAAACTCTTGTGATTGGGGCATTAGGTTGCCAGTTTAAGATCTAAGGGATACTCTGGCCAAAATTAAAAAAAAATTTAACCACCTCTGTTGTACATGTGCCTATTTGCTTCTTATAGTACTGCCACAGTAGTCAGAGTGAGATACTCCAGTTAGACTAGAAAAAACACCTTCCTTTCTGATAATGTACCTAGAAGGGGCATTTTTTGCACAACTGCTTTAAGATGGACTTTTGGGTGATGACTTTTTGGAATATTCCTTTTTTTCTGAATGCATAAAAGCCAAATATATTATTGCAGCTGTTTTCAGATCATTATTGGAGTGGAGAAAATGTATTACCAAAATAAAAGAAATGTCTTGTAGATGAGGATGACATCAAGCTAAAAGCTAAAATGACCTACCCTGAGAAGTGTTGTATTTCCATGACTAAAGGGTAAACAATTTGTCTTTGGGCGGGAAGATGATGATGACAGCGTGATGTAAGCATGCCACCGGTGATCAATGTCAGGCACACAGTGACCCTTGTGACCAGGAGGCGAGATTTGAGGTACAGAAACCGTCCTCACCCCACTCACTAATGTTGTTGTTTCAATAATAATTCGGACATACAGTATTATAACAGTAACAGACATTAAATGCGAATGTGTGTGATATAAAGATAATCATTTTCTTTAGTAATGTTTAATTAATGACAGCAGTGTTGAAATACAGTATTTTTCTGGCTTATTAACATGAATTTAATCCGGTTTTGTCGATTACATTTTACAATACTGTGTCTGTATTTTTTTTCCTATGGCAGGTTTAAACCAACTGACTTCACACAAAGTTACTTTACACAGTCAGCGTCATGAAAGAATTAAAAAAAAAAGCAAACAAACAAAACAAAAATAGCTGACAAGATTAAGATACAAATAATTAGAATTAAAATATCTACAGAGGAAAAATTAATAAACCACAGTAAAACAAAAGAAAAGAAGAAAGAAACAACACTCACACCTTACACATCTGAGTAAGAAAGATGATATCAGATGAAATCCACTGTGAGCACCGATTTAAAAGACAATTAGGAAATCACTTCCTCTTGAGCCTCAGATTCACGATTGAGAAAGCCTGATCACCTATTACCTGGAACTATTGATCAGAAGATCTCAGGGCTTTCTATGGGAGGTAATGCTGAAATCTGTTATGCAGAAGGAAGCTAAACCCACAATAAAACCTTAACTTGAATTCTGAAGTGGATTGAAGGCTAAAGTAGAGACGCTAAATTTGGTATACTATGATGCTCCGAGCTTATAAGGAGTGACTGACACCAAGAGGCACTAAATTGCTGTAGTCCACATTAGACAAGTGCATGGACTGTATTTTCTTGGTCACTGGCAGACAAAAATATTTCAGAAGTGAAATAAATGCTTTTCATGACTATGAAGACCACTTATCAACCTGGATCACAGGACACTCATAGAACTCATAGGTTTACAAATAAACTATATAAATTCATGATTTCTGTCAAAACTATGAGACTAAATGATACAATGCTACACTACAGAATACTGCATAAGGCTTAGAACAATACATTACACACTAGTTTTAAGCCAGAGTGTCCTTTAAACATCCACCAAAACCGTTTTAAAGGAAGGTCCACAGAATGTTTCTTTGTTAAAAGGTGTTGTGGAATAGACATGTATATACTATACAACAGTAAATTAGAACAGTGGCTCAATACAGTAGAAATTATTTAGATAATGCGACTTTTTTGTTACCTCTAAACCCAGTTTGGCTTTGAAATGTCAGTATAGACCATCTACACAGCAGATGTTGTCCAGTGTGCCTAATGCTCATGGATCACTACTGAGCTACCTAAGATGAATGAAGCCACCGGTGGATCAACATCACATTATACTACAGAGTAATCATATTATATGAACACACTCCATTGCATTCGTGGCCAGCGTGCAGATCCTTGAGGTCATTTTGTAGTTGGTAGTTTAGCATATAACAAATAAATGGTGTTCTTTCCCCCGAAATTACTGCTAATGTACCCTTCTGTGCACTAAAAAGACATCACATCAGCCACTCAGTCTGTGGGCTACTCCTGCCAGAGTAACTTAACTACCATATTTAGTAAAGCTTGCAGGTTTGTTTGGAATATTTTGGTGAGATTGCAAGACCTTATTAATTATACAACACATGCACTACACGCAGTGTTGTAACTTCTTTTCTTGCCTGCAAAATGAAGCAGGTGCAGAGTATATGGTTAATTCTTAAGGACACCATGGTACAGACATGCTCTGAGGAGGTCTGAATGTGGTCTTACTCAACAAGCAAACAAACCTATTTAAGTGACTACAGGTTCAACTGGCCCTGACCTGTATGACCAGGTCTTTTTCTCCTGGGCTTGGGGTAGATTTCCTTGGAAGGTTCGGTTATGTCCTCTTTCTGCTCATTGCAGTTGCTCATTATTTCAAGTGTTAAACCTGACACATTTAGCTAATAACAAGATTCTGTAACTAAAGACTTGAGATTTCAGCTGGAGTCGCACCTTGGATACTCAAGACTCTACTCAGATTCACGTCAGACACTCTATTTGGACTCACATTTCAGCCACGCTGCTCAATCTCAAAATGAGATTTGACCTGAACTCTCACCTCAGAAACCTGAGACACGCACCTCAAAAATTGTAGACTATGCTCTGGCTTCCGCCTCAGAGACTTAACTCTGACTTGCATCTAGGAGACACAACTCTGACTCACCTCTCGGAGACTGAAGATTTGACTAGCTTTACAGAGAGTCTAAAACAGACTCAGGGACTCAACACTGACTTACACCTAGGAGACTCAACTCTGAATCACCCCTAGGAGACTCGACCCTTAGAGACTTAAGATTTGACTTGCTTCACACAGAGTCTAATTCCAACAACAAAGACTTTACTCAGCCTTGCCCCTCTCAGCCTCACCTCAAACTCGCACTGCAAAGACTCTAGACTTGGCATAGACTTACACCTCAGATACTTAAACCCACACCGCAGACTCACACATCTCCCTTAAAACTACATCTGTTGTCTCACATACTTTTTCTCATATGCCCAGAAGCCACAACCTAACCCTATTTTTTTCTGATCCCAGTATATATATATTCCATAAAGAACATTGGTTAGTACAAAAAGCTCCAGCAATTGCAACCATAAACAGATAACACACTGCTAACAGGTTAACATGAGGAGATTTATATGATGGAAGATCTTTTTCTTTTCCCAAAAAGTTTTTAGACACTGTACAAATAATTACAAATACACATATTTGATTTTATATTCGATGGCTGAAAGCATTTAGTCTTTTAGGCCCAAGTCGTTAGTTCATTTCCCTCTACTTATTTGTGGCACACGACCCTGTACCGTTTCTTGGTGGCTGCCGGCTGCAGTTCACAGATCTGGATTATCTGCGTTCAGAAACCTATTTGTGGGCTGCATGTGTGCGCGGTGCTGTGCCTGAAGAGAGCATGTGCAATGGCAGGATTAATAAGCCTCTTTCAGTCTGACTCTGTTAGCCTCAGATCCGCTGGAGAGGCGAAGGGCGCCCGCCCGCAGAGCACAGCGCTGCACTCCAAAACTGATAGAAGTGGACAAGTGAGCACAAGTGTGCAAATCTTGCAGAAAGGGGGTTGGGGGAGGGGTTGTTTTAGTTAATGTATGCCCCCCTCCCCAGCTTTCCTATGTTCCTTCAAGGGATTTTGATTGAGGGGGTAGAGGCTTATATTAGCTTGTGTATAGACTCAAATGAGGTTATGCAACTGAAATTATTATGAGGTGGGCAATGACTATGCAAGTGTGTAAAAATAAAGATTGCCAAATTTTGTGTGAGTGAAGGAGAGAGAGGGCGGGAGAGAGATATGTGTGCTATGTGCATGCTAATATATTTGCTTTTCTAATCTGAGGACAATTTAAGGTGAAGTTGATCAACATACAAGCCATGATCGCTTTGAGTTTGAATCCTATTGTAATGATAACCTCCCCTATAAGTTTAGTGTTCTGTATGTGCCAGAGCACCACTGTCAGCAAATTATGGCCTCCCCTGTGTCTTACTCTATGCCGACCCTACAATATCAATCCGGAATTAGAATTATCATGAATTAATGATCAAAATGTTAAATTTTCAATTCAATTTCTTTTTTCATGATTTTTATTTGCCATTTTCTAAATCAAATGATGGTACAGCTACAGAGATTAGAAGCAACTGCAAATTCACAGGACAGGACATGTTGCTTTGGGTAAACAGTCTGCAAAGTCATGCATATCATTTCTTTCCACAAAAAAAGGTGTTTGAAACTTTGTACCTCTCTCCCTGTCTGCTTAACCTTCACAGTCAGATGACAGGGCAGATGTTCTAGCAGCGTGGTAACACAACTACAGTTCAAAACCTCAAGTTGACACATCAGAGACGGAGTGTGATGACTGAAGGGGCTGTGCACAGTAACACCCAGCGCTGTGCTCGTATGCTTCATCAGTGCGAAGCACAAGTGGCCGAGGCCAATTGCTTCTATAGGGAGTGACTCGCAGCAGCCCTGCATCTACCAGCAATGCAGAGCCCTGCGCCAGAAAGAAATAGCCGAGGTTTGACTTGCTGGAGTTGCTCTCCTTCTGATAAGCTTTACAAGTAAAAAATGATGGGTGGGTTAGATTGCAACCGCACTACAGTGTGGTATTTAACAAGCTTTTCTATATTAAAGACCAATCTCTTTAGAACATACCTCTCTCTTTCAGCAGTGTCCCAAAGACGCTGGAGCCTCAGGTCTGTTGCCATGTCTAAAAACAAAAAAGCCGCATAATTCTTTTCATTGCAATCTGCAACATAACTTGCAAGAACATATGATAATTGATTTGACTGCCCTCCACCATAGACAGCAATTGATTTTCTGCACATGAGGCCACATTTAAGGGTACCGACTCATCAGTCTGCTTCACTATACAGTTCCTGCCTGTTCATTTTTCAATATAATAAGAAGCTTCTCAAGCACTGCTAAGCAAGAAAGGGTAGAAGGGCAGAAAGGAGAGCAATGCTTAATGGTGGGTTGGATGTTTCAGTCTGGATCTTTACCAGAGAAGAACATTATTAAGAAAAGTGTTCTTGGTTCTTTAAAGGGAATTTCATGTTTTTACATTTCTGCACTATCATTGAAATGTTTGGTGTAAGGAAACATCATGATTCAGCAAGATCTAGACACCCATTCTAATTATGGGAATCCAGCTACATTAAGATGAACTCATAACTCACACAGGTATTCATACATATTGCTTTTATAATCTCCATAAAAAACACAGCCAATAGGTTGGGATGAGCTGGATCAGGCACACATGGGCCTTAGGTCACCCACATAACAGAAAGCTTTGGGACAATTCCCACCTTCATACGCAAATGTTGGTTAAAGTTACATATGATGCCATACAACTGCATTTTTTTTTTTGCCTTGCATCTATATTTGTTTGCCAACAATGTAATTGGGCCATATTTGGGCCATTTTTATTAGTTCATTACTTAGAGGTGGGATGAGGACACAGCCGTATATTGGCCACCAAAGGATGTAGTCCACAAGTGGGTTAAAAAAGCCAAGCGTTATTTAGAAGTCCCCCAGTATTAGGCTATGAAACAGTGGAACAGTGGAATGGAGCTCCATCCAATGCTTTTAGGATGAGTTGACATGTGACAATTGCGCAACATCAGTACCTGAACTAGTTAAATGCTATCAGATCCTCACAGCAATGTTCCAACATTTAGTTAAAGCCTTCCCAGAAGACTAGAGGTTGTTACTTCAGCAACCCCACTGTGGTTTGAAAGAAATGTTGGATGGGCAGGTTTCTTCAAACATTTGGATATGTAGTGTAGCTTTAAGAGGCATTTAATTATATGGACCTTGTTTCATTTGCCACTAACACTGTGACCAGTTTTAACTTTAATTTTGGCCAGAGCATTTAAGACCACTGTGAACGACTTTGTTTAATATGAATATGAAAGTGTACTTTTCATTAAGGCAGTGATCATAAGCTGCCTTGCTGTAAATCCAATTTGTATTGCTCCCTACCTTGACCACTGGAAATATAGTCTAGTGTTCAGCCATCGTCAGATTTCTGGTAAGGTACTAGTCACCAGGCATCAGATGAATGTTAGTTTGCCAGCATTATGTCTGATGGCAGTCAAACTGCTTCAGTTTCCAGTAGTGCCAGCTAAATGATCATTGTAAACTGGACTATATGAAGTTATTTAAAGGTGCCTATCTAGAATCAAAAGGAATGGTAATTTTGTTGGAACAGGCAACATGAGAAAATACATGCTTTTTTAATCTCTCCACAGAAAGACTGTTATTCTCTTGACATCGCCTTCACGTCTAGTCCTGGTGTTCTGAACTGTTTTGGAGAGATACAGACAGACAGAGGTAGAGAAGACGATGGTGTGAGACAGGCAGAGAAAGCGAAGGAGAAAGCACAGCTGACTTCCTCTGTCGTTACTTACACCTGCAGTAGGATGCGATCTCCATAGCAACAAGACTTGGCAACAGCATGCAGAGCTGATATTTGAGGTGGTGATCTTAAACACCCTCCTTTCTCTCCTTTTTACTGCAGTGTTACTGGGGAAAGCATCCGCAGCTCTCTCTGCATGGAAGTGTAAGGTCTTGCGGCTTCTGTAGCAGTAAGAAAGATAGACGGCATATTCTTGTTGATGGCTTTTTGTGCCGATGAGATTTTCTTTCAAGACGACAGAGTGCTCCTTCTTTTCAACATTGTGAACATCATTTGAAGGCTCACTCTGGCACGCTCTGAATACTTTGAAGACACATTTCACAGACTGACCTAAGGGACAGTGCAGTTTCACATTGCATGCTATGCAAACAAAACTGCATTAGAATGTAAAGGCGCTTTCAAAAGCTGCATTTGAAGCAGGGACGGAATTGCCTGCAGCTTTTACCAAAGGCTGGAGAGTGTTGCAATGTTTGCCAATTCACCCCCCCACACACACCCCACATACACCCATCCCTCATTGAACTGTGTCAGTGGGCTTGCCACAGTGAACAGACACTTGTCTGCATATAAATGCATGCATGTATGAAATTGAGTCGCAGCTGTGAGCATTGCAGTCCTGCAGGTTTCTTATCCACACTGCAGTCATACGCACTTAATCTTACCCACAATCTCCCTAACACCTCTATGCAGTCCCAGCTTCTCAGATTGGCTCAATAAATGAAGGACCACTTATTCCGCCAGTTCATTGAGGCCAATGCTGTAAAGCACTGGTTTATAGAAACGGCAGATCTCTGTGGATTGCCATTATGGCGCCCCTGTAGACAAGGGAATCGGCATTGCAATTAAAGTCTATGCCCTGGCACAGAGCCCTATCTTTACCTTACTCAGCTGCCTGGTTTTGCAAGCGAAGTGCAACCTCGTCATCTGCTTTGATAATGAGCCTGATGACCATGCAGCATCGCTCCAAGTCAATGGATTGCCTGTGAGCACCATCTGGTGGACAGGAAAGAGCCCTGTTCTACATATTACAACAAACTTTGGCTTAGTATCTGTACTGTGCAGGAGGGTGGCTCTCCAAAGGGTAGGCAAAAGTTCAAATATAGGCAAGTTACACTACACAAACTATTTTTGTAAAATTATATATTTTGTTGATTTTCTAACTAATAATAGGTTAGGATATGCATATTTAATGTACAGGGGTTTTTGAACAAGACTCTAACTGTTAGGTAAATTAAACAGCACAAAGGAAATAAAAACAATAAAAATACAACAACAACAAATAAACAATAGCTCATGATGCTGGTTTAAAGTTTCACAGCATTTGGGGCTTTTATTAGATACATCATGCAAACCAAAACAAGCAATTCTAGCAATTATGATTAACATGTGCTATCTACATTGTTTCTCCAGCACCTACACCTGCTCAGGAGAAGGTGGGTTTATTGTCTAGCGGGCCTGAAAAACCTTAAGATGTAATTAAGGGTCTTAACATCTAAGCTCATCAGGAGTGAACTTCACAATGTAATAATCTAATATGACATGCACTCCTAAAGTACACTGAAAACTGAGAGTGTGAATTCTACCCAATCGTTCAAAATTCCTGCATAATTAAATGGTAAAGATGTCAATTAAATTGTCACGATGGATGTTAAGTCACTCAAAGTGGTTTTGAATGGAATTGTTAGCAGAATTAGTGATAGAAAGCAGACGCCCCAAACATTTAATGCCTCAAAGAGCTAGTTTACAGACATTTATTACATGAAACGGTGGCGAATACATTGTAGGATGCCTGAGACGTTGCTCTAGAGTTAAAGTTGTGGACTAATGGTTTAGTGTAGCTTGTATTTTAAAATCCATTCATGGTCACAGAGGCATAAGCAGGGCATCAAAAGGTTCCCAAGGAACACTTACCACAATTGTATCCTTATTAGCATAATTGCTAAAAACTCAGAAGGCAGTATGTAGGTTCAATGGTCTTTTTAAATAGTAAATCAAACGGTTGTGTTTGTGCTGCAGACAACCCATAGTTCCGGTCACCACTTTCTCTATGACACATCATTTCACATCAATCCACTTTGAATCACTTTGCATCTCAACATTTGATTAGTAAAGTCTTTTGGAATACAAGTAAAGGCCCTGTTACTTATATACTGGTAAACATCTCTGCATACACTACATGTGGTAGATATTTCCATTGTTTATGCTGGCAACAAATAATTACTAACCAGTCGGAAGTAATAAAAGTAAATTGAGCCATAATATAGAGAATGTTCCGTAAACACATTGGGTTGTGAACATTCTGACTGTAACCACAAGAATGAGCGCAGAATTAAAAGAGAAACAGCATCGCCTAGTACTCGGTGGGTTTCTTGTCGCCGGCGTCCATGGTGTCAGCCGACGTTTCATCTTGTCACTGAGCAGTGAATAATAGCTATTGAAATGCGTCTGAATTCAACCTCTCCACGCCATTCATCATTAGAGCAGAGCCTCTTCGCTTCATCTTCACACACAAGCCACAATTAGTGTCAGTGGGGAAAAAAACACAGTGGAGCACCATTCTACACACTCAGCGTCACTATTAACGCTCTGCACGCGGGATGTACACCGCAGTCTCTACGCAGCAACTCTGCCTGCACAGGTACTACATAATATTAACTCAGTGCTCAGTGATGGATGCATGCCCACTTTCTGAAGGCAGGAAACATCTGTTTGCATTCAGATGCTCCTTTCTGAGCTGACTGATTGTGACCAGTGTACAAAAGACGTCAAGCAATTGCAAACCTGCTAAGAGGTCAGCCTACTAATGGTGTTTCTTCATAGCAAAGCAAGCTCTTAAAAATGAATAGCATTGTAGTTACTTCCTGTAATAGCCAGTTTGTTGTCATGGACACAGTTTTCACAAAAAAAGGAAGAAAGGAAAGAAGAAAAAGGAAGATAGAAAAAAAGGAAGGCAAGAAAAAAAAACATAACCTGTGTCCATAGCAACTGAGTGCTATTCAGCATTGCCAAAAATGGTCTTGGGGGGGAAATTCTTGAAGTGTAGGCAGATATGTGTCCTCAGCATCTCGGCAAAGCAGAACAGGATCAGATGTGGCATCAGCGTCAGGACATGGCCGGACGCACATCAGACCAAAGGCTCTGGAGTCTTCCTTGATATTTTGATGCCTGGACTCAGTTCGTTTAACTTGATTTATTTAAAACAAGCACAACAACAAAACGATGTATTGAAACAAGATATACATGTATAGAGATTAAACCAACTGCTATTGTCCACAGGCTGCTGCTGCATATCTGAAAGACTCTCGACAGGCTTGTTCGGTCTGCACGGCGCTGTGCCTGGGGATGTTCTGTACAGTTATGTCTAAGACAATTACAGGGTGCATGTGTGCTTTGTTTAGAAAACAGAGGAAGACATTCTAGAAAAGCTGCTCCCTGGAGAAATAAAGTCAATAGCTATTTATAGAAACTCACCAGAGGGCCCTCTGCTGGAGTGTACTGGTACTGCTTCGTGTGGATGAGGCTGTGTATTATTGGAGGGGGAGGATGTGTTGCTAAATGTGTAAAAGGATTAGACCATCACATTTTGAACACTGGGCCAAAAATGTGCTTTTCACCGGGTTAGTGCAAAAAGTCTGAGCATAAAGAATAGAACAGGCACATGAGATGGAAATGCTGTGGAATCTGCTGTGATCTCCCAGTTTCTATAATATGCATTTTTTTTTTTAGTAGCACTAATTGAATACAATCTGACCTTGCATTTAAACTTGCTGTCTATTTTATTAGTTCCACAAACCATATAGGTGCACTTTGTAGTGCTGTTATAGACTGCAGTCCATCTGTTTTTCTGCACACTGTTTTAGTCTAATTTCACTCTGTTCTTTAAAGTTCAGGACCCACAAAGAACAGGTATTATTTGGGTGGTGAATTTTTTCCTAGCACTGCAGTGACTCTGACATAGTGGTGCTGGGTTAGTGTGTGTTATGCTGATGTGAGTGGATCAGACACAGCAGTGCTGCTAGAGTTTAAACACCTTAGTGTCAATGCTGGACTGAGAATAGTCCACCAACCAGAATTATACTGCCAGGGCAACTAGGACTAGAATATGACCACCACAAACTGTGCAGCAACAGATGAGTTACTCTCTCTTACTTTATATTTACAAAGTGGGCAGTAAATGGACTCCAGCAACACTTCATGTATGATACAAAAATAAAAGCATATTGTGCCTTTGTAAGTGAAAGAGCACATTTTTAGTGTGTTAAAATTACAAACTTACTACACACTAAAGGCCTAAAAAATCTGCCTCAGCCCATCGTAATACCATTTTGTACCTAAAGAGGCAATAGTGAGTCACTGTAGTCAAATCAATGCAACATAAGAAGAAGTAGCTCTGCTGCAAAAGTGTTTTGTAATCTCTTGATAATCAAGCTGAAGGACAGGTAGCCAATGACAGGCAAAGTAAACGCAGCAATGGCTAAACTCTATTTAGGCCACCATTATTACACCTGCTGCCGCCTGCTTTTGGCAAGAATCTACGTTTATTAGCAAACAAAAGACATTATATAACTAGCAACAAAACTAAGTTGACATTAATGTTGCTTTCAACCACTGGAGGCAGCTCTTGGTGAGTAAATGGATGAGAGTTGATGCTGAACACCACAGCTTTCTGATGTTGGCCCTTATTGATTGGAGTAGCACAAATTGCTCAGTTTTCCCACAATAATTTTTTTTCCCCACTGTACATCTGTAGTCAATCTTTAAGACCCTCCCATTTCCCACACACAGCTTAAGCTATACCTACAATTGTATTAGTTTTGTCGTATCAGCTATATCTGCCATTGTTTTTTAAGTCTTTTTCTTAGCAATAAGTGTATGTTCACTAGTACGAATGCCATAAATATTGTATTTTTAAAGGAGGTCTGGCTAGTGGCTAATAACTAAAGCACTCTGCGTTTAAAAGGCCCATAAACATTAAAAATTGATGGTTTAAATGATGATTTGTTTTTGCAACAAGAAAGAAATAGTTGCACTGTCCACTGTTTTATCAGGAGAGATGTAAAATGTATTTACAGCGCGGGGTTTTGCTCACCTTTTGCTCCCTTCATTGTTCTGTCAGCTCAACAGAGTCCCACCATTCACATGCACAGAGCCAACAGTGTGGTAGTTAATCTGAGTTCATTTAAGTTACAAAAATAATATTTCATTTGATTATTTTGATGAGAAATAGAGTCAATTTCTTTTCTGTCGGTGGAATGGCCACTAGGGGGCCTGCAGAGTAAGGCTAGCATATGCTTGCAATTCAGTACAGAATCCTGCTGCATACCCTATTTGAAACAACAAATGCCATCAATTAAAGAGACAGCAAGACTGAGGATAAAATACGCAATTACATAATAGAGCTTGTCAAGTTGAGTTTTCTTTGAGGAAAACCCTTGTATTAGTCCTTCGTCACACAGGCATTTCACTAAACGGCCATTAGCTCTGGCCCTCCTGCAATGACAGAGTTCCAGAAAATGATTTGAGCTCTGTGAGAGGACCTAATCAAGTCTCTTCCTAATTGAACAGCCCTTGGTTTTTGAAATACAGTGAAGAGGTAGAGAAGTAGAAACCTGTCTCTACTGCACAATAATCTTTCATCATCTCACAATTAGGCTAAGGGACCTGAGAGGCTATTTGAGGCCTTTTGCCCACTGAGGTTTCTACTGTGTGTGTGTAAATATGAGAGAGTAGTTGTAGTGTAGTAATATGAGAGAGCAGCTGTAGTTTTATTAGTGATAGAAAAACATATGGTAAGGCTTTTGTAATTTTTGTGATTTGTTGGAAATTACATAACAATATAAACTAATGGAAGAAAAGAAAAACCTTCTATGAAAAAACCTATTTGACTGGAACTGTAGGGCATATGTATATATGCTGCATGAGATCTGTGAGATAATACAGCATACATCTCTACAGTGACTGATCACTGTACTATTCGCCTGCTTTAACAACTTGGTGTCCATCTCATAATGTCTTGTTCTGCATATTTACTGTGTTGCATTTGTTGTTATGCACTGAGCAAAGTCAATACACTGTTGTGTATTGATTGTATTGTGGTTGGTGTGCACTGTCATGTTTAATTGCATTGCATTGCAAACTGTCTTTGTTTAAACTCTACAGATCCATCACATCACAGACAAATAGACTTGAGAAGAGTTTCTATCCTGGTGCAAAAAGGCAACTGACACTCAGGGACACACTGTGGTTACATTTTAGGAATCAGTTCATAATGTGCAAAGTCCTTTATATTTGATATGTTTTACACTCCAATTACCTCATTTGAGTATCTGTACAAGCTCACTTATGTGCAATATGTACAAAACCAAACATGCTATATTCTTTTATATCCAGACTTTTACTTTTTTTATTATACAGCCTTTACCTTACAATTTATGTTAAGTTAAATGTCCTTAAGCTATGTTAAATGTCTTGTTAATTGCACTGTAAAGATTGCTGCTAAATTTCATTTCACTCTTCTGATGTATAACATGTAGCCCTGTACACATAGGCCAGTGTTGTTTTATTCCACTGCATACTTACATAGAATGTAGCAGAAATATCTACTGAAGTTAGCATGCTAAGCAGCCAGCCTCAGCCCATTGTAATACCTCAGCCCATTTTGTACCTCAAAAGGCCATGGTGAGTCACTGTAGCATTGAGTCAATCCAATGAAAAAGTAGCTTTCCCCCATAGTGTTTTGTAATGTCTTGATAATCAACCCGAAGGACCGGTAGCAACAATGGCTAAACTCTTTTTGGGCTACCATTATTACAACTGCTGCTGCCTGCTCTTGGCAAGAATCCACTTTTAGCAGCAAACAAAAGAATATAGAATATAATTAAGAATATAATGATATAAATAGCAACAAAACTAAGGGGGTGAGAGTTGACCACTACTTTCTGATTGAGTAGCACAAATTGCTCCATTAAAACATGATCAATTTTCACCAGTAAGAATGCAATATGTATTGCACTTTGAAAGGGGAGTCTAGCCAGTGGCTAGTAATTAAAGTGCTCTGCTTTAGGGTTGCCACCTTTCAGAAATTAAAATAAAGGACATCCACCATGGCTCCTCTGGGCCATGATCACCACGGGCCCAACTCCTGTGGGACGGTGCTCTGTGTATTGACACAAAATACACAGAAAGCTCTACAAACATTTTTAATCTAGGAAATGTATATTAAATGTATATTAAAGAAAAAACATTTGGTCTTAACAAATGTATTTATTTATAAATTTATTTATTTATTTATTTATTGTTAATCCATTAGTATGATTTGTTCTTTAAAAGGCCCTATATAATATTTATATTGACTAATACTACTGTATATTAAATAAATGATCATTTATTCGACTTTAAAAACTCAACATTCCTAAACAATCAATCAAACCACAACGGTCTACTAAAATAAGCTCTGCCGATGCACTGAGATCATCAGGAGATGATTGGGGTATGAAGAACTGTGACACTGACGCTGGGGTCTTCTCTGTTCTTACGTGTCTGCAATGTTGCTCTCCTGATGCATGCTGTCTGATGTCACTCGCCGACACATTTTACAATTTGTCTTGTAATCATCTCCACTGACTTTGTCCAGCCAAGGATGTACCTCTTCCCACTGATGTCTGTACTTTTGCTAACGTTATTGAGGACATGGTGGAGTATCGGGTGTAGTGGACACCCAAGGCGTGGATTTTGTGCGCAGCGCCAGTGTGTGGTGTCTGTCTCTAGGCAACCGTGATCATTATTGTTAGATTTAGTGTTGATGTGTGTGTGAGAGACATGTATATTGGACATGAAAATATGGAACAAATCGCATCCCATATGGGTTCAATACGGGATGCAACATTTAATTGCCAAGTAAAGGACGATTCTGTATTTTACAGGATGGGTGACAACCCTATTCTGCTGTAACTGTCTTGTGAACAGTGACTGCTGAGCCACCCAGTAACAGTCTTGAAGTGCGTTGTAATTCGAGCTGTGGATGTGAAATATGCTGGACGCAGTGGAATGTAAGGAATCATTGCTGCGAGGCTTTTTCCACAAATACTCCTCCTATCAAGCTTGTCCTGCTCTAAGCATGTGCAGATTCCCCACTGCAATTTAAACCCAAGTACTTAGACTGCATGCTTTTATCACTGCCAGACTACCTGTGATCTGTGAAAATTCATCTTGCAGTCCTCTGCTTCTGTGTTCTCTCCAAAGGTTTTTAAATGGGAAATTGCTTCCCTGTTGATGATGTCCGCAATAGGTTAAGCCTGGATGGCACAAGAGCCACATGACTCACATGGCTGCTTCCTGTAGGGATCTGATTAGTGTCACTGGGAACATTCATGTGAAACTTTAAGTAGTAGAACAGCATGAAAGCTTTACAACTATAGACTCAATGAGGTCACATGGAAGGATATGAAGCTGACTTAATTACAGAACAGAAGTGACAACAGAAAAAACAATGTCGTTTGCTACCTTTGGTGCTTCCAGAGTTTATTGCTTATGTGCTGATGCTTTGAGTGTAGCTGCTGTTCAGATTCAGAGGTTTTGTACAGCGAGTCAGCCTGTGTTAATGCCATGATCTGCTGATAACATGCAGAGCCCACAAAGGCGGAGAGATTTCAGCAGAGTGCTGCATATCCCACATCTTCTCTTCCGCCATCCAAATCCACCTCCCTGCCTCACACAAAAGTTTTATTCCTGCCATTGTGGGTAAAACTGATTGTACAGTATTGCAGCTAAATAATACTATTACTGCAACTTAAAGCGCCTGAGAACACATTATACAAATAGATACTTTTTGTATAATACTAAACATCTAGTAAAGTTTAAATTTTAAAAGTACATAGAAATTTGTTAAAACACTTCTCAAAAAATGAGAAAATTTGCTCTTTGGTCTGACCATGGCCTTAATATTCCAATAAACATGCATGAGTGACAGTACTCTATCACTGACTCACTCTTTTTCACTGATTCACCCTCCATCTCTGAATACCCAACAAGAGAGGAGCTGTGTTTTCTGACTTTTAACTATGATTTTTGAGTTTAGATTTATCAAGTCACAGATCTTTAGGCTTATTGAAGGAGTGTTTCACTTTCACTGACTCTTCCTTCATCACTAACTAGCCCTCCTTCACTGACTTGCTCTTTATTGCTGACTCAACCTCTTTCACTGACTCAAACTTTTTTATTGACTCACTTTTCATCACTGACTCATGCTCCTTTAGTGACTTTCCCTTCATCACTGACCCCCACTCTATCACTGACTCGCTCTCTATCACTCCATTGCATGCAGTCAGGACGAGACTAAACAAGCTTCCTGTTTGAGTTTCCTGTAGCTGTTGTTTTAAATCTATTACCAGTTCAGTTACAGTTGAATGTTTGTTGCTGGTTAATCCACAGGTCAGTAAAAGAAAACTACAACAACAGATAAGTTAAAATCACTCTTCATAAGATTAGGATTATGTCTAGCATGCTGTGATTTTGTGTTTGTACCTTTTTCTTGTAGTATTGTTTAAACAAGTGCAGTAAAGGCTCCTTCCCTCCATCTCCTCCATTCTGTTTTTCACTTTCTGTCCTCCATCTGGATTTTGAACTTTGTTAGAATGGCGTAAACAAAATACTTTTACTCACGTTGTGGCCACAGGTTCTGTTCTTCATCTGAGAAAAAAGGCAGAGCAGGTTCAGCTCCAGCCTTCAGGCTAAAGGTTTTAGCATAACCCCTTGTCTTCTGATTTACGCTACCAGAGCTTCTCAGTAAAATGTGCTCTACGTCATGTTGCAGACAGTGCCACTAAACGAGTCTATGACTTATGGTTTACGTGTTAACACCTTATGCCTGGTTCACACTATACAACTTTTTGAGTCGACAGGTTTTTGTACCATTCACACTACATGACTGAAAGACCAGGCTTAAATCGTGTAGTGTGAACTAGGTATTAAAGAAGGCGTACAAAGAAGGTTTTTTATCCACTTTACCTCCCCTCTTCAGTTTGTATCTTTCTATAGCAGTAGAAAGTAGCGCCAATGTTAACTCTTGCTTATCATGTCACTTATATCACTGTTTGCTGTCGAAAGTGGATTCTTTCCTTCCGTTGGCTGCCTGTCCTTAAATGATGAATGTTGTGGAAATTAGATAAATTAGCATAATACTATGTTTTGTTATATATATATATATATATATATATATATATATGTGTGTGTGTGTGTGTGTGTGTGTGTGTGTGTGTGTGTGTGTGTGTGTGTGTGTGTGTGTGTGTTTTAATAATTAACCTTAAAATAGCTTAAAATAGTGTACAGACTAAGAAAATACAAATTATCAATTTCCTCACTTTAATTGGAAAGTGTTACTAAAAAGTCTATTTAAAATAAATGAAATCATTTAGGATTGTTTTGAAACATGTAACTGTTTTTGTTCATATTTTTACAAAAGCAGAGAAAAATGTTTTAGTCATTTTTATGAGGCACTTTTCTCGTATGTTCGCGTGAGATACATACACACACTTTGTATTCCTGTCATTGTGGCTTATTTCCACCGACTGCTAAGTAATGTTATTACCGCACCTAAGCCTAACCTCGGGCTAACAATAACATTAAAACTGCGTCCCCACAAAGATCTGAAAACATAACAGCATGAGCACAGACACCCACTGATGAGGGTAACATGCAGAGCTATGACAGCAGTCTTTCCCCAGAAGCTGTAATCCTGTCCGCTAGCTCTCTCTCTCTCTCTCTCTCTCTCTCTCTCTCTGCAGAGAAAGAAGAGACGACCACCACAACCCCTCTGCGTGCGCGCTTGGATGGAGAAGCCATCCGGAACTGAATCAACAGAGCGCCAGAGCAATCCCTCTCTTTCTCTTTATCTCTCTCTCTCTCTCTTTCTCTCTCTCTTTCGCGTTCACTTTCTCACGCGGCGGCTGAGAGAGGAACCGGACTCAGATTAACCCGGTCGCGTTAAATACACACAGGCTAAAGCGCGCGCGCCCCGCGGCCCCTTTTCTCGGACAGCGGCGCGCGGAGGCGTCACTGGACATCAGCGGCCGATCATGCGGAAAGACATGGCGGCGCTCAGTAGCCTGCAGCTCCTCCGCTTCAGGACACCGATTAGCCGTTTGTTTGTTCGCGCAGCTCTCTGATTGAAACTCCGCTGTGAGAGTCTGCTGAACTGCTCGCTGCTGAAAAAGTTTTAACTACTTCATGTCCCACTCGCAGGCCAGGCATCTCACGGACTGTTAGTTTGGCTAGTAATTCGGCAAACAGTTCCATGTATCTACTTATCTACTTTTACTTCATGTAGGCTACTTAATGTCAGTCAGAGAACAATTTACATCTTTTATAGTATTGTCTTACTGCCTCTCCTAACTTGGAGTAGAAGTTAAGGTTGCATTTCCTCCATCTCACTATCCGAATAATCCCAAACACATTTAGTAATGCTGAAGTTCAGACTCTTTCAGACTCTTTTTACATCCTTTCAGACTTGTAGCGTTGGGGTGTCCTCTCACAGTGGGAAGATGGACAGAAACACCTGTGAATTTTTTCAAATTTGAAGCAAGAGTGGAGCTCAGTTTTCTCCTCCCTCTCACAGATGAAAGCTGTATATGCTGTTTATCTAATAATAAGAGTTTTGGTGGTGTATCAGGTGCTACAATTATTAGGAAACCTAATTTCTCTTTTAATTTTCCTTTGGCATTCCCCTGTATTATACATATCTTATATCTAATCTCCAAACATCTCCTGAAAAGTGAACAACTTGCACATAATGGTCATTTAAAATTTAAATTAAGTAAATAAAAGGTCTCGTAATTTTACCTTCAAGTTTGGACTGGAGCTAGGACTTAAACATACATGTAGTTGTGGTTTCAGTAACATATCAGGATCAGTAGAGCTTAACCTTCACAAGATATCAAATTAATAAAAAAAAGAATATACATGTCTATGTTAGCACTATGTCAACTATGGTGCCCATAAATTGACACTAAGATTTTTTTTACATTTGAAGGTTGTAAAAGGCATTTACATATATTTTACCATGTAGAAGTATTACAGTGACTCTTTCAGGGAAGAACTTTGGCATAGAGATACTCAGTGTGCAAAATAACTCCTGATATTCAGGAGGGTCCCATGTTGACTTGCTAATCCAGCCTCTGATCACTTGCCATATCAGCATGTTAGGGGTGCCAAAATGTTTGCTTTAACAGTTCCTCTTCTGGTTCTTCCACACAGTAACTGAGATCTTACATGTCACCTCTTTTGTTTTTGGTTTGAGAAATAAGTAATGATTAATTCCTTACACCAAACTAGGCAAGTTTTCCGATTAATATATATGTTACAGGAATGTTGTAAAGTTTTTCAGCAGTATCCCAGACATAGTCAAGGTTATTAGGCTATAAAAGACCAACTGGGTAAACCAGTTTGCTACAGCGCCACCCTGAGGCAGGCCAGTGACCGAAGCTTGTCAAGCTAATAGCATAACAACATTTTGAGTTTTTAGGGACCCATCAGAATTTTGTGATTTTCAGGCGGCCAAAGGGTTAATTAGGGGGTTCCGCTTCTTGTATTTAGCCCCTTTGAGATGCACCTGTTTTCCATACACTTGACTGAAATCTGGTGTACATATTCACAGTCAGAGATGTATCTAGGACTTCCAGTAGATATATTTTTACAAAAATTGTCCCACCCCTTGGAGAGTAGTTGATTCCACTGTAACTTCCCGGATTAATTTATTGGTAGTTAATCTAACGTTTAAGGCTTAAACAAGCCTGTTATCCACTGAGGCTTTTATCCACCGAGATACCACAGAGATAAAAATCTGACTGTACAGTTTTCATTTGGGGACATAAAAATTTAAGCCCATCTGTTTCCAACCTAAATTATTACTACAATATTTTTAAATACTGCAGTTATTTTATTAGTTCCTAGAGATTAGCCTTTCTCTGAACGTCCAGAAAGCCTGGCGGGTTCCAGAAACTATATTTCATGCTAAAAAAGAGTAGTAGCAAACAAGTTTCTGTTCTTTTGACCAGTTTTTAGATAATAGTACACCATTCATTATCAACTCACATAATAAATTAAAGATTACTGAACTACTCAAATGTGGTTTGAGGCAAGTGTGCAATTATTTAGGCATGCAGTTTGCACAATGGTAAACTGGCATCCATTTCAAATTAGTTAATCTTGTAGTTTCAGTGCAAAACTAAAAAAGCAACTTTACACCCAAACTTTATCCAGAACTATTTGAAAGACTATCACATTAAATAACCTCAGTGAGAGGATTATTCAGTATTGTGTTTGTGACATAAAACCACCTTTGGAACAGGTGTTTAGAGCCACAGAAGACAGAAAAAGGCTGGCACTAACAAATAGTGCTAGCGGTGATTGGCAATGAGAGCAGGCAGCCAAGAGAGAAATTCTTCTGATTAATACTGCATGAAGAACACTTGTATCACAGACATACTCATAGTCAACCATGCATCACACGTTCTTGCAGTGCTGCTTGTGAAGATGACTGCATTTGCTGCTTACATCTCCTCCGATGCTGCCAGTTGTTGTATCTTTGTGGTGGACTGACAGTCATCCTTTAAAAAAGTGTCTGGTTTAAGACACGAGTAATGATTCATTCTTTACACCAAACTCAGCGGTATCCCAGATGTAGTCCAAGTTATTAGGCTATAAAAGACCAACTAGGTGAACCAGTTCAGTGACAGGAGCTCGACAATTGTGGGTAAAGCATAACATCATGTTAAGTTTTTCAGGTACCCATCACAATTTTGATTTTGTGACTTTAAGGTGTCCAAGAGGTTAAGAGGCATGAGTGTGCTTTTCCACTAAGAAAATAAAACAGCTGCATTTGTTTTTAATGTTGTCCTCAACACAGTGGTAGTTTAGAGCCTTTTTCTCTGATAGCATATTGCATGGTTTACATGCACAATTTTCAGTGATTGAGATGTAAACAAAAGTGACTTACTGTGTTTTTATATAATAAAATGGTTAATTGTCGCAAACTTTGATTTCTTTAAATTGGTGGTAATAAGAACCAAGAGTACTAATGTCTACAATGTAGCCACTTTGTTTACTATTCAAAACTACCAGTGAACCTACATGAGTTTGTGAGTTATGTTGATAGTAAAATAGTGGTTAATCAGTAAAAAAAAAGGCTTTTCCTGGAGTTTTACCATAAATTTACCTTTGAATGCCTTGCATGTATCTGCCTGCTACGAAAATACATGTTTTTGACTAGGAGCTCATTTGAAATCTGTAATAAAACAATGTCTCATGCAGCACATTCATAAATTCATTTATTTTCTTGAGTGTAGGTAGATTCTGTTCTTACCCAAGAAAACATTGGTGAATGTCAGAATCATGAAAAAAACGGCATTAATTGGTTTTAAGAAGATATTTCTTGGTTGATGAATGAGACCTATGAACAGTTTCCCAAGTATCTAAAATAATATCTGCGAAAGAGGCTTTTGATGAATAGCATAGGCTTTTACAGTGGTGGTCTGACGTCTTGCATCACAGGACGTTGGTAAGATGGCGAACGTAGTGCTGTTGCATAGATACTAAACACTCGAGTACTGAAACTGGCTACTTCTAGCTTCAGTTTAGTACCTACGTGATTTTGACGCAGCCTACGGCTCTCGGTGAGTGACCATTATAACGACGGCTGCTGCCCTCTTCCGTCAAGAACCCCTGTTTGGCAGCAAATGAAAGAAGTGATTGGTATTGCTTTCCACTGCTGGAGGCAACTGTTCACTTGCAACTGATCCACAAGTGTCTCTCACTATACTTTAAAAGACATTTTGTCATGATATTTCTTGGTTGGTGAATGAGACCTATGAACAGTTTTGACTGTAGGTTTCTATAGAACAGGTATTTCACTTGTGTTTACATCTTGACGGTTTAATTGTGCAGAAGTCCTGACAAATCAGCAGAATTCCCCTTTAAGCATTGTTTCCTGCAAATCCAATAGTGATTTAAAAAGTCTAGGCTTAGGGTAATCTGTTTGTGGGAAACTGGCCCTGTTTGCTCTTGTGCTTACGCTCGTCAGATCAAATTTAAAAAACTGTCTAGAGAGAAACGCCCATGCTCTGGGCTGTACTGGTTAAAGAACAGAGGTGGAGCCTCCACGTCCCAGAACAAGCCAACCAGTACACTTGAATGACTGACAGACTGCCGAGTCAGCAACCTTTAAGCGCCATACACGCTACTTACGCTACTGCTCATAAACTCAATGCACAGTATTATACCAATGTAGCATGCCAAGAAGTAAACCAGGAGAACATCTTTGATTTCCTAATTGAGTCTAGCATCATGTTCTGTTTATGAGATAATGACAGTTTGTTTTGTTATTTGTTGATCAACTACCAACGTGACAGATCCTCAGTCAGAGTTTTTCCCATTTCAGGGTTCACATTTGTTTCACTAAGGATGAAACTTACAGCTTCTGACACTATGTGTCACAACTTGGTTTTAATTTTTAAATAATGTAGACCTCAATCTGTCAGCAAGCTCTTAAAAAACAACACATGTTTGCTGCTGCTTAAGCAAGTTGTACTCTGTTTCTGTCAAGAGGAACCACTGCACTTTATAGTTTACTTTTTTTCTGTGATGTAACCCACGTGCTTCACTTAAACAGCAAATGATAAAGCCCTTCTTAAGGTTAAAGGAGCACAATGTAAGATATGTAGTTTTTTAAGATATTTAGTTAAGGTTTGGATGGTTTGTCCAAGACATCCATCTATCATGTTGCAGAGATATTTACGAAAGCTGACCTGAGTCTTTGCCCGTCCTGTCTCATAATACTACTAGTGAGATAGTGAGTCACTGTAGCATCGAGTCAGATCAGTCCAACATGGGGGGGATGAAGAAGTAGCACTGCCTCATCGGCAACAATTATTAAAACTGCGTCCGAAATTGCCTGCTTCCATACTACTCATGTAGCTACTGCTAGTGAACTGCTGCTACAGGAGTTAGCACTACTTACATTTCTTTTGAAGTAAAAATTGATTAAATTCCTCCTGGTTCATCTTCTCCAAGCTATAGTTCAACACCATCTAAGTATGGATTCAGGATAAAAGCAGGTTAGTGTCACAAAAAGTATCAAAAATAATATCTGCGAAAGAGGCTTTTGATGAATAGCATAGGCTTTTACAGTGGTGGTCTGACGTCTTGCATCACAGGACGTTGGTAAGATGGCGAACGTAGTGCTGTTGCATGGATACTAAACACTCGAGTACTGAAACTGGCTACTTCTAGCTTCAGTTTAGTACCTACATGATTTTGACGTAGCCTACGGCTCTCGGTGAGTGACCATTATAACGACTGCTGCTGCCCTCTTCCGTCAAGCAAATGAAAGAAGTGATTGGTATTGCTTTCCACTGCTGGAGGCAACTGTTCACTTGCAATTGATCCACAAGTGTCTCTCACTATACTTTAAAAGACATTTTGTCATGAGTATTTTATTGTGCTACAGCTTTATAATAAAATACTATATGAATTATTTTTGATACTACATCTTGATACTATATCTCCTCTTAATGAATTACCATTTCCCTTCAAATAAAAGTTTTGCTATGTTTTGTCAGGACTAACTCAGTCTCTCAAAGAGCATCTGCCAATTTTGCAAACGCATTCTTTTCACATAAAAAAATATAAAACTATATAAGTAAAATAATAAACAAAAAATAGTGGTGGAGCCAGTCAGCTCTGTTGTGTATGGCCCTGCAAATTACACAAGGGCTTTGCCTCCTCCTTTTGTCAAAGATACTTAAAGGGCACCTATGATACTAGTTTTCAATCTTCATAGTCTTATTTTTGAGGTCTATTGGAAAGATGTATTTACTTGCGTCAGTTCTCCCAAAATCCAATATTTTTCATACTGTACATCTATAGTCACCCTCTATAGAAACCTGTGTCTTTAAACCCCCTTACTGTGCTTTTATTAGACAGCTTGGCCATGGTGCGTCAGCCACGCCTCCAGTAGTAGTGCATTGTGTGAGAGCCTGCCAAGCTTGCTGGTGAGCAGGCAATAAGAACTATGTTCTGAGCTGACATTACCTTGTAACAGAGGTAGGTGGTTGATTTGCTAATAGTAATATCTATTATTGTTCAGATGCTATGCTTAAGTTTATAGAGAAGATGCTTGATCATCCTGTACAAGCCTGTACAAGCACATACTCAGCTGACCCACATCTGGAGCATGAGAAGGCATTCAAAATAGTAATAGTTTCCAGTAATTTTCTTACATGCACATACCAGAATTAGAGAACTTAACCCAGTCCTGTAATTTCTATATGCGACCTATCTCCAGTTCAGACACACACTGCATGTCATTGCTTTGTACACCAGTGATGTATGAGAAACCTGTGAGGACGTTACAAGATAAAAGGTCAAAGCAGAAACTTTTTCACAAAAAAAATTCTACCCAGAAACCCTCAAAGTACTGCTTAACATCTTTTTATGGAAAAGTAAGCTGCCTTTCTTCATTACATTAATCTGTTTCTTTATTTATTTGAACTGAATATGGGAATGGGTTAAAGAGTGCACAACAGTTGCAGCTCTGCTTTTTGGTCTAGGAACCATTTGAGGTCAGAATCAACCCAATCTAGCAAAGAACACTGGGATACAAAAAGAAAAACAGCAAATAATGCAGATGTAGTCTCAAGGAGAATTACGTTTTGATGGAGAAGAATAACATACAAGACCTTTAGTGGTAAAGGTAACTCCATACATACTCTATTGGATGTGTAACCCCTTAATCAGTGTGCATGCCCCTCATTTAAAGAGGATCAGTAGCAATATTTCCAGGAGCAATATTTCACTGGCTTTAAATCTAAATAGAATATTGCTGTGTTCCTACTTCTGTGCTTTTCATCTGTGTGACTGTCAGAGCTAGACCTTCAGTTCAGGCCATACATCTCAAACCTGTTTTTTGCTAGCAACAATGTGATCTCCCACAGAATACTGGCTGGATAGTTTTTTGGTTGGTGGACCAAAAGTGACACTAAGGTGTTTAAATGTGTTTAAATCAGCACTGCTGTTTCTGAGCCACTGCACAACATACATGCCCTAATGTGACATAGATCAGATGTTTTCAGAAATCTGATCTTTTCAAAACAGTTCTGAGCCACTTTCATATGTGGTCCTAGAGCAGATACATATCCAATCATTGGCCATCTGACCTTAATGAGGATTCTCAGATCAGAATTCATGTGTATTTTTTTTCTTCACTGCGTGTGCACCATTCTTTAGCGGAAACATGGCGGCAGTGCCGAATCTGTAGAGCTGTTAAACATTGCAAAGCAGCACATGACCTTTTCAGCACATCTGACCCTAATTATCTTTGCAAGGAAGGCTTGCTTTGCTGGTTAGTTTGTTTGCTGCTCATGACTCATGTGATTTAACATTCACATTAATGACAGATTTCAGTTATAGCATACATAGTATAATAGAATATGCCAGTAGTGGGTGGTGCCCACTTAGAGGACCAGATATGCATGTCTGAAACACAGAAACATAATTAATAGAGTATAATTAAGTCTGTCAATGGAACTTTAAATGGGAAGTGTGTTGTTAGGAGTTTTTCTCACTGGGAGACTGCAGTGTTCTCCAGGGCATGAGGATGAATAAACAGCTGACAGGTATGTGTGCTGGAATGTGCAGCTGAACCACACCTGTGTGAATATGACTTCTCTTTTTTCTTTTGCCATTCCACAGGAATCCGGACACTCCCCTCCAACCCCACTGGCTATTTTCATGGGTATACAGAAAGAGGGTATGGCATGTATTAGCAGAGGACCAATAGAAGTTTTAAGTAAGACTAAGCGGGGCGGAGCTTGTATGAAATAAAAAAAACCTCATCATCAGGGCGTGTCTGAAAAACGTCTCCCCTGTCTGGGCGTCAGTGAGGACTTTGTTGTGAAACCCCCCTAGTGTGTCAACAGGTGAGCACTGTGAAGCGAAATTGCAAGGAAAATTCTGTTCCATTTGTTGCGGACCCCTATAAAAGATGGTAAGAAATTTTTTCCTGGCTGGTTTCAGTTTCTTTTGCCTCTTTCCCCATAATGTACTGCTTCTTTAGGGAATATCCTGGACTTTATCCACTTGGTCATCTCTGCGTGCAGATGCTGACCCCCACGGGGCTTTATCTTGGGATTCTAGAGTGCAATTTCAGTGAGTTCCTTCAAAATGGACCGCAATATCTGGAGCCAATATCACTCCAGTCACTTTAATGTTCTCTGTCGACCACATCTCCTTATCACTTTTCCAGCCCAGCTTTTCTTTTAGTGCCCGTTGGACGGAGAACTGATAAGGGCATGTGCCCGATACACCCTGCCTGTCCACGGGGGAATGTGCTGGACGTGAGACAAAAATATGGAACCATGACCGCTCCTTTTCTCTTTGTTGTGTCCAGTGCTTGTGTCATCGTAATGTAAATATGTACACCTAATATAAAGTGGTTCTTATGTTTGCTGTTATAGTAATCATTAAATATTTGTTTATATTCACAGTACCAATTTTCATTTTCAATTTTCATTTCCTTCTCATTTTATTTTCCTCTATCCAGTTGTTGTGCATGTTTTAAAATAAATAGACATTAGAAAATCCCCTCAGGTATTCGACTGAGTGAGTAAAGACAATCCTATTTAGTCCCAAATCAGACAAACAAAAAACCTTCACATATGTACCATCATAAATGCTTTTTGACAGATTCACTTCAGTGTGAAAGATTTAACAGTGGACCAGAAGGCAGCGCTGCTCCTGGTTCAAAAGCACGTTTCTTATGTTCTACAGCCAGTGACAACGGTCTTAGTCGTGAATCTGGATTAGTGGTTGCTTGTTTAAATGTGCTGTATGCAGAGATGTGAAATGAGATACCTTCACTGGAAGTAATGCGCCGAATAACTTGGCAGCCTGAATAGCCGGTTGGGTGTCTGTTTAAGCCTGCAGGCATGCAGTGAACATGGAAAGGGAACTATGGAAAACTCATAAAATAAAATCAAGGATTAGTATACACTCTTTAAAGAAAAGTGCCACAGAGAGTTCTTTGAGTCATGCCACAGTTGGTTTGAAAAAAGCGTCAAAATGCTTTAAGAGCCGTCACATAATATAATAGTTCAATACCAATTTACATCAGGTGCCTATTCATTAAACTTGTAACAGGTGCTTTACATTTATACATCCTATTTACATAAAATGTTTTTGAGAGAATCATCTATTGAAAGTTTATTTTGGAGCCAAAAGTGTTTTTCTGTGGCACGGCATAATAGTCTAAATCTAATACTGTTTGTGGGTTTTTAAAATAAATACATATAAACAATACAGTAAAGCATATTACTGTTTATACGTAATATTCATATCTTGGTTAGAAGGAAACAAGTTTGGTTTCCGACACTCATCCCTTTTATTTATTAACATTTTTGATAGGGGCAGTGCTTTCATTTTTACTGTATTCTTTTTTCAAATGTGTTTTACGAGGGTTGACAGGCCTTCACTTCAGATTCTAAATGTCAAATTAGGGCCCTGTGGGATTCTGCTGTGTTAAGGCTATGCAAATGGCAATTTATGTGAACATTTAAAAGATACTTTAGTATATTGTTGTTGTCCAACGATAAAAAAAAAAAAGAAAATCATTTTTATTTTTCTACATAAGTTGAACACGGAACTTGTCCTTAACATTGCATTAAAATTTCACAATGAATGGACCAATAGAAATGCTCTGGATCATTTGGGATAAAATATCTTTTTGCCTTTTTCTGTAAAGTTACTGTTTTAGAGACTTTGGACAGTGATGGTATATTTTAAATTGTAGCACGCAAAGCCAGAGACATATCAACCAAAATTGGTCCCATCCAATCAATTGAACATCTGATTGGTTAATCAGTTCCTAATTTTGGTTATTGAAAATGTGATTCTTCTACCAAATCCTGGAGATCTACCGCCCTGCAGAATGTAGTTCCAACTCTATGCAAACACAAACTGTAAAACTGTGTTTTTTACTTGTATTTAATGTTTGTGTTTGTTTAAATATGTGCTTACTGGCCAAATAAGTTGTTTTGCACATCATTTTCGGTTATGTCTTTTGTGCAGTACTGTATGTCTGTGTAATTTATGCAGTTGTATGCTATGTATATAAATTATGTTTTTTTAAATAAAATGACAAGAAACTTCCAATATCTAATCCACTGCACTGTGGAAGACATATTTCTGCATTGACTGATCATAACCTTGACCTGCAATTGATTGGCAGTAATCAAATAAAATAGTACAAAACTGCCAAAAATGGTTATTTGGAGTGATGAACCACGTTTGGTTCTCTAAGAAACCACTGTCTGATCCATTAAAGTGCTATTCTTGGTTGATGCAATAAAGAACTGTGTTGGGTTTCCACAAACAACAATTTGAAATAAGTTTTAAGGGGCCCTAACAGGCTTTTGATTTGGTATGAAACCAAACCCCAAAAAAACACATTTTATTTTGATGGGAGCCAATATGAACCTCAGTACTTGCTTTGTTGATACAGCATATAAAAATTTATTTATTGGCAAACCTTTTGTGATATTTTACATTTTTATGGTTTTACATTTATTTCATTTACAAAGTCATTTCCCAAAAGAACCATCCACTAAAAGGTTTCTCAGAGAACCAAAACTTTTGTCTTCTCTGGATTCACTCCAAAGAGTGCCTTTATTCTTCCAATGTAAATTTGTAGCGGTCTAAAATGCAGGTATGAGCTGTTCTCTCAGGTAACCATCTTCTCCAAAAGCTCCTCACACTGCAGCTACATCTTTAGGCACAAGAGGGTATTGTCCCTCCATTTTTAGATCTTTCTCGGTCTCTGCTCTTTTACGTCCACACAGACATTATTCTGCTCACTGAGTGCTCCAAATCATACAAAATTAAAACAAGTGCAGGGTTCAGGAGAGGGCCAGCCATCCATTTGGGTCCAGCAAATGCAAAATGATTATGGCCTTCTCGCAAGAGGTCAGTAATTGATATCATTAAGATGAAAAGGTCAGAAGAAGGTTAGTGAGCTTTTGAAAGATTCAGAGAATAGCGTGCTTTCTAAAGCTTTTCAGTGGCGTTATTTAGCCAAACATCAGTTCTTACAGTTCTTTTATTACTGGTTGGGTAAAGAATACTGAACTAGTGCACTGCAGATCCAGGCTGCTTGTTTGCTGCACTGTTTGCATATTTCCAGTGGGAGTAGTTTGCAAGGTGAAATTCATTTCTTTTAAAGGTCTTGGTCACATCTGTTATGAGCTTTTATTATGGTTTTACAAATCTGTACTATTGTAAGTGTTTATTAAAGCCTTTTTGTCTAGTTTCTTAAAGACGGTTATCAAAAACTGAATCCATGTTTTTTTCCATTTTTCACTCAAGCTTCTTTAGGGATGTATAAGCTGTTTTATTCTCAATTCATGAATTTTTCGGGTCTCTAGTGTTTTTAGAAGGAACAGTATGCAATATGTCTAGGACATGATGTGTAGTGGCTTCTGGGTCCTAATGCTGATAAGCTAAATCAGGTATGCTTGTAAAAAGCAGTTTAAATGTGCTGCGTAGAAGGACCAGGATGAAGATCCACCGCTGTAGAGAAGTGGAGCGGTGACCTCTACTGGTCGGGTAGTGAGCGTGCACCACAAGACTGTAGTTCACCCTCCACCCCCCCACTTAATTTATGATGCAACCATGGGAACCTGTCACCATGACGACGCAATGCTAAGAAAAAAGGGAGATGGGTCGGTAATCAAAAAAGCTGGTGGTAGGAGGATTGGGGGGTTGTAGATGAAACACTATAGATGGGTGGATATTGAAGAGCACACAATAAATTAATTACAGATGGTAAAGCACCTTCAGTGGAGTGAATCAGTTAATACACATGTTGACTTTAATACAAATGCATTCAAACCAAATCAAGAAACCCAATAAAGCAGCAATGACCAAATGATGGTCCATTGGTCAGGCTATGTCATATTTCATTCCTAAGCCTTGTGACTTGGTTCGATACATACCATTACACACCTGATGAACTGGATGACTGAATCTAAACAGGTGTGTGGCATTCCTGACATCTAGTGGCAACACAAATATGAAATGATAGCATACCACCAAACATCAGAAGCCCCCATATCGCATAATCGCATAAGGCCTGGAGGTCGCCAACTTGCTAACCCTGCAATCTGCTCTCCCCCACTCCCCTTCGCACACTTTACTGGGCTGGAGGCCATGCTCCATCCTGACAGTACATCCACGCAGCTTGCAGCCTGCTAATATAGGCAAAGTGCTTAGATAATCACAAAATTGCACAACTACTAAGACCGTGATAACATGGTCAGTGGCACTTGAGTATCTGATGTCAAGAAACTACCTGCCATGACGTAAACTAGGACCACACACAAGGGAAAACAGCCATATGTGATTCATAATAGCATTTTTTTTTTCGTATGAGAGAGCCTATGAAATAGTACGGCAATAGTGGTGACACTACGGATGTTATCAAGAGAAGAAGGATCAATTATTATACAAGGAATGCTTGTAAAATTTGAATTATGCTAGCTGATAAAAGCAGAACAGTGGCAGAAAATTCAACAAGCCATCTCAAGTCAGTCCATAAAAAGAATGCTTGCATAAAAGCCAAAAATCTGCTAAGAAGTGTTCAAGCATAAATACATTCATTTACAATATATTTATTGTTTTGTACAGCTTCTGTTTAAACACACGTTAAACCAGACAAATCACTGTTTTCTCTTTTGTTTGCATTTCATATCTGGTCTTTTTGGAACTGGGTATTTGTAGTCAAAATGCCCATAAAGTGCAACTTATTCTTTTTTCAAGAGATATTTCTGAGATGGTTAGATCATCAGAAGAGGGAAAGTAAATGGGATTAAAAAACAATAAATAAAGTTGTAAATGAGAAAACAGCAGTCCTAGCAACATGCAAGACCTGGTAGACCACGAAAACGATCACCATCAGATAAACAGTATTTAAAGTATTTATATTTGAGAGAAAAGGAAAATTACAGTCTTGTTAAAAAACACAGGTTTTTCTGTCCATCCACTGTGGGAACTCATGGGCCTGAAAGGATGTGTAGCTGTTACCGCAGTTACTGAGAAAAGTGTAAAAAAAAAAGTGTAAAAAATGTAAACAAACATATAAACAAACATGCTAGTATGTGTAATGTATGTATTACATATAGTGTAGTATTTATTTCTTGCTCCTCACCACACATTAAGCAACACCACATCAGCCTTCAGATGAGCAAAAGTTCAAGAGCGATTTTATTTTTAAACATTGACGATTTGTTGTTTTCTCCATCCTTGACATGGATCGCTGAGCATGACGTGTCCACATCGCCACACAAAAAACAGACAGAGGAAAATGTTTTTTATAAAATATTTTGCAATATTCAAGTCTACTGTGTAATCTACTGCTAGAAAAAACTGACATCAGAAGGTCTAACCTTGATAGCATGACAGCCTGAAATACTACATCCTGTCACATTTCCTTTCATCACCACTTCAGGGTGTTCTTCGAGGTGTGACTTGGCACAAAAAAAAATATGCCTTTTTGGAAGTATGGACAAAAAAAGTGTGATTTCTTGATAAAAAAATCTAATTACCATGTCCATTTGGCAGCGATAGCATGGAATGACTCTCTCACTGATGTCAACTCACAAGATTGTGCAGGCATCCCTTATATAGGCAAGATGTGCAAACGTTCAGATAATCTCAGATGACTGTATGCTTTCAGATCAATTAGACGCAACAGTTCTGACTTCTTTTCACAACAGCAGTGGAATGCTCTCATTTTTCCACTGAAAAAGTGGACAGGCTGTAAAAGCAAGCACCTGCTGGTGACATCTTCATACATCTCTATGCTTCAGAATCCAACAGGAAGTCATTGGCATTGCATCTATGCTAACAGGCCTCGCTGCACTTCCCATCTCCTTCTGTTAATCTGATCCCAAATCCGATAGGCTAATCAGCACAGAGGGGGAGAGCGCTTAACAAAACCACAGGATGTGACACTCTACCCCCATTTTCACACTCCCCTGCCCTCCCATTTGCCCAATGAATCCTCATAACAGGGCCACGCTAACACACAGTGCCTCACTAATCACTGTTATTAGCTTGTTTAGCAGATTGACTGGTGCAAGTGTTGGTGTGCGGCTGCTCAGGCTGTGAATGAGACCCGTCGAGGAGTCTGTTTGCAGTCAAAATTGAAGAGGAAAAATGGAAAACACTTTGGAGTCCTGGAAACAGTTCATCTACACAGTTCACAACCTTCTGATGTGGTTAGGTTGTTAAGCTAGTTCCTCTAAACTCTAAAGAACAATGGTCAAAGCTATTAGAGCTAGGCCTTAGGTTCGGACCATGTCAGCCTCGGTCAAAACAAGAAATAAAAAACACCTCTATGATAATGACTCATGTCTCATTATCCATTTCATCAGCTCCACTTATCTATTTCTCTGATACTCTATTAGCCCCCTTTACCCCTCTGTTGAGCTAGTACAAGTGGATCAGACACAGCAGCGCTGCAGGAACTTTTAAACAACTCAGTATCGCTGCTGGACTCAGTCCACTAACCACAAATATTCAGCCAATCTCAATATTCCATTTCAGACATTTACAGGGATTGGACAGTAAAACTGAAACACCTGTCATTTTAGTGTGGGAGGTTTCATGGCTAAATTGGACCAGTCTGGTGGCCAATCTTCATTAATTGCACATTGCACCAGTAAGATCAGAGTGTGAAGGTTCAATTAGCAGTTAAGAGCACAGATTAGCTCAAAATATTGCAATAACAACATTATAGGACATACCAGAGTTCAAAAGAGGACAAATTGTTGGTGCACGTCTTGCTGGCGCATCTGTGACCAAGACAGCAAGTCTTTGTGATGTATCAAGAAACACGGTTTGGGCTGCCATATCATGGCATTCCCTCGGCCCAATACTTGTGCTAGATGGCGCGTCACTGCCAAGGACTACCGAACCATTCTGGAGGACCATGTGCATCCAATGGTTCAAACATTGTATTCTGAAGGCTGCGCCATGTATCACGATGACGATACACCAATACACACAGCAAGACTGGTAAAGATTGGTTTGATGAACATGAAAGTGAAGTTGAACATCTCCCATGGCCTGCACAGTAACCAGATCTAAATATTACTGAGCCACTTTGGGGTGTTTTGGAGGAGCGAGTCAGGAAACGTTTTCCTTCACCAGCATCACGTAGTGACCTGGCCACTATCCTGCAAGAATGGCTTAAAATCCCTCTGACCACTGTGCAGGACTTGTATATGTCATTCCCAAGACGAACTGACGCTGTATTGGCCGAAAAAGGAGGCCCTACACCATACTAATAAATTATTGTGGTTTAAAACCAGGTGTTTCAGTTTCATTGTCCAACCCCTGTACAAGGTGAACCAACAAGGACTGTCCAATAGACTGCACAGTGAGTGGACACAGGGTTTAAAAACTCTAGCAGCACTGCTGTGTCGGTATCCACTCGTACCAGCACAACACAGATCAGCACACTACCACCAAGTGAGAGTCACCTTAGGGCTGAGAATGATTACAGAATGAAAATCAGTTGTCTGTTCAAAAATGCAACCCCTTTGTTTCCAACTAAAACTTAAAATTGACTTTACTACAATGCTTGAATTGTTTAAATACTATAGGAATAAAAACTATATGAACTGAGGAATTAATGATAAATTACATGTATTAGGACTTTTCTGGGGCCTAGCAATGTTCTTAATGGTTTCTTGCAACAACCAAAACATACAGTACCTCCTTAATATCTTATTATCTAGTTTCTTCTAGACAACAATGAGATGAAAAGACAAATAAAAAGTCTTCTGCTGCTCAGACAAGTCTTCTGGGCAAAGAGTTTGAAAAGATGACCAGGTTGATAAACCTTAAACGGGGAAAGAGGATTGTAATAGCAGATTATGCGTTTCAGAGGGCTGATGTTATGCTGGTTGATTCTTTGTATGTAAATTCAAGTCGTAATTATTCCTTAGCTCTGACGCCCAATCAGCTGACCCTCACTATTATAGGGGGAAAACTGGTGTGGTAGGACAAGCCCCCTGAGAAAGACTGCAGACTGAGCAGTGACACAAGTGTATTTCCTCTCTCCAGCACACACAAAGACAGAGCTGTTTTGACCTTTTCCGAGCCCCAAGCACCAATCAATTGACCTTTAGCACCACGTGAGACATAAACAAGATGAGCACAGAGCACCGAAATGCAAAGTTGACGCATGCAGCTGTGAAGAGTGTTGTAAAAGAGTCAAATCAGTCCCTTCATGGATTTGAAGCATTGTGTACCAACAATTAGCCTATGTCTGAATACAGCTTTTGTCATGCATGGCAGCCTGCGATTGGCTGGTCATATCAGTATGATGCATTCAGTACTCAAAAGACAATCTTAATAATAGTTGTGTATGTGTGAAACAGAAACATGTTGTGCTAGACAATAGTGTCTCCAACAAAACCATTATTATGTGAATGTCACAGTCTATTCCATTTCAATTCAGGATCAGTGAAGCAACAGACAGCAGGGATCAATATGTGTACTGAGAGGGTTCATCCTATGCTAGTGTTCAGACATGGATTAATTAAAGCCAACGCTTTACTGTGATTTTATCTTATATTTTACTGGTACTTATGAGGGTTAAAACTTGGCTTTTTTTTAAAAATTAGGCACTCTGGTAAAGCTTATTATAGCATAGCATATTATTGCAATGTCATAAATGATATAAATAAGAATATGCAAATTCTTTTATCTTTTATATATATATATATACACTTATTCTGAAACTGATGCCTTCAACAAGTTCCAAAAAAGTAGGGGCGGGGAAATAGAAAACTATAAATGTTGTGATATATTCCTTCGGTATAAAAGGAGCATCCGGGAAAGGCCTAGTCCTTTGTGAGTCAGAACAGATTGATGATCGCTAAACAATCATAAGTGGTTTTAGAATAATGTAATTCACAAAACATTTACAAGGATTTCATTGTTTTCACCATACTATTTGCTCAATATCATCAAAAACTGCAGGGAATTTGGAGAAATCTCTGTGTGCTAGGGGCAAAAACTTTATTACCATAAATTTTAAATCATTAAGACCTTCATAAATTCAGAATAGTTTAAGACATAATCCACATATCAGAACCTTCAGCAGATACAACCCCAGTGCATAATTTGGCCCAAGAAATCACCCCTTTTAGTCTTCAGGTTTAAAGCAGCGACATGATTCAGGCGTCACAGCACTCAGCAGAGCCTTCCCTCACTGGTCTACAGCATGGGTAACTTATCTGTTGAGGGGTATATGTACATGTACATGTTGAATCTGCTGATGTATATGTGAAGGTTTTCATCAATCACCAAGGACATTTTGAATTAATGTAAGCAGCGAGCCACAGTGACACTGAACAACAACATTACTTCGAAAGGTATGTATTTTTTCTACAAAGTAAGAATTTTTTGACACATTTTAAAGAAAAAAAAACTGTGACATTCTTTCTTATGGTATGGTGATATCCTGCATGTCTCATGTCTTAGCTAGCTAGTCTGATGTTAGAATTTTCTTGTTTAATGCCATAAATATGCTTCTCAAAGTTCACATGCAATTAATATTTGTTTCATGAGTTCTTTTCATTTGGGTTATTTATCTTAGCTATGGCTTTGGAGCCTCTTGGTGCTAAGTTAGCTAGTAACTCAATATAGCACAGCTAGATATCTGCGCAGTAAACATAAAATTGAAAATAAAACTACTAATAATACTAATTATAATTTTGACTTGAAAGTCAAATTAAGTTAAAAGTGCCAGAGTCATGTGTTAAAGGGTTAGTCACTTTTGACTTGCGCCTCAGCAAGTCTGGTAGTCTAACTAAAAATGTTTTTTATTTTTTTTAAAGCAATCTTTAGTTGGCAAGACTGACAACATTTTGAGATACATTTACGTAATATACTTAGTTTTGTCAACTTTGTCAAATATTAGATAATGGTTACAGAAATAAGTTGAGGTGATTTAGTAATTTAAGTTTAGCTAACATTCAAGACTTATTTGGTCAACATAATTTTTTAATGGTGGGAACAAACACACCTAAAGTTGTGCTAACTGTACTATTTTTAAAGTAATGGCACGACCCTTAAGATGAATCAAGGGAAAATGATGAAGCCAAGTGTCCAAGGCATTATTAAAACCGGGTTTAGAAATGGGCCATTATGAATTTTGTAGCATTTGGAGCATGTTATTCAGTTTTAGTTTTTGTTAATTAGCATTTATTTTGTTTTGCTGCAAATTCACACGTGTTTTTGTTCTGTTTAATTCATAATGTAATGTTTGAATTAATTGATGTGTGTGTTCTGCAATGCTGGCTTATGATTGTTGAAATATCAAAAACACACACACACACACACACACACACACACACACACACACACACATTTATATATATATAAATATATATAGGTGTGTGTGTGTGTGTGTGTGTGTGTGTGTGTGTGTGTGTGTGTGTGTGTGTGTGTGGTAAATCTACTATTATTATAGTGCAACTGATATAAATGATATCAGAAAAAGAAACTACAGAAGCTCAGGTTTAAAGCTCACTGATGCAGAGAAGATGGGTCCTCTAGGCAATCCTACACCTTTCAGCAATAGATGTGGCAAGTGTGAATACACTTCACTACTGAAAAAACATGACAGTTGTAAATAGACGCAAAGGAACGTATTCTGTGTTTATACTAAACTTAAACAAAAAGTAAGGAAATTTGTGTTTTGTAGATTATTTCTTTGTTGTAACAATGCTTCTTGGCAATAAATCGTTTACAGAAAGCCTGTTAATTTCCCTTTTAAATGATGAAAAATTTGCCAAATCCTCTCTGTCAATGCCAAACAGCTTATTCTGCCATCGACTCGTTTGGTGTTTGGTGGACTGGATGATTGAAGTTTGAAGAAACAAGAACAGTGGCACAAACAGCACACCCAAGCTGATCCCACAAGTGTTCAGTTGGGTTGAGGTCAGGACTGCTGGCAGGCCATTCCATCCTCTCCACTCCCATATTCTGGAGGTAGTCTGTGATAAACCCCTCTCTGTGGGGGCGAGCGTTGTCATCTTGGAGGATAGACTTTGGTCCTAGACTGTGGAGATATGGGATTGCCACTGGTTGCAGAATTTCATCTCGATATCTCTCTGCATTGAGATTGCCTCCAATGTTGACAAGCCTCATATTTCCAGTGAGGGAGATGCTACCCCACACCGTCACACTGCCTCCACCAAAAGATGTTACTGTATCGGTGCATCAATCAGCATAGCGTCTTCTTGGGGCGGCAAGCCGATTCTTGGAGGAGACAGCTGCTGACCACTGTAGCAGGCCCAGTGCTCACAGGTGCTGCCAGTCAGGTGCCAATCAGGCACCTGGGGGTACCAGAAGTTCAAAACAAGTGTCAATAGCAACAGCAAAATAAGCTGTTTGCAATAGCAGAGAAGATTTGACAAATTTTTCATGGGCTCAACCCACAAACTCAGCTCTACTGCTCATGTTCATTGCAAATGTGGCACCATTTAAAAGGGGTATACGATTTATTGCCAAGAAGCATTGTTACAACAAAGAAATAACTTATCAAACAAAAATTCCTTACTTTTTGTGCTAAGTTTGTGTTTGGTTCATATCAATTGATTTATCTGCTTTTTCCACTTAAAAACCCTAGCCCTGATCAAATAGCAAGTTTTGTTTATTTTCTATTAATAAAAATAACTACACATCCTACACCCATGACTACACCACACTCAATGCCAAACATTAGCTAGAGAGGTATAAAACCCCCCGGTATTGAACTGTGGAGCAGTGGAACAATGTTCTCTGAGTGATTGCGCTCCATCCAATACCTTTGGGATGTGTTGCAGTGACATTTGTGACCCAAAACTAATCTTCTAACATCAGTACCTGACCTCACTAATGCTTTTGTGGCTGATCAATCAAATCCTCACAGCAATGTTTCAACATCTAGTTAAAGCCTTTCCCAAAGAGTAGAGGCTTTTCCTACAGCATAGGGTCGACAAACTCACTATTAAAACTCTTTATGACATATTGACATATAATGCATACATTGTAGAGATCTGGATAATGAATGCTGATTGTTTCTTTTTCTACAGAATTACAGACCTAAGAAAAAAAATAGTATCTATGTGATAATGTGAGTGATCTGGTGAAGTAATACAATGACTTTCAGAGTGTCTTGTTCAGATTTATTGGGACATTCAGACACTCAATCATCCTGAAAAAACTCATACATAAATGAATTACATGATTGATTTCCCCACTAGAAACACCAAACTATAGAATGCACTTTGATAATTCTTAATATTAGTGATTGGCCTGCATATATGGACCATTGTAATGTCCCTGTAATTTAATTAAAGCTTTTAAATAAAAAACAATGATGGAACATATAATTTTGTCCCTACAAGAAGAATCCTGATACTAACTAGATTTTAACCATTTTAGTTCATTTTGAGCATAACTCAAAAATGCTGCAGTTTTTAAAGTTGCATACTGAATTTCAGTGCTTCAAACTAAGTCTAAATCTTTCTACCATACTAGAAATTATGGTTTAGTACACATTTATTTATCTCAACTAATGCCTTCAGTTTAAAGAGATCGTGTCATAATTATATAAAATACTGCACATGCTCATCTGCTACATTTTGAGTTGCAGTGTTAGATGTTTTTAGGGGCCAAATGTTTCAGTGCCCTAGAACAGCCCCTACACTGCGTTATTACAAAAAACAACTAAATCCTTAGCTAGTTGACTAGACAGGAGAACGTAGATTTGCGACATGTGTCTGATGTGTGAGTATGTGAAATTGAAGTGAGTTTGAGGTCATTTCCGAATTGCATGTCACACACATCCAGCAGGAGACTACGCCGCCCGCTTGTTCTCCACATCCACAATCACATTAGTTTCGTGTTGCTGTTTCTTTTTTTCGAGCTGACGCATCTCGCATAAAGCTATCTGATGTGTCACATCAGTGCGCTCCTAAAGTGATGTCCATGGAAATCTAATGAACGCCGTCATTCCCGACATCATAAACACTCTGCTGTCTGACCAAAGTCTATGGGCTGGACATTAAGTCAATGGTGGACTGGGCTGCATGTAACTAGTAGATAAAGGTGGATAAGCATGCATAAGTTATGATGTATTAACCAAAAACCAAGAAGTTGAAATGATTATGATATCTTTTACATTTCTGTCTGATTAGCAGTAATTCATAAGGAGTATTTACAGCTGGATTTCCTGCGTTATTGACGACTATGTGAACATTATTCCCATTGCAATGGGATCAGCCTTCAGGTCAAATGCCTAATTTTTGACTGATGTATTCCCTGCATCCCCTGGCCGCCGTTCTTGTGTCAGTGTAATGTAACTGTGATTGACTGTATTAATCTGGGCCGCGACCACGGAGAGTCTTTGCTTGCGCCTCATGCATGGCAGGGGTGATGATTTTGAGGTGCTGCTTTTCTAAAGCGCTGCTCACAGCTGACTCACCTCTGCGACTGACAGGCACCACTTGATTAGTTCCTTCAGGACGAACGTCTGCCTTATTGCCCCGCTCAGGGGTCAGTACTGGCAACATACTTCATTCGGTCTATTTATAAACCCCAGTTCCTCTCTGCCTCCCTCAGTGTGCTAGTCCTCCAAGCAAGGTGGGTTTAAATAATCAGGGCAGCATAAAATAACTTGTTCTAAGCACACAAAATATCTTTGAACTGGATGCTGCTTTAACAACTCTCAGGAATGAACGTTAAGGCCTAAAGGAGTGAAGGGACATATCAGATCATGAAATGTCTATTTACAAATTAATTAATTATTAATATGCTACTTTTTTTCTATTTTTGCAGTCTTTCTATAAATATTACCATGACATTTGAAGGGAATAGTTAGTGTAGGTTGTGTTGCAGTACAGATCACAGTATATATATACAATACAGTACTGGGCACTTGGGGGACATTTATATTTAAAAAGCTATTTTCTTCCAGACATTCAAATATTCATATTCAAATATTATTAATACAGTGGTGGTTTTACATATGTCAATGTATTATTTGCGGTAATCATCTAATATCTGGTTTGACTACTCAGTACTTAAATAAGCTCTATCAAGATTGCTGGTGAAGGTATTAAGTAAATTCATACTGTGTCTGGGGTACCTAGGCAAAATCTGGAATTAAACTTTGTTCTTCAAACTGGCTTACATATTATCTACTTCTACTATTAAATAAGATATTAATGATACTTTGTATTGTATTTATGCTGTTTACATACACTTACTGCCAGGGCTGGACTGGGACAAAAAATCTGCCCTGGCATTTTTGGCTTAGACCAGCCTGTCATAATAAACGGAGCAAAGCCGACCAGTAATTTATGTATGTGTTCCGCGAAGGAATGTATTTTACTATTATTATATAATAATTATCAAATAATAACAAAATCATATTAAAAAAACGTTTTGCCTTATTAAAAATTTACAGTGAATAATTACTTTAGAAGTCAAATAATCATTGTGGAAAGCAAATAAGTACATTTCTAGCACTTTTGTCTACTCATATGTATTTTCTGAATTTCCCTGATATAGCAGCTCAATTTTAATTCTTCAGGTTAAAAGCTGCTCCCTCCTTTAAAAAGATATAACACGCATTTGGATCAGGCTAAAAAAACAGGGCTGCTTTGTAAACTCATGCAACACATCAGCATTTGACACTGTCTTACTGTGTTTTTAAAACATGTTGAACTGCAGCATAGAGGCTACAAATTCAAACTACTATGCAGCCTTTCAACACACCTTTAGCCTAAATATCTAAAATGCTGTGATGTAGCCTAAAATAGACATTTGCTGCTCATCCAGCACTTCTCAGCCTTGACCGGTTGCTATTTTATCAGAAGAAGGTGTCGTACGTGTCTGCCAGAATTTGGGAAGTATGCAAATACCAATAAATACTGATACTAATCACCAATGCTCTTCTTTCTCATGTTACAGAGCTAACGTTACCTCCATTACCTCATAGTCCCTGTGTTATCCTAACGTTACTACCTGCTTACGTACCACACTTTCCCACCCAGTCTGTCCCTCGGGTTCCCTGTCTCTGGCTGCCCCCCTGCCCGCTGCTGCTGTCTTTACCTACAACCTGCTAATGCTGGAGCTCTGCTGTCACAGAGGACGTGGAGGCTACAGCGGTGAACATGTCTGTGATCTTTTTGCAGCATCTACAGTGACACTCTTCATCTACACTGACACACTTCAATCTCCTCGCACGTAACTTCTCCACACCCCCTTTCTGCCGCTGCGGTTCCTCTCCTTTAACACACACGCTCAACACTGAAACTAGCAGGAGGTACAGTGGACCATGCAGAGAAAGGGTGGGGCCGCTTTCGTCCTATATCCTGATTGGTTCAGTCCACTGTCTATATTGAAGATGAGCCAATGGGTCAGCACCTCTTAATTGTGGGCCAGTCTCCTAAAAAAAAAGGAAAGAAAAAAAATCCAACAGCATTAGCTCCTGAGGACTGTCGGCCCAACGGGCAAATGCCCGGAAGGCCAGATTACCAGTTCAGCCCTGTTACTGCTAAGATCAAGGGTTTAAACAATGTATCAATGTGTCTTTAAATTTAATTTTACTGATGTTTGACTTAAAATGGAAAAAAAAAGTCTTAAAATGGAAATAGATGGTTACAGATTTGCTACCCAATACCTTGTTTTTATGTAAACACATTTATAACATGTTAAAATGCTTTCATTATGTGTTATAAAGAATGCAATACAAATTTATAAAAAAATAATTAAATTTATAACCATTTTTATTTTGAATTATGAAATGTTGAGATCATGCTATACAAGTACTGTTCAGTGCCAGATTGCAGAGTGTAAAGTAAGGTGTAATTCACTTCACTTTGCTCCTCTACAGTTGCTAATTTCTGTTAGTATATAAGCAGTGTTAAGTCAGGATATGTTTGGATATACACTGACTTTCCCACATTGGGTAAAATACTTCTTATTATGGGTTATTAAAACTACTTACTTATAATGTGTTATGTTAATAATTATGACTATAAAGTATAATTATTTTTTATAAACATGTATGTTTATAATGTTTAGATTATGGCTGCTATAAGAATGTATTATAACGTGTTATGGATGTGTTCGTATGTTCTTACAGACATGGTGTTTTTTAGAAAAGTTTTTAGTCACAGTAGAAAGGTACATGCAAAGCGCTGTAAGGCAAAGTAGTTCTCAAATTTATCATTGCCAACATATAAAACTGTACTGCTCATTATGGTTAGTAAATTGATTGTGAAATGATTGTGTTGAATAAGTGTGAAAGTTTATCTATACTGAAACATTTCAAACCACTCTAAAAGTTTTTTTAAGCAAAACATTTATTTTGAATTATGCACATATCTGAAAACGCATTCTGGAGCACTACATCCAATTAAACAGGATCTCCAGAAAATAGAGCAAAACCTTCAACAGCTATGCCACAGTTGTCTTTTTAAGGAAACATGCATTAAAACGTTGGCCAGTGTTCTTTAAGTACTGATATTACTCACAAAGCTCTTATCAGGCCATTCTGTCGCGTCCGACCCCGTGTTTCGTCCTGCCTTTTCCTGTCTTCTCGCCTGCCTTTGTGACACATTCATTGAATGTGTTAACTATATCATATTGTCATATCACCCACCTGCAGATCTTAGTATCATCTCCTGTTTGTAGGAATCTAATTTATTTCTCTTCCTCAAAAAAGATTTATATCCACATCACACAAAAATCCACTCAAGCTAATTAACTCAAGTTTAAATTCAAATATTCTGCAAAGAATATATCTTATGTTAAATATAGGATGAATGTACTTATAGTAAAAAATGCTGTCTTTTTTGCCTCCTGTTGAAAAGGTCATGGTTTGGGAGAACAGGATGAGTCATCCTGACTGTATTCCTCAAACCAATTTTATGGCATAATATGAAGCACAGGCTGTCTTTAGATGTATTAGATGCATCAGCAGATAAAGAGCAATCTCATTATATCAAAATAGTAAATGAGCTCACTGCTAACTGAAAAGTGAATCAGATCCATTGTATTATGTGAGTTTTAATGATTTTACACTATTTTAAATGTTTTAAAACATGTTTTAAACAAGAATCAAGCATACAATAGTGCATCTGCACAGTCGAGAATTTGTGTGAATCTTTTGTCTAAAGCAGAGTTTCCCAAAGTGTGGGTTAAAGCCCATTATTAGATCATTAGGCCATTTAATTTGGCCCACAAGGAACTTACCCTAACCCCACCCTTCAGACAATGACAGACAATGTTTTTATGCTACAACTTGAAAGAAAACATTTATTTTATTTTTTACTATTATATCATTATAAAATGCATCTTCAGAAGCTTGATTTGAAATGTACATTTTCAATTAATGTTACATCAATAAGCAAATTAATGTTAGCTTTGCTTGATCCCAAGGGCATAGGAGTGGGTTTTACATTGGGGGGGCACATTTGCTAATATGAATCAAAGCCCACCCTATCCCCTAAATATAACCTGATTCCAATGTAGGCAAGGTAGTAAATCACCTGGAACTCGGGTAAGTGTGTCATGACAGAATAATTAGAATAATTTAGATCAGACACACCAATTCTAATAATCAGTTATCAATATTATAACCATTATCAACAGATTCTGAGCATATGATCAAGATCATGTTGGCCTTACTCGAACATAAGGATTAAATTACTATAGCTGACCTGCTGACCACACACACACACACACACACACACACACACACACACACACACACAGAGTTACATTATAGTATAATCTCTTCATATCTTATCATTCTGTAACATTAATTAGCTAATACACATACAGACAGCACTACTCTAACACCTTATCTTTAATAACACACAGACTAACCAACAGCACAGCGGCTACAGCTTCTCTCTTCTTTATAAACAGTAAACAGACCACCTGCCGCATTAGCCTGCTAAATTAATAAACCATCAGATAGTCACTCCTAGCTACAATAACAGAATACAGAGTGATCAGAAATATGGACTGCTGATAATGACGGCAATGTGTTGGTTTTGAGTGAAAGAGTACAAAAATATTCCTTTGCAAAAACTTACTAGACACACGACACCCGTCAAATAAAGCACGTTCAAAGAAAAAAAAACGTTTTTACTATAATCTTTAGGGGTGCTGGGACTCAATATAAATCTAAGGGTCTGCAATTTAGGACATGGCTAGAGAGTACTTTCTGACTAAAGTTAATATAAATGTTAGCTAACCCAAACCCTCCTAATCTGTTACCATAACAACACATTATCCAAAAGCCGTTTTTATTGCAGTATATTTTGCTGTTAATTGTTCTTATTACTGACCTCGTGTTTAAAGCTGGTGTGAGCTACCCGGTGCTCCAGCAAGGCGAGAGCTCTGGTCAGAGAAGCTACTGGCTGCAGGATATTTCTGAACAGGAATCTCAACACAAACCATAAAGTTAAAGACCACCTAACAACCAGAGCCAGTGGCTTACAACTTTTTTAAACCTGTCATGTCTGGCAATTTTCGTAATCGGAATGGTAATCCGAATGCACTGATAAACCAAACATATTTGCTTTTACAAGAACAGCTCTATAGGTTTCTATAGCCTGCTCTTGTTAATGTTTGTATTTTTATTTTATTTATTTATTTATTCAGCCAGGCCCGACAGGCAATACAAGAGAGGAAAGAGAGGAGAGATTGAAAAACGAAAGAAGAAATAATAATAATAAGAAGAATAAAATAAAATAAATAAATAAACAATAATAATAATAATATGAATAAGTAAATAAACAACTAAATAAACAAACAAATAAAAGAAAAAAGAAAAAAGGAATATATATATATATATTCCTTTTAAATATGTATATATATATATATATATATATACATATATATACATACATATACATACACATACATATACATATAGATAGATACATACATACATACACATATTTACATATCTATACATATGCATATACATATATACACCCACACACAATTCTATTATTTGCAGCAGTGTGTATATGTGCCTCTGTCCTGGAATGTACTTAATAATGAGGCCAAGAAACCGCAACCATGCCTCCAGAGGCAGATAGGGAAGGACCCAGGGGACCCAGACCATCCACAGCCCATTAGAAACTCAGAAGACCTGAGGCCACCGCGTGCACACTACAGAGGAGGAAAGAGGGAGACCCCAGAAGAAGGCCCAACAGACAAAGGGCAAGAGTCCAGACAGCCAGAAGCAATAAGCAGCCCATCCCCCCCGCAGGCCGGCACCCCCAGCACGAGCCGAGCATGTGGCCCCCGAGGCCCCAAGCGCCCGAGAGCGGCCCGAGAGCGGCCCGAGCCCCGGCAGCGCCCCACCCATGCTAAAGAGGCCCAAACCACCCCCAGGACACAACCACCAAAGGAGCGGGCCAGAGACCACGGCAAGACGTCCAGCCATGGACCCAGGGACCCATGGGCATCCACACCCCGGGGAGCGGTGGTGAGGGACAACTCCCGTGTGTAAAATAAAAAGAGTGTGTGAAAACTACATTGCAATTAAAATTGGAGGGACAGATGCAATATAACCACTAAATAACAGTACCCAGTCACACTACCTGTTTCTGATACATCCCTGCCGGTCCCCCCCAAAGCTTCATCCTGTCTGTCTATACTTTCGTTTACTTTATTCTGTCTCTAAACCATGTGCTTATGTTTGTTTTGGTTGTTTGCTCTCTTGTTATGCCTCTCACCTGTTTTGAGTTTGTGTCTCCTCCCTGTCCAAGGTGTCTCCCTGTCCCTGTCCCTGTCCTCTGTGTCTTATACCCTCTGTTTGCTACCTGCCCTTGTCTAGCATTGTGGTTATTTTGTGGTTTTGATGTTTCTATTGTACTCTGTCCCAATGTCTTTGTTATTTTGTTATTCTGTTTGTTCTGTTGTTGTTATATTGGGTGCTTTGTTACTTTGTTATTTTGTTGCTCTGTTTGTTCTGTTGTTGTTATATTGGGTGCTTTGTTACTTTGTTATTTTGTTACTCTGTTTGTTCTGTAGTTGTTATATTGGGTGCTTTGTTATTTTGTTATTTTGTTCCTCTGTTTGTTCTGTTGTTGTTATATTGGGTGCTTTGTTACTTTGTTATTTTGTTCCTCTGTTTGTTCTGTTGTTGTTATATTGGGTGCTTTGTTACTTTGTTATTTTGTTACTCTGTTTGTTCTGTTGTTGTTATATTGGATGCTTTGTTATTTTGTTATTTTGTTACTCTGTTCTGTTGTTGTTATACTGGGTGCTTTGTTACTTTGTTATTTTGTTACTCTGTTCTGTTGTTGTTATATTGGGTGCTTTGTTACTTTGTTATTTTGTTACTCTGTTTGTTCTGTTGTTATACTGGGTGCTTTGTTACTTTGTTATTTTGTTACTCTGTTTGTTCTGTTGTTGTTATATTGGGTGCTTTGTTACTTTGTTATTTTGTTACTCTGTTTGTTCTGTTGTTGTTATACTGGGTGCTTTGTTACTTTGTTATTTTGTTACTCTGTTCTGTTGTTGTTATACTGGGTGCTTTGTTACTTTGTTATTTTGTTACTCTGTTCTGTTGTTGTTATATTGGGTGCTTTGTTACTTTGTTATTTTGTTACTCTGTTTGTTCTGTTGTTATACTGGGTGCTTTGTTACTTTGTTATTTTGTTACTCTGTTTGTTCTGTAGTTGTTATATTGGGTGCTTTGTTACTTTGTTATTTTGTTACTCTGTTTGTAACGTTGTTATATTGGGTGCTTTGTTACTTTGTTATTTTGTTACTCTGTTTGTTCTGTTGTTGTTATACTGGGTGCTTTGTTACTTTGTTATTTTGTTACTCTGTTCTGTTGTTGTTATACTGGGTGCTTTGTTACTTTGTTATTTTGTTACTCTGTTCTGTTGTTGTTATACTGGGTGCTTTGTTACTTTGTTATTTTGTTACTCTGTTTGTTCTGTTGTTATATTGGGTGCTTTGTTACTTTGTTATTTTGTTACTCTGTTTGTTCTGTTGTTGTTATACTGGGTGCTTTGTTACTTTGTTATTTTGTTACTCTGTTCTGTTGTTGTTATACTGGGTGCTTTGTTACTTTGTTATTTTGTTACTCTGTTCTGTTGTTGTTATATTGGCTGCTTTGTTACTTTGTTATTTTGTTACTCTGTTCTGTTGTTGTTATATTGGGTGCTTTGTTACTTTGTTATTTTGTTACTCTGTTTGTTCTGTTGTTATACTGGGTGCTTTGTTACTTTGTTATTTTGTTACTCTGTTTGTTCTGTTGTTGTTATATTGGGTGCTTTGTTACTTTGTTATTTTGTTACTCTGTTTGTTCTGTTGTTGTTATACTGGGTGCTTTGTTACTTTGTTATTTTGTTACTCTGTTCTGTTGTTGTTATACTGGGTGCTTTGTTACTTTGTTATTTTGTTACTCTGTTCTGTTGTTGTTATATTGGGTGCTTTGTTACTTTGTTATTTTGTTACTCTGTTTGTTCTGTTGTTGTTATATTGGGTGCTTTATTACTTTGTTATTTTGTTACTCTGTTTGTAATGTTGTTATATTGGGTGCTTTGTTACTTTGTTATTTTGTTACTCTGTTTGTTCTGTTGTTGTTATACTGGGTGCTTTGTTACTTTGTTATTTTGTTACTCTGTTCTGTTGTTGTTATACTGGGTGCTTTGTTACTTTGTTATTTTGTTACTCTGTTCTGTTGTTGTTATACTGGGTGCTTTGTTACTTTGTTATTTTGTTACTCTGTTTGTTCTGTTGTTATATTGGGTGCTTTGTTACTTTGTTATTTTGTTACTCTGTTTGTTCTGTTGTTGTTATACTGGGTGCTTTGTTGCTTTGTTATTTTGTTACTCTGTTTGTTCTGTAGTTGTTATATTGGGTGCTTTGTTACTTTGTTATTTTGTTACTGTGTTTGTTCTGTTGTTGTTGTATTGGGTGCTTTGTTACTTTGTTATTTTGTTACTCTGTTTGTTCTGTTGTTGTTATATTGGGTGCTTTGTTACTTTGTTATTTTGTTACTCTGTTTGTTCTGTTGTTGTTATACTGGGTGCTTTGTTACTTTGTTATTTTGTTACTCTGTTTGTTCTGTTGTTATATTGGGTGCTTTGTTACTTTGTTATTTTGTTACTCTGTTTGTTCTGTTGTTGTTTTACTGGGTGCTTTGTTACTTTGTTATTTTGTTACTCTGTTTGTTCTGTAGTTGTTATACTGGGTGCTTTGTTACTTTGTTATTTTGTTACTCTGTTCTGTTGTTGTTATACTGGGTGCTTTGTTGCTTTGTTATTTTGTTACTCTGTTCTGTAGTTGTTATATTGGGTGCTTTGTTACTTTGTTATTTTGTTACTCTGTTTGTTCTGTTGTTGTTGTATTGGGTGCTTTGTTACTTTGTTATTTTGTTACTCTGTTTGTTCTGTTGTTGTTATACTGGGTGCTTTGTTACTTTGTTATTTTGTTACTCTGTTCTGTAGTTGTTATACTGGGTGCTTTGTTACTTTGTTATTTTGTTACTCTGTTTGTTCTGTAGTTGTTATATTGGGTGCTTTGTTACTTTGTTATTTTGTTACTCTGTTTGTTCTGTTGTTATACTGGGTGCTTTGTTACTTTGTTATTTTGTTACTCTGTTTGTTCTGTTGTTGTTATATTGGGTGCTTTGTTACTTTGTTATTTTGTTACTCTGTTTGTTCTGTAGTTGTTATATTGGGTGCTTTGTTACTTTGTTATTTTGTTACTCTGTTTGTTCTGTAGTTGTTATATTGGGTGCTTTGTTACTTTGTTATTTTGTTACTCTGTTTGTTCTGTTGTTATATTGGGTGCTTTGTTACTTTGTTATTTTGTTCCTCTGTTTGTTCTGTTGTTGTTATACTGGGTGCTTTGTTACTTTGTTATTTTGTTACTCTGTTTGTTCTGTTGTTGTTATATTGGGTGCTTTGTTACTTTGTTATTTTGTTACTCTGTTTGTTCTGTTGTTGTTATATTGGGTGCTTTGTTACTTTGTTATTTTGTTACTCTGTTTGTTCTGTTGTTGTTATATTGGGTGCTTTGTTATTTTGTTATTTTGTTACTCTGTTTGTTCTGTTGTTGTTATACTGGGTGCTTTGTTACTTTGTTATTTTGTTACTCTGTTTGTTCTGTTGTTGTTATATTGGGTGCTTTGTTACTTTGTTATTTTGTTACTCTGTTTGTTCTGTAGTTGTTATACTGGGTGCTTTGTTACTTTGTTATTTTGTTACTCTGTTTATTCTGTTGTTGTTATATTGGGTGCCTTGTTACTTTGTTATTTTGTTACTCTGTTTGTTCTGTAGTTGTTATATTGGGTGCTTTGTTACTTTGTTATTTTGTTACTCTGTTTGTTCTGTAGTTGTTATATTGGGTGCTTTGTTACTTTGTTATTTTGTTACTCTGTTTGTTCTGTTGTTATATTGGGTGCTTTGTTACTTTGTTATTTTGTTACTCTGTTTGTTCTGTTGTTGTTATATTGGGTGCTTTGTTACTTTGTTATTTTGTTACTCTGTTTGTTCTGTAGTTGTTATACTGGGTGCTTTGTTACTTTGTTATTTTGTTACTCTGTTTGTTCTGTTGTTGTTATAATGGATGCTTTGTTACTTTGTTATTTTGTTACTCTGTTTGTTCTGTTGTTGTTATATTGGGTGCTTTGTCACTTTGTTATTTTGTTACTCTGTTTGTTATGTAGTTGTTATATTGGGTGCTTTGTTACTTTGTTATTTTGTTACTCTGTTTGTTCTGTTGTTGTTATACTGGGTGCTTTGTTACTTTGTTATTTTGTTACTCTGTTTGTTCTGTTGTTGTTATATTGGGTGCTTTGTTACTTTGTTATTTTGTTACTCTGTTCTGTTGTTGTTATACTGGGTGCTTTGTTACTTTGTTATTTTGTTACTCTGTTTGTTCTGTAGTTGTTATACTGGGTGCTTTGTTACTTTGTTATTTTGTTACTCTGTTCTGTTGTTGTTATATTGGGTGCTTTGTTACTTTGTTATTTTGTTACTCTGTTTGTTCTGTTGTTGTTATATTGGGTGGTTTGTTACTTTGTTATTTTGTCACTCTGTTTGTTCTGTTGTTGTTATACTGGGTGCTTTGTTACTTTGTTATTTTGTTACTCTGTTTGTTCTGTTGTTGTTATATTGGGTGCTTTGTTACTTTGTTATTTTGTTACTCTGTTTGTTCTGTAGTTGTTATACTGGGTGCTTTGTTACTTTGTTATTTTGTTACTCTGTTCTGTTGTTGTTATATTGGGTGCTTTGTTACTTTGTTATTTTGTTACTCTGTTTGTTCTGTTGTTGTTATATTGGGTGGTTTGTTACTTTGTTATTTTGTCACTCTGTTTGTTCTGTTGTTGTTATATTGGGTGGTTTGTTACTTTGTTATTTTGTTACTCTTTTTGTTCTGTTGTTGTTATACTGGGTGCTTTGTTACTTTGTTATTTTGTTACTCTGTTTGTTCCGTTGTTGTTATATTGGGTGCTTTGTTACTTTGTTATTTTGGTACTATTTTTGTTCTGTTGTTGTTATATTGGGTGCTTTGTTACTTTGTTATTTTGTTCCTCTGTTTGTTCTGTTGTTGTTATACTGGGTGCTTTGTTACTTTGTTATTTTGTTACTCTGTTTGTTCTGTTGTTGTTATATTGGGTGCTTTGTTACTTTGTTATTTTGTTACTCTGTTTGTTCTGTGGTTGTTATATTGGGTGCTTTGTTACTTTGTTATTTTGTTACTCTGTTTGTTCTGTTGTTGTTATATTGGGTGCTTTGTTACTTTGTTATTTTGTTACTCTGTTTGTTCTGTTGTTGCTATATTGGGTGCTTTGTTACTTTGTTATTTTGTTCCTCTGTTTGTTCTGTTGTTGTTATACTGGGTGCTTTGTTACTTTGTTATTTTGTTACTCTGTTTGTTCTGTTGTTGTTATATCGGGTGCTTTGTTACTTTGTTATTTTGTTACTCTGTTTGTTCTGTTGTTGTTATTATAATTGCTTTGTTACTTTGTTACTCTTTTTGTTCTGTAGTTGTTATATTGGGTGCTTTGTTACTTTGTTATTTTGTTACTCTGTTTGTTCTGTTGTTATACTGAGTTCTATGGACTCATTAAACAGCACTTGCATGTGTATCTGCTTTTATCGTCTGCCTTATCGTTACAATTACTGGAAGTTTTACGGCATTAACAGTTTTTACTATTTTTATTATTGTAAATAGTTTATTATTTATTAATTACATTTAGTAATAATGAGGATGTTGCTAAATAATTTATTAATGTGTTAATGAATATGACTGAACAGACAGTTGGAACAGTAAGAATTAATCACATGTATTGAATTCCATAATACTTATGAAGTCCTATGAAGTCCTAATATAAATTCTCACTCTGAGAAAGACTGCATGTGTATAATTAGTGGGGGCCTAAACTGCTGCTGATAGATTCCTGACCTGCATGTTTAGGTGTTTCACTGTTTCAACTAATCAGTGCCCAATTTCTCCAAAAAATTATAATGAAAATAATCTATACATTTTTGTTTATTACTTAAAGATTAATTATCAATTAAATATTGATCATTGTTTAATGTTCTTTTGTGACCCTTTTTTATTTATTTGACATTATTATAGACAAGTTATCATTACTAACAGTAGTTAGTGATTATTTGAGATATAACTTAACCATTTAGTAATTAGTACTTTAACAATTTAGTAAAGTTGTGTTACTGTTATTGTACTGCAATTTTAATGTGTTACAAAAATGCTTATTATAAATGTTATATGTTTCAATGTTTATTTGTACTGGGTTGTTGGTGCATTTATGAAATACTTTTGCATTCATCTTGGGAATGTACTGGAGGTTACTGTGGTGTTTTGGGGTCTGATCTAAAGCGAGATGCTGCTGTCCAGGAGCATCTCTCTGTTTTTAGCTTATACGGATTCACTTAGCTAATTAAAGACTTCTGAGGGAAGTAATTATGATCAGGTGGGGTCAATTAGTGCTGTAGGCTGCAGAAAGGTAAACTTAAGCAGACACTAGGTTTTCATTGACTAATCTGAATTCTATCTAATCAGGCTCACTTTGGTTATTTTTTAATTATTCTTATTGCTGTTGCTCTGTTGTTGTTTTGCTATCTGTTGTTGAACAGAGCATGATAGGTTACGTTTTGGTTATAATTTTGTCTTTGCATTTGGTCTAGCAGCACGGTATTTAACCTTTTATTTAGTAGGTGTACAATGCAAAAGGGCCAATGAGAGGTACAAAGTAGTTCAGTGCCTTTTCACCCAGTTATAAGTTTTTCCTCTTATTTTGCTTTGTTAGTGTTATCCCAGTTGCCTTAATGTGCCAGAGAAATTATTGAGATGTCTATCTTGTGTCAAAGACAATGACTTAAGATCAAGACTAAGATTAAGATTTGGGAATTTGGAGACCTCTCTGGTGAAAAGGTGTAATTGCACACAATGTGCAGAAAAACAGTTTGAAACATTGTGCTTTGGCACCTCCCTGAATAGAGGAGGCAAACATGTCAAAATGTGAACAGAACCTCTTATGTATTATTTTGAAATTTGATTTGTTGAAATTAGTTAGATCTTACTTTTCATGCCTGTGTGTGTGTGATGTTACTACATAAAAATATATGACATGATTGGGGGTTGGGGGTCACTCTCTTAAAACATCTTTATATTTTGGGTATTGTGACCAACTGAATGTGTCTTTAATGTAATAAAATGCAGTATTCAAAAGCTGATATGTTACTCACCTAAAGTAGTTATTGGTGAACCCACATACGGGCTCATGAAGTTTAAGGCCATAGGTAAAGTATTCTACCCAAGGCTTTAAAACCCCTATAGAACTGCAAACTTACTTTCCACTGCAGTTGTAGTTTTAAGAACAATTCTGACAATACTGACAAAAGAACTAAACTTGTTCGTGTGAAAAGATTGGCAGCTTGCTGATGATGAACAGCCTGACTGTTCCTTCTGTTTCACAGCTTGATTCCGAACAGTACATCTCTCACACCTGAGCCTGCAGTTGGTGATGGCCTCATTGTTAAGAGCCTGCACTGAATAGACAACCAAGCATATAAATCACTTTTCCTATTATCTGGACAAAAAAGCTGTGTGGTTGTTGGTGCTCTGAATTTACATGATTCAAATACACTAGATGACTATATCAGGACTCATCAACACAATTGCTGTTAAGAAATCCAGTCATTCTTAATCTGAATCTTTAAATAATGTCCACCCCCTGAGATCATATTTAAAATGGAATTCTACCATTACTTTAAAATTTCTGCATAACTGAATTATAAAATGACCTATTTTTAACACTTTTATTTTACTTTTTCACTGTTCACATGTTTGTAAGTTACCAAAACCAGTGATAATTATTTTTTTATTTTTACGATTTTACATTTTCCAGCATCTTGCCACGCCCTACCTTGTTCTCCCTGTCTATGTGTTTTGTTTACATTTCTTTGTCTATCCCATGTGCGTTTGTTTATGTTTTGATCATGCGTTCCCTGTTCTGTGTTCGTGTCTAAGTGTTCCCAGGTGTGCCTTGTTTCCTGGGTGTATATATTCCTTCCGTTACCTCCTTGTGTTTGTCATTTATTTTGTTTTTGTCTCTGTGCTGCTTCCGTTTTTCCCTAGCCTGTATTTGGTTTAGTCGTTTTCTGTTTGTTTTGTTACGTTGCTTCCTTTTTGTATCTCTTTTTTGTATCTCTTATTTCTTTTGACTAATTCTCATTAATTATCTATGGTTTATTTTAATATTTTAATAAAAGGAATCCACGTATGTATTTGCCTCCCTTGTCTTGTCACCACCGCTATGAATGTGCTGCATGATGTATTAGACATTGTGTTACAATAGTTTTGAAAAGAAGGACTTGGCCTAAAATGTTTTTAAAGGACACCTTTGGGATGATGATATCATAAATGGGTCTTTGGGTGATGCCATAGAACTACTTTTGCTTCCCCAAAGAACCATGTTTTAAATAGGATTTGTGAGTGTAAAGACCTGTAAAGAACCTTGACATAATGTAAGTTATATGTCAATATATTGCCATATAGTCATTGGTATACTAGGCATTCTAGTATTCTGTGTTGTCATCCTAGAGGAACCGGCCAATCAGAGACTGTGTGTCCCGTTCCCCTGTACCCGAATACTGATGTTATGCACCTGTGTCTCATTAACCCCTCTGCCTGTTTGTTACTTTGCAAAGTATTGCCAACATTTGCTGTTGCATACCAATTGTTCTATTAACTTGTTTGTTGTTTATGTACATAACCCTCACTAGTTCTCTGTCTTGTTTCTGCCCTTTTGAATTTGCTTGGTAGTTTGATTCCTGGTTTGATTATCACTTGTGTTCTGGATTTTGATTCAGTCCTGCCCATATCTGTGTTAGAAGCTTAGCTTTTTGCTTAACTCCTTTTTGTATTACACTCATCTGCTCTTTGTTATTAAACCCTGTTTTATATAACATCTGCATGTGTCTGGTTAATCTGGCATTACATTCATTCATACATTTGATTTACCAAATTGTTCTCTAAAGAACAGTCAACAGAAGAACAAAAATGGTTCTTCTATGATCTCTCACAAAGACTTTATGACACTTTTGTAGTTTGTAGTACCCAAAAACTCATCATGTGATCAATCATCATTACCATGTTACAACTCAGAAGATGTATGTAAACTCCTGGTGAAAAAATAGGCCAAATAGCCCAAAATGTGAGATACATTTTGGGCTATGTGAGAAATGTCTTGATAACAAAATCAGTGAACAAACAGATTGAGTGACTTAGTATGGGAAGCTTTTACCTTAAATGAAGTTAAGCTTTATGGAAAAACTTGCAGACAATCTTATTCAGAAAGTTAATATTGTTTCACTTAGCACTGATGCCTTTAAGACATTGACAGCTTAATTTATTTTTAATGTGATACAAAAAAATCAGTATTGTGTTTAAATCTGGATCCTGAGCAGGACTCTGACTAGAGCTCTGACCAGTCCAAAACAATCAGTAAAAACATTGGTCAATTTTTTGCCAGGGAGTGTGGGTCCACTGGTTGTTTTGGTTAGTAAATAAAATGGTTATGTTTGTAGATATCGCAATCCCTGGTTGCCACCACCACTACCGCTGAAAAAAAAATCAATGTTTCTCTAGAATTAACCATTTCTCATTAATCCACTCTAATTGACTGTACATCTGAACAGATGACTTATGTTGGAATTTCAAAAACCCAGTATAAATTTCCTTTGAGGTCAAATTCCTTCATGACTGTGTGTCACACCTATCACACATATCTATCACACTTGTGAGTCAGGAGGGAATAAATGTAAGCATGCTCTGCTAGTCATGATCTCAGTTCAGACAGATTGATTTTTTTAAAGATGCATTAAGAAGCAACCAAATTCATCCATCCAGCACTGAAACCTGACAAATTTGAATCTAAGTCTGGTACACTGTGTGTCAGATCAGTAGTCAAGGATGGATATTATTGTTAATGGATTTTTAATGTACTCACTGTTTCCTCTGTTTCTCTCCAGATCCATATGTGCTTGCTGTCAGCAAATTCATGTGGAAAAAAACAAAAGTAGACTCTCACTGATGCATGCAGAAATATTTCTGAAAGGGTAGCTATTCTAGACCGAGGCATGTTAAGCATTACAGAAAATACAATGGTAGGGAAACAGGGTAAGGGAACTGTCAACACTAGTAGATAATACATTAGTGTGTGATCAATAATTGCAAAACCATCTGCAACCTCTCAAGAACTGATATAGCTTGAGTCGTGGTACAATGTTGTTTCAGTATTCTCTTAGTCTTGAATCATATTTTGCTATTTTCTGGATTGTAGTTTTCAATTTTACATAACTGTAAAATGTAAGTCTCAGTAAATATGAATGAAAGTGACCCAAAATATTGGGTTTATGGGTAAATACTGTAGCGCTGGTGGAGAGTAAGAAAGTGCACCTCCCAGTGCTGCTGAATAGCTGGTACAGTAGACAGGTTATCAACAGCCACACAACTTTCCCAGAGGGTACGCACCAGCACTGCACCACTAGCCCACCAAATAGCCCCTCAGCCCAGCACAAAATAGCAAGCACATTTACACATCTCCAAGCTTACAGTCCCAACATACTTTTACATTTTTTTTTATACGGGTGAAAAATCTATGGTTGTCCAACGAATCCACACATATCAATTGAACATACACAAAATAATTTACTGGCATTGGTAGGGCACTGCCCACATACATGACTTCCTCATGTACTTCCTATTCTACAGTCATGTAGGTATTCCAATAATCCAAAGCATTGTTTATGCAGTTGTACATACAATAAATACAGAAAAGGTTCAGTACTTGCTTTGTGTCTCATTATTTTGATATGTTTATTTTTAGTTCATATGTCCAGTATACTGGTCACTGAATTTTACATGTTTCCTGCTAAATAAAGAAATAATTTGCGTATTATATCAGGCTTGATTACAAAAGAATTGTCTGTTGTTAAAGTGTCCAGCTTCATGACTGAGGAAGATAAAGCTAAACATATTGTTATTGTATAAATACCTTGCATCACCATCATTTTTTGCATTGTTTTTTTTGCATTTAAGGCTTCAGTTATCATTTGCATTACACTGTTTAAATACCTTCTTTCTTCAACTTTTATTACATAAAAAGAATATAAGAATGTTTTTTTTATGTTGCTATAAAGTTTTTATACAAGGTTTCAGTCTGACAGCAATGATGTGCTTGAGTCTTTGGAAGAGAAAGTCTTGTGCGGTGATGAAATTCTTCATTAGCAAATTGTATTGGTCACTTTGAGAATATTATGTAACATTGTTCACACTGGGACATAAGCTCTCTGAATGCAAGTCTTTTGTGAGACAGTTGGTGAGCAAGAAAGCTAACAGACTGATATTCATATTCAAACTAATGCTAACACTTTAGAAAACTTTTCCAAAGTCATGTTTTTTTTATATTATTTCGACACTGAATCTGGGTTGATTACTGCTAACAGAATCCAGCAGTGCAAATGTTAGAGCTTGCTGGTAATGGGATTTGGATGACATCCCAGGTTTACTTAAGTGAGCTGTGTAAATGGTGAGAAAAGAGCCCTAGGGTTGGCAGTGTGCGAGTGTGAATGTGTGTGTGTCATGTAACATCCTCTCAATCATTATTGGGAGAAGGCACCTGCTGCTTCAGTCCCTCTCCGTCTGTAAGTGCAGACTCAGGACCGTCTCCCTTCTTGGAAGAGAAGGCTTAAAGAGAGCAGCCGAAGCCCACAGCATGAGCGAGTGCAGCGGGAGTGCGTGCTGGGAGCCCGCGTGGGGAGTTTTTATTTATTTAGGCCAGTCTTCCTCCATCTGGGGCTCCTGCAAAAAGGTGTCACAGAAGCAGGCTCAGGCACAGCCCCATGACACTGCACTCGCTACAAGATCCACACGAGGACACCATAACTGGACATTGTTGGACTCAATGACGAAATGTAATTATAAATTACCAGATTTGTAAGTATGAGTTACGATAGAGGATTGATCGCTGGAAATGCTCTGTTTGGTTTGGTTCCTTTCATTTCTCATTTCTCATTCTCATCGTGTCTCATTGGATTGGATTAAATCTCATCAAAACACTGAAAGATTTTCATGAAAGATTTTCTCAAAATCCCAAAAAACGAGAAGAGAAGTCAATGCTGAGCTGCAAGTTGTTACACATGTCAAAACCAAGCTGCTTTGTGAGAATTTCAATTGTAAAAAGTGCTTACTAAATTAAATATAATAAAAAAATATATTTCTCAATACTAATCCTCAGTTGTTGCCCAATATTTTGCTCACACTCTCAAATGATTCCTTTGAACTACTTTTTAGTTCTTAGATAGTTCATTCATATTGTTCCTTATTGGTTCTCAGACAACCTTCAACCTTTTCTTTGATAGCTCTCAGATATTTTTCCCAAACTATTTTTTTTTCACCCTCAAACTACTCCTTGACGGTTCTTAGATTACTTTTTGATGGTTATCATAACTTACATGAAGGCAGTGTAAAATATTGTTGTAGTTTTTTGTGGTTGATGCTGTTTTGACCCCTCTGATGAAGCCTGAGCAGTCTACGGTACAAAACAATACTGTAAACCAAGACATTTAAGGATGTTAACATGGTGCAAGATGTTAGAGAAAATGTAATTTATGACATCCATTTACTGAAATATTTTCTTCTTTTATTGACAGAAGCAACAGTTTTTATTCTATGCCTAAATTTGTGATTTGAAATGTCTTATTTGGTCATATTGGACAGTAACACAAATGGAACATTTTGCACACTCTATTACATTCAGATGATTAATATCTGTTTTAGGGAAAACAACCTTAATCCAAAAGAGTTCTAAAATGTATCGCATAGAGATCCACATATATTCTCTATAATACTACGCAAAACATTTTCAAACTTCCGTGAAATTCTGTATGTTGTTTGTTTAATGCTATACACAGAGTGAACACAACAATTGAGGTGGTCACACAGATGTTCTATTGGGTTCAAATCTAGGGAATTAGGGTTCCAGGGTAGTACTTGGTGATGTTCTTCCAGCCAATGTCACAGCCGTGTGACATTTTGCTTTGTGTTCCTGGAAGACCCCATCCACCCCAGAGAGAACAGGTTATAAACACCTTAGAAGTAAGTGATGATCACATAGCTAAATAGGGCAACAGTGACTTGTTGCCTAGTAAATAGTGATATATATGGTTACATTTCAGATCCTGCTGGTTTATCTTGATTTGTCTTCTTAATGTTTTATATTAGTGTTGTCATGACAAAACCTTGTATCTAATGTGGTTAGTGTTCCCACAATGGGGTTGGTTTCTAAATAATTTTATTTGCTTGTCTTTGTATAATGGCAACAAGAATCTGCGTGTGTTTCAGCTGTAATCGAAGGGTAAGGTTAACTTCATTCACCTGGACCTCGTAAAACAACTGAACATTCCAGTGGATGCCCTGCCTCACCGTCTCTCTGTCTGTGCTCTAGATGGACTTCTTGTGGGAGAAGCTCCTATCACTCATCAGACTCAACCACTGTCCCTCCAAGCCAGACTCAACCACTGATCCTCCAAGCCAGTTTTCTCCATATGGAGAGAATCTTCCTTTTTGTTGTTCCTACGTCTGATTATTAACGCAATTCAAATTTACTATTACTGACCGTCCTGGTTTGAGATGGACCGATTGGCGTTTTTGAGGCCGATTCCAATCGCCGATCACCTTTCAACGCGATCGGCCGATAGCCGATACAGATAGAGGGCGGGGCTATGTGCCACGGCAGGACTACATGTAGTTATTAGCGCACGCAAGTCATGAAACATGGTCTAAACTGGTTTATTACCTTTTTTAACGAGCTCATGTAAAACAGCATAATATTTGTAACAAAATTAACAGTAAATAAACAAAGTAAATCAAACAAATATCACCAATACAGCAATCATTACATTTAGAGCCTTAATTTAAAATGAAAAAAGCTAATTAAATAAATGCAGTAAAAACTGCAGTCCTTAAACGAAGACTTTCTTTACTTTAAACAAAAAACTACAATCATTAAATGTAGAGCTTGAATTGTTGCTGCTGTACTGTTCGTACCGGTCAGATCTGGTCTGCGTGGTTTTCTGGGTTATCTGTTTTGTGCTAGCTGCGCGTGCTAGCTCTGCTGTTTGCTGATACTCATAGAGGTTTCTGATAAAGGTTCCTAATTGTTTGAACATTTGGGTGTTTGCGCTAGTTTATCGTCTGGTCATCATCCTCAAACTAATGGTCAGTGTGAGAGGATGAATCAGGAGCTAAGAAAGTTCTTGAGATTGTACTGTCAAAATAACCCTAATGACTGGTCACAATATGTAGTATGGGCAGAGATTGCCCAGAATTCTCACAAATTCTTCCACAAAAAATCACCTCTATCCAATGCATCTTAGGTTATCAACCTCCTTTAGCCCCCGGACTGCTGTTAATACTGAGGTTCTCACTCTAGACGAGTGAATGCTGTGTAGTGACAAGATCTGGAAGGACACCAGTGTTTGCATTGAAGAGGCCCTTGGTCATTAGAAGGTCCAGGCAGATAGGTGACAAGGTGATACCCCCTCCTCAACCTGGTGACCGGGTATGGCTGTCAACCAAGGATTTCAGGTTTGAGGGGGGTTGCAAAAAAAACGCAACCCAAGTACGTCAGTCTGTATCTGGTTACTAAAAAGATAAACAATGTCACTTACCAGTTAGATTTGCCTGTCCATTTCCGTACATCTAACTATTTCCATGTTTATCTCCTTAAGCCAGTTGTGCCTGGCCCACCTGATTCCCCTGAGGTGGATGGGTCTCCTGTCTATGCTGTACACGAGGTGCTGGATTCTTGTAGGCGAGGTGAGGATCTGTAGTATGTCATTGATTGGGAGGAGTACAGTCCTGAGGAGCTCTGTTGGGTAGCTGCCAAGTATATGCTGGATCCTGGTTTCTGTTTTTCTCGTCTTTGCCTTGCCCTTGTTCACTGATCAATTAGTTTTGACTTTCGCCTGTGTTCATCGACTCCTCCTTTGGTATGTCCCTTGGTTTTGTTATCTGTGCGTGTCTCAAACCTGTCGCGTCCTGACAGAAAACAGCAATCAAAATCTTGTTGCATTAGTTTTCAGAAATGTGAGGTTTTGGTCCATCAGCAACAACAGATACTCATTTAACATAACAAGCCTTATGTGTTATAGCTGCTTCTTAATGCTTTTTAAGGTGTTTATAACCCACTTAATGACCATCAATAAACCAATGTTTATTTATTTATTTTTATTATTATTTATTATTTATTTTTATTTATTAAACTAACTATTTATAAATCCTATTAGGGTTGTTTTACTGTAAAGTGGTGCCCATATACAATATATTAAGTGTTTTAATATTGTGGGTGACATAAACATGCATTACATATAATCTTAGCCTCATAGATTCAGTGCAAAACGAAAGACCCAAATATGGACATGACAGACACCCTCTTAGTCAGTCAGCTACATCTGAGATAAAGGAAAAAGAGGGTAAACACTTTTTTTTAAGAAACAATTTACAAAACAGGAAGATACTGTGCATGCTCAGCTGAGCAAAACTGGTCTATGAGTTTTTTCATTTACATTTTTCTTTTACATTTTACACCACGAGATGTGTTTGTTTGTGGACTGTTCATGTCAACCTTTGCAATTAGCTTCTCAAAAGCTTTTAATGTTCAAAAACAACTGATCTAATTGGTATGAACTGCATTACTTGAACAAACGTAGATGGTTTTCCTAAAGTTTCTTAGCTTGTTTCCCCACCCAGCCACATCTGTCCCTGCTCACTGATCATCACCTGCACCTGTGTGCTGTTATGTTGTTAACACTGTGTTTATGTACTGCTTTGTTGTTTGTGAAGTCGTGCTCTTCTGATGCCCTCAATTTTTAGTTGTTTATTTTAGTTTTTTGTTCCAGCAAATTCTCTAGCTTGTACTTACTCTGTTTCAGTGGTTCTGCCCTAGTAACCTGATTATGTTACTGTTTGCATGAATACTCTCTGTATTTTGGCAGCTGGATTTATGAGCCTGCTGGTAAAATGCCTTAAGGATTAGCCCAAATAAAGTGTACTCACACCTGCAGTCTACTACTATCTGGCTCACCTTTCACAATATAAGCCTCTGCAATGATTCTTACAATCAAGAGAATATTGGAATCAGAAATGTACAGTATTAATACAGTAGATACAATATTGTTCTTACACCACTTACATTTTTTTAAACACCATTAAATGAATACCAGATGGATAACAGAAAAGAAATACAACTAACCCCAATTAGCATGATATTGTACGGATAAAAATAATTATTCAGAGCAATATTCGAATTTCTGGACAATTCCTTGCCATTTGCAGTACTGGGTCTAATATGAGTTTTGGTTCTGGATTGAGGTTGAGGCCTGGCTGATGATTAGGCTTTGGGTTGAGGTTAAGGTAAGGGTCAGGATTAAAGCCAGAGTGAGGTTTAGGATTCAGTTTTGAGTTGAGGTTAAGGTTAGGGCTAGAAATAGGGCCATATTTCGGTATTGTTAAGATCAGGGTCAGGATTAGGGCCAGGGTTTATATTTGGGTAAGGTTAAGGTTAGGGTCAGGATTAGGGCCAGGGTTGGGTAAGGTTAAGGTTAGGGTCAGGAGGATTAGCGCCTGGGTGGGAGTTTGGCATTAAGCCTCATACACTCTTGTTTTGAATTTGGTACAGCATAAGGCATCTGTCATGAAATATCACTAGATGATGTTCTCTGTTACTATGCAAAACCATTTTCAACATTTTTCATTCCATAATTCTAATGTCTAGCAGTTTAAATAAAAATAGACTCTGAATCATAACAGATAATTTCTATGTTTATCCTCTAAATTTTCTTCACTCAAGTTTGAGAATCCCAGTTTGGCTAAGACATTGCAGAGTGGATTTATATCAGTTTCTCCAGGGGAATCTTAGTGAGATATCTCGGATTAGGATTCCAACCACAGACTTTGGAGGGATAAAGAGCTTTGCAGTCTAAATTTGCACTTTGTGACAATTCCATACAATTCTACCATTTGCATATTTGGTTCCTGCTTTATGTCATGAATTCAGATGATCTAAATATTCTGGAATCTTCTTTTTTAACTAATTCTGAGTTCACATCTTTTCTTCTATCTAGCACATTAACAGTCATAATTTCAAAGGTGAAAAAGACGACAACTACTGAAAAGAGGTAGGTGCCTTTATGTAACCATGCCGACAGTGTCCCCTCACTATACACCGCCCAGACAGATAATTACGAATTATTATGACTAGCATTATTATTCATAGGGTTCATTCTTATTGTTAAGAGTGATTGCTAAAAGGGAGAGAAGGGGTCAATGGGGCCTGTGTGTGCTATTTCTCCCTTTTTCTTTCTTTCCCATTCTTTCTCTCACTCTTCTATTTATGTTCCCAACACATAAGAGGATCAAAAGCTCGACATGTAGCATCCGAGTAAACAAGAACATGAGTCGTCTTCTTTTGCCTTTTAATGCTATAGAATCAAAGTCACTTCATATAATAATACTGTCTAAACGTATGAAGTAAAAACAATGCTATCCTTAAAAGACTAAAGTTTTAGTGTAGTCATCCATTATTTACTTTCATTAAGCAAAACCTAATCCTGGCTCTAATATTAACCTTAACCCAAAACCTAATCTTAACCCTTACCCTGGTCCTAATTCTGACCCTAACTCTAACTTCAGCCCAAAACTTAACCCTAACCCTATCCCTAACTTAAACCCAAAACCTAATCCTGTCCCTAACCCTGGACCAACCACGACCTTAAACATAACTTCAACCTAAAACATAATCCTATCCCAAACCCTGGCCCTAACCTGATCCTAAACTTTACCTTAACCTAAAAACATTTACCTTAACCTAATCCTAACCCTATCCTAAATGTAAACCCAAAACCTAATCCTACGCCTAACTCTGGCCCTAACCATGACCTTCAACATAACTTCAATTTCAAACCTTATCCTATCCCTAACCCTGGCCTTAAACATAACTTCAACCTAAAGCCTAACCCTAACCTAACCTGATTTTAAATTTTACCCTAACCTAAAACCTAATCCTATCTTAACCTAAAACCTAATTCTAACCCTCACCTGGCCCTAATCCTAACCTTAACATCAATCCAAAACCTAATCCTAACTCTAATTAAACCAAAACCTAAATCAGTTAAACTCCAGTTATAGGATCATGTCTATAAAAACTTGTTGAGGATGTTGAGATGGTCTATATTAAACATGTTACTTGTTCAATGATTTCTCAGTTTAACATCTAGGGATATGAACTTGGACCCTCCAAATAAAGTAAAAAACAACTAAATTCAGCAAATTAATAATCTTGTTGTCGCAGTTAATTAAAAGTCTCTTGATAATCTACTGAATGTATTTAGATGCTTCGTGTTTGCTACATCATTGTTGTTGTTATATTCCTAAGAATTTGATGAACATTTATTTATTTAAAAGGACCACTTCAAGTCAGGTTTCATAATCACTTAAATATGGACCCTATTACAGTCTCTTAAATGTTAAAGCAATTTAATTTTAGTATATTCTACCTTATAGAGCATTATAGGTGGTCTTTACAGACTCTAGGTGCAGAATATATATGTGAATATCTTACTTCTCCAGTTAACACTAGCTTAATTATTACATTTTTACTTAACCATTACATTATTCATGCTTGCAATGATATCATAATGCTTTATAAATCCTGATATAATAAACGTACACAGTGTTTTATAAAGTGTTATGCATGTAATTATAACTTGCAAGTATTTATGCAAGTTTAGCATTGTTATATATATTTGGTATGCCATATAACCGATTATAAACCATTTATAAAAGCATTATGAATACAGGATTCATAGGAACTATACATATATTTTTCTTCTATATACTTAACATTTTGAGTGTATAGCTAAAACAAGCAAAAACAAAGCAATCATTTTGGAGGAGACTATGTGAAATATTATAAAGTAATGAGAAGGAAAAACGAGATGAGCCAGCAGATGAAATGCAGAGTACATGAAAGACAGCAATTGCTGAATTGCAGCTAAGACTAAAAATTAATTAATGATGACATAATGAAGACATATTCCGTCTGGCGTCAGTTTTGTTCTCCCTGTCTGGCCACCACAAAGGTTTCTGCTAGCCTTGGTTAGCACCTCTATGTTACGTTAGATAACTGTGGTGTATATTCTTAAAACGTCTATGAGAAACACCTGCCGCTAGTAATATACATGTCTACGTTCTTAATTTTTTGGGATGTAGTTTTATTGTGAAACCCTAAAATAAATATTTTAGCCTAGCCTGCTAAAGGGGTTCATTCAGTTTTTTCTCTTTTACTGATGCAGACAAAAAATAGAATATTCAGACTGCTAAATGTGAGGGGGAGATCAGCCACAACAGTGAGCCAGTTTACAAATAAAAATATGATTTAATGTTTTTGAACTTTTAAACACCATGTTGAATTCAGTTCAGTACAGGATTCATGATTTCTTGACTTGTGTAGACACATTTGACAGGGAAAGGATTCACTGACGTGTGTGATGTGACTGAGTGGAGAAAAGTTTAGAATATGTTGTGTGTAGAGTGTCTCTGATAAAGTGTGTGGGAGGTGTTTGTTTAGAGGTGAAGGCAGACAGTATATTTGTATTAGAGCCCTTCATCTTAAAATCCAGTGCAATGTCACCAGTCATTTATGTAATAATAATAATATTATTAATAATAATATTAATAATAATAATAATAATAATAATAATAATAATAATAATAATAATAATAATAATAATAATAATTAGTCAAAACGGGTAAGTTAAAGTACAAGTTATGTATTTTTCTGATTCTAATTAGTTTAGTAAAATAATCCAGTTGCACAAGGAAGTGGGAAATTTCAAAACTGAAACAAAACAAAACCTTTTTTTACCCCCTGGGGTCGACAGACGCGGGGGCGCGTTTCTATTAATATCTTTGCGATAACGCGGCGCAAAAATACAGTTTAAACATTTCCTGAATTAACAGCGTCCGTCCTTGCATTACACACAATCCTGAGTCTGTGCCTCACTCACGTCCGAACTTATGAGCCTATAAATAAAAAGCAACCCAGTCAGCCTCTCTTGTCTGACTGGTGGATGCTCTGTTTCGTGTGAAGCTGACCAATGAGCTTTCATAAAATCACTAATGACCCGCCCACACATCCAATCTATCAATATTCATCAGAGAGACTTACCGGGGAGCAGAAAGTTACTTTTTTTAGCGCTACTGAAAAGCAGTGATGGAGATAGCGGTGCATCAGAGCCTGAGACTTATATTTAAAATATGAGGATTTATAAGATGAGGAAGAGTATAAAAACAATCGGGATCCGTTTGAAGATCGCTAAGTGTATTTATAAAAACGTTTTTATGATGTGAGCTAGCTAGCAGGCTAAAGGGTGTTCCTGTATGTGAGGAATTGATTTATGAGCGCCATCTAGCTAGGTAGCTAGTTAGGTTACAACAGTCATGACCTAATTGATTCGTGTCCCATAGTAAATTCTTACTTTGCTATTTAAAAGTTAATTTTCCGCACATTAGTAAATTTTTACTGTATAAATGTAATTTCCTGTATTAAAGCTTCACTTACAAATAGCAATACAGTTTATAACCACTAATACAGTAAACATTTACTAATGTATTTCTTCATGTTTATACCCAAGTTTATGCCTGTTGGCTGTTCTATCAAGTACAGTGGCAACATTCTACTCAATAAACGTTTTTACAGAATTTATTTCACAATTGTACATTATTTTATTCATACATTCAACTATTGATGTGACGCTGAGGCTCTGGTAAATCCATTTCAAGCACCAAAACAGTTTGTCCACATAAGTAAAACACATTTTTTACAAGATATATGAAGAATTTTAAAATTGGACTTTTCAGTTTTTCAGGTTTAGGACCAGATAATCTCCTCATACTTTCTCTAGGTCACTTATTTCCTCATTATTGAGACAGCAGAGACTGTTCTGAATATTTTGATATAAAACATGTGGGTATTATGTTGCATGCAAGTGTCTTAAAGTATATATTCAAAAATCGAGATAATGCCCTTAGACCCCAAAGGGTTAAAAGCAATATGTAAGGTGCAACCATGCAGCACCTAGTAGACCACCGAAATTGTCAACATCAGGTAAAATGTACTTAAAGCTTTCATTTAAGCTACCTTCTTATTCAGATGTGTTTCTGTTTAAATGTGTTTCTGTTCATTGTTCCACTGTGAGAAAACAACTCAAAACTGTGGGTCTGGAAGGATGTGTAGCTCTCAAAAAGACATTACAGAGAAAAGGGAGCAGAAGAAAAAGAACAACTGCAAATTAAACAAAGACGCTGCTGGTGTTTAAGAGAATGAACTGACCAACCCAGAGTCCAGACCTCGACGACCTGAAGATGTTTGAGAGTACTTGGATCTTAGAATAAAAAAGCAACCAACTTCTGAGACTGAGCTTTGGTATGACACCAGGCCACCAGCTCAGCCACCACCGTACAGGAAGGAGGTGGCTGAGCTGGTGGCCTGGTGTCATGACAACAATCTTTCCTTGAATGCAGACAAGACCAAGGAAATGATTGTTGATCCAAGGAGGAAGCGAGAGCTACACACACCCCTGTACATAGGGGAGACTGAGGTGGAGAGGGTGAAAACCTTTAAGTTTCTTGGCATTCACATCAGTGAGGATCTCAGCTGGTCCCACAACACTCAGATCATCATCAGGAAGTCCCAGCAGCGACTGTACTTTCTGAGAAGGCTGAGAAAATTTGGTATGCCAACCAAAATTCTCAGCACCTTCTACAGGAGTATGATTGAGAGTGTTCTTACCAGCTCCATCATCGTCTGGTATGGAAACTCTACTGCTCAGGACAGAAAGGCTCTCCAGCGTGTGATCAAAACTGCACAGTCCATCTCAGGAGCAGCCTTCCCCTCACTACAGAACATCTACCACACCAGGGTCACCAGGAGGGCCCACAACATAATCAGGGACAGTACACACCCCCAGCACACACTCTTCACACGTTTACCTTCAGGCAGACGTTACAGGAGTGTGAAGTCCAGGACCACAAGACTGACAAACAGTTTCTACTCACAGGCCATCAGGCTTGTGAACACCTCATGCACTACCTCTCCAACCTCTCCTTTCTGAACTGGTTTTAACTGGTCTGATTTAAACTGCACCTTACACTCACTGTACTGTCAGAATACTGTTTACATTCGCTACTCGCACAAACATTATTGTTTACATTTGTTACTTGCAACTTGCACTTTATGGCTGCTGCTCTTCATACTTGCACATAAAAGCACACATAACTTATTTTTTATTCTTTAACTAAAAAAAATAATTTTATCTACTTCAACTTATATTGTTATACTTTGTATATTTTGTATATATATTTTTTTATTTCTTTTATTTGTTATCTTATCTATTGGTGAATGGAGGAGCAGCAAAGTAAGAATTTCATTGTACAGTGTAACTGTCTGTTCTGCTGTACATATGACAATAAAACTCTTGAATCTTGAATCTTGGTATGTGGAAAAAATATCCTGAGAAATATAATGTGAAAGTAAATCTGAAAGGAATGAAAGGTGGACACACCTAATACTGATATTGTATTTAATTGTTAAGGCATGTGTAGGATTTTCTGTTTTCATTTTTTTCCTGACTGAAAATTAGTAGCTTTGACAGGAAGGTAAATAAATAAAGAGTGGTCTCTGGCTTTTGCACAGTGCTGTCACACAGCTGCTCCAAATTTCTGAAGCCTGCTAATACGCTACACTCAGGTGCGTTCAAGTCAGTACAGAGACTTGAAACACTAAATGAAACACTGTTGAACCTGTATGTGAACAAAGAAGCCATTCATTTTGTTTGTGGTTTTTTGTGTAAATGTATTTGTGTCCTTAATGTGTACAAAGTCTTATGCATGTGTGGTGTTGTGTGTGCCTGTGTATGTGTGTGTGTGTGTGTGTGTGTGTGTGCGTTTGTGCTCTTGTGTTTGTGTGTGAATCCAGCGAGTTTTGAGGAGGCATCATGGGAGGAGATATAATAATACGGGTGACTCATCCCTTTGTGATATTGAGATTGTTCCACGCAAAAATATTCCAGCATTGTGTTTACTTCATAAACACGTCTCCTCCTTCCTATGATACATCTCTCTCTGAGCGATCTCTAAGAAACCCTGAATGTATGCTAATATATGAAGATGTTGCTCTCTCATTTCTGCCTGTCTTGACATTCCATTCAGCCAAAGAACCAGAGCAGGTTAGGTGGGGGGTCTGGGGTTTCATCTGGATAGCGACGGTCTGATTCGAGATCTGACCTTAAACCAAGTGGAATTTCCAACTGCATCCACTACTTAACTGTCACAAGATGATTACAACTGTAATTAAATCCAGGAACGAGTGACATTTATAGATTCAGTCTGTTTCTCCGATTCTGAGTAAAATGCTAATGACTTTGTAGCTGCCCACTAAATTTGGCTCACTGACAAACACATCAGGCTGCAAAATTGTTAAGTGAGAAATTTCGCACTGGTGAAAACATGCAGAAGATTTAATCCTCACACAGTCAGCAATCAGTTGCACAGGAGGGCTAAATGGGTGAGGCTGCATGAGCTGGTGTTGAGTTATTTGACCTGATTAAATGAGACCGGCTTGTGAGGAGTGCGTGGAGCGGCTGGGCTGTCTCATGCTGCTATCTCTGATAGCAGGCCGGCTTTCGCCTGCTGGGCATGTCAGCAGGTGAGGAGAACAGGCAAACCGAATGGTCAGCCAGAGCCTCACGGATTACCAAACAGTAGCCCCATGCTACCAGGTTTCACTAACGAGCTTTGCTGCATTACTGAGATTCCTTTGCGCACCTCTGACAAATAAAAAAAAGCCATGTGGGCAAAGGCTGTGTAAAACATTTGTCCTTGTAGGTGGCTGGTGTAGGAGAGTGCTACAAGGGATCACTAACAATCAGAAAATGTGGTTGCAAATGTTTGTAGACACATGTACCACTTGCTGATCAGATAGGAACTTATTCTAAATACAATGGGAGAACTGGGTAAAGTTGTAGCTTTCTAGATATTCCCACAAGCCATACAATCACATATTAACAAAAAAGTATAAATATTTAAGATTAGGCTACGCAGGGGTTGTGTCACTCGTCTGAACGTGATGTTGCAAAATGTATTATTTTGTCTGAAAATGTACATTTGTCTTAAATGTCTGAATACATTTGCAGAGCTGAGCTTCAAATTACATTATTTTTAACCTTCGTGGGTTCATAGTGGGAAAAACATAAACTCCTCTATAAAAAAGCAAGCGCTGTTAGCAAAAACTAGCCAGCTAGGAGTGACATCATTAACAACCAAGACATATTAACCATATATATCTTAGCCCTACATGGCCAGACACAGTCATTGCTATTTGCTGCAAGTCAATTATGGTGAAATGAAAGCGACCAGAAGCAGGGACAGCTTGAGGCATGGTCAGTGCAGTTACGGACAGGGAAACTTTCATGCTTTTCTGTTTTTTCCCCTTTCTACAGCGTCAGTGAGCTGCCTCAAATGCCTCACTGGAATTCCAGTCCTTTTCTTTGTTGCGAGGTGACATTGTCTTGTAATATATACTGGCAAGCTTGGCACGTAAAGATCTTGCCACTGTAAAACGGCCTGTTCCATTCTAGTTTGAGATGGTGGATCAGATCTACTGCCTTGTTCTCCCTGACTTTTAGGATCTGATTTGGAGGCAGAACTTTTAGCAGAATGACAGATGAGCACTCAGAACGGAGTGGACAAGCTGACCAATCAGAGAACACTGAATGGTCTGAAAAAAAACCAAGATCTAACATAGCAGTTCAGACAGAATGTGAATACAGACGTACAGTATTGTGACGTAGGGATTGAAGCAGGTTGTAAATGCAAGGTGTTTTTCTAAGAGGCTGTGCAGTGCTCCGAATCCAGAAAACAGACAGGGGTCAAAGCACAGGCAGGCAACATCAGAGACATATACATGTTGGCAAAACCAGGAGACTAACAAGGGTCAAAACCAGGGAAGACAACACAACGCAAAACTCTTTGCTATCATACAGGGGAAACAAAGAGGTATATGTAGCAGTCCAAATAAGATCAGCTACAGTTGTGTGGAATAGGAGGGGGGTGGGTGAATCCAGGGTGGCACCAGAAAAATAAAACAAAAGCACATGGCTTAGTCCCCTTTAAGCACTATAACCTGTAGTTGGGTATTGCCTCATTCCTGTATTGTTATTGGCTGAAATGTTGTAGGGAAAAAAACTTTAACTGTTGTAGAACATTATACATTATGTTGAAGATTCTTGAAATTAAAAAAAAAAAAGTCTTCACACTCACCCATACTACCTTACAATGCCATTTGTTAAAAAAACATTAATTGAACTGAAAGTAAACATTTCTTTAGAGAACATAGCTTTTTTCTTAGGAGTGCAAGCTTTGCACGCTTGTGTGTTTTGTCTGCTTGAAAAAAAAGAAGAGCTTTATAATTTGTCTCACGCCAGACAAAATAAACTAAAATGTGCAAACCATAGATTTCCTTGGATTGGGGTTAGTTTTTGTGATTTTTTTTCCCGACCTTGTTTGCAATGATTCCAAAGCCTCCCTTGCTTGTAACATTTCCTAGAAATTTGTCGTGAGAACACTTTGCCAGGCTAGGCACTGGAGTCTAATGGAGCTTATTCTGTTGCCCATGCGCTGCCTCCCACCAGCTTGGCAATAATTACTGACTTTCCGCTCTCCTCCGCTATACCTGCCAGCGCCTTCCACCTCCCTAACAGGAGCGATTAGACACAGCAAAAGCAGCACGCGTCCATCCCCAAAGTGCAGCCTTATCTCCTTCAACTGCCAAACAATCGGACAGGGTCATCATCTCCCCCGGCAGCTCCATGCAGCACTCTTGCTGTTGTCTGGAGACAGCGGAAAAGAATTAAACATCTGTCGGAGAGGGAGGATATTGCCCTGTAAGCCTGGGTTGTCTGAAAGGCATTCTGAAAAAAATGAAAAGAAAACCTGGGAATGACTCTGTGGTGTACAGGGTATACGAAGTCAGTTAACATAGCAGCTCTAGGGGATAATGCTGTAAAGGGGATCCTGATAGTGTCAGGTCTAAACATGCCAGAATGTGCAGATGAGCACTGACACCATCAAAGCTGCCACATTCCGGCCGTCTCAGCAGCGAATGCGCTGACAGAGAAGAACACATTCGGCACTGCTCAGTTTCCGCCCTCCTCACAGCTCGCAAAGTGTATTTTAGTCAGAGAACACTTCTGGTGTCTAAGACGTCATAGCCACAGCCAGAGGTGTGAACCACGATGCTCTCTAACTTGGTGTCACGGAAGTATGCAAGAACAACTACGCACACACATGCGAATGCATCAGCGCAGTCAAAAAGCAGGATTAGACTGATGCTTCTTAAAAATGCATAGGTCAGATCCGAGCACTGATTAAGGGCTCCTGTACTTGTGGCAGGCGTAAACAAGGAGTGAATGAATCAGACATGCCTTCCCTCTTGTTCTATGCTCAACCCCCTGCATGTTCCTACAGACAAACACTCCATCTGATACTGGTAAGAGCACAAAACCAGATTTCCACAAACCTGTCAAAGCTGACAAAGCAGCCTTGCTCTCCTTAAAAAAGGCTGCCTTCAATTTACAAAGACAGAAGTGGAGTGAGTTCCAAAAGTAAAGAAAAAGAGTTTTAGATGTTTCTCTGACTATATTTACTTAAACCCAATGCCCTGACACTAGAAGCACAGTCTGCTCCAAATGCATTCCATTTTAGCAGCATGAAATAGGACAGACTCAAAAGGGATAGATTATTGATCTCAAGCCCACATTAGCGGACCCTCCAATCAATACAGTATGAAGTTACTGTGATTTTGTTCCTCTACCCTCCTCCACTTGACATGCCGTCATTGGTGATGACTTCCTCAAATGTGTGAAAGTTCATCCAAAACTTAATTTATGCCTGATTTTCTTCTTTTTAGATGGGAACCCACCTACACGTTGCTTTTAGAAGCATACAGTCATCAGTGATGACTTTCTAAAATGTGTGGAAAATTCATTTTAAGCTTTATTCATGCTTACGATAGTCGTTCTTTTCAAACATCCGCTTTATTTTTGGAACATTGTCACTGATAATGACTTTCTAAAATGTGTGAAAATTATTTAGAAACTATATTTGTGCTTGATTTTGTCCTATTTAAACAGGAACCCTCCTCCACTCATCATGAATGATACATTTCTAATCTTTATCAGAATTGAAATCTTTTTTTTTTGTTAATTTGGTAGAAAGCTCCTTCTTATAGACTGTAATTGAGTTTATAAAAGTCGTTTCAAATTAACAGTGATATAAAATGCATTTATTTAGTATTTTAAATGGTTCTTTTGATGTCACAGAAAGTAGATGTAGATGCCCAGATGAGGTTTTACATGCCCATTTACACCCTATCATTTACAATTAAACAATTTTTGGTGAGAAAACGAATAATTTGATAACCTCTGCACTGATTTGCTGGTCTGCAGCGAGACACCAGGGTGATTACACATATCATCATGTTACATTAGACAGAGAAATTCGAATAAACCTCCTTGTAAATAAGGTCATAAGCCTTTTCAAATAAAAAAATCAGCCTCAAGATAAACTTCAATCATGCCCTTCAATCAGGCAGTTTAGCAGCTTGGAAAGGGAATGAAAGTGCCCTTCACAACTTAGAAAGGTACATTTCCACAAAGTCATTGCTATTGCATTGTTGGGGTTTAAATGTTAATGACTCAAGTCAGTTCCATATATTGAACTCCCTATATTCACCTATGCCAGTGTAAATACACATGACTGAAAACTGCTTAGAGTACCACTTATATTTTTGCGATCATATTCGTGATGTCATGTCTAAGGCCTAAGGAGGGACGTTTATTTATATGAGGGATTTCGTATCACACATTGTGAATCAAAACATGATTGTTAGATTCCTCTGCTGCTTCAAAAGTAGTGCCCTTCAGTCTGGTTCCTGTAGTCCTAACCTTTGTGAGAGTTTGCTTCGTTGTATCTACCTGGATACCACAGTAAAAATAAAATTTAATGAACTATTTTCTTTCGGCTGTTTCAAGATCTCAAGCCATAAATTTTAAAACTACTGAATAAACAAAGCTTCTAAAAAAGGAGTTGAAGTGTTCAGACTATGTGTACAGAGTTCCTGGAAATTATTAGGCCTTCTCTGAGGGTCCAGAGGGTTCTCCACTGGGTATTTGTACTGTCTTAATAATGAACCTTACATACATGCTGCTCTCATTGAACACACAGATCATAGCCTACAGGCAGCTCAGCACGTGATGTAACAATGCTAAAATGATTATTCACTTCTTTAATGGTGAGCTTTCCCGTAAGCCATCTCGCCAGAAGAGGCAGGTAGTGTTTTCCAAAAGGTTGGAAAACGTTTGTTAATAAGCGACAAATGTGAGACCCTCAGGCTCGCTGCTTCATTACGAAGGAAATTGACATTAATCTGGAGATTCAACGCAGAGAGACATCAAAGCAGCCGCCCGCCGAAATGAGCAACAAACTCCTTATTAGATATTCACAAATCTCCTAGGATACGGCCTACCACACTCAATAATCACCAGGCGAGCTTGTTGTCTGCATTGTGAATGCTCTCCACGAGCCGGCCTCTGTTAGAACATCTGAAACCATCTCGCATGCTTTTGACAAGAGCAGTCACGCATTTCCTCCCAGAAGAAAAAGTAAAAGATTACTGTCTGCTGCCATGTCACGTTGTGTAATACTCTTTTTTCTTCTTCTTTTTCTGTTAGGATAGAGTAACGACTTACCGGGATCTAGATAATAAAAGTGAGCTCACAAGAGGGAAATTAAAGTGAGGAGTCAGGCAAGAGGCAGGCAGGGACGCGTGGAGGCGACTTAGAAGGTCCATGCCAGTTCACCGTTGTCACACACGACCAGCTGATACAATCGCTGAGACACCAAATGCCATGAGAATGTCATGCAGGCTCTCTTTTTAAAGTGCCACGTGGCCAGGGAGCACGCAAGACCAAGCAGGCTGATCCGACCTGTTACATCAGACGGAAAGGGGAGTGCATAGCAGTCCGAGAAGATTTGTATTGGGGGAAAGAGAGAAATTGTGGTTCAGAACATATGTGCAGTGTGTAATTACCAGGAGACAATCTGTTCAGCAGAGGATGCCAAACGTTTGCATTCGGTTCCAGACTATAACAGACAAGTCCATCTGTAGATTGGGTAAATGGATGTTGTCTGATGCACAAGGAGGTGATGTCCCATATCAGACATATAATGTTTTCAGAACATAATTTTACAACAGTGTGTGTGTTGCGGTGTAAGAACAATGGCGCAAGATGTCTGCCGGTTTCCATCAGTTTATTATTTGTTTTGTATGGTGTGTATGAATGTGTTCATGTTTCCATGCTGGCAGAGAAGCAGCTATAATCCAATCTGGATCTGTCGTTTAATTGACAGTGCATCACGGTCATAAGGCCCAGCTAGCTTAGGGAACTGTGGATTCTGTGTTTGTTATTGTTGGTTATGCATTTTAATAATTTTGTAAATTGCTTGATTGTAAAGCAGCATTAAACATGGTAAATGCGATAATGCTGATAATCACAATCAGTATTTTAATTGGAGCACACAGGTGGTGTCTTATGATACAGTGGCCATTTCCTAAAAAAAATTAAACATATCATCGCTGTCCAAAGAAAACCTGGTATCTCCAAAATGGCAGATTTACAGAAGAGGCCAAAATCTTATTTTTAATGTAAGTGTAACCAGAATTTTTTCCAAGCTATTTTGGAGCATTTCTATTGGTTTGTTCGTCATGAAATTGTCATACAATGAAAGAGCAGCTGTTGTGTTTAAAAGATGTAGATTAAAAATATAGCGTTGTTATATATACACAGCTAGTTTAGGTGGCTGTATCAAAGTGGAACACACAGTCAAACATGTAAAAAAAGTCGTTATTGCTGTCCTACTATATACACTACAACAATATAGTTGGATTATACAGCTCTGAACAATTAGTTCCTCCTCCATTTTGTTCAACACATTACAGACTGAAGGCCTTATTGGCTGACAGGAGTAGGCTAAGATTTTACTGTGGGTGACACAACTTAATTTTTTTTTTAAGTCAACAGTTATGTGATGAAAGTCAAGTAGATGTAAACTAATTGCTGATGATGTGAAAAAAACCCAAAAGAGAACCAAATACTTTGAAAAAAGCAAATTCATCCATCAGTGCAGCTCACATTGACTTTTTAGTATTTATAAAAAAAACGCTTCTTTACTGTTGATTTCAATGAGAACAATGCATTGACAAACAACAATGGCAGCGTGTGAAAATTATGGAAATTATACTTTACAGTTTATTTAAAAAAAAACAGTGTTGAACAATTGATAAAGTGTATGCTGATGTATTGTTGTGTCATCCAATAGGAGATGGCGTAGTCTGGGGTTTCTGTCTCTCATGCAAATGTTGATGCAAATGTTAATATGGAGCAGAAGCTGAAACCAGGCTGTTATCTCTTATCCAGGTGTGGCTATTGGATTAGGTGTTAGGAATCTTTAAATTGCTTCCTGCACTGATTTATTTTTTGTAGTTTGTACTTTTTGGACATGAACTGTTAACTGCCAGGAGTTTCAAACTAGTGTTTGCGTCTCCAGCTCGAACTTGAATCTACAACAAACTAGCAATGCACACTAATGCACTATTTTGACAGACACAATCCTGTCCATCTGAACGTGGCCTTAGGGTGTCTTCACATTAGAAGCTTATGCAGCGACAGAATTGCAGCCCATTCAGTGTATTTCAATTAGAACACGGTGTTAGCTCTGTCAGGACTGACAACTTGCCTGTCAGGACTGAAAACCTCCCTGTATGCAGAAAAAAATCTTTAATCTTCTAAAAAGTTTTATCGCAACAGAATCAGAAGTAGAAAATGTCAATAAATGAAAACAAGCAAAGCCAGCCCTCTGATTGGCCCTTTCAAATTTGATCTGTACACATCCCATTAGTTTAATCATGCCTACTACTTAAAAATGAACAAAAGCAGTGGTTACGTAGTGATTGACTTAGCAAGACTGCATTTCAAGTGGCAAGTAAAGGAGGGGTTGTATTCACATCTGTCACCACCCTGCACAAGTGTAGGTTCTGCATGAGGCTGCAAGCTCATTTTATACCCATAAAAACACAGCCCATGTCTTTTATTTAAAATAGAATGATGAACTGATGATCTGAACTCTTGCATGTTCAAGTATCAGCCAGTAAAACACAGTGTTGTGAGGACTTTCATGTTGTAAGGCATAGTAGCACAGCAAGTGGTTAGATTACAACTAACACACATTATTTTTTGCTTGATGTAATGAAAAAGCACAACCACCACCAGTAGTTTTCACTTTTTTCGTTTAAACGAGTTTCCCCACAAACACACCAAAACAGAGCAGCGACCAAAGGTGGACAACCAGAGGTGTGACTTTACTTTTTTTATTTGACAAGATTAAAACATAAATTTCAGAATTAATGTTAACTCCTGCATTTTTGCTAGATAAGATATTCATATATATGAGCAGTGGATTTACACTGGGCTAATGTCCCAACACCTGATGTCACCTGATTCTTCACATATTCACAAACATATTACTTGTGATTTTCAAGTCACACCTCATATCTGCTGCAGTAAATATGACTGTGAGCATTACAGTCGCCATTACACATTTGCCATAGTAGTATCCATGATTACAACTGCAAAGTTTGACTGTTCAACTGTTTAAATAGAACACATACTTTGACCTTGACTGACAGTGTAGGATTAGTTTCCTGTGATTGGAACACAATGTGGGCGATCACATGTTAGAATAGACAATTCTTCTGCTGATTTCAAAGCCATCCTTCACAGTAATGAGTAACGAGAACCTTTAGAGAAATATAGTGAAGTCAAAAGTCTATGTTCTTTTAAATGTTTTGGAGACATCAATTTCTGAGAAAAAATTAGACTTTACCCTGTACATACACAACTTTACACTTTCTATAGAATTTCGGTATGATGAATGACTCTTTGTACAGCTATACAGTCCTGTTGTCATTTATTCAGAATAACTCACAAAAAGGAAATCCAGCAAAAGACAAAATATCATTTTGCAAAGAGCACTCAAACCATCAGATAAATGGAGGCACTTAAAAAAGATGTTGCATTGGTTACCAAAAATATGGAGAATTGCTAGACAGATAAAAGGTTGTACAGCAGCAAGAGGATGTTTTTTGCTCCAGTTAAAATGTGCCGTTGGTTTGATAGGACAAAACGCAGTGTGGTATCTCTGCACACCAGGTCTCTCAAATTAGAAATCTGGAGAAAACACTTTCTATCTTCCTGCTTGAGTGGCTATTCTCCCTAATCCTTTCATCACACTCCACATGGTCATATATCATAGAATGGAGTGGAGTCAAAATAACCCAAGAGAATTAGACGGGAGGGATCGAAAGCATCACACCCCTGTTATGTAGCTGTTAATAAGATGGCGAATAGGACAGAATTAGGTAAAGATTTTGATTCGCTTCAAGAACCACATTGCCAGTGTCCTTCTCTTTAGCTTCCCCTTGACTGATCAGAGGCCAGTGAAAGCAGAATGGCGTAAGATCAGAGGTCCAGCGAGATGGCCGTCTCCATTTAGAAAGTGCTTTAGGTCTCCACCGTTAGTTGTCACCTGATCAAAGCTGTATTCTATCTGTGTGTTTAATGCTTCAGTGGAGAATTTCTCCTCAAAGCAGGTCTTCCATTAGAAGTGCAACGCGAGTCTTAGGGTTTTAAACTAATGTTGCATTTAAGTGCTCATCAGAAGGTTGTACATGCCAGATGCGTATCTAGTAAATAAGACATTGCTCCATTTGGGCGCTTCTTAAATTAAACGCCCATCCTATGAAAGCATGGAGATCAGGTGAATGAGTATTCTGCTTTTTCTTTACTTATTTAAAAAAACACACAGTTCACATAGAAGTGCATCAGGTATATAATTTTCACATTCACCGTCAACATTCACCACCATTACTGAAGCCCACTTCATATAGTACTGTGCTACTGTCAGAGACAACACTTTAGTTCATTTGCAGTTACGAACTGGTATAAAGTACAAGTAGTTAAATTATTCAGGAGATATTTCTGAGCAGATTAGATCCACGTAATCCAATTACATTAGCAAATTTCCAAATCTGGAATGCAAAAATGATGAAAAGAACAGGTAGACCACCAAAACAGATAAACAACACTTAAGACCTTCATCATCATGATCATTTGAGAAAAAGGAGATGCTCTAGATCTGAAAAAAATCACAACAGCTGTTGTCCATCAAACTGTGAGAGGACGTCTCAATGCTGTGGGTCTGAAAGGATGTGTAACTGTCAGGCACCTGTTATAGACAAATAGACAAAAAAGAAGGTGAATCAACAGACCAGCTTCAACAGAACTGAATGTGTTTAGTCAGGTCTCCTGTGAAGAATGAAGACAGTATTAAAGGCAGTGGGAAGGCCACACTAAATATGGGGGGAAATTATATTACATTTAGTTGTTGAGGTTTCTGTGTGACTTCCTAAATATTGTTTACTGCTTTTTTTCTGACTGAAAATTAAGACAACAAAAAGGGTGGTTTCTGACTTTTCCCATAGTACTGTATGTCACTTCTCTTACACTTGAGTAACATCTATAATATATAATATAAATATATAATATAAATAAATATAATATAATATAATATAAAGCCACCTGTACATATGACGCTGTTTTAGAGCAGTTTACAAGTCAGTAAGTAGATATTTTCCAGTTTGTCATTAACTTATTAAAGCATCTATAGTGCATCACCATATGCATTATGTACTAGATGTCCCAATTCAACTGGATCTAGTGTACTTAGAGAGTGTAAAGGGGTAAAATATCTTATGCAATATTTGTCTTTTTGTCTCTATTCACACTCCGATTACACTGTTGCCACTGGAGACAAAAATGATCTTTGATTTCCATAATTATATCCGTGGGTTCCCAGATGATGATCCTCCCATCTCTATTGTTCTTGTGGTGAAAGCTGATACTCAAGCGCTAAGGGAAAGGCCAGCGTAAGGTAAAGTGCTTCTCTACTGTGCTTAAGGTGTAACACTCTTATGCTCTAATTGTCAGTGATTGATAGCACTTTGAAAGCTATAATTACTCATTTGTAAATATTACAATTTACATCACACTGAGTTTATAACATATATCAGGGAATTCCTGAAGATGGATTAGCAAAATATAATGATTTGTAATGTTTTTTTTCCCCTTTTTTCTAGTAAAAATCTACAACTTAAAAGCTACAACATAAAATAAACATGAACATGCCATACATGTCTTTTTTTCTTCCTTTTCTTTGTTTCATTTAGTTGCTATCATTTGTTTAAAATGCTTCACTTTCAACTCAAAGGCCAACAAAAAGTCTAAATCCTAAAGTCCCACAAATGAGTCTTACTGACCATATGGACTTCCCAAAAAGATCCTTTGTTCTGTTTGAGTCTTCAAGCTTCTGAATGACTTGTTTAGGATTTATTTGACTGTCTCCATCCATCTTGTTGCTGGTCGTCCTCTTTAACCATCCCGAGTATGCATTACCATTAAAACGTTAATAAACTAATTTCTTACAAGTTGGAAATAGTTTGTAGGAACCTGTACAAAAGAAGACACTTTAGATAACAAACAATTCTGTAAGTGATTTCATTATAATTAAAAAATATGTACAGCACTGAAATTTGTATAGATCGTGCTAATGAAATAGCTATTTATAGTATTCACAAAGTATAGCGTCTTAATTACTTAACATTTCCATGTTTGCTATGCCCTAACATTAAGTTACTGAATCACAATTATTATCATGGCGTGTGACCCCAAACCTTTGAACAGCAGTATAAGACTGTTAGAGAAGGCTTGCTTTGGTCTAGGATCCGTTTGTTTTCTTTGCCACCCAAAGTACTCTTAAAAGTCTTCTTCAAGACTAGAGTTCAAAGGTATCAATATATTTTACTGTCCCGCTTTTTTGTTATCAAGCAGAAAAGACCATATCCTGAAAAAGTTCTGAAAAATTGTCAGTAGAGATGCTTCATCACATCTGAAGATCTTTTCAATCTTTTTCTTGCTTGATCGGTTGACTGCCAATCCATGTCATATTTGCTGAATTCTGAAATCTTTTTTTAGTTAGTAATTAATCCCACTAGCCAAAAGCTGTCTACGACTTCAACATCTTCACAGTCAGTGGTGAAGCTAACTGTATTTTCTGCGATCATACTTTTTGTTTTCTTCATATTGAGCTGAAGTCCCATTTTTTCACTCTGTTTCTACAGGTCCTCTAAAAGAACCTGCTCAGATCCTCCTGATCTGACACCTGCCATGAGTGTTGTGTCATCCGCATATCAAAGGTTATTGACATTTGTTCCACCAGTGTTGAAGTTTAATCATATTCCTCCAGTCCTGCCTCTCTTGTTAGAATAGAATGCAGCCTTGTGTAATGTCTTTGCAATGTTTTTCATGTCTTTTCTTTGGTTATTAGATTGTTATGTCCCTTTTCCTGGTGATAACAAAATAGCAAAATAGCTTATTTATGAAGAAGCTTTGACTAAAATATTTACTATTTACCCTAAGACAGAATAAGAGAGGCTCTCTTTGCTTTTTCAGTTTTACTCCTTCCTTTAATGTGTTAGGTAACCTTTTATGCATGTAAACATGTCTTCAAAGTAATAAGCCCAAACTAAACTAAAGAGAAACTTTTCTTGGCCTGAAGTGCCTCATTACTATTCCAGCACTATTCTTTTTTACAAGGTTACATCATCTTTTAACATAATCCTAATTTCCAGCCTACTGTTTTTCATGTTCTAACATGAAACAAGCTAAAGAAGTTCTGGAACATCCTGCTCCAGGACGTGGATCGGTTCTACCAGCTTGATCTTTATGATACTCAGGATCAGACTCTTAAACTGATACAGCAGGATTAACGTCACTGTAGAACTGAAATGTATGTAAAGCTATTTAGCAGACCCAAAATAAATAACTAAGAACATGAAAATGAGCGTAAGATTCCTCTTCAAACACAAAACAGATAAATCCTGCAGCTCCTTTCATCCAAACAGGTTCGTATCTTAGGCCTTCCATAAAACTTGTACGTAGGGCAGATGAAAACAACTCGCCCTGATTGTATGCAGGCAGAAATGTTTCCAGTTTTTTTGTTGAGGAGTGTTAAATAGTAACTTTTATGGAACTGATCCAGGTTTAGAAGCAGCAGTTTCGGCACCTAACAAGTAAAAGCATACTGTGGAGAAAGAGAGAGAGAGAGAGAGAGAAAGAGTGAGAGCGAAAGAGAGAAGAGGGAAAAGGAATGTGTGTGTTTGTATGTGAGAGTGACAAAGAGGAGGGGGAAGAGAGAGAAAGATAGAGAGAGAGTTATATTTAGACAGAGGCAGTGCATCAGGTGCGATGTAAGATTTCTGAAAATGGAAGCTGCTCCCAGGGGTGAGGAAGAAGCTGCATTTCAGGCGCCTTCATTATTTATTTTGACTCTTATGTGTTACCGACGACAGCAGCAGCACTGGGCCAAAAGATCACAAGGAGAGTGCTGATGTCTCTGTAGTTCCCACATTAATGAATGTGTCTAATCAAGCGCCTGTAACCTCCAACCGCCACCCCCCCCAACCGCCCCCCCCCCCCCCCCCAACCCACCGCCTTCTTTTTGCTTCCCCAGTTATAAAGCACATGCTTTAGGCGTTTCTACCTGGAGAGCAGACATCAGCACGAACCTTTCTGCTTCTTTTAGATCAGCCACATTCTGAATCCAGCTTCTGTTCCCACCCACAGTCACTTACAAGTGCTGAGCTGACATTTCAGCCGTTTATATTACTCATCCAATCTGCTTTACTGTGCAAAAGTCAGAGACCACCCTTTTGTTGATCTAATTTTCAGCCAAAATGGTAATGAAGCACAAGTTAATAACTTACTGAAATGGTATGCAGAAAAAAATAAAATACAGAAACTGGCCAGTTTAGATGGAGTAAAGTTTTATGGACGGATGTATATACACTACCCGAGCACCACATACCATAAAGAAGCACGCCGTAGTTCTACAATTACAGACTGTAGTCCATCTGTTTCTCTGCATACAGTATTAGCTGCAAGAAAATCCATGTTGGCTTCTCTTTTTTCCTCCTCGTCCTATCATCATGAAAGAAAATAAAGACTTCTCTCAATCCTTAAACAAGCAAGTATAGTACTATGCAGTCAGAGGCCACTATGATTTCCAGTCAAATTAAATATCTGTATGTATTTTTGTTTCTAGCCTCCGGGGAATAAACAGAACGCACATATAAATATATAACATATACTATATTTTAGTATTTGCTGTGTCTGGGTAAACAGGGTATAAAGTATGCAAAAAACAAATGGACTACAGTTTGCAACACTACAAGAACTACCAAGAAAATTAGTGTAGATACAAGGAGGTCTTCCTAATAAAGTGTTCAGCGAGTGTAAATTGACAAAATTGATGGTATCCTTTTGTTAAAGAGAGAAAAACTCGCAATGGTCGAAAATCAGACACTGCGTTTGAATTGTGGTTCAACAGAATAATTAATAGAAAAACACTACTGTCCTGGACAAAAATTATGGTACCCTTAACTTAATATTTAGTTGCACAACCTTTTGAGGCAATCACTGCAACCAAGCGATTTCTGTAACTCTCAATGAGACTTCTGTCCACAGGTATTTTGGCCCAGTCCTCATGAACAAACTGCTCCAGCTGTCTTAGGTTTGAAGGGCGCTGACAATTTTGTCCATGTGTGTATATAATTGGAATTCCTTTGATGATAAAAAGCAGAAAATATAACCAACTTAAATAAAAAAGCAAGCCCTCTAAAAAAGACAAAAGCTGTAAACTAAACTGACACACTAAATACTAAAAATATTGATATATAATAGAATTAGCTCTGATGTTCGGCTTTATTCCCCTGATGCTAGAAATTAATAACGTACTTGATGTCCATTTGGAATGTAAATCAAATAGTGGTGTCTGACCTCCACACAATACTATAATCGCTCGTTTAAGGATGGAGAGAAGTGCTCATTGTCTTTCGTGATGATAGGATAAGGTAGAAAAAAAGAGAAGCCAACATGGATTTTCTTGCAGCTGCCTTGTTTCCACGCCACCACCCACCCCTAGTCTGGTTTCTTAACAACACTCATCATGAGAACATGTCGCTATATGCTAAGTCTCTTCCTTCCCTTTTTTCCCTTTATCATAGGAATCATGCCTCTCTGTGGGTTCCTGTTCACGTACTCCCCTCTCACGTCTTCACTTTACATAAAGATCAATGAAGCATGGTTATGCGGCTGGAGAGATCTCCTAATGACACAGTTAGGCAGCAGAATGAACACAAACGCGCAGGCAGGCGACTTCCTGCTGCTTCGTAACTGCCTTCTCTCTGAGCCCTGGTCGCTCAGCAAATAGTAGCACGCTTCTAAGTGATGGCAAAGGCCATCGTCTGGTCGCTAAAAGTTAGTGACGTGGTGCCTCAGAGGTATAAGTGGCTTCGGTGTGCCATGGAGAGAAGACCTGGGGTCACGTCAAAGCGCTGCACACTATATATAGGCTGTGGTGTTTGACCCATATTGAATACAAGCTGGTAGAAAGGAGGTCATCAATGCAGTTAATGCTTCTTTTTCCAGGGAGCAGGGAGGAATAAGAAGATTCTATTTTGCCGAGTACCTGCACTCCCACCAGAACTGCTCATCAGAATATGCTTCTCTGCTGTCTCATAGCAACCTAAAAATAGAAGTGTCCCTATTAGCCTGTATATGGCGGCTATGGCTGGCACAGGTTATGGCCACATAATTACATAAGCACACTCAAAAGCATGTGGATGCCTCCATCTTCATGCTTATAGCAACCTCAATAAAACTCGGTGCTCTTAAAAAACATTGTTCAGCAAGAAGCTCTCTGCACTGTCGGCAAACACCTGTTGAAAGCTGTTTAGGCTTTAGTAAAGTAAGGCATGCTTGTGTTAAGGCGGAATTCTCACTGCATGGCTGCATGTTTGCTTTCAAGACTAGACAACGCTGCCTACTGCCTGAATGCGTCCAGGTCCAGGTCACATATACAGCCTTTTAGGCTGTCTTCACTAACAAGAGAGGATGCATTTACATCTGCCTGGCTCTAAGCAACAACTCTTTTGGGACTCTTCTGTGAGAACATTGATATAAGGTGCATAGTGCATGATGCTCTGATGGTCCAACTCAGAAACAGACTACTGCCTGGCAATAGCAAGAGCAAGAGCCCGAATTAAGCTTAATCCTGTGAGATAAATCTGTTGAAGTATACAGAATGAAATGTCCAACTTTGACTAAACTCTTAGGACTGGTTTCCTAGACAGGGAAGCTTAGTATTGGACTATAGTTTTTATTCAAAACGCTGTGATCCAAGACTAGTCCTAATCTCTGTCCAGAAAAGAAGTGCTTTATTCATAAGGGTGTATTCATTTGTGTTCATTTGTTGCAATTGTTCCATGTAGGGTTTTCCACACAATACCATAGAAACATGTTTTCCCTAAAAAAAGGAAGACTATTTAGAGAACCATGTTTGAACCAAAGTTTCAAGAACCCCCACATAACATGAATGTTCTGAGAAGCTGTGATAGCTGTATAGAATTGTATAGAATTTTTACATTATCTGAAGGTTATTTGAAGGAGCAGTGTGTAAGACGATGCAATGTGTTGAATTTAAACATTAGGGGGCACCATATTGCCAGAAAATGCACAGACCCACTTCCTCCCTTCTCAGTTCTTACCAGTCTAGAATAAACATTGCATTAAACTTCATCACTTTACTAGCCAAGATCTTTCTCCAGCGGTGGAAATCAACACCAACATTAACTCTTGTTTTACTTCTGTTTACGTCTCTTCTTTAGTTTGTTATTCTTGACATGAAGAGGTAGTGGTCACATACCAAGAGCTTCAGACACTTTACTTTTTTATTCAATCAGCTACTTGTCCTTAATTAATCAAAACGGAAGCAGGAGCTTCAACATGATTGACAAGAGATTACAGAATGCTGCCAGGGCAGTGCTACTTCTTCATCCTCTCATGCTCTCAAGGGTCTTCAGTGCCTTTAGTTAGGAAACCGTATTTTGGAATTGTACCGTATTTGTATTGATTGTGTATGGGGGTCTTGTCTTCAGGGTTTTAATTTTATTGTTTTGTTGTGAAATAGATAACATACAGTCAGGCCGAGAAATAACTAGACAGTGACAGATGTTTTGGCATTTTAACTGTATAACTGTGACCATATTTAAGATACTGTTATATAATTAATGTGGGCCTAAAGTGCAGACTCTCTGCTTTAATTTAAAGATATTCAGATCCTAATTGGAGGAAGGGCTAGCAATGACAATTTAATATGTAGCTTGGACAACAACCTCAAAAGCTATTTCATGGGCTTTTCCCTCATTAATCCATCATCAGTTAAGCAGGTAAAAGGTATGGAGTGGATTCCAGGTGTGGCATTTGCATTTGGAAGCTGTTGCTTTGAACCCACAACATGTGGTCAAAGGAGCTCTCAATGGAAGTGAAACAGGCCATCATTAGGCTGAAAAAAGAAGAAATTTATCAGAGAGATAGCAGAAACGTTAGGAGCGGCCTAATAAACAGTTTGGTACAATCTGGGGAAAAGAGAGCACACTGGTGAGCTCAGGAACTCAAAAAGGCTTGGACGTCCTCTGTAGACATCAGTGGTGAATGACTGCAAAATCCTTTCCATGATGAAGAATAATCCCTTCACAACATTCACCCAAGTGAAGAACGCTTTCCAGGAAGTAGGTGTTTCAGTATCTAATCTACCATAAAGAGAAGACTTCATGAGAGCAAATACAGAGCGTTCACCACACGGTGCAAACCATGAATTAACCCTTAAACATAGAAAGGCCAAATTAGACAAAAAAACATCTAAAGATGCCAGCCCAGTTCTGGAACAGCATTCTATAGACAGATGAAACTAGAATCAACCTGTATGAGAATGATGGGAAGAAGAAAGCACCAAAGAACACCACATCCTCTGTAAAACATGAGCCTGCATGGCTTCCAATGGCACTGGGTCACTGGTGTTTATTGATGATGTGACAGAAGACAGAAGCAGCTGGATGAATTCTGAAGTGTACAGGGATATACTTTCTGCTCAGTTTTAACGAAATGCAACAAGGTTGATTGGACGGTGTTTCACAGTACAGATGGACAGTGACCCAAAACATACTGCAAAACCAACCCAGGAGTTTTTCAAGGCAAAGAAGTAGAATATTCTGCAATGGTTGAGTCAATCACCAGATCTCAACCTGACTGAGCATGCATTTCACTTGCTTAAGACAAAACTTAAGGTAGAAAGACCTACAAACAAGGAATAACTGAAGACTGCTGCAATAAAGATCTAGCAAAGCATCACGAAGGAAGAAACCCAGCATTTGGTGATGTCCATGGGTTCCAGATATTAGGCGGTCATTGCCTGCAAAGGATTCTTATTGGTATTATTAGTATTAGGATTAGTATTAAAAATGAACACTTTATTTACAGTAATGTTATTTACTTTTGAGCCCCTGAAATGAGGAGGCTTGTAGAAAAATGGTTACAATTCCTAAATATTTCACAGGATATTTTTTTTCAACCCCTTGAATTAAACCTGAAAGTCTGCACTTCAATTGCATCCCAGTTGTTTTATTTCAAATCCAATGTGGTGGCATGGAGAGCCCAAATCATGAAGATTGTGTCAATGTCAAAATATTTCTGAGCGTAACTGTATATACAGGTTCACAGTGGGCCACAGTAAAGCCATTTTCTACATGTGAAGACCACATATTTACATCGTTACATGAACACTGTTAAATCAACACTAATAAACACCTGATGAGTCAACACTCGCATTTACTGATATTGCCTTCTTATTATATCATTATGAACCAATATCACCATAACTGAATTCCGACTGATATCACTGATCATATTGGTTAGATTGGTAGTTCTGAAAAAACTGCAGCAAGGTTCATAAAGGACTCGTCCTAATCCTCAGCAAACAGCTACAAAACAACAAGCTGGAAACAACTTTTAATTCATGTGTCAAGAGAAAAATATTTGTGTTTGTTTTGCTCTCGTCATACAAAAAAAGAAATGACAGAGGCTCTCAGCAGACTCGATTTATTTTTGTAGATTCTGACGTCAATCAGATGCACGTTCCATTCACCGAGAAAAAAAAAAGAAAAAGACGGAGAGAAAGAGCGAGAGAGAGCGAGAGAGAGCGAGAGAGAGAGAGAGAGAGAAGTTATTTATAACCTCAGCGTCTCGGTGTGGTTCTTGAGTGCGCAAAGCGGCGTGTAAGCGACTGCGCTGATCTCCAACGCAGCGGTGCTGGTGCGCCATGGTGCTTCCATGCAGCTAAAATAGGAAAGCTCTACCGGGGCCGTGCGCAACGACCGCGTGCTCTGCGAGGATGATCCCGCTTCTTCACAATTTCTAAACACCACAGAAGCGCATTTACAGACGCGGTGTTCGGATCCATTCTGACATGACAAAGCCCTTCCCCGAGCAGGTAAGGCTACACCGGCGCAGGCCCGCACCATCCACACGATCAAGCCGCAAACGAAGGTACAGCTGGGTGTATAGGACGCTTACACTTTTTACCCCACACGATCGCTCTCTGTGCGCGCGCTGTGTGGTCTCCATACCCCCGAGCCTTAAGAAGCGCGATCTTGTAGTGAACTTCGTGATTGGTTGCACGGTCGTCGACGCGCAGTAACGTGTGAACTAAAATTGCAGTGAGGTTTAAAGTTAGGGAAATGTCGAGGAGTGAAGGAAGGAAAAAGAAATGTGCTGCCATTACGGAGCGCGCTTCATCCACTTTGAACGCGCGGCAATCAGCACCACGGACAGCGGCTGCTCGGCACAGTCTCCTAATAGACACCAGAGCAGCGTTCAAGGCGTTTAGACATTTACTGACACACATTCTTTTATTACTTCTGTCAGCTGTAGTTATATTTTCCGTCATCAAAAAAAGAATAACATGCCTCAGACATCTGGTTTCTATCATCACCACTGTGAGCAATACTGACTCGGTAAGTTTCTCTAGAGTTGCGCATTTCACATCGAACGACTCTAAATGACTTTTCCGTACAACTAAAACCTTTCATTAGGCGAACATTCGTCATCATTTTAGGATGTGAATTGGTGAAAACACAGTCGTGAAAACAGAAAAAGCTATAGTATTGGACGAATGTCCACCGCTGTCCATCGTAATTAACAATCTAGGTTTGCTGTAATAAGTAAATGAATCCAAAGGAGCAAAGTATTTTAGGTATATGGTTAAGTTATACAACATACTTTGCAGCGTACAATTATATCTAGCACTGTTAAATGTCACGCACATTAACACAATCTAATATAATGTATAACATATTCATAAGCAAAACGCTCAATAGCATTTTAGTTTCCAGTGTAAATTTACAATCCCCCTGACACTTTACTCTCTTATTTAAAGTCAGGCGTCTCTATCAGCTCCCTCCACACCTGAGCAGCCTGACAAGGCAGTATTATTTCACGTCACATGTCGTTTCCGCGCAGTTAGGCTGCCACCTGGTGGTCCTTTAGGAGCGCAACCCACATTTGCAGACTCTTTTATTACTTTTTATTAATTTTCAAAGAAGTTTAAAGAACCTCCACATTATATCAATGTTCTAGGAAGACACAACCTTTGCATTATGTGAACCCCCCAAAACATAGTGAACCAAAAATGGTTCTTCTATGTCATTGCTCAGGGGGCTCCTTAAGCCACCACGTTAGAACGGTCTCTGTGAGAAAAAGTAGCTACATTTGATTTCAAACAACACCCAGTAATCAACTAAATCTTTAGATATTTGAGTGGGAAATGTAATTAAATTGTTTGGTAAAAAAAATGTTCACAGTTTTCCATTAACCCAACAGTTGATCAGTCAAGACACGCCCAAATTCTGCTTCTTTAATTTAGCAGTGAAGCTTTGAGGTTTACTGTGCTAGCAAACATTAAAGGTCAACACCTGAATATTTTCTTATAATATATAACTTCTTTTTAGCCCACTCGAACCACTTTCAGGTCTTTATTAGTGTCACACAGACTTATTTAAATTACTCTAAAGTGTATGAAATGGACATAACATCAACACGCATCTAAACATTTTAGACAATTGGTATTGTGCCAATTCTGCATTTAAAATAATAAGATTGGTTGCCTAAAAATTTCAAGGAAACCAACTTACTTCCTTTTTAAAATGAACTTGGAATTATTTTTTAAAGTGGGACTCTTTTTCACAGTTTACAGATTATTTTTGTGATAGATTTATATATAACCATAATCTTACATTTTTAATAAAGGTATTTATTATATTTATTTAACAGAAATCACAAGTCCATGACGTGCATGCATGCGAATGGGATGCGATTCTGTGAGGGAATTTCAAGATCTGTTGTCTAAAATGCATGCCTGCTGCATAGGCTGCATGGTGAAGTTTAGTTTCTTTTTATAGTTCCCAGGCATAATATGTCCTAAACCCCAATGACAAGTCTGTGTATCCTTAATGAAAACTTGGATTAAAGTGTTTTAGTGTACTTAGGGAAAATAATGTTAAAATGATTAACCAAATTCGGACCCCAAACTTTGGACGATGTCTTGACAGATTTACTACATCTGGAGTAAATTGAAAATTGTGTACCAATACCTTCTATGGTTGCAGGACTGAGGCTGAATTGTGGCCAGTCTGAGGCCATGGCAGATATCCTGGAGCTGCGAACGGATGGGAACTCCTTGCTAAAGGCAGTTTGGCTTCGGCGTCTGCGGCTTACCAGGCTTCTACTAGAGGGGGGAGCTTACATAAACGAGAGTAATGACCGTGGAGAGACACCGCTCATGGTGGCCTGTATGTCCAAACACTCTGACCAACAGAGTGTCAGCAAAGCCAAGCTGGTTAAGTACCTTCTAGACAACAAGGCTGACCCCAACATTCAGGACAAGGCAGGCAGGACAGCCCTTATGCATGCCTGTAGTCAGAAAGCTGGGCATGAGGTGGTGTCTTTACTGCTGACCAATGGGGCAGATCCCAGCCTAGAGGACCGCAACGGATCATCCGCCTTGGTCTATGCTGTCAATGCGGATGATAAGGAAACCCTCAAAGTCCTCCTGGATGCCTGTAAAGCCAAGGGCAAGGAAGTGATTATTATCACCACAGACAAATCACCCTCCGGCACTAAAACCACAAAACAGTACCTGAATGTTCCCCCCTCCCCAGAACTGGATGAAAGATGCTCCCCCATCTCATGTGCCTCACCTTCAGACATAAACCTTCACACCTCTCCATTTCCCAGCAAAGAAGAGGAAAAAGACACTGTCTTTACTTTTCAAAGCAAGTGGAAGTCATCCTCCAGCACAGCGTCCAAGCTTCCCAATGGGCCTTCTTCTCCTACCCGCAAACCCGCAAACCCCAAGCGTGCTCGCCTCCCACAGTTAAAGCGCCTGCAGTCCGAGCCCTGGGGGCTAATTGCACCGTCTGTGTTGGCTGCCACCCAGGAGGAGAGTAAGAGAGCCAATAGTGATGAGGATGTCGTCACTGGTGTCAATGGACTGTCTCTGTCCAAGAGAGCCCCTCTGTCTCGGCACAACAGCGTAGATGGTAAAGAGGTCCTGTTCCCTTTGGTGGGTGAGCAGTCTACCAAAATGTCTCCTACTTCATCCCTTCCTTCATCTTCCAAAGTCTCTTATGAGAGATCTCTAGGACAACATCAGCCACTGGCACGCCGTAGCACAGTCCCAGCTGAGCAAGAGGGTTCTCCAGGAACCACAGGGCCTGTTGGCCTCAGAGACACAATGCACCGGAGGAGACTAGGGAACGACCAGTATGACTCAGACTCCCAACTGTACTCTGACTCTGGTATGCTGGACTCCCCCAAGATCCCCCTGGAGAGGAGGAAACTCAACACTTCACCGCTGGCAATGCTCACAGGCTCACGTGAGTCTCTGGATAGCAATGCCAGCACTTCCTCTCCAAGCACGGCCAGGCGGCGAGCGCCAGGGCTACTGGAGCGGCGTGGGTCTGGGACTCTGCTGCTTGACTATATTTCCCACACGCGCCCTGGCCACCTGCCCCCACTTAACGTCAACCCCAACCCCCCTATCCCTGACATAGGTGCCAGCAGCAAGCCCTCGTCCCCACTCGCGGCAGGATTTCGGTCCATAGCTCCCGTAGCACCAAACTCACCAAAGAGAGGCAATCTCAGGATGAAGAAGAAACTTGTCAGAAGGCACTCTATGCAAGTGGAGCAGATGAAGCAGCTTTCAGACTTCGAGGAGCTCAGCCATCAGTGATGAGTGATGAATCAGCGTGTGCAGATGTAGCAACTCCCACATCGAGAAAAGCAAGTCAGTGATCAGACATATGGAAATAGTACCTGAAATGGTGTTCACAAGTAGTTACCATTGATTGTAGCTATTTTAAAAATTTTGCATACCATACCCTTCATGCACAGGAGAGTGTGATGTGCCAATCCTAGTTTACCACTGAATTAGAAGAAGAAAGGAGTAAAAAAATGTTGCAATCACATCCAGCAATGTAAACTATTCAACACTCACAAGTTTAGTGCATTTCAGACATTGTCTTGAGAACATTAGCACTGATGTTCCATGTATTAGGATTCCACGTTCATGTTGCTGCTGCTGGAACAAAAGCTTGTTTCTCTGTTTTTATATTTTTACAGAATTTGAAATTGGCAGTTGTCCTTTGTAATGTGTTCAAATCACTTTACAATTAGTTTTAATGTATTCAACCACAAATGCCAATTCTTCAGCAACAAAGTAGTATTTAATTTTTCCATTTGCAGAAACACTGAATGAATCTTTTTAAAGAGCAGGTGAGGTTGTATGCCATTACACACACTCGCAGTGATGAAATGCGACAGCTTGACTACTGCTGCTTCTGGGAGAAAACTCTTCATCTGTAAACAAAAGCAGAGACAGAATCGTCTGTCAAGACTTCAAAGTCTAGACGACTCTGTGTGAGACTTATTAAAGGCAGCAGAGGAGGGCAATGAAAGTAGACTGTCAGACACAGCAGAGAGGTCACCACATAATGCCCTTTAAATCAGAGAATCCTGTTGGCTCCCAGAGACAAAGTCCAAGTTCTGAGAAGAAATTAAACTGAAAACAGTACAAGAACAAATTGCTACTGACCTCTAGCATTACTAGTGTGCAGGTATTCAGTAACTAAAGACATTCATTATAAATATGTGCATTTATACTGGACTTTGACAAGATATTGACTATCACTGACATAACAATTGCTGAATCTGTCTGTCTTAGAAGTAACAAAAAATTAGCATTGGGTGCAATAATACATGCAACATCACAACTTACTCCTTAATGCTAGGATGGGTTGTTAAGCTGCATTGTGAAACATTTAGTCTTCACAAATAGTTAGTGTGTTTTTTAATGTCATAAGGGGTGTGAATTATTGAATGTTGTAGCTAATTAGTATATAGTGCCTTTGGAACAGAGGAAAAATCTTTCTACCCCACACTGGCTCCCACGTTGATGGAGCTATGAAACACAGTCCTAGGGTGACTTTGCTGAACATAAACGACATATATAGCATAGGCCATAGTTTATTACATAAATATACAAATATCCAAGTCTGTAGCGGAACATGCCTTTCTAATGCCAATGATCAGTGTACAGGAGTGGCTCTCAAGCCTGTGCTGGGGGACTACAACGCACAGTTAGCAGCATTTTTCCTGCTCTCCAATCACACCTGATTCTACTCATCAGCTAATTATCAAGCTCTTCACAAGCTCAATCAGGTGTGTTAAAGCAGCAAGAAGACAAAGCTGTGCAGTCAAGAGGTCCCGCAGGACTGGGATTGAGAACCACTTCTGTACAGAATGTCAATGTAGATTTATTCCCTTTTGTCAGCCAACATAATACGATAGAACAGATGTGCCCATGTAACTTTCTTTTGTGCAATTGCAAAGTGCTTTAGTTCACTTGCTGCTGTAACGTCTCGTAGCTGCTCCACTGACTTAGTTCCTGAGTTGTTTTAGGGCTGGTATTGAAGTAAATGTTGTGTATTGTGAGAGTTAGCTGGCTAACTCTTTATGTGATAAAAACACTCAACAGTTTTTGAAAAATATGGATCCAACAACCAATCAGATCAGTGCTCCTGAATTATCCGGTACAACTCAGCCTGTTTACACTTACTGTTCAGATATTTGGAATCACTGTTAAAAAAAAAATAGAATCAATCCAATTTGGTTTCTAATCATATACAGCCATATGCAAAGGTTTGGGCAAACCTGGTCAAATGAAATGTTTTGTTGAACACGTCCTATACAGAGAACTCAGTTACTATTAATTTGCTGAAAAAAAGAGAAAATGTGACCTTAATTTTACCTACAATTATGGCACACTTCATAATTTACATTTTACCCAGCAAATAAAATGTAAACGGCAAAATAAACAAAAATTGCCCAATTTAAATATGTTCTCTGTAGAGGATATGTTGTTTGCACAGAAAATCAACAAAACAAAACAATGGGTGTTAAAACTTCTGCAAATGACTGTAACCTGAATTCGGCATGCTAGTCCTGTGTAATGTCACAGCCTTTAAATAATTAGTAAGAAACTGTGAAAAAGTTAGCTGTGTCCAAATTGATAAACAGAGCTATATATGATTCCACAATGACTACAGAAGCTGTATAACATTTAAAGGCTCATATCATGAGAGACAAATTTCAGCATTTACCCTTCATGACCCAGTCCATAAAGTCCATATATGGAGAATATGTTGAAAAAAAGCCTGTTTTTAAATGATTGTTTCTGTGATGTGACTGGAACCAACTCATTTACACATATCCACCTATTCAGCCTACAGCAGAAACTGCATTCAAATGGATATTATATATAAACATTCATAAAACCTTCATGAAAGAACTCTTGAAGTATACCTTGTAAATCATAGATTTACTCAAATCATTGAAATATTGAACAAAACAAATAAAATGCCTTTTGGCATATAGTTAATATGATTCAAATCCAGGCTGCATAACATGTTATAGTGTTTAATATGACATCAATTTTAGTATAAGATTAATTCCAAACTTTTTAAAGGTAGTGTACATTTGTTACTATTTGCACAAATAAATTTCACTACCAAAAATTATTAGTTTCCAAATGATCAAAAAGAAAATTTCATAAACTTAGTAGAATCAGAGTTTTTATCTTTAGAAACTTCAGACCTGGACTTAAATTTGAAACAATTTAAAAAAAAAATCAATAGCATTCCCAAGTCCAAACTTCGGAAGACATTGCTTTTCACAGAGAAATATAACACTTAAGTTCACGTTAGATATTAAGTCTATGTGAGCCATGGATACAAACACAATTACCACATACACAAAACTGTGAGACATACCGTAGGTTGTGAGGAGATGTTTACATTGTATGATGCATAGTATTTTTGTATGTAGTACTCTGTATATTTTGAATAAATGTCTGCAACATTTTTTCTTTGCCACTTTTTTTCTTGGGCTCAAATACAAAAACAAAGTGTAATGTTTCACAGAAAAGTCAATGGAGTGGCTACGACTGTCACTGGGGTATGATGAAGGGTTAAATAAGCGTGTGACATGAACTACTGACCTTTGCTCTCTTGTTGCTTTTGGCTGCTAGGCTACAACATGAAAAACTATAATGTATAATGTAAATAAACAAATTAAAAGATACCAACCTTTTAGCTCCTTTTAGTAAAACAACTACAGATCCGATATTTGATATGACCACTGAAGAAGAATGAAACGTCCCTAAGGATATACGTTTGGAATCACTTCTCATATTAATAAACTGTTCTTTAAGAAGGAACAACTTGCACATTTACAGCACAGTTAATCTGAATACCAAAACATAAAAAGGCAATTTATTATAATTTTATAGTAAATAATAAATAATCAATCACAGTTCCATTCAGAATTCAAAGCTTTTTGTGTGCCACAATTGTAACAAGCAATCTTGTGTTGCATTATGTATTATGTTGTAATCATGCAGGGGTGTCACTAGACATTTATGGATAAGAGGGGCTAGGCCTGTAAGGGGTCCACCATAAAAGTTTTTATTTTATTAGCAACAATGACAAAATGTATTACGCTCACAAGTTACAGTAGCTCTGTAATGCTGTAGTTTGTATAAAGCACAGAGCCAGTATGACTTAAATCCGTTCAATTACAACAGACACAGATCAAGAAAAGGTACTGAACCTCTATCAGATCTGCCCTTCAGCCCTGTCTTCAGCTCCTTCCTCTCCTTCTCCTCCTGTGTTTAGTAACAAATTATTTTAATAGTGACAAAGTTGTGAGAACTAAAGAAAAAATGAGATTATAACGGGCAAAAATCTTATTTGACTGGTCTTCAATGAAGCTGCTTAACTTTCATGTAGATTTGGGGGCTAAAAAATTATATAACACCATATGACTTTTCCACTTACTCACATACTGTAAAACCACAATATAGTGCAAAAAGTTTCCAAAGGCTAAAGAGAAATATATAAATAAAAAAAAAAACATACACCAATTACTTGTGAAGTGAAATTGAACTAGTTGGCTTAGCTACCAGCTAACGTTAGTGTTAGCCTAACCCTGTTCTTGTAGTTAGGCTTGCTAGCTAATAAGTAACCACTGGCGGATCTAGGGCTGGGGACACAGGGGCATTGGCCCCAGCTGAAATCTGATTGGCCCCCCTATACATGCCCCTGTCCTGTCACTCATACGTCTTTCCCCCGAGAGCGCTGATCAAATTATAGGTGGATGCAATTCCATGCCCAGGCCCTAGTGGCACTAATGAGCTAAATAGGAATGTCAGTGTTGCCAACTTAGCGACTTTATCGCTATATTTAACAACTTTTCAGACCCCTTAGCCACTTTTTAAAAAGCGACTAGCGACAAATGTAGCGACTTTATCTGGTGTTATCAGAGACTTTTGGAGACTCTGAGGTGAACACACATGAGCTGCTGAAAATGAGCAGAGAGAGCAACAGAAGACTGTACACCAGAGGATGGTCAAGAGCATGTCACCTCCAGTCCCTCATCAGGTCAGAAATAATTTATGGAGAGCAACAACAGTTAATGCTGTGATGTATAAATTGCCTGATATTTTTATCTTGTGAAATGGTACATACATTCACTGAACTCTTACACCTCATTGTGATAAGATTTACCATTATCATTAACTTTATTTTTTATTGGTTTGTATATCACCACCAGGGATTGTGTGCAAGGATGTTGGACAAATACTTGGTCCCTCTATGAATATTGTGGCCCCTTGATGGGTCCCTTACTCAGACCCAACTCAAACTCCACTGATCATAGATTGTCATAAATCCAAATTGTGTTTGGTTATTATCACTCCAAAGCTATTTACCATTTCACTCTGTATACTACAGATTCTGAAGAAGGTCTAATGTTAGTGAGCTTTAAGCCAAAATCCATTATGTAAAAAAGTCAACAAAGTTATTAAATAGCTGAAAAAATGTCCCTTTACAGCAATAACTTGTTACTGATAAATAAATGTAAAAAATGTAAATGGGTATTTATAACAGTTCAGAAAGATACTCGTCATTTGCAGCTTCTAAAGCAAAACAAAAGATGAAAGCTGCAAAAATGACATCTTGGCATTATAATATTGCTGAAGCTTATTAAATCCAACTGGCAAATAATTGTACTTGTTTGGAAATTATATAAATGATACAACCCTGTTTTCCAAAAAGTTGGGATGCTATGCAAGATGTAAAACAAAATGGAATGATGTGCAAATCATTTAATATGTAATATTGTATTACATTATATTTCATTGAATGTATAAAGCAATGTTGAAATCACAATAAAATTCAGATCCCCCTCACACCAATATACTGATATTAAAACATGTAAATAAAATATTCCACTATTTGATTTGTGTCGTGCTAGGATCAGTGACAGTAATTGTATGAAGTGGAAACACTTTTGGTGTTTTGGTGTTTATACAACTAAAAAAAGATGCTTCCCAGTAACAGTGTGTGAAATGTTGAAACTCTGTATAGAGCTGCTAGCGAGGATTAAGAGTGAGAAAACAAGGACCCCCTGCTATGAATACAATTCATGTCTCTCTACACAGACGACCATGTTCGGATCAATATGAAGCTTTCTTCACATTAAATGTTTGTGAACAGCAGCCACAATAAAAATAAGAAAGATTCATTTAGCTTCCTGTTTCCATAAATCTCAAACATTTCCAAAAATATATACTTCATACACAATAAGTAATATTCATTGGCAACTGATGAACCTTCGCCAAAACACAAGCAGTCTTTAACAAGAGGAATCCTCTGACAGCCAAGGAGAGGAGCAACCACTGCTTTCAACCACTGCTTTCATGAGTCCTGTTGTAAATACTGATGAGATGACATGAAGGCAGATTTCTCTGTGAGATTCTATACAAATCAGTCTCAAACAAAGCTGACTAATTTTATTCAATCTTATTTTAATTTCATTGCATTTATTGCCAATAAGCTGGCTGATAATATGCATATACTGCTGGTCCGTATAAAACAGGCAGACATATCAGTTAATGCACCATGAGAGATAAGGAATATTCATTTGGCTTAATTATCTGTGGCCAGTGTTTTGGCACTGCTGAGCCTCAAACCTGAATGTAAGTGGTAAAGTGCTGAAACGGTGAGCTGAGCTTTATTAGGTGCACCCTCGAGAGACTTGTATTCATTTCTAATAATAAAAGTTATTATAGGTCAATGTTTATTTGGCAACTGTGTTAGCCATCGGCCAGCACTGCTAAGCTAAATAAAGTTGGGTACTTGGAGAACTTTAAGGTTGCCTGTGGTCTAAATATAACAACCAGTATGTTGCAAATAAAAATGGAGCAGCAAATGCTTTAGTTGACTTTTGAAGACAGACCTAAAAGGTTCTTGATGAAATGTTGGTGAAAATAGGGTTCATAACTAAAACAGCTAATTAGAATATTTTGTTTGAATAAAATTGACATCTCAATTGATCTGCAGTTAAAGAGTCTTTGGGACCAGAATGCCACAGCAGCATTGCTTACATTCAATGTCAGATATAATCATATGCAAAAGCCATTTGGAACATAGGCACTGTTATACTGTTCCACAATCTGTGACACTTTTACAGAAAGCTGTGAACCTATGGGACCCTGAGTGAGATTTAAAAAATAGACCAAACCAACATAATTTTATCATTACATAATCTATATATGGACATAACCGCATGCATGTACATACATGTCCCACCGATTCCCTGTTGACTGTAATAAGCAAAATGTACACAGAAGCAAAACTGCTGTGTCTGATCCACTTGGACCAGTGCAACACACATAACACACATCCAGCACCACAGTGTCGCTGCAGTGCTGAGAATGATCCACTATCCAAATAACACCTGCTCTGAGGTGGTCCAGCAGACAGGCCTGATTATTTAAGAACAGTAAGTAAAACTCTATTTGTATAGCACCTTTCAAAATGAAAGCATAATAACATAACAAGATATTAAAGAATGCTCTCGCACACAAACACATTACCTATGCACTCTTCAGGTGATCACCACTCAAAAAAGCTAAAGGGTAAAGGTGAGTTTTTTATTTGGTTTTTAAAAGAACTTGTGGAGGCAGAGTGTCATGGGAAAGACTTTATGTGCATACACAGCAAAAGCACAGCCTCCCTTTCATGTCAGTTTGCTTACAGGAACAAGAAGAAGCCCTTTATTTGAGACTAACTATTCACAAATGTATTGAGAAGCTTTGTAAGTAAGCACCAATACTTTAAATCAATCCTAAATGTCACTGGCAACTAGTGAAGAGCAGCTAGCACTAAGCTGATGTGATCCCTACATCTAGTTTTCATTAAAAGCCTGCATTGTGCAGCAACTGAAGTCACACCAAAGCTTATTGACTAAGACAAGTATATAAGGTGTTGTAATAGCCCAAATGAGACAAATGTAATAATTGCCTTGGTCTAGGTGTGAGACTCGCAATTTTGTGTCTTTTTAAAGCTCACACTACACATAAAATCTCAAATCAACCAACCATTCTACTCAAAACAAACTTGCATCATGATTACTCTCTAAAAAAGATGGTTGTTCAAAGGTTCTTAAATAAAGGGAATGGTGCTATAAGAAAAGGTTCCATAATGAAATGGCTCTTCAGGTTGATGGAGAATGTGTTTCTATATAGAACTTTGTAAAACATGTTTCTGTATAGCACCAAACATTGTAAACATAGAAGATCCCATTTTAGTGCTACATAGAACAATTTTCAGTGGAAACATTCCCTTTACTGAGGTGCCTTTGAAGAATCATCTTTTTTAAAAGCGTACCTTTGTGACTTTATCATGACATCTGATTGGTTTATGCATTACCTTTTAAAGGACAGTGGCTGAGTCTCTGTCTATTTCTATCACTTATGTGGCCTCAGAAAGTGGTGTGGTGAAGCGAAGTGTCATTTTTGCGACTGGAGCAAGGAGTGACCTCTGAAACGTGGCCATACAGTGGCAGAGTTCTCTCTCTCAGTTATACACAAACACATTCAGCATAAAACCAGCATGCTGGTTTTGATGCTGGTATGCTGGTCGGCAAACAATGGAAGATGATAATTTGATCACCTCCAAAAACAAGCTGGTATGCTGGTAAACCAGAGTAACCTGCTGGGGTGACCAGTTAAACAGGCACCAGACCAGCATAAAGCAGTGGTTTAGATTAGTATGGATGCATTTCAGTCTGTGCCGTTTTATTTTTCTGTAGAGAAGCGCCCAGTCTTGTGACTACGTTACAATGAATCATACACAACATGACTGGTGACATTAACTAACAAGGTACAAGAGGGCTTGATTTCACATTAACTTTCATTTGGACAAGTAGGGTTTACTAGCAAGTTTCGCTAGCCTCACTTCTTACCAGCTAGCGACCAGTGAGGGTATCATTGGGCCTAGTTGTAGGAAGGCTGTTAACTGACTTATATTAAGCATAAAACTAGCAAACAATCAAAAATAAAAAAGCTATACAAGTAAAAATTACCTAATAACACCAGAAATAAGATGACTGGAACGATTGTGAGTTTAAGCTGCTTAACCTCTCTGCGAGCTAATGTTATGAACAGATATAAAAGAAGTAGAAAAAATCATGTTAGGCTCTTATCAGTATCATTTACAGATACAGTACATTTGGCATGAATCTAAGTTTTATCTTTCAAATTAAATTAATGGTTAATTTAATTTTAGAACTGACTGATGTGTTATCAGATATTTAATGCTAATTAAGGATGTTTATTGCTGGCTAGCATTATCTTGCTGATATTTCTCTGCCAGAGTAATAACATTATGAAGAATCTTGGTAGCTAAGGGTTCATTGGGTGGTACCGTCAAAGCTGACTATTTAGCATTATTTAAAGCCTTGGCTACCAACACTTTGCTTTGGCACAATACAATAATTGCTACCTTCTGCTATAAAGTAAAGTTTCATGTATGCCAGTCAGAAAACACTGCATGATTGGTCAATTCAGATACTTTCAGCACTGTGTGACAAAAGGGGCAAGGGGTTAAGGTTTGGACTAAACTGAAGTTTAGGAGTAAGGTTACTGATCACTGGTCTACAGAATCAATACCACCATAATTTTGTTTAGTGGCAATTCACTGACCCCTAGTGGAAGCTGCAATCACCAGCATTTTTGACTTCCAGTTTGCCATCTAATGCATCTTATGCACGCTGACTTTTTCCATCACTCTGCAATTGCCAGTATGATAACTCCTGAAGCACACGGTGACTTTAGTGCGTTGGCTCATAGGTCTGAAAACCAAAGGTGGCAAATCACAAAAAGTCTTTAAAGGGTCATTGCATTCACTGTTTAGAGGGTTTGATGTGCATAGTTATTTGCTTAGTTTATCAAGATGCAGGAGAAACACCCACTTCGGCAGTCAAGGATTGTACTTTTGATACATTTGATAGCTCTAAAATAGTGCTAAAATAAAATTAAATGAAATACATAGACAAGATTATGAATATGGATCAAATGCACTTTTGATTAAAATTATATGAGTCCTTATGATTAATGTATTCATGTTTAGTAAACAAATATTTTTAACAGTAAAAAGAAGCATGTCACGTGATTAAAGGCATGTTATTAAACATCAGTGGTCAATAGCCACTACATGTATAAATGACCACAAGATGGCACTATGAGCAAAGTGAAGCACATGCATAAGTCTTTAAATATAAGTTATATACTTATATTTAAAGACACTCACTTTGTTCACTCCACATTGTTGGTAAAGATTAAAACACACAACAGTATTATATTGTTAAATGGTATACACCTTCTGATCTTATTCTGATCTGAGTTTTAAACAGGTCTTCATAATTGGATGACGAATTGGATTACGTTTACTTGAGGAAAATCAAAAACAATAGACCACATGGAGACCACAGATCTTAAAAACAATAAACCAACTTAATATAAATTTCTGACTAAATATACATTTACTGGCATAAATGGCATTGTTTTCCCAGACATAGTTTAGGCCTAGTCCTAGACTACACAGCAGTATGAAAAGAGGTTCTCCTTTGAAAGGAAAATGTAGACTAGTGTTAATCCTTGTCTAGGAATCCCACCCCATATATTATCTTTTCCTGTGTAAATATAGCAAATACACACACAGCTCTGACCCATGGCTAGTGAAAACTCTGGCTTGATTCATTGCATCTGAGAACATATTGAATTTCTTTTGGCTTTGGCCCAGTTTGGGAGTCACTGACCTCCCAGAAGCACTGCAGGGCAAACAGTTAGATCTGAGCAACACTGGGCTTACGCTTCAAAATGATAACTGAGGTAATGTTGACATTCCCGTAATGGCAGTGCGTAGGACTTCAGTCAAAACACACACCTTTTTAAGACCATAGCAGTCAAGAACATGTCAATACTAATAGATTTACACGTGCATGCTTTGCTGCCACATTTGTCTGGTGTTTTGATATTAAAATTATCACTAACTCAGCAGAAGTACATGCATCAAAGAAACAAGTGTCCAATAAGTAATCATGTTTTTCAAATTCAGTAGTGTATCTGTCATTCTACATTTGCCAAATTGATTGATTTTCCTTCCACAGGCTTAAGGGATAATAACACACTTTCATGATGGTACAGACTGGTATCTACACACAGGTGCCATAAGTAAACATTATTGAAGATGACCTTTTGACTTTTAACTGCTTTAACTACCAAAATCTTTTTAGGTACAACATCAGTCAAATAATTGTTGTTGGTCACATCCTTTTTTGTATGACACATTGATGTAGCAACAATGTTCAACCTGCTTCTAAATAATTCAGTTCAAGTTTTATTTATTTATGTTTATTTTTATATACTTATGGTTGCCTTGATATTTATAAACTTAATATAGAGCCAGTAACTATTTAACAACGCATGGAGTAAGTATGTTCCATAAAGAGGCATAATCAACTCTGACACACTAGTAAGGAGCACTGATCTACAGACAACTGAACCAGGCTAACAAAGTGATTATGTTTCCGGTAATGCTTATTGAACTGCAGGCAGGCACCCTAATGGTGCCCTGTGCAAACATGCGTTTGGCAGCAGCCTGAGAATGCAGGGAACTGTGAGAACTTTGTGCCAGTGTCACATGTGCATGGAATACCAAAGTGGAAAACTGGACCAGGCTGAGCACAGGTCCACCACGCATAGTGGGGTTTGCAGAGTAAAGGTCACTGTAGTACTTCTCCTCATGTGAGGCTTTAAGGGGTGTTCCTCACATCCCTGAGAAACATGTGACATTGTGCTGAGGTCTTTCCTCGCTAGCTTCTTCCTAAACGATATCTGCAACGTGAGTGACGCTGTAGGAGAGAACTGGGGATCACATCACTGTTCCTTTATTATGGCTTTATAATTTTAACTCTCAGGCTAAAATTGATCTTCAGTTTTGCTTTTTGGACTGTCTGTGATGGTTCTGAACCTTAAGGCCAAAGTTGAAGATTGTAGTTGTAGTTGAAGATTAATGCTGTATCCAAAACTGCTTACTACCATACTAAATAGTATGTCAAAACTAGTATGGCACCATTAGAAGTCCATTCATTTGTTTAGTATGTGCAGTATAGTAGTATGCAGTTTTGGGCGCAGCTTTAGTGTCCAATTTCAGCCTTGTTATCTTGAATCAGATTGGCTTCCACTCTTTCTCTTTAAAAGACCACCGGTTTTAGAAATGTTCTGCATAATATGTCAACAAACTAATTTAGAATGGTTTGGTCTAAAATTATTTGTTCTAAAGAAATTCACAGAGCCACAATTTTTTTACAGCATTGGTGATAGGAACCAGACGTCTGAGGACTTTGAAAAGCTCCATCACATGTAAGTTCACTGGTGGTTTTGGACAGTAATTAAAATTAACTTAGACATTGCAACTTTTTTTTACCATCAGCGCTGTAAAGCAAGTCAGTCAGTCAGTAAATTTCACTACAATTGACTATTTAACACTAAATCAATCTGACTGTTTCTATCTCATCTATTACAATATACAGTCGTTTTGAGAATCAGGATGGTTTCCCTGCTAACCAAGACCAGCTGACAATCAAAGTCAAATGTGGAGTATGTTTCTGTGTCTTTGGGCTGTAGTGGAAGGTCTAATGTGTCACATTTACACCAACTTAGATAAACATCACATGTGTCTTCGGTTTAGAGGAAGAAATGACTGAAAGAAGGAGACAGACAGAAAGGCAGTTTAAGAGTCAAAGTATCAGGTAATCTAGATAACGAAGGAGTGTCTTTTATTGTAACCGTCATATATGAAGAAATCAAACCTGTAAAGTTCACTACATCCACAGAGAAAGCTGCATCCCTCTAAAAGGCATTGTTCTTACAACAAAGCCCAGCAAGTAGGCGCTTTAGCGGTTAATAAGTCTTCCTGGCTCGTGTTCAGCTGCTGTCATATGACTGCGCATGTGCCATTCCTTCTCCGAGTATGGCATTTCAGGACGGCTAAATTTATCCGCCTGCTCAGCCACGAAACACCGGAATGCGGTTTTATTTCTGACTCACACACTTACAGCCCCCTTTTGCCTTTTCGTAGGCCAGCCATTTTCACCCAAAGCCTAGAAAGGTAGCACACAAACGTCGGAAAGTGTTTGCTAATAAAAAGCCAGAAAGCAATATTTAAAAATGGCTACGTCAAAAAAAAATCGCGTTACAGTCAAATGAAAATGAAAGGACACGTGAATCATTCTGATGAGTTGGTTCTTCGAGCAAATCGATTGAACCGCTTCACAACAGAATTTAACTTTCTGTATTTTCTTTCCTTGTTTACTCTCGCGCGATTTCAGTTTTTAAAATTACCACTGAAGATACCATATAGTAACATATTATCAAGCGCCAGCTTGAATTTGGTTATATTTTCTCTCAGTAGTGGAGAGAGTTTCTGTTATGAGTTTGTGTTGAGCTGTATAAAATCAAAGCATACTTTACATCAAAATGGCGCACGTTGCGTCCAGAAAGAGCCTATTAGGGATTTAGACGTTGCGACAGGCAGGCTTGTCTGACCAGGTCTCGCTGTGTGTGAAGGAGATAAGAAAGAAGTTGACCTGACTCGCTCAAAGGACGTCCGATTCGCTTAAACGGACAGTTCGAAAGAATCGATTCTGTAAGGTGAAAAAGTGAACCGAACTTTCCGACTCAACTAGCGCCTCGTTGTCAAAACTCACCGCAGCCTCGTGACGGTAAGATACACTGAACGTTGATTGGCTGCAGCGGAGAGAGAAACGCCAGCGCTGCGCCGTAGCCCCGCCTAATCCCTTCGCCGTGACGTAGCCCGCGAGCGGAGGCTTATCGCCGTGCGCGGTAATTCATTCGGCCCTTCCTTCACTCGGAGTTCGAGTCGGTCAGCAGCTGTGAGCAAACGTCGCCGAAAACATGGCAGGTTACCTGAAGGTCCTTAGCTCTCTTACTCGGTCTGCGGCTGCGTTGTCCAAAACCCCTGCAGTTCTCGCTCCAGCAACTTGCCAGAGTTTGCAGCAGAGGAACTGTGAGTTCTTTAAACAATACACCAGTTAGAAGGTCTGCCTAAGTAACGTTTAGTTTGGTTTCGTGGGGCTGCGAGTTTTTTTTTTATATGAAAAGTGAACAATATTTTTTCAAGCTTCGGTAATTTGCTGGCTGTGGCATGAATGAAGAGACGGCATCAGTGTTTTTTTCCATCTCGTTTGCATGGCTGCTTGGCTTTCTTTAGTTAGTCCTTGGGCTCCAGCATAGGCTAGTCAGCACCTAAAAACGAAACTTGTGATTGATTTTGAAACTCAACTGTGCGAGATGTGAGCGGAACCGTCTCCGGAATAACATAGAAACCGGCACTCTGAGGAGGAGGAGGAGGAGGAGGAGGCTAGCTCGGCTCGCTAGCTAGCTCCTCTTTGTCTGAGCTGCTGGCAGAGGAGCCTGCGTTTCCTCCGACCGACCGCTTGCGGATGTGAAACCCGCGTTCGGACACATCTTTAAGAAACCCAAAGTAACGGTTTTGCAGTACACTTGAAGTCCACGTCGCATCTCAGATAGTAGTTTATTTAAATAGATTTAAACTGTATTTTCAGCAGTTTGCTTTCTGTTTCTGCGAGGTTTATAAAACCTAATCTCAAGGTCAGTCGGCAGGGATGTGAAGCGGTTTCCACATTTTATGGCTGCACGAGATCAACCATTGGTCGCTTTGCTTCAAGATAAATTCTCTTCAGCATCGGTTATGTAGCAGTACACTTAACTTTTAGCTGCTACTCTTCATCTTTTTTCTGTTGGTTCACAAAGTTTATAGGGTTAAATAAATCACATTTATGGAGTTAAGTGACATTTATGGAGGAAGAATAACCTGCAAGTATATAAATACTTTCCTCAAATGACTTGATAGAAAGCCTTGCATACTTTGTCCTCAGTCCTCTTTTGACTTTGAAGTTATGAATGGCCAACTAGGGCAGTTGAAGGGCAGACCATATATTCCCTCTATGTCTGTGAACTTCATTCACAGCTGTTTTGAATTACTCTATACTTGTCAGGTCACCATTGGTGTCTTTTGTGTTTGAAGATTAGTTTCCATAGAAGTTGTCTCCATAGAAGACTGTTTAATTCAGTTAGTCCATCATTTGAACCAGTTTTTGGTTTCTCAACACAGTAGTTGTTGTTGTTATTATTGTTATTATTATTATTATTATTATTATTATTATTATTATCATCAACCTCTCTTTTGAACAGTTGAGCCGTCAAGATCAACAGATCATCAGTTCTTTGGTACACCGAACAGATTAAGAAACTTGTTGCTCCGATTGTTTATATGCTAGCGACAAATTAGCACACCTGGGTTTAAATGCAAAGTGGTCTGGGTTTTTAGGCCTAGTTTGCAGGAATATAGGTTAAAATTGAAGGGAAATGACGTTTTGTATTATATCATGTATCCGTTTTGCCCTTACAAAGTTTCTGGCGGCGATACAAGCAATCTCTTATTCCAGTCACAAGACAGAGTTTGACCTTGCCAAGTAGTTTTACTGCATGTAATGAGTGGTGGGAAAACACACTCGTACTGCTTCTTAATTTATGCTTTCTTGAAATTCAGTAACGTCTGCTTTTGTACTCTGCCTTTTTCCCTCATGCACACATTTGTATTGGCGCACATGGTGGGTTCGGTGTGCTCAGGGTAGAACATTAAACCGTAGTACCTTCATGTGCCAAAGTTGTACGTTCTCAACTGCTGCCCTTCACGTGTCGTATGTGTGAATACTTTGTTTGGAAGTGTCCTTGACAACGGAAGTTCAGGTTTAGGTGATGTGGGTGTGATGGCTTGCATTCTGATATGGACTTCACACTCTACCTTCTTAGGCATAACAGATTGTTTTTATTCATGACAATACTGCATTATTCCTCATGTTAGTTCACAACTCATTGCTGTTGATTTCAGTTTGTAGTCACATTGTATATCTATATTATGCAGTGGAATCTGGCCCTGAATGAGCATTGGACTCATCGGACTCCATATCAGGAATAAACAAGCGAGTCCTTGTTTGTAGTTTAGCTGAATCTTCATTGACAAGATACCTGAAATCTGTATTAGGAAAAGGGATCTCAGTCTTCAGCAGTAAACTGGGCCTGCAGCTGCAAGTCTGCTCATGCCTGTAAACCAAGGGCAGACAGCGTACGTGCAGAGTTCCTGCATTAATTCCCTACACTGCTGAATGCTCTGAATTCACGGCTGGGGACTGGATCATGCTTACATAATCGTGGCTGTCCGTCCACCTCCCCCTCTTCTCCCTGCTTTGTCCACTGCTTTTGATTGGCGAGACGCTTCTTTTTCTTTGATACCCTACCTTTGTGTTTTTACATATTTTTGTTGTTTTCTCCCCAGCTGAGATTTATTTTTCTTTTAACCGGCACATGTATGAAAGACCCTACTCATAATGCAGTGCACTTAGCACACTTGTGCTGAAGGGAAAGCGCTGTATGAAAGATGAGCCTGTTTGGCTGTCCTCTGCTGCGTTAACCTGAACATGGCTGCCTGCATGGCCAAGGAGATTAGTCTTTGCCTTTCTCAATCTCACATTTTAGAGGTCAAATGATATGCAGGATTGTAGAGATAATGTAATATGTGTAAAGAGTTTAAATACTATGGTGAGCCCTTATGTTTAAAGTAAATCAAGTTTATCTAATGTGATATTTGAAGAGGTGGTTTGACTTATGCATTTGTTGCCCTTGGCCTTATTTCCGTTCTTGCTATTACAGGTTTATTTGTTAGATCTATGTTGATTTTAATGCTAGTACTACACACATTCAGGTCACAGTGTGGGAGAAGTAAAATAAAATAAAATAAAATGTAGCAATGGAGTGAAAGCTTTGTACATGAACATAACATCCCGGTCGTAAACTAACTACTAAAACATTCAATATGTTATCTTCCCAATGTCTCTATAATCTTTACTCCTGTTTTGGTTTAAACTGGTTAAGTTTTTATCAGTGCACCAAAGCAAAAATTGTGCCTAGAACTACCACTTGCTGTTTTATTTATGCTACACATACTAAATACAAAAATAAAATAAACTGAGCTAATAATTTTTATCATGGTATGTAGGCTTCAGACCATGAACTCTCTCTGGTTGTTCATCAGTGGCAAAAATAGCATTGTGTTTTTTTTTTTTTTTTTTGTGTGTTTTTTGGCACTTGCATGCTGGCTGTCATGTTGTGAATTTATTTATTTCTTGTGTCAAAACCTGTGGCTACAGATGGCGTTGCTGTGCTAGTGGTGACTATTTCCTGATTGTATTTTGTTGTATTCTGTATATTTAGCATACAGTCCTGTTTACACTTTAGATTTTTCCTCTGCCTTTTGGCCTACTTCCCCTGTCAGTCAAAAACCAGTTTTATCTGAGATTTTGGTGCATGCCTAATTTTAATAAATCATGTTTTCGATCTTAGTTTTGTAGTCTGATTTAATCTGCCGTGATTCTTCCTGCGACACCAGGTAGAAAAAGGATGTCTGTTGACGTTTTAACAGCAACTTTTTTTTTTTCTTTTTTTTTTTTAGGGATGACTGTAAATTGTAATTTCTTGATTTAGTTTAAATCTTTAATACCTGACTAATGGATCAACACTACACGAGAGGTGTAAGCACTCATGCTATGCATATTTCATACATTTGTGCTTTCAGGCTGCACCACCTGAATAGATTCGGATCATAGCTTATAACAGGGGTTGTAAATTCACATGGGATACAGTGTTAGCCAGCGTTCTTGTAAGTGTGGTCATGTGTTTTCTTATCACTAGACTTTTACCTCATATATCGTTAGGTGCAGCTCCTCTCTCTTCAGCATCAACACTTTACATTACAGAGTACTGTAATATGATACACCCCTTGGCAGGAGGGTTAGTCCTTTTTATTTATATGTATAAATGTATGTGTGCATGTATGTCACATTAGTTTGACAAGTCTGTAGGCTGTACAGTATGAATTTTTCAAAAACTCTTAGCATAAGCATGATTTTTCAATGGTAGAACATGCAACACACTGAACACTCACTTTAATAGGTTATCTAAAAGGTAATCTTATCACTAAAATGCCTTTGGAAAAATGAGCCCTGCTTAGCTCTCTCTGGAATGTCAGAAGTTAGAATACACAACTTCTGTTTAGTATAGGGATCTTAGCAGCAACCTTACCGCTGTCCATGACTTTGTCTCAGTAACATAATGTGTGCATAGAACATGTTTTGAACCTGTGTTCAAAATCCAGTAGCGGCACTAGCTATTTATCAATTGAGAACAAAGATGGTGTATGCGTTCTATCTATACTGCTCTGTTGGTGCGCACACTTGTATAAAACAACCCCTAAATGGCTCTTATTAGAGATGGGAGGATCAATCGGCTATGTATCGGTATCGGCCGATTTTTTTATCAAAATATGCGATCAGTGATCAGCGTCAAACAAATCAGCCTAATTTCTGTGATTACAACTAGCGTTTCATCCAGGAAGAGAAGACCTCCTTGAAACCAACTCTGGCCAGCTCCCTGCAATTCCTATTTAAACCATTGGGTGAAAATACATACGGTTTAATTTTCCACAGACTGTCTAAAGCAGCGGCGTCGCAAGACTGTTTAAGCGTTCACTGCATGTGCTGATAGAAAATATAGCGTCCGTTTGGCAGTGTTTTACCGTATGTGACACAGACTCATCCGGGACGTTTTTAAAATGTGTCAAATCAGCGGGTCTTGTGGGAACCAAGACAGACATTTAACACTACTAATCTGATACGGCACTACACGTGGCTGAATACAGTGAGTATCAGCAAACAATAGAGCTAGCACGCGCAGCTACCACAAAACAAACAACCCAGAACACCGTGCAGACCAGATCTGACCAGTACGAACAGTACGGCAGCAACAATTCTAGATCTGCATTTAATGATTGCAGATTGTCGTTTAAAATAACCCAGAGTCTGCATTTATTTAATTAGCTTTTGTCGTTTTGGATCCTTAATTTAAATTGAATGATTGCAGTATTGGGGATATTTGTTTAATTTACTTAGTTTTATTTGATGTAAATTTAGTTAAATATTATGCTATTTTATATGAGCTTGTTAAAAATGATGATTAACCATCAATCGGTATCGGCTATCCGCTGATCTTGTGTTAATTGCATGCAAACCTCATGTTAATCAAATTCTTGTAAAATTTGTTCCTCCCTAGGCATGATTATTGCAGCTGTCACCTGCTTTGCAATCAGCCTTTTAGATTTATCTTATGTATATACCTAATACTTTTTCATAGCCAAAAAGTTTCATAATATTCTGTAGATAATCTGCATACTTTGTGTTGACAAACTATGCAGTTTAAAGTGTTTCTTGGATCAGTGATTAACTGGTATTAGCTAAGTCTAATTTTGCTTTCTGATGTGCTTTTAAGATTGATGTTTATTTGGTTCTGTTAATTGTTTTCTTATTTTGGTTATGTTAGGAGCCAACAACAAATGAAATTTATTTTGGCAAATCCAGTGTTCTGAGCTGTGATTAGTCTGGTTTGTTGTTTAGAAACATGTACAGTATTCCCTTTGCACAAGCCCTGTTATCTCAGTTTAAATTCAGTTAACTAGTTGGCTCAAATTTAATGGATCTCTAATTGCTTTAGTGGATCTCTAATTGGTTAGCTAAAAATTATTTGAATTTAAATGAAACAAGTTTGTTATTTACATCTAAGGACATGCAGGACAGTTCCTGAACTTCCTGAGTTCCTGAGCAGTACCTGCTCTAACTTTGCTCCATTTTCATCATTGAGTGTATTTGTAGGTTAAGACTTCTTTAGAAGAAAATAAGTGTTCTTGGTTTTGAAAGGTATTTTTGTGTTAGCTGATTATATGCACTTGCTTAAATTTAACATCGTCTGCTAAACTCCTACATTGTGTAATCATTCTTCTTTTTATAGGTTTAACTCACTGCTATAATGTTGAAGTGTTGATGTCACTAGGTGTTAATAATAAACTCTGTGACTGCTTATAAAGCTTTGACCTGAAAACTTGGTTCTGAATTTGACCTTCCTTATTCTGAAAGGATCTTTTGTCTGCTCACCAACCATGTAGTTAAATTTAAAATGACTTCATGTAAGATTTGGGGCATGCCTCTTGAAGCAAGTTTAGCAGAGACAGCGTTCCTAAGTTTCTGCTTCGGAAAACTTATCAAATAAATAGAAATTAACTTGTTTTACAAAGACTGGTAACAACTTTCTATGTTAAACCAGGTTTAGTTACTCAAGCTATGATTAATGCAAATCAAAACACACTCGATGAACAGCCACTTGTTTTTTGGGTTTTTTTTTTTAGCAAAGAAAACATAAAAGAAATCTTTATGTAATATCACAGCGGTGAAAAAGTGGGGTCTATAAGCTGAAACTCTGAACTTACCTTGTTCTAGACGTGCAATTAAAATTGCAACGGTGAGTATCCAGATTCAGAGTAGTGAAATCAGGGTTAAATAAAATCATAAATCGTGCTTCATGGGACAAGTCCCAGTTCATTTTAGTGTTTGCAACATATGTTAGTCATGAACCTGTTGGTTAAGTAGTTTCCATTACTGACAGCGTAATTTTTTTGTTTACATTACTAAAATGAAGTTGCAAATACTCTTTACATTGTCTCAGTGTTGTTTGGTGCTGATTTCTTGCCACTTGTCAAGACAGTTAAGGGCAAAGTTACTAACTTGCCCATGTGGGAAACATATCTCTTTATTTGTTCACTCTGTTAAAGTTAACTTCTAAGCTGCTAATAATCAGGCATTCACGTGTATGCAGATCAACAAAACGATTTATATGTAATCTGTTTGAACTCAGCAGTACTGGTAATGGTAATCATAGCATGTTCATTTTTGTCACCATTTCTGTTAGAAGATTATGTGCTTAGTAGAGATCAATGCTCCATAGATGTTTGAGTCTTATCATTGAGTCTTATCATGGTTGCGGTATCTGGTTGCAAATATAAAGTTAACTATCATATCATCAGGCATCATATAAACTGAAGAAAATTGGGGACTGGTAGGAACAGCAGTGGTGGACAAACATATTTTGTATTTAATGTGCTTGAAGAACATGGCTTGTATTTGAAATGCTTATGTTTTTTTTTTTTTTTGGTGTGAACACAACCAAGGACTTACTCACTTAATATATAGGGCTTAAGTCGTTTTGTTTTCTCTCCCTATAGATGCTGACAAGCGCATCAAGGTGGCTCAGCCGGTGGTGGAGATGGATGGAGATGAGATGACCAGGATCATCTGGGAGTTCATCAAAGAGAAGGTGTTTAAAAATTGAGTGAGAAAATGAGAGTGGGGGAGGGGGACGTGACTGCAAACTGGAGGGGAGGGGGAGGCAACGTTTGCGTGGTCTATTTTTGTATCTGCAGCAGAGTGAGAGAGAGCACCAGAGACACAATATAAGAGAGAGAAAAAAAGGGCAGCATGAAGGCATGCAGTAAAACGAGGCAATGACAGGGTATCAAGATTTAAATGGAGCAACAATTCTGAATGTATGAAACGTACAGAGGGAGTGAATGTGTGAGACGAGCTTAAAATACGACACTGCTGTTGAGGACACAAAGTGTCTGTGAGGGCTGAAGGATTATGACTATGATAGTCGGCTGGGGCTACAGTCGGTTGCTGGCTGGCTGGCTGGCTGGCTGCCCTTGAGAATCAGCAGATGGTAAACTGGCTGTGGACATGACGTGTCACAGGCTAATATTGTTCTGGCTCAGCCATAGACAGAGTAGCCACTGGCACCCTTTTTATGTAACAGCTAAATTATGCCATGCACCAGATGATTATGTATATGAAATTCATAGTTATATGAATGGGATATTTAAAGATTTTTTCAGCAAATTACATGTTTTGTTGTTTTTCTAAGTAAAATAAAGATGTCTAGTGCAAACCTAAGGTTATTGCATTTTATTTTCCCAATATGTTAATGCTTACTTAATGCTAAAAAGATTCAAATTGTGCACTAAGATTTGCAGTAAAATACGTATTTAAGTTTTTTTTCATGACTGAATGACATGCTTCTCTCAGTGTGTGTGTGTGTGTGTGTGTGTATATATATATATATATAACAGCTTTTTCTCCTCCAGTTGCAGCTTTTCTGGTGTTTGTGTTCAGATACTCTCTGAATAAAAAAATTGTGCGTTGTAATCGGGTTTATTGGGAATGAAGTATTCAAGTATAACTTCTTGTTCATTATTTGTGTTCGGTATATAGATAAGCACCAATATTACCAAGACATATTCCTTATACATGTAGATGTGCTTTGTAGTGGCTCATAAGGGAGCTGTAATGATGTCCAATACCTTAACTATCAGGCCATTGTACTTTTCCAACATGTAGCCAAAATGGAGTGGTGAATTGATGATGGGCTGAACAGAGAATCTGACATCACCACTTGATGCTGAGGTTTTAAAAGGGAAAAAAAACTACTGCAACAGATGTTGATAATTTATTGTTTCTGTCTGATTGTGTGTTCTCCCCTGTTAACATGTATTTGCTGTACAGCTCATCCTGTCCAATGTTGATGTGGAACTGAAGTACTATGACCTGGGTCTGCCCTACCGTGACCAGACAGATGATCAGGTCACCATTGACTCTGCCTTGGCCACCAAGAAGTACCATGTTGCTGTGAAATGCGCCACCATCACTCCCGATGAGGCTAGGGTCGAAGGTGAGGTCTAAGGTCTAATTATTGGATTTTCAAGAACGCTCTGAGGCTGGATTCTTAGAGCTTCATGCAGGTTCAGGGCTTCTCATGATCTTATGACCCTCCTTACATAAGATTACTTTTTGACTTAACCAGCAAACTTCCTATTGTGCAACTCCTAAGAGGGATGAGGTAGTTGTAGTGTAACACTTGACTAAACCATTGAGATGTCCGTGTGTCTGTTGTTTATCGTGATGGACAGTGTTGAGATGCATATAGGCAAAAAAAAGCAAGTGAATAAGTAACTTGCATGATGCATTGCTGCCCTTGGCATAGGTTTAATTCAGCTTTACAACAATTTACATGTTTCTGTTTTATGTTTGTTTATGCACATATAAATTCTGAATTATGTTTATTACTGCACATAAAATAAACTGGCAAACATCCATTGTTTAGAGATGGATGGATTAATCAGCAACACTGGGCCACATTTTAATTAAGGATTGTTGCAGCCGTGTGAGCCCTCTTGTTCACGGGACCCTACAGTTCCCTGTTCAAAGTAAAACTTTGTTAGTCTGTTTTACTAAAGTAAATACTGTTTGTCGGTTTTACAAAGACTTAATACTACTAATCTAATTAGAGCTGCAGCTATCGATTATTTTAGTAATCGAGTATTCTATCGATTATGCCATTAAATAATCAAGTAATTGGATAATATATATATATATATATATATATATATATATATATGTATATATATATATATATATGTGTATATATACACATTTTTTTAAGAGCAATAGTAAATATATAAGATAAAATAAGACAGGTTTCCTTACATTTTATTGCTTAAATTGCATGTAGTACAGTCTTAAAGAAAACATTTTAATAATTACTATTATTAAAATGTATTACTAGACTTTTGTATCATACTATAAGTTCACAAGACTGGGTACTGTACACTCAGTTACTGAAGCTGTCTTACACTTGCTGACCCACTTACTGCAAACAAACTAAACGGAATATACTCGATGTATTGGATTTAGTGCATTTCATGCTCCGAATTGCTACAAACACCACCTGATATTTAGTTTGCTGTGTATTTTATGCATCACGGTGAGGGATAAGGGTGTATGTTATTGTGAGTGGGTGTTTTTTTTTTTTTTTTTTTTTAAATCAAAACTAATATGTGAATGAAGCTCAGGCTTTTATTTTTTGTGGTTATGTTTTTAAGCAAAGCTTATCAACTTATGTCTGTAAATTATCTATCACACTGACTTACTTTCTTAACTAGCCATTACCTATAACCATAACATACATGCTTTACTAGCCTTCATCTCAACTCGCTATCACACTGATTTAAGCTAAATGTTATTTAATTGTTAGTGTGTCGCTCCGCTCTGTGGACTGGACGTGTAGACTGAACTGCTTTCTGTTCAGATGCTGAAACACTGATGTCCTGCTCGGCTGGGGGTTACCATAAAACTCAGTTTGCCAGGAAAGCTTAGTTACCTGCTTTCTGAAATTGGCTTCTTATTTGAATTCCCCGTTTTACCTTAATTGGTGTAGAAGTCACATTCTGGCACCTCTAACTGCTGCATCATTTTAAGGTGGAACGGCGGAATTTACATAAGAAGTTAACTTCAGCCACGTCCTTCTTCAGGTTTACACTCAGTAACGGCTCCTTGGCTAGTTCGGTTTACAGTAGACTTTAGACACTGTGTATGGTTCTCTGTGGTCCGTCTCTTCTGTTTGCCTTATTCTATCTCTCTTTCTCTATTTTGCAATCCGCGCCATCAAATCACGTCGTCTTTGTGTCACTTGGCAACACTGTAAGCGCTTGCTGTGCAACAGTAAAAGTCATCCGTGCGAAACAGTGTGCTGTATATGGTTGTGTGGTTTCAATGAATCTTCGAGGCAAAGAATTTGTTTCAATGATTTTTTTGTAATAGTTTCTCAAGGAATCGTTTCAGCCCTAAATCTAATACTGCACTTGTACATCTCCCAACCAAATCTAGTGAGTATCAGAAGACAGCACAAATAGCAAACATGACCAATTCTGCGTTTACATGTTTGTGGCAGACTGGATAATCCTATGTTTTCAATGGAGCCACAATGGGAAAATCTGTCTCCGTAACACCCTAGCCCTGCCTCGCTGATAAGTATCGGCCCCCCAAAAAATCGGTTGAAAACACTGGTTGAATAAGCATTTGTTATTGTTTATTTTAGATTGTATTATATTTTATATTGTATTATGAGTCTGTTATATCAGTGTTTTAAGTATGCTCTTCACTGGCAGTGTAACTTATTAAGGAATTGTCTTCTGTGGGTTTTCGATACAGTTTACTGCAGGTGGGAGTGTTCTCTTCATGTCATTGTGTTGAAAGGAATTTAACTACATGTTCACACAATATGACAGCTAAAGTGTTGTAAGAATGCCTGGAGCAGCTAGTTTTTTTCTTTTTATTCTGTTTAGTATTGATCACATTGTTATCGCTTTCGTTGTCTTAAACAACCTTGTTGCCCTCAGAATTCAAGCTGAAGAAAATGTGGAAAAGTCCAAACGGTACCATCAGGAACATCTTGGGTGGCACTGTCTTCCGTGAGCCAATCATCTGCAAGAACATTCCCAGACTAGTTCCTGGTTGGACACAGCCCATCACCATTGGCAGACATGCCTTTGGTGACCAGGTCTGCTATTCTGGTCTCTTTTCTTAAAATTATAATGGTTAAAGTAATGGCTGTCTTTTTCCTAAAAAAGCATGATGTGTAATTATGTCTTGTCTGTCTTTTAACAGTACAGAGCAACAGACTTCGTCATAAATAAACCAGGCAAATTTAAGATCAGCTTCGTCCCAGCTGATGGGAGCAAAGGCCAGGAGTGGGAAGTGTATGATTTTCCTGGTGGTGGCTGTGGAATGGGCATGTATAACACCGATGAGGTTGGCAGACCCTTTTTTATTGCTCTTTGTATGTTAACAGTATGTTGCTTTCCTTCCTGGAGACAGAATACGCATTCTGTGTTTGTGGGGTTTTGTCTGAAATGATTTTTCACTGTTCTTTAGATCACAGAGTATTTTCTGTATGGTTTTACAGAATGGAAAGCATCACTAAATGTGAACACTGATGTGATTAACTTTTGATTAGGTTTATAATATATATTTTTTACAGTCCAGACTAGTGTCTGAGAAACTACAAACGTTGTTGTGTTGTTTTTTTATAACACTCTGGAAGCATATTCTTCCAAATAGATCAGATATTGAAGCCATCCTTTAGCATATCAGGCTCTGAAGTTTTTTTTTGTTTGGACTTAATGGCTCCTTCAGAACAAAAAAATGGCTCAAGGAGTAATACTGTTATCCAGAATCTTTAAATAATTTCAGTTATGCTTTAAGGAACAGGTGTCTTGGACTTAAGAGGTGGTGCCATCCTCTAAGGTGACCTTTGAGTCATAGAATTTGAGGACATAAGTATAATTATTTCCACATTATGATAGACAAGAGGAAGGTTCTTAGTATTACTAAATTGGGCAATGCTCTTCCACAGAAGCATGCTGAAGTAACTGAGAGCAGAGTGGAAATGTTGTAAAAGTAGACACGCATTGAGTAGAAATACCAGGTCTTCTAAGTGTGCTTTGAGAGCATATTGAAGTTTAAGTGCAGAAATTTCATATGCCGGCTCCTTAGAGGTACATTTTGGAAGGAAATAATCATGGAAAAAAAAGTGATCCTCCAGGTTCAGTTTCAGGGACTCCTTAGTCCTTAAGGATCCCTTCATATTGGCATAATTTTTCCAGTGACAAGTTCAAAGTCACAGGTGCATAGTGAACTGTGCACATTCCCACTTCTTTATCTCATAAAACTTTCAGATGAAATCAACCTGACCTGGACCAGGTCCACTTCCAAATTCTGCCAGAGGTTTTGCTCATAAATGCTGCTTGTTTTGCTGCTTACCACTGCAGGTGTCGTCTTGGCTCAAACATGGAACAAGACTGCCCCCTGCCAGAATTCAGGAGGGAGAGCAAGCTTTTGCTCCAGCTTCTGGAGGCAATCCAGCCAGAGCTCTGAATCACTATTTAAATTAAGAAAATTTGCCATGATTTGCCAAAGCTTTTGTGAAATGGATATAGAAGGGGCAAGTGCAAAGCTGATGAACTGCATGCTCTGGAAGATTGTATCTGGGAAATATTCCATTCTTTCTTGTTTCTCGTTCAAGCCTGTTAAGTCATATGGAAATATCAGCAAAGGGATAAGGGCTTCAAGCACACAATGGTCACATATTTGTCTTTAAAAATATAAAACAAATTTTCCTTTACAAGATGAAACAAGTAAAGAGTCTAATGTGGAATCAAAACACAAATCTTTGTTAGTGATTTTTAACTTTATGAAATACATGTTTGTGTAAAATTTAATACACAAACAGATTGCTTACAAAATAACCAAAGATTCAAAAGACGGTTGCGTGCGCATGTGTGATGGTTTAATTACATATGTAAACACTGCACAATTTAATATGGCTAATTTGAGGTTGCTTGCAATAGCAACATTTGAGGTAAGTGACTATCTAACAGACGTCAACATTGTTCTGCAAGGTTTTTCATCACCATCATATTAAAATTGGCATGGGCAAACACAGTAACCCAGAATGTTTAATTTACCTCCGAGCTGCTTGTCAGTAATTTTGGCACTGAGGTGTGCTTTTCCATTCCCTTTCTATCGGGTGAAGTAGCTTAAAGATGGTTGTAAAGCAGTGATTGGTTGACCATGTCAACCATTATTTTGCAAATGGTCAACGGGCAAGTTTGTGGCCTCTAAATTTAATTGTCAGGCCATGTAAGAACCATAATTGTGCTGTCCCGTCCCACCGATCTTGTTTGAAACCCCATGTTTTGGATATTGTAGGACATAGGAGCTCCTAACCTGCACAGTCTACTGCTTTGAATCGGCAGGTCATACACTGTCTCTGTTAATGTGTGTCCTACTGTGATCTTAATCTTAGGAATAGTGGGATCTAGACAGGATCTTGTGGTGCCATATACATTTAACATCTCCTTAGAACACTGTCAAAACAAGATGTTTAAGTCTGTGTCTCTCCACTTTGTCCTTGAGGCCTTCAAAATTGGTTTTACTGGTCAAGATTCAGTGTTAGGCTTGTTAGCGCTGACCTGAAAAGCAGGGTTAATCGAGTGGCTTCTTGTCTACTCTGATTTAATCAGCTTCACCATTGCAACATGGTGGGTTGCTAATTAGCTTTAGCTATTTGGAAGCCATTTTATTGTCTTAAAGCTAATTTACAGTTACAGTGATTCTTTTTTTTTGAGCTTTGTGCTGAATACTTTATTTTTAAACTTCATTTTTTGTTCTTAAACTTTATCATTCAATGTGTCATGGGCTAACGAGTTAGGAATCCTGTGAGTATAGCCCTACAGTAGGCCTTAAGGCTGAAGTCTCAGTATGCTGTTACTTGTTGAAATGTATCTGAAGACTCTTAAAATGTGGCTCTTTTTCTTGTTTCTGCCAGTCCATCACGGGCTTTGCTCACAGCTGCTTCCAGTATGCCATCCAGAAGAAATGGCCTCTTTACATGAGCACCAAGAACACCATCTTAAAGGCTTACGACGGGCGATTCAAGGACATCTTCCAGGACATCTTTGAGAAGTAAGCCATGCAATGTTGTTAAATAAGGATGCAGGGAGCAGAGTCTTTAGAAGAAGGCATAGGTTGTATTGATTTTTATTGTTTTGTTTGCTGCTGCTTTGCTTACAGCCGTGTTTTGTATGTTTAGTATTTATGCTAAAGTGAATGTTTTTGCTAGCGATAAAATGAAACTTGATAAAATTATATTTTGTAGCTGGTTTGACAGCCATCTAGTGGTGACACAAGTAATGACACTATTTTCGGCAGGATAAAATCCACAAGCAGTTTTTCCCTTCCTTTTTAACTGTGACTCTGTATGATATGGTGAATCTTCATGCCATTAACAGGAACTACAAGCCTGAGTTTGACAAGCTGAAGATCTGGTATGAGCACAGACTCATTGATGACATGGTGGCTCAGGTGTTGAAGTCTTCTGGTGCTTTTGTTTGGGCTTGCAAGAACTATGATGGGGATGTGCAGTCAGATATCTTGGCTCAAGGTAAGAAAACATTCATTATCTGTATTAAAGCATTCTGTCTGTTCCTACAGCTCATTGGCATGGTAATGGCATAAACTGTGAAATCTTTGGGTAAGAGTGTTAAAAATTAATTACATTTAGCAACTTTATTAACAGACCACCTGGTCCTTGACACGTCTTGGATCTGAAGATTTGTTCTGCTAGCTCAGAGCTTACACCCAAACAACCTGAATTAGGATGTGCTTTTATTCGATCCCATGATGGGATCAACATGTAAACAGGAGTAAGAATATTGAGTTGATGTTGTCCCTAGGTTTTGGCTCCCTGGGTTTGATGACCTCTGTGCTTGTGTGTCCTGATGGGAAAACCATAGAGGCTGAGGCGGCACACGGCACAGTCACCAGGCACTACCGTGAGCATCAGAAGGTCAGTGTTACTTGGTTTCCACTACATGTCTACTGTGATTTTCAGTGTGTATTCCAGAGTATGTGATAAGTGCGTGTTGAATGGTTCAGATGTTTTATCTGGAATTTTTGACAGTTTCTGCCATCTAGTGGTGGCTAAAGGATTGACAGGCCCTAATTATTCAAGGCTAAAGCTATGCCTTTGAGTTACATATACCTATACAAATTGATTTCTACAACTTTGTTTCCATTATTTGTTCATTTGCACTGTTTGGCAACTTTTGTCTGCAGGGAAGGCCAACCAGCACTAATCCTATTGCCAGCATCTTCGCCTGGACTAGAGGACTGGAGCACCGAGGCAAACTTGATGGAAACCAAGACCTTATTAAGTAAGTTATTAATTTGACTCAGACTAACAATCTTAGCATTTTGCACTGTAGGGTGATGTTAATAGCATCAACTTGGATGGCATATAGTAAAGTGATTTAAAAGATCCTATATCATGGACAAATGTATTTTTTCCCTCGCTAGTTTAAAATAAGGTAGATGCAGTATGTAAACGTAGTTAAGTTTTCAGTCTGTCAGTGGAAACCTTAAGCAAAAGCAGCCTGCTCCAAATTAATGACATCACTCATCACTGTTTTCACACTTATTGTCCGTTATTTATTTATTTTTTTATCAGCTCTATTTATCATATAGGTAGTTCTACAATTATAGACAGTAGTTTTTCTGTACAGGGTTTACCACACTTTAGCACATTTTACCCTGTTCTTTACGGATCAGGACCAATGCTAGAACACCATCTAGTTAGTGGATCACTCTTAGCAGTCACGTGGTGGCGGCGGTGTGTTAGTGGGTTGTGCCGGTACAAGTAGTTCAGACACAAAAGTGCAGCTGGAGTTTTTGAACACTGTCCACCTATATTGGACACATCTACCTTGTTGGTCCATCTTGTCGGGGTAAAGTCAGAAATTACAACTCATCTACTTCTGCTCACGTGGTGTTTGTGATCCTCTAGTCCTTCATCAATGGTCAGAGGATGCTGCCCACAGGATGCTGTTGACTGGACAGAACTGATTATTGGATTATTCTTATTCCAGCAGTAACACTGAGATGTAAAAACTCCATCAGCACTGCTGTGTCTGATCCACTTATCAATACAACATGCAAACCCCCACAAACACATCACTGTAGTGCTGAGAATTATCTACAACCTGAATAATATCTGTTCTGGTTCTGCGGATAATAAAGTATGGAGAGAAACAGGTGGACTACAGTCCAATGCACTTGGAGTCCTGCAATGTTTAGTGACCTTCCTGAATTTAATAGCCTAATAAACCTGGTAATTACCTGCTTAGGTAACTCTGTTGTGCTAAAGTCTGGTGTCCCTGATGTAGTTAGTGCTTTTGTGTCAGCTGTGAGTGACAAAAGATTCAGTAGAGTATATTTCTTACTTAAATAATTCAGTAGCATTATTATAATGTAAACAATAAATAAAGATCATGGGACCGATGGCCGATAAGAACAATGGCTGCGTAACCTCTTGCTCTAATCCTGCTATCTTGTTACATTTGGCTTTCCACTGTGTTATAGCTTTTATCAGTTTGTCTTTCATGAGCACTGTCCAGTTTAGTCTTCCAGATTACTAATATTGCTACCATTAACAGTGTGTTTAGATGGTAAATGATACTTCAGACTGTACTTTGCTGCTGAATGCTTCATGGCAGAAGTTGAAAATCAATACAGTGCCTCTTCTTTAATTAAAAAAAAAACAAAAAAAACAAAACAGTGAGTAGAGGGCACTGGTTACGGAGCCATGACAGCAGTGCCCGAATGCATGGATGGCACTATAGATGGTTTGAAGGGTCAAGCTAGTAAAATGTGTTAACCACATTATAAATTGGCAGTAACAATATGTCAGCTTTCACACCACTCGTTATATTGAACATCTCTCCTTTAGCTCATTTTTAATGACTGTGAGTTCCATAGCTTGATTAAGCTCTACTTAAATTAGCTTACCATTAATGTTTCATCTTGATTAACAAGAAAGATCATTTTCCACCTCACTCAGATATGGCCGGTCATCCTGTAAAAATATTAATAAACCTTCTCTTAATCTGAATTCATGTGTTCATTAAGGGTGCACAGATTGTTAGTGTAATTTACCTAGTAAACAATACCTAGTAAACCTAGTAAACAATAAAATGAACATTTAAAATTACCGTGTGCAACTTTTGGCTACAATGTAGACCAGTATTGCAAGTATGTGGATGTAGAGATTAAATGGAAAATTAGCTGAGGTTTAAGTTTTGACCTAACTGCTCCTTTACAGCACTGTCAAAATGTCACTGTATTACTATATCATATTCATAACCACATTTTATTCAGTTCTACACTAGAAATATGGCTCCTGTAGCTACAATAGTGAAATATTTCAAGACAAAAGTTTACATTATCTTTTTCTTTCGTCTTACACAAAGTGCTGGTGGTTAAAATGCTCTTAATTATTCTGCAAAGGGTTCTTTACTAAAGACATCGGAGAACCATTTGCAGGATTAATGGTTCTATGCATGGTAAACGTTTTTTAAGTTGTTGGAGAATGTGTTCTATAGGGCTGTATTAAGTGCTTCTGCAATAATCATAATAAACCATTCTTTACTAAAGAGTGTAACATGTCTTAAATTGCTTACCTGGTAATTCCTCTCTATTTATGTATTTATTTATTTACTTATTTATTTATTTATATTTTTAAGCTATAGCTATTAAACTGGCAAACAAAAATTTAACCCAAAAAAATTAACTGCAGTTCATACTAATGGCACTCATCTATTTGCCCCATTATGCTTTCTGTCACCCTTCCATCTTCTTTTAAAACCAATTAATTTTGTAAATCCTCAGATTTAAGACACAGCAATTAAACTTGTTGGAGGGATTCAACTCCTGACCCAAAGCTATATCACTATATGTTCCAAGCTGATGGCACTCTTCTACTTCATGTTTTACTCCCTGGCTTTTTAGCTGAAATGCTGCACTTTTTCAAGGTTCCAGCAGGCTTTCTTCAAGCCAAGTTCTTTAAACATCATTTTCTAGTTCTAAAATGAGGCTTCTATGGTCAGTACAGTTGAGTACATGTTCAGTGTGTTTCTTGAGTAGAGCTTCTTTAGGGTCACAGTGTTTCCTGTCAAAAGCCTGTCATTTATAGTTCATCAGGGGCGTCTCTTCGTTTTTTTAGCCACAAAATGTTGACAGCATGCTCATATAGCCTGTCCCATGGTCCCAGCTTAAATACTGCCTTATTAATTAGTATCACATTAGAAATCTGTAAAACAAACACTAAGCATTTTTTAAAAAAATGTTTTAGGATGGATGTTTAGTTTTGAACTCAAGTCTACATCAGCTTGAGGTTTAGTAACGCCTGCTGCACAGTATATGGCTTCTAAATGGAATTTTAGTGATTGTGCGAGTAATTAGTATGATTATTTGGGTCGTGGGGATGAATGACGCTCTAATGGTTCTGCCCATCGCCAGGTTTTCTCAGACTCTGGAGCGGGTGTGTGTGGACACCGTGGAGAGTGGGGTCATGACGAAGGATTTGGCTGGCTGCATTCATGGGCTCTCTAAGTAAGTAACCATCACCATATAGTCAACAAAAGTTGGTCACTTCCCTGTTTTTCCATTAGATTTTTTCACCACTGTGTTCTTGGGCTGTGTGATGGTAATGCTTTTAGACCATTCTCAGTACCAGTGGCACTAATATTGGTGTAAACACAAATGTTGTGCATTTTTGAACTATCACTCTCCAGAAAATGTCTCTCTTTGTTTCTAGATTTTAATATTTAAACATTTCAGCACCATTACTTACATTTTGTAGATCTTAATGAATCGATCAAGAGACTCTTAAATCCAAGAGAGCCAAATATCTTATCATAAACTTGCATTAAAAGGATAGCTTTTGCCCATTCCAGTATTTTATTTTTTGAAGATACTTGTAAGCAACACATGCACTCCACCGTCTTTTACTGCCTTATGGTCACCATGCCCAGTAATAAGAATCGGCTAGAGGAGTACCCTATACCTTTGGTATGAATTATAGTGCTTTTTTTTAAATCCAAAGCCAATTGTCCAGCATCTTGTCCTTACTAATGCTCTTCAGGCTGATCAATAAGATTTTCACAGCAATGTTCCAACATCTAGTGTAAAGCCTTCAAAGAAGGAGGAGTCATAGGAGGCTATGACTGCACCAAAGACAAACAAACTCAAATTATTATTATTATTATTATTAGCCATTTTTACCATGTGACATTGTGCAGAGATATCTACTGAAGTAGCATGCTAACCAATTAGCCTCAGACCACCCTGTCTTGTAATACCACGTTGTACCTCAAGAGGTGATGGTGAGTCACTATAGTGTTGGTTGAATTAAAGGAAGTAGCAGTGACCTGACAGCATTTTCTAATGTCTTCTTAACCATGTAGAAGGTCCTGCTTCCAGTTAGATCACAGATCAAGGACAGGTAGCCAAATAAAGAAAGCGCAAATGCCATGATGGCTGATGATTTTGACAGGGAAACATTATAAACTCTCAGCAAGAGTTTGTGTTTAGCAACAAGCAAAAGTCATAATGGTTGTTCTAGACTGGTATGAAGTGAAGACAGTAGATGAAGGCCTTTGCGTTTTCTGCTGATATGCTGCCCCCTATTGTTTACATTAGAGAAGTCGTATCATCTTACAGATTGCTCTTTTAAAGATTTCCCTCATCTGATTCTTTACACCACCACTTGGAACAATTCTGAATTGGTTTCCCTAGAATGGAGCATTTTATGTACTCTGACTTTGTTTACATCTCAAAGCAGTTAAAGTGGAATTTCAGTATATCAGTCAGTGGCACAGCTGCAGTCTCACCAGTCATTTAACCTACTTCTAGATGCATTACCTTTTAACTTTTAAATGTATTTTAATAAAAATAGTTGAAGTATCTTAAGTAAGAAATGGGCAGCCTTATTACATGTAGTTTTTCTTGTCTGTTTAACCCATTGTTGGATTTATGATTTTAAGGTTTAGTTACAATGTTTATTATTATTGACGGACTCTACTTTTTACTACAGCGTTAAGCTCAATGAGCACTACGTCAACACCACAGATTTCCTGGACGCAATCAAGACCAATCTTGACAAGGCCCTGGGTAAATGAAGGATCACAGGAGGCTGGTGAAAAGCATCTTGTCTTTTTGTACCTCATTTTTAACTTAAAGGTCATGATAACCACATGCATTAAGCCTGAAGGGATAAGTTAAAACAGAAAAGAAATAAATAAAACTAGAAGTTATGTTCGTAGCAGTGCTGTTGGCTAAACTGTTGGCTAAACTGCCATCGGTCCACTCCATCACCCATCTCACCTCACAACTCCAAGGTTTTATTTTTGTAAGATGAAGTACTGTATGTCAAATACTGTATTATACCATGGACAAAGTGATAAAGGGCCATTTCAGGAACCCTCTAATAAATTTCTTTGAACCTCTCCTCTTGTACTATTTATAAACATGACAACACATGTTTTTTTTTTTTAAAGGCAAATAAATGTATTAATATACAGTATGTTCCAGAGCACAACATTAAACATAGAACTCTATTGACAGCATATACACATTGATGTGCAACATAAGAATGAAAGCTTATACAAAACTAAAACTTAACATGCCCTCAGATGCTTGGCATGATGGCTCAAGCCTCAAGGACACATTTTGAAACAGCAAAACTCACCCACTTCGCACTATGGGCTGCTTTTTTTTTATTTTTTTTCCTTTTTTCTTTCTCCTTCCTTCCTTCCCCTCCACTTCTCCTTTTAACATATCCACCCCTAGCCCCTCCCCCATTTTTTCTTTTTAAACATGTTGTATTAACAATGTAGCATTGCCTGGCTGGTTGGACCACAAATGTCCATGTAAAGCTAAGCAGAAACAGAACACATTGTAAATTTTCTCAATCACTCTGGGCCGGGACTCTCTAGCCCTGTCACATGTCTGCAGACTGTCGTTCATCACTTCAGAGCTCTGTGCAGCAGTGATGGATGGAACACTCCCTTACAAACACAAGGGCAGTTAATATTTCTGTCTCAAGTTTTTCAGGGCATCATCTTCACATTCAGCCCTGGAGACCAACAACAGCCATAGAATGAATGCATGTACACTTATTTCTAGTGATTTTGACACAGTGTTTCTTGTATGGTGCAGTGCCACGCGAACAAACGCAGGTATAGTAAAAACAAAAGTAGGCCTCAGCTACCGCATTCTCTCCCCTATCTATCATTTCAGACATTTTAAAGTACAGGGCTTTCCCAATATGGAACATCAAAAAGTCTGTTACTCTTGAGCATGCCAAGAAAATAACATTGCACAATAAATACAAGCTTCGTTATACCCTAATGGTACAATACTGAACTGTGTCCAGAAGGTGACGTGGACTTGCCCCAGGCAAACCAGAATGCAACAGACACTAAGGCTTCCTTGCAATAGGCCAGTCCACTGGACACACATCCTACATGCTTTATTTAAAAAAACAAGAAGAAAAAAACAGCTAACACTGCAGAGGAAGATTTTTGAAGGTTATTGTGTATGTCAAAAGAAAACATCATAAAACAAAAAAAAAACCAAATGATAAAGCCCAATCTAAACGTGGAAGAAATGTGTACTTTTTCCAGCTTTGGTTATGTCCAAACAGGCCTTTTCTAGTAGCTGCTAACTTGCAGGACAAGCCACTGAGCTATAGCTTACTATTGTGCTTTTAATATCAAGTCAGTTACAATGCCAGTGGCTCCAATTTCTTGAAAAGAGCTAGGGATTGTCTTTTATGGATAAGTGCCTCTGTACATACTGTTTCACTGCACTATTAAATTAAGCCCAAAATATTTCTCCTCACTGCTGCTGTTCAACAAGTGGAAAATGACATTAGGATGTTATTCATCACAATGCATTTTCAGTAGTTGCTGTCCTCCTTTTACTACTGTGTCTGTGTGACTCCTAAATGTAGCTTTATGCTCAGTTTAAATGGAACTCGAGCAGCAGTTTCTAGCCAGAAGGGGGAATAAAAAGATCTCACTTCCTCTTAGAAAGAACTCAAAATGGATCCCAGTGCAGGCACTAGGCAGCCATTTCCTCATCGGTCCATCTCGAAGCCATGAGTGCTACAGGAACAACCTTGGCTGTTTCAGTCTCTTATGAAGCTGCCTATGCTGTGGCGTAACGGGCAGCAGCCTTGGTGTAATTGTAGTAGCCTAGCTCGGCCAGTTTCGCCAGGTCTTGTGCGTTGTTACTGGCCAGGTTTTCCCTTTCGCTGTAGTCAAAACTCTCCTCCTCATAGTCCTCCTGGCCCTCCATGTCAGGGATGGTGTCTGTAGAGGGAAATACAGCATTTGAGTCCACAGCGGTTTTCACAACACAGGCTTATAGTTGCGTCATACAGGCGTATAAGCTGTATTCCCTCTCTGTAGTGGTACAGTAGAATATTTTGAAATTATAGTCACTATCAAGAAGCATTTTTTTTAAGAATTTCACTTGCAGCATTTTTGGTGTCAATAGTTTGTATCATGCTGTGTTCTGTATTGCAGGCATTCCTTAAATCTGACACATGTACTTGTTTTTTTATTATGTACCATATCTTTAAATAACTTAAATAAGCATATATGGAAGGTTTTTTTGTAGTAAGATAACCCAAACATCACTGCTGAACCTCCCTACTCATATTACTCAACTGATGATATTACATGGTACATTACAAATGCAATTTATTGTAGCCATAAACATGCGTTGCTACCTTGTCCATCTGATGATCCATCCAGAATGCCATGCTTGACCTTCATGTGCCGACTAAGGTTTCCTTTTAGATTGAACTTGCTGGTGCAGTAGGGACACTTGAAGGGCTTGCTGCCAGCATGAAGGTGCATGTGTCCGAGGAGATTGTACATTCTGTTGAAAGACTTTCCGCACACCTACAAAACCAAAAAGGCAAACCCAGTCAGATGAGTTGGCATTAGAGGGAAAACGACAATAACTGTTATTGTGATAAACAATGCGTTTTTGTGAGCATCGTATGAATATAAAAAGCACTAGCCAACTGCATGTTTCATTATGTTTCACTGGATGTAGGGCTGAGCAGTGTTGCACTACTAGCACATTGTGTCACTCTGTCAGACTATAGTGACATATATAGTGTACACATTGGGCATTATATTTCTATAACCTAATTAAGCCAGTTCTGAGATTCTGTAGTTATTCTGGATGTGGGGGTTTATTGCTTTTGTCTCACCTTGCATTTAAAGGGCTTGACAGGAAGGTGGACGATCATGTGGGTTTTGAGGGTTTGTTTCTGGACGAAGGTCTTGAAGCACACATGGCACTGAAAGGGCCGCACGCTGGTGTGAATCAGCATGTGTCGCTTCAGATTGGCTGAAAGGGTGAACTCGCGAGAGCACACATCACATTTGTACTCCTTCATACCCTGTCAGAGAGACAAAACAAAGTGTTATACTGTAACTTCTAAGAAGATCATCTTATGTTTACTGTTGGCTCTGTTTCACTGTGCAGACTTGCTGAGAGGAAAAAGGAGTTAGTGGAATTAAATAAGAAATGGAGCCAGTTGCCATAGACACTGCTGATTCTATAGGCTGGTTCTGCTATTGTTGCTTGCGCACAAGAATTCATAATACAAAAATGGGGAAAATAAGCTGAACAGGCGCGCGCACACACACTGTAGTCATCACACTGCTGTAGGACAGATAGACAAGAACCATTACATATATGGTGTTGAGAGCCCACCAGCTCCACCAGGTGTTCTAGAGTCTGTAGTGCCCAGCCACTGGAAAGAAATGTACGTTCCTTGTTGGGAAATTTGGTTCAGCTTGCCCTTAGCTAAACTATCAAAACATTCAATTAATTTATAGAGAAAGTGCTTTATCTTGCATACATTGATGCCAACGATGACCTCCGTTTCTATGGGCAATAAAAGATTTCTTATGTAAGCAACATTGATATCTCAATATGCTATTTTTTTTTTGTAATGAGTTTCCTTTTTATTTAATTTAAATCAACTAACATGTTGCTATTGGCCTTTTTTAGCAATTATATGGGCACCATAGTATACTGATGTTATATAAGAACATTGGTGATCTATGGTCAAATTAGGTTTAACTAAGGGGAGATCTTTGCATAGTTTTGGGGTCTGATGGTACTATGGTGGATTAAGCGTCCCAAGTAACCACCAGATTTGATTAAACGCTTAAATGGAAAAGAGATGAAAAGACAGTGGTGTCTAGTATTTGCAGTGTGATCAACTGTTCATAAAACAAATTAAACAAAAACTCCAGACAGATTCCATTACAATGTGATGTTTGGCAGTGAAATGCGTTGCTTGAAAAATTTTAAGTTTTTATGAAGGCTTAATTGGTGTTCACTAAGGGACTGTGAATGCATCGTGTAGGACATTGTATAAACATCTTTTACAGTAAAGTGTTATAAGAAATTATAATAACCAGACTTCACTTCCCATTTTAGGAAGCTAAAGACAGCTTAACTTTACAGTGAGTACATGCCCTGTGTTTTGGTTTGTAATGCAGCTGACCTGTGACCCACTTTGTTTACGGAGTCATAAAGGGATGAATCACAGCTATAGAATGAGGGATGCAAGACGGAACTTTCGGCAGTATGATATTCACAGCACAAAGCACACGTGACAAAAGTCCCTTCCTTATAGGTGCTAGAAACAAGATGGGGGAGAGCTCTAGAGCAGCTCAGGAAGTGGATTGGATGATTATCACAGAGAGGGTGGGATCTGACTGAAAGGGGATCAGTTTACACTAAAACCTGTTTCGGCAACCTGAGTCTCATGACGTGCTGCTTCACATGCTATGCTTTACAAGCTCATATACAAGAACCAACTCAGTTGTATTAATTACACATTCTGCTATGCATGTGTTCTTAGATCTTAGTCAACTGTGGGATTGGAGTTGAAAAACAAGGGCAATAGTTCACATAACATAAATAAGGAAGGCTGGAGGTGAATGGCAAATAAAAGCAGTGAGGTTAAAAGTACCTTGTGTTCGAGGGCCTGCTGTGTTAGTACCTTGTGCGTGAGCATGTGCTGTTTAAGGTGGTGAATCTGCACAAACTCCATCCCGCACTCGGAGCAGACGTAGGGCCGCATGTTCTGGTGCTTCATCAAATGATTCTGCAGCTGGCTGCGGTAGGCGAAAGACTTGTGGCACTCGCTGCACTGGAAGGTGGTGGGCCCCTGGTGACTGACCTGATGGCGCCTGAGATGGGCATGCGTGGGGAACTCCATGCCGCACTGTGTGCACACATGGCAGTGGCCGTTCTCGTGCTTGGCCTCATGGGTCCGCAGCTCACTAGGGTAGGCAAAGCCACGGCCACAGAAGCGGCAGCTGTAGGGTTTGATGTCACTGTGCTGGAGCATGTGGCGCTTGAGGTGGCTGGTCTGCGTGAAGGCCTTCTTGCAGACGGTGCACTTGTGCGGCCGTGTGCCCTGGTGTGTGAGCAGGTGTGTCTGCAGGTGGCTGGGCTGCTTGAAAAGCTTGCCGCAGTGCAGGCACTCATGTGGCTTGATGCCGTTGTGGCCCAGGATGTGCGTTACCAGGTTGTACTTGGAGGTATACGACTTCTCACACATGCGGCACTTCCAGCGCTTCAGACCCTCACCCACATCTACGCAGTACGACTCGTCAATCTGCACGTTGATGTCCAGCCGGTCGATCTGCATCCGACGCCCAACGGAATTTTCGCCGTCAGCCCACATTGCTGCCTGTCCGCCCTCCTCATACTCCCCTGCCAGACCCATTTCTGCTGCTTCGTAGGCAACCACACTAGACTCGTAGTAGCGCCTCATCACAGGGCTCACCTCCTCATCTGCCGTCTTGATGTTCAATGCTGTGTCCTCCTCCTGGTCTTCCTCTTTTCCACATTCTTCTTCAGCCCGACTGGCTACTGCCCTCTCCCGGGTCACAGGGCTGCGCTCAGCAACTCGAGAGTCTGTGTCGGAGTCTGCATCCGTCTGCTGGTTGCTTGGCTCCTTCACATACTCTGTGCAGTCTTTGCTGTTCTGCTCTTCCTTTAATAGTACCCTGTGGGGTGCAAGGTCCAACACTTCGGACTCGCTATCAGTGTGATGAACATGTGAATGGTAACAGGGGCTGGAATAATCAGGCTTCTCTCCTTTCACACGAGTCTGTATCTCTGGGGACTTTGCAGTTGGCACCACTGTCTCGACTTCACTTCGAGGTCTCTTGGTCCTTCCCCGGGGCCCTGGACGCCTCCGCTCGGGCCCGTAAGAGCCCTCTGGCCTCTTGTCCTCCCCATCAGGCTCAGCGAGATAGTCTCCGTTGGCCCCAATAAGCTGGTCAGCATACTCATACTCCATTGATTCTTGAGGGGGAGGGGGACCCTCACGTGCCTCTCCTGTGTAGAAGCCATTGGGGGCAATGGTGGCTCCAAAGATCTCATTCTGAGATATGAGGCCCAGCACAGCAGCCTGGGCCAGAGACAGGACCACCACAGGGTCGGTCTGTGTGCCAGCATCCACTGCATGCTCCATCACTTTAGTGTAGCAGCGGACCAGAGGAACATTTTGCTGCTGCTCCTCCTTTAAGAAAACAGAATAGATACAGTCAATCCAGTGGTAGTAGCAACAGTAAAAACAATTACAAAAAAGCCTGCACAGCAAAGTCATGGCAGCAGTCACTACACCAGAATCCTAGCAACCATGTCAATGCAACAGCATCACCGGAGCTGACGAGAGAACTACCAAAGTGACAAATGCAGGGCAAGGACAATACTATCTGTTTAAAACTGCTAGACATGGTCTCTTAAACATCCCAAAACAATGGTTGTATGAATTTATTTGGGGAGAGAAAAAGAGAGAGATTCTATGTTCAGAAAAGGCTGAGAGCACATTAGATGGAGAAGATAAAGCAGATCTATGTAAAGCGCCATGCTTCCTTCCTCAACGGCCTTTAAAAGAACACCGAGCACAAAGGGAGCCCAGGTCTAACCAGGAAGTCCACATCCGTGGACTGTCCACAGCATTTCCTGTGAAGTCAAGCCATGCCATTACTGACCTAGAGAGCTGTTAGCATGCTAGTATCCACAGCTAACACTAATGTGGTTACAGAGAAACCTGGAGTTTAGAGTTTCACTCCACAAACAAACATGAGCACAGCTGATGGGGAAGGCTAATAATGTTGAACTCAAATGGTCTGCTTTAGTCTTATTGGTCTGCTTGAGGCCAATAAACTGCTGTGAACAACGGAACATCATGAGAGACGTTGTCACCGGCCCTCTTTCTGGCCAAAGCACCTTTGAAAAAACGTTAACGCTTCAGTCAGATCTGCAACAAGGTGTTACCTTGATAGGTGTAGATACACAAACCCGGGTGAATGCGGATTTGCGCATATGCAAACAGTTTGCATAAGAATACACAAGTGAAAGAGTCATAGTGATTGGCAGCTGTAAAATGGGGAAAGAGAGAGAAAGGCAGAAGTGAGAGAGAGAGACAGAGAGAGAAAAGAGAGAAGGGGAACCTGGATGCCCTGATAACCACGTCATTTATAATTACTGCTTTTAAAGCAGACAGAGTGAGGGAGAGAGAGAGAGACAGGGAAAGATTGAGTGAGTGAGGGAGAGAGAGAGATTGAAAGGAGAGTGAGAGAAAGAGTGAGGCAGGGAAGGGTGATTGAGGGAGCATGTGAAAGAAGGAGAGCGAAAGAGGAAAAAAAGAAAGGAGGGGGTGGGGGATGAGTGAGTGTGTGAGTGAGCAAGAGAGAGAGAGAGAGAAGAGAAAGAGAGAGAGGAGGGAGGGGAGTGAGAGAGAAAGATAAAGAGAGATAAAGAGAGAAAGAGTGAGAGGAAAAGAGCAGAGAGAGGGAGGGGTGGCGGGGGATGAGAGACTGAGAAACAGAGAGAGAGAGAGAGTGAGTGTACAAGAGAGAGAAAGATAAAGAGAGAGACAGAAAGAGGGAGTGGGAGGGGTTGCGGGGAGTGAGAGACTGAAAGAGAGAGAGGGTGAGAAAATAGAGAGAGAGAGAGAGAGGGAGGAGGGAGGGAGTAGGAAAGAGAAGGAGCAGAGAAAAAAACATGACAAAATGAAAGGCAGAGAAAATGAAAGACAGAAAGACAAATGAAAGAGAGAGCCAGTCAGGCAGGATAGCAGCCGCAGCTCTAAGAGGAGAGGTGAACTGAATGTAAAAATAGTTTTAGAAAACAAAAACTATAGGACTAAGACATAATAGATAAGAGAGAGAAAGAGGGAGATAAAGAGAGGCAGACATACCACAGTTGAACCAGAAAGACAATGAATGTATGAACCTGTGTTTGAGTGTACTGTGTGTGTGTGTGAGGGAGTGAGAGAGTGAGTGAAACAGAAAGAGATAACAAGAGAGACATACTGTTGTTAAAACAGACAGAAGCGCTAAAGAGGACAGACAGAAATCAGAGACAACTTTAACTGCTCTTATCAGTGAACGGCATTCTCTTGACTCTGAAAACTCATTTCATGAGCCCCAATTAAGAGAAAACATCAAGAAGTCAAAACTTTTTCAATTTACAATTAAGAAACCTAAAAGACTGAATTGGATCAGGCGTGCGGGCCCGTGTGCCCTGTTTAAACTGAGTCGAGTTAAGGCTAAGTACTCACCACATTGCTCCTGGTGTGATGTTTAAGGTGTTTCAGGGCTCTCATCCTTCAAGTGAAGTGTGGAGCAAAAAAACCCACCTCCTATTTATATCTGAGGGAGAGAAAGAGGCGGTCCCTCTGCTCATCCTCCGCCTACTGTTGCTGTTATCAGAACTGACTGTGCCGGCCTCTTTCTCTCTCTCTCGCTCGCCTGCTCTCTCTCTCTCTCTCTCTCTCTCTCTCTCTCTTTCTCTCTCTTTCTGTTTGTCGCTCTCTCTCTCTTTTTTTTCTATCTCACTCTCGCTCTTTCCTCTTGCTCTCTCTCTCGCTTTTCCCTCTTGCTCTTCCTCTTTTAATCTCTCTCTATTTCTATCTCTTTTTTGCTTGCTCTCTTTCTCTTTTATTCTCTTCCTATTTTGGTCTCTCTTGCTTTCTGTCTTTCTTTTTTTCCCTTGCCCTTTCTTTTCTCTCTCTGGCTCTTTCTTTTTCCCCTCATCTCTTTTGTGCTCTCTTGCTTTTATTTGCTCACCATTTCTATCTTTCACCCTGTTTTTTTCTTTTAATCTGTCTTTCTTTCTTTCTTTCTTTCTTTTTCTTTCTTTCTTTCTTTCTTTCTTTCTCGCCCTTTCTCTCTTGTTCTTTCTGTTTTTCCCCCAGTCTCTTTCTGTTTTTTTCTTTCACTCGCTCTTTCTTTCTTTCTCTCTGTCTGACACACACACACACACGTGCACACACACACCCATTTCTTCTTTCTCTTTCCTTCTTGCTCCCCCCTCCCTTCTCCCCCCATCTCTTTCTCTTTTCTTTCTCTCGCTCTTTCTCTCTCTTACTCACACACACACAGATACACACACACACACACTTCTGTATTACTTCTCTTTCTCACGCGCACACACACACACACACACACACACACACACACACACACACACAGCTTGACCCTTTAACAAACATATTTCTCTAAAAAGCCCAAACAAACAAAAGCTAGTGGTTCAATTCTTTACACACTCACACGTGCTTGTGCTCACACACACACCTCAGAGGCATGTACTTCAAACACACAAACATGCTTCCAGCCATCAACACACAAAACACACATCTGTAATCACGGGTAGGTTGTCAGTGTCAGATAAAGCAAAAGATGTGTTGAAATCTTTTACTTCCTAGAGTAGCTGCAGTGTAGTTACGCCAGGTCTGTTTATTTCCAAATTTCAAATAATTAAGCTGCAAGACGTTACACAATGTCTGAAAGCTAGTGAAAAAAAGAGTGACAAAAGAAAGAAAAGGAGAGAGAAAAGGGAGAGAGAAAAGCAGTTTGGAAAGAGAGGGAGGGAGGGAGACAGACATGGGGGAGAGAAAGAGAGAGAATAAGAGGAAGAGGGAGGGGGAGAGAGACAGAGGTATAGAGGGAGGAGGGGGTGACAGAGAGAAATAGAAAGAGAGAAAGAAAGGAGGAGAGGGGGAGGGGGAGGGAAAGAGAGAATGCAGCAAAAAGGAGGAAGAGAGAAACTGGGGGAGGGAGAGCAAGAGCATAAGAAAAGATGAGGTCAAAGAAAGACAGAGAAAGACAGAAAGAGAGAGAAGGGAGGGTGCTCATGAGAGGGTGGGGATTGAAAGAGAGAGAGGGAACGGAAGGCTGAAAGAGAGAATGCAGTGAAAGAAAAAAGCAAGAGAGAGAGAAAAATAGAAAAAAGGGGGGATGGTGGAGTGTGAAAATAAAAAGAAGAGTCCATCAGCAAGAGAAAGAGGGGGAGTGCAGAGTGAAGGGAAGAGAAAGGGGGGGCTGGGGAAAGGAGGGAGAGGAAAGAAAGGAGAAAGAGAGAGAGAGAGGAAAAGGAAAAACAGTGAGGAAAGAAATTAACTGTTTAGGGCCTGGTTTGTATGAAGTGGGCTGAATGTAGTCTGGTGTTACTGTACCTGGTGGCGGTTGGTGGGTGGGTCCTGAGGTGCTGTAGTACTTAGTAAATCTCTATTATGGAACAGGTAGAGGATTAGAATAGCACTTCCTGTTGGATTATTAACAACAGGATGGGGCCCAGGCCGTCCCACAGCATAAGAAGGGGAATTCCGTACATTTTCTAAAGTTTCTGCATAATTCACTCATTGACACACCAAAGCAGTTAATCTTACAGTCCTACATGCATCTCATTGTATCAAAATCACAATTTAATAGAGTGCAATGTTCAAATTGGAAAAGCTACAAATGATAAATTACATGATCCACAGCACTGTCATACATTTTACGTAGGGTAATTAACACTCAATCAGAACAAGCACATGTGCTATGACATCACAACCATAACTGACTGGTAGTCTGGTGTGCTGTGTTCCAGAAGAGGATCTGCTGGTCTCCTTGGCCAAACAACAGGCTTGGGCCTACAAATTTTGTCCAAATTGTTTAGCTCTAAAATTAGTCAGATTTTGAAGGCTATTTACAGTGGATGTGATAGGAACCAAAATTCTAACAGGGAAGTCTGGCCACTCGGCATACATCTAGAAATTGGCATTACCAGTCATGCAAGACTATAGGCTTTATTTATGATACATTTATACACACACATCTTATCTTAAAATCACTGAGTGAAAGCTTACATTCAACCAATGATTTATGAAATTGAACTTTGCATGCAAGTTTCCAATATGACTTACAACAGTCCCTAATGGCAATTCCAGTGTACTACAGTCATTAAAGAACACTGTGTTTTCACACATCATTTAATATGTTTTATAAATGAGGCCCCATACTCTCTTTGAATGGGGAAAAGACCAAAACCCAAAACTAAAAACCTCATCAATTTTTGCAATCATTATAGAATCTCACAAAATCTGTTAGTAGCGTTTGGCTCAAACAGGTATTTTTCTTTGGCTACTGCACATATGCATAGCTCCACAGTGACACTGGACTTCTACTGGATAAGGCTTTACCTGAAAACCAATCGGCTCTTCTTATTAAACAGATTGTCATGTTGAGCATCACAAGCTTTTCCATTCATTTTTCATCCACTGAATGGTCTCCTCCTTTTTTATAATGTCTTTGCAGAGATCAGGGTTTGTGATGTCTACAATACAAATGTTGTTTAAGCCATAGTCAACTGCTGAACCTAAATGTAATGTTCATAATGGTAAAATAGCAATAGATATGAAAAAATGTTTTTTCTTTGGGAACCATTTTGTCGTACAAATCCTATCTCCTAATGATTAAACGATGTCCCAGACATTGGTCAATATATTCAAATGGTTTCATGCAGTAGTTTTCTGTGGGGCATTAAACCATTAGAATGTCTGGGTCCTATCATGGACATTGTGAACAATTCTAAGTCACTAAGTTTCTCTAGAACAGTGCATTTCACACACAACCAAATGCCTTTGTTTACATTTGAACCATTTACTTATGCAAAAATTCTGGAAAAATCTGTGAAATTCCCATTTCAACAGTACCTTATTCTCTCCATTCTACAACTAAAACACACCTGAATGCTGTGTACCATATGAGGAGCAGGGGGACATTTTTCATTACTGAGCAGGAAAGGACAATCCATGGGAAAAAGGAAAGAAAGAGAGAAAGAAAGAAAAAAAATCAAACATTGGAGGGGAGAGTAGAGAGAGAGAGGAGAATGAGAGTAGAGAGAGAGAGGAGAATGTGTGAGAGAGAAGCAGGAAGAGAGAGAGAGGGAGGGAGGGAGAGAGAGTGTGTGTGGGGCTGTGAAAGAGTGAGTGAGATGAATGTGTGCGTGAGTGAGAGAGTGAGGGAGGGAGGGAGAGAGAGAGAAAAGATAGGAGAGAGAAAGATAGGGAGAGGGAGGGGAGGGAGACAGACAGAGATAAAGAGAGATTGAGGGAGGGTGTGAGTGAGGGGGAAAGATAGCAGGAAGTTGAGAGAGAGAGAGAGAGGGGGAGAGAGAAAATAGAAAGAGTGCAAGGGAAGAAACAAAGAGATAAGAGGCAGAAAAGACAAAGAAAAGCACATGGAAGAAGAAACGGCTGGGGACGCGTACATAAAACAACACACGGCCCTGTGCCTGTGGGGAGAAAGGAAGAGGGGGATCAACAACAAAAGTTGAGGGAAAAGAAAGAATACACTGGCTCCTATCCAAGCCCACATCTCTGCAAAGACGAAGGAAAGGAGAAGGGGGGGGTGCTCAAACGTGTCCACTTGCCCATTTGCCCAGAAGTATCAGGCTTCTGCAGACCAATGCTCGCACATACGGAATAATACACAAAGAATAATGAACGCTCAGTAGTCTCTCTATCTGCGTGCTGAGAGCGTGTGGTGTTTCTACAGGTTACTGCAGAGGGAAATTTTCTGAGAGGGCAACAGACAACTCTATGCTGGGTGTGCGTGTGTTGAGTTTCTCTTCAAGTCTCTACAGAGAGAGAGAGAGAGGGGAAAGGGGGAGAGAGAGAGAGCCTGTATTCTTTGTGTATGTGTACCTGGGTTTTCTACAGCAGTGAGAAAGACTGCGCTTTTGCCTTTACTGTGTACTCTGTCTCCCTACACTTCTCAACGGGAGGAGGAAAAGGGGGGGCACTGGGAGAAGGAGAGAGAAAGTGAGAGAGCGAGAGACCATTTCTGCCTGCATTCTGCGTGAGCGTGTGCGCGCATGCACATGTACAGGTTTCTGCACAAGGCATGAGACTTGGGGAAGTGGGCCTGGATAGATTACTGAGACCCAACACTACTATTGAGTCCACACACACACACACACACACAAAACATACACTGTAATCTGTAAGTGTATGAAAGCAAGGATGAAACACACACACACACTTTTACTTCTCTGCAACGCTAAAACAATGCAGTACTCAAAAGCAGACTACCACAAAAAAATGGGAGTTGAGCAAAGTCATCAAGGTTCATGCTCAAGGGATACACCAGTTGGATCCCCACTGTAGTGCTATTTCAACCAATGAGATTTTGGTTCTGGACTATAAAAGGTGCCACCCCCAGTAAAGTAGTTTCGTAAGAATAGCTAAAATGCAGCCTAGATTAAAAGTTCACACATTTAGTCACCCAAGCATAGGCACCTTAATAGGTTGTGTGCCAACAGACAATGTCCTTCATCATCTTCAAATCATCTTAAATGAACAGTCCACTGAAAAATCAAAGACCTCTGATAGAATCCATCGACTGAAATATGTTTGGTGTCCGAACTTCTTTTTTGCTAGACCTACTCAGCTAATGCCGCTAGTATACACACTTTCAGGATCAATATGTTCAGTAAATACATTCCCGAACCTTTTCTCAAGGTCTTCATAAATGGGCTGGATTTTAGACTGGTGGTCTACAAAAGAAAGAGGGTGGGTGCTATGACACAAAACAGCTAAATAGTATAAACAGTAATACTGTTCTGTTGCAGTCACCTTTTATTTTATCTAAACAGACCCTAACAAAGAAACTTTTTGAGTACTTGTGTTTGGTCAGCTTGGTAACTCTGTTCTGACTGGTCAACCACCAATGTGGAATCCTGATGTGGCTATTCTTACAATGGCGTCTGCTATACCGTAGCAGTTTGAGGCGATCCTGAAAGTCTGGTAGAACAAGTTAGTAGATCCACTAGACAGGAGCATGAGATTTCAGACTGGTACGTTTTTACTTTATTGGCTCTCTGTGTATTGTGTAAAGCTGTGTCAAGCTTTCTTGTAGGCAGGCAATGAGGATTGTGTTGCGAGATGACATCATCTTGTAACAGGGAGAACTACTGGAACTCCAATGATCTGCTTTAGGAAACTAAATAAAGCTGAAAAGGTTTCTCCCTCTGGTGTGTACTTTGGGCTTTATAACTTTGCAGACCATCTACATGCACAAAAAGCTACATAACACACTAAAGGAAAGGGAAAAAATACAATGCTGATGAAAAGCACACATGCCTTTATAAAATGCCTTATCTTTCTAAATTTCTGCACATAAACACAGACAAAGGCAAAAAAGTTAATATGAATGAACTTGTGCCCTAAAATGATCTGTATGCAGACATCCTAATAAAGCACATTATTAATAAACCACAGCAGAACAAGTCTTCATTGGGAATGTAATTGGCTTACAATAGCTCTCAAAAAGGGTCAGATTCATTGTTTTTCCATTGTTTATGGTCACTAACTTCAACCACGTTACTGCCGAATTCTGCCGCTGATCACAATAATGATGATGAAGAGTCAAAACTTCAGCAAGACTGATGACATTTATTATTATAAAACAATATATGTCAGCTTTTAATGGAAAAATGTCACTAGGATGTAAGTAAGTAATCTAAGATGGTGCAGACTATGTGGTTAGAGTGCAGTATTTACCCTGAACTATAACATTAGGCTGCAGCTTTTCTACAGATTATTTAATTGAAGCAGATAGAAAATATAGATTAATAGTTAATATAGTTAATAAACAAAAGTAAAAACAGGACCAATCTCTTACAAATAAATGGTTTCCTTTTTAGAAAAATCTAAATTTTTATTGCTTAATTAAATCATATTGACTTATGTTACTTGCTAACGTGACCAACAGGCCACGACTGAAATGTCCTTGAGCAAGGTATCTAACTGCTCCCCAGGCGCCGTGGATAGGGCTGCCCGCCACTCCGTGCACGTGTGCTCACTGCCCCCTTGTGCTCACTGCCCCCTTGTGTGTATGCTCACTAGAGTGTGTATGTGGGTGTTTCACTGCACAGATGGGGTAAATGTGGAGGTCAAATTCCACTGTGTGCAAACACAAGTGGCAAATAGTTTCTAATTCTAATGTTAATGTACGTAATACTTAGATTATGTTCACAGTTTCTGTTGCTTATTTTTATAAATAATCATTCTTTTTTTTTTAAACTAAAGATCTACATGTCTGCATGACCTCAATGAAGAAGTTTATGTGGGTTGAGTAAAGAACTAGGGATGTATTTACAGATAAGATTTGTGATTATAAACTAGTGTTTGTTAGCAATGTTAGCCTAATAGCTCCAGCATTTAATTAAATAACCAGAGTTTTGACACCAATCTACTTCTATATGAAAATTGTTTTGTTTCTTTTGCCAAACCATTTTCAACACTAGGCAAAATGTATATTCAAGTTTTTCTCCTTCTTTATCCATTCTTTTTTACACCTCCCTAAACTTATAATGGTCTGTTCAAATTATTCGCTGACCATTCCTAAAAGATGGCGCCAGCTGTCGACTCCCAATCTTATTATTATTGTATAAACAGTAATTATGATGCTTTAAGTCAGCATTTATTAGGGTTGAAATTTTTGACTAATTTACTTCAGGATGAGGTAGATGGGTCATGCGCCCATCTTGTTCCTTTCAAACACTTTCCCTAAATGCTGTGGTATAGGATCATTTGGTTACTCTGCTATAACTGTTTGTCCTTAGATTGTATCCACGTACACAGTTTATTTGTTTATTTGTGCTTCATACATAAGGTCTGCAGAAAGTGAACAAACTTACTTTGTTTAAAGGGAAACAAATTTGTTGGTGACTTCTCTTATAGGTCAACAGCAGATAAAACGGATACCCTCCTTCCAGTAATGCTAGTTAGAATATTCATACTGCTCTACTCTTAACACTATGAATCTCAGTTGTTCCTGAGGAGAGAATAGACTAATGTGTTGCAATATATGTTGCCATTGTCGCCATACAGTCATAATTCAGTGCCATGACATTTATACAACACAACCGTACCCTACTGTTCAAATATCTGAAAATCCCCATTCAAAAACTTGAACTTAAATATAAAAAACAATTGTGTTGCAGGTACAGTACTGTGCACAAATCCAGAGGCCATGGTTAATTTAAAATAACAGGAATTATTAATATGACAAGTGACTCCAAACCTTTGAACAGTAGTGTATACTTGTCCCCTAACTTTACTCATCAAAATGTTATTTACAAAGCACACACCATTAGGCACCCTTTTTAGAAACTAGGGTTAGGTTAACTAAGATAATATCCAAAATGACCATAACATTTAGCACAACATTTAATGGTTAAAAAAAACTAGATATACTAAATTATTGAAGATACCCCCCCCCATTACCCAATACATACAGTCTGCTGCAGTCCTGTTCTACTTTCTATTCTATTTTAATTTATGTTGTTTTTTAAACATAAACAGTTTAAATAAATGTCTTTTTTAAATATGACATATATAATATTAAGTAACTATGTTTTGAAAACTACTTCCCTTTTTTAATACCTGTGCGCACATAAACACAGTTTGGTATAGCTTCACTGCAACTACTGCATTATTTAATGTGAAACAGAATTTTCTAATTTTCTAATTTTCAGCTTCGTAACATTAATGATATCTTTAATATTTTGTCGGTTAGCTTACATAGAAACAGTCATATGGTCATGTACAAAATTATACCTTACTAATATGTAAAGTTAAATCACATAAAATGCCCAAACATATAAACCTGGATCAGTTATTTCTAATTGTCTGTTGCTTGTAATTTCAGTAGCCATAGTGGTCTGGTAGCACTGGCTTTTCAGAGTAATTTTAAATTAACAAACCATCTACTTAAACACCTGTTGAAACAGCTGTTCTTGAGTTCATTTTTCTATTTTTCAAATACATAAAAATTGTAATGTATTTCTTAAATTATTTTTGAACAATGAAAACAATGGAAAAAATGCATGTCAATGACTCTGTTTAACAGAGTGGTTTAACAGCTATTTAGTCCTCTCCAGTTTGCTGTCAGGCCTGGTGATTATCACCTTTTTAACACTTGTTGATCAGCAATGATAATAAGGCCAATTGCCCAGGCCTGCTTACTACTATAATTAGTACCATTATGTGGACAGTGAGATGGTCTCTAGTTAATCATAGGGCCCTATAGACCTAGTCTTAATACACATTTACACCGCACTGTTAGCTTTGTAGGCTCTAAAGTTTTATGAGGGTGGATATCTTCAAGAATGTTATTAGGATTTAATAATCACTGTTTGGGGTAAAACAATGCAAAGTAAGGTGTTGTAGTCATTGGTGTAATAAACTAGTGGAACACATTACTGAATTTTAAAAACAATACAAATTATGATTACTTTTCTTTGGTACAGTTACAGAGTAACAGAAGTAATGAACAAATAAAATTACTTTTTTATGAAGAAAACAGTAAAGCAATACCATTACAGTTTGAGAAATAAAACAGATTACTTTTTCGAGTCTGTGTGCCTTGTGTTAATATTTTAATAGCAATATGTTACATGCATGCACACATACAAACATAAACATACATAATGTATACAAGAACATTAACTGTTCATAATTACATTTATATACAAATGTATATATGTGTCTCAAATATCCTGCAATGATATATGCAACTCAATATAAACTTCACCTCATTAATTGCAACATAATTCCCTAAAGACAAAAATCAATGTAAAAAAATTAGATTGTGCTGGAATTGTCTTACAATAACCCTAAAAAAATCATTATATATTAAAACTGGGACATTGCTGCACTTCAAATCCAGAAATAGCTATTAAACACTACTTATGACCAATTATGACATCAGTAATTGTAACCAATTAGAACTGAGCATTTGGGTTGCATTAAGAGTACAAATACAGCACAGTCATATTTTTTTTATTGTGCCTGGAACATCTGAACAAAAATAAATGCTTGGGCAAAAGAAGACATTATTGACTGGCCATTATGCACAACAAACACTGGGTAATATTCTGCTAGACATTATGTTTATAGGAAGAGACTGTAGAAATACAACATACAAGATGTAAAAATATGCCACTGAAAGCCTGTCAAAAGCTTACATTGTCCAGTTTAAGCTAAAACATGTTATAAAAAAATGAATATATTGCTGCTGTTGGAACAAAACCTCATACCTCCTTTTTTGTCATTTTGGAAATCTGGAAATCTGTTAGTGGTGACAAACAACTTGCAAAGCACATTAAAAATGTTTCTGCATCAAACATTACTATACTTACATCTGACATATTCATGATTTCAGAACAGTATGTTTTACAAACGTTAAATTTGAGAATGCCAAAACAGAACTGATGCACTTAAAAATAATTTAATATTTCACTAACAGAGGTAGGCAAAAATAAGTCATGGTACTTCCAAGATGTTTATATGACACGATATGCATCACAATATTCAGTTTTAAGGCTTGCCATTTTGAAACAAAACACTAAAACACCAGTAGTTCTACTGGCAAAAAATGTAATCAATCAAAAAAAAAAAAAACAAAAAAAAAACCACAAGAATTTTTGTGCTGTGCAAAATTTAGTTAAACATGCATAATGATGGTCCATTTGTAATAAAATGTTCTTTAAGTGCTCATGTTTATAATATATTCAATATATTGGTTGTTCTGTTTTTGTTTATGCTATAGGATGATTGATTTTAAAGACAGTTTTATGCTTGATTGACCCCAGGAAGACTAGCAACCACTTTGTGGAAGCTAATAGGAATCCAAATAAAGAATAAGGACTAAGAAACTAACATCACCTTATTGTCCATACTGATGTATGAGCTGTGTGTTTTTCCCAGCTGTATTTAAAGAACAGTGCAGCCTTTTCAGAGGAGTGAGGATATCCCCTCTATTGTAGGCTTGCTTGTGAAATGTTTATAACGCAATATTGGCAGAATTGAAATACTAAACACATGATTTGCTCTTATCTTTTATATATTTTGTTAGATGTCTATGTGTATCAAAATGTGAGTACTTTCTCTACACTAGCCTGTTTTGTTATAACCCTAATTGATATATATGTATTTCTAAATAATTAATTATTGGTTGACTCCAAGAAACAAAGCAGGTTTAAGGACTTAGATATTAAAATGTGAGGTGAAATGAGATACTACAAAACGTTATTTACAAAAATGTTACATTAATCAGCTTTTTGTAGTTCTGAGTGATTTACACTGTGGTCCTTATTGCTATTATAAAGTCTTGCTTTAAAAAATGTCAATTACACACTGGCTAAGATAAACATTATAATTAGTGGTGTCTAGTGAAACACTTTAGATGCATAGTAATGTTTTGGGCACAGTTGTGCCCTTAACACCCTTTACTCTAGCTGTGATGCTGCATTCTGCAAATGTTTTATTGTGTTTTTAATGTTAATTCAGGACAGCTTCAGCTTTATATCACTAATAATGTCCTGATAGGCTGAGTAAAGCGGACAAACATCCTAATTATTCTTTTAATGATGTTAACAGTTTTAAATAAGGATATTCTCAAGCGTCCTGTTCACGTTTTTCTCTTCCACCTTAAACAATCTAGCAGCCACATTCTGGCAATATTTTAACTGCCAGAACATTTAGGGTGGAACAGAAAATTGAATGTCAGCAATAGCATGTAGTTGCTGCACCATTCAAGGTGTAAAGAAAAAATCTGAACAAGCGACATAATGTAGCTGCTGCGCCAATTTAAACAAGAAGCTGACTTCAACCTCATATGGAGAATTAAGCTATCAAAATATTTTACCTAGAGTTTTATGCATGGAGCTGCCGATAAATGTGTGTTACAGTAGGACATTCCAATAACAATTCTCCTTCTTATCTTCCAGTCTGTACTATAGCGGCACCAAATTCAAGCTCCTGTTTCAAGGTGAAAACGCAGAACTCTAATGGCACTCTCTAAAGGCAGTTTGTGGTTTGTTCATTCTGGGCTACTTTAGCAACACTTGGTATCTACAAGACACTTGCTTTGTTACTTTTAAATGAAGGCTTTAAGACTAACATAGCCAATAACATAATGGAGGGCTTCTAGCATACATTATCATATGTTCATTTCTACAGAGAGTGGCACATTATGCAGTGTCAGAAATCACACAAGCTTATTTAAGATTATTTAACAACATTGTGATTTAGGTATGTAGTCTGCACAGTGCTAAATTGGTGGCTATAGGTTACTTGATTACCATCACAGTTCCAGGGCAAATCTAAAGAGGCAAACTTCAGATATCAAATATATCTTGGCTGGTTAACTATTGGGGAGAATTGTGTAAATATTTTTGCTGATTGAACCATTGCTTTAATTACACACTTCATCAAAAGCACCTATAAAATACCCAATATGCCCCATTGCTTGCTTTGGATTTTAAACAGAGTTTGTCTACATTTTACTTTACTTATTTGTGCTACATTGGAGAACCATATTTAGGCTATTAGCCTTAAAAGCCTGTACACTCTCTAGACTCTAAAGTGCTCCTTTCTACTGTTTTTGGCACCAGGAAGTAAAAGCATTCAAAGCTCAAGCCTGTTTTAAAGTTTGATCATTAATGATAAAACCAGCAACATGCCCAATGGAGTCGCTCACTTGATGAGTGGTCAAAACTCATCATACAAATACTTCATGAAAATGTGCCAACAGAATACGCTAATTGCTGCTACAAAACAGACAACACAAAATTGCAAATTACAGTTTATGTATTCATTGCATTGTTAACCTTTTCAACTTTTTCCACAAGTTCAAACCCTTTTCCACAAGTTCGCACAGTTCCTGGGGTACAACAGCACTTTTCTCAGCCCTGTTCAGAACCATCGGTTTAAGTGCCTGTTCCTTTAAATTATATCAAACCCACTGGTCATAACACCACTGCACCTCCCCCCATAGAACAACATTCTTTCTTTTTACTCTCGTGTTATTCACGTGTTGATCAGATGAAGAGATAAGGTTTATCTTACAGACATTCAACTAACAAGCTTACAGTGTAAACATTTTTGTGGATCCTCCAGCAAGTAATGTTAGGAGCTACAAACATTTCCTTAATATATTAAACCCAGGTTGGTTATAGTCAGACACTTGGACTTTTATTTGCATTTTCCCTTTTCACCTTAAATTTAAGGTTGAACAATGAAATTCAAACAAGCTAGAGAGGTCGCCTGAGGCACCAGAATGTAACTGCTGCACCATTTAAGATGGAACTGGAAAATTCCAACAAGAAACTAGCAAACGAAGCTGACTTCAGCATTGTGTCAGACACAAACACATGCACAGGTTTTTACAGATTGTAGCTAAACATTGCTGTCATAAATAAACTTTATCTATTCAGGTGCAGCTGACAACAGTTCCCTGGGTTTGCTCTTAGCTTTTACATAATACTAGCCACTCTGGCACTTGTGAAAAAAAATTGGCACCCCTTTGCAAAGATAGAAAGAGGAGCTAAAAAGGAGCTGAACGGCCTGTTGAACTTCATGTTTTCTGATCTAGGCAGCAAAAACTGACTGGGTTGTCTTATTTCACCGTTTGAGGGTTTAAGGACACAACAGATACCTAAATGTATGAGTGCTAAAACTAGGTGAAAAGATAAGTGAGTTTTTCATAGTATGTCCTCTTTAATATAGTTAATTAAACAAATCTGCTTTAATAGCCATAAAGGTAATGTTCTCATCCACTGTGCAGGGATTTTCCTCTATAAAATGTTCCAGCTGAAATACCACATTCAGTGAAACATGAATGCTCTCTGTCCTTACAACAGACCTGTCACTTGAGCTTGAGGTATAGCACTGGGGACCAAATTTGGGGGAGGGGAAGGGAAGGGGTATCAGAAGACTGGGACATGTCTTCAGTGGGGTAAGGTTAGGGTGAGGTTACGGTGATGAGGACTTTAGGTGTGGGGGTGTGGGGGGGTGGGGGGGGGGGGCAGTACACACATGCAGCTCACTGGAACATCCTCAACTGTATGGCTAGAAGTGTTACCGTCACCCTGGCACCCTGGACATCTTAATCTCTTTCACATGGAGTTGAAGTTACAGTGATTCTCAGGCTCGGCTCAGGAACGAGTGTGCAGGCGCCTGCTGAAGCCTGTGATTTAATTGTGATCATCTTGGTGTTTGTGTGTTTTCAGCAAGGCACCTCAGAAATCATCAGTTGTGCGGCAAAACACACAAACATACTCACACACATAGACATAATCGCACAAGATGCAAAGAGATGGGCACACTCCAAATCCTAAATAAAAGATTACCCCTCTCATTCGGCGTGGGGGGAACAAAATGGAGAAACGGAATATTGGGAAAGAAATGGTTGTGCTAAGATAGGAGTGTGGAGAGAGCTAGGAGAAAGATTGAATAAAAAAGAGAAAAGACAGAGTTGAGGGAGGAGAGGAGAAGAGCATTCAGCAAGGAGGATATAAAAGGAACAGAGAGGGGGGCGAGGGAGGGAGAGAGACAGAGCTATGGAAAGAGGGAGAGAAAGAGAGAAGAGAGAAAGAGAAGAGCGTGCGAGAGAGAGGGGGGCAGATGAGAGAGCGAGAGAGTAGAGAGAGAGAGAGGGAGAGAGAGCGAGAGAGATCAAGAGAGAGGAAGGGAGGAGGGAGGGAGAGTGAACGAGCGAGAGAGAAAGAAACGTACAGCAAAGGGAGAGAGAGAGAGAGAGAGAGAGAGAGAGAAAGAGAAAGCGAGAGAGAGGAGAGAAAAACAGAGGGGGAAGGGAGGAGGAGAGAGAAAGAAGAGAGAGCCACAAGAGACTCAAAAACCACAGAATAAGAACCCAGTGTCTGCCTCCAACCCTATACAGATCGACAAATATGAATGTAAATTTTAGCTGCAGCCTATAGTGCATCTGAACGAGCCTGCCGTCCACATGCTACGAACAAGCCCACCTCCGAAGCCTCAAGTTCATTGTATCAGGCACCACAAGCCGTGTGGCCCTGGCAGCACGCAACAGTGCCACTCCTCTTCCCTCATCAATCTCCCTGTAGTCCAGGGTCAGAGGGTCAAACCCCCAGCCGACTTGTGTACCACGGCCTCAAAGCAAGCACCTACCTCCCACCACTCTGCCTCATAATCCTGGATAATGGTGGTTAAATGGCCTAGTGGCATGAGGTGGCCTGCGTGGCCACGAAGGCTGCACTTGTCATTGGCTACATGGATGAGCCGTGAGAGTTTTGCTGCCCATTCGGTCAGAATGGAAGGGCTCCACATGTGGCTGCAGTGGTAGTATAAGTACAGCTCCACTCACATTGAGGCCCTACACTGGAGTAAAGAGGCTGGTTAACACTAGGGGTCTCTATAGTGCCTGGCTGTGTGCAAAGTCTCATTTGGAAGGATCCATATAGTCTGGAAGGAGCCACCGTCCCCTCCATACAACTCTCCGCTCTTTTGTATTTCTCCCTCACCTCGCAGTAACAAATTTCAACCTGAATTACTTTTTCTTTCTCCCAAGTTTCATTCTTTTAAATCAAAACCCCTTTGTCTCTCTCTCTCCTTTTGTACCTTCTTCTTGTTTCCATGGTTACCCCTCTCTCCGCGCTGTACACTATCTATCTCTCCCTCCGTTTCCCTCTCTGTCTCTCTCACTCTGTTCTTATCTTTCTCATTTTGCTTTCATCTCTGCCTCCCTTCCTCCTGCTTTATCCCACACCCTCCTCACTCCGGCTTTTATCTCTTTTCACTTTCATCTGTCTTTCACCTTTCTCTCCCCTTCAAGCCTGCCATTCCATCATGCTGTTTTTTTTGGTTTCTTACTTATGGAGTAGAGAAAGGGAGAGAAAAAAAGAAAGTTTCATCTGTTGCCCCATCAATTCTGCATTTTTAATCGTTTTCCGTCTGTCCAAGCCACTTTTTTTCCCCCTTCCAAATTCGGCCGCTGCTCATTTACATGTGCGCTAGACAGACTGGTCATATCTTACATACTGGTTTAAGGGCTGTTCCTTCTCCAGCCTCCAAGCTAGGCTGATGCTTTCACATCTCCAAGGCTGTAGTATGGCATCTACAGAAGGGTGTCTGTGATGCACGAAATGTAGTTACTGTGCGGCCTACAAGCTGTTCCTGTTCTTAATTTCCTGTGTGGCCCTGGCCGGGGCTGGTGAAGGGAGCGACAATACATGGGTCTTGCAGCTGGTCAGCTCAGTGCACTAGAGAAGACATTCTTGTTCTTATAGGTTTCATAAGCTGCCTGTGAGAAAATAACAGCGATCACACGTTTCAGCGTGGCAGTTTAACACAACAAGACATTACAATGCCACTATGTGACAATCGACACCTCCAAAACAAAACCAGGAAGTCTTGCTGCACATGTAGAAGGCAGCCACCTTCAGGTCCTTCGTGTGACTAAAACACGTCAGTCGTTCACTTGACGAAGGCAGCCGTGTGCGCCATACAGAAAGTCCCTATAGCAGAGTGTAGCTCAAGACTGACTGCGGTAGGAGGAAGTTTTGTGCTCTGACTGAAACTAACCTCTCTCCCCTTCTCCTTCCCCTTTCCCTTTAAGTACCACAACTATTCAGAAAAGAGAATAAAGACAAGCTGAATAGAGGAAGAGAAGAAATCGAGGTCCCAAAGAGCGGGAGAAAAGAGAGAGAGGAGGGGGGAAAAAAACAATGAAAAGAAAAACAGGAATGAAAAGCAGCCAGAAAGAAAGAAAGAGAAGAAAGAAGGACAGCGAGAGGGAGGGGAGACGGAGAAAAAGAGGCAAAGCAAAGCACTGAAAACAAGCGCTCTGCAGAGAGAGAGGAGAGAAAAAAGGAAAAGAGAGAGAGGGAGTAGGGGGAGGGGGGGTTGTCTATTTAAAAAGACATGTTTCAGTGCAGATGGATTTGATGGTGAAACATTACTAGTGGATGGAATCTCGGTTTAATGGTAAAACCAGCCTGCAAAGGGAGATATTAGCTTTTACTGCCTGGCTGACTGGAGTAAGCAATGAAGTCTTACTAGCTTTAAAATACACAATTGTCACAACGGTTCTTATTCTCATTAGACAGATTATTTGTTAGATCAGGGTAGCTCAAAAGGAGTCTTGGGAGCTGATGAAACTCACACGCACTGTTAAGACGACTTAGACACAACAGATTTCAACTGTTTCAGTCTTTGTTTTTAGCTGAGCAGCAGTACATCTACTCTTGCTACAGTGCATTGCAAACAGATAAAGAAGATGGGACACTGCAAAGCTGTCACAGAAGCCTACACCTGGAGACATGGACGAAGAACAATAAAATACAAATGAGAGTGTTATTTTTGGGAATGGCCGATATTTCATTGGCTGAACTGACAACAAATAGAGTTGCACGCATTTACATACATTGTTTACTGGCAGTATTCACACATTACCTCATAGGTATTGCCATGTGTTAGTGCCAGCTCTGGTGACAGCAGCAATAACAGCACAAAGTTCTCCAGCTCTCCAGACTGCATAAGGTTAACTCTTCCTGCAGGCAGGCATGATGTCATGATCAACAATCTGATACTGACTATCAGAGATGCAATCTGTAATTGAAAACAATGACCTTCTGGCTGCACTTTGGCTATGTTACACGTGACTACCAATAATAAACCAGGCTGGCAGATATAAATGGAGAATAGAAAAGTGGCTGGGTGTGGAGGGGACAGAGCCCACCTGCATTCATAATATTTAATGCATATCGGGTGCATCCACTGTGGGGGTACCTACTGCTCTATCTCATGTAGCAGAACCATCATGAATTATAAATCGTCACACAATTTCAAGCATTGTGTGTAGGTTAGTACAAGACAGTGGCCACTGAACACACCTCAAGGTAATCTATCTACTATAAAATGTAGTTTAATGTATTTTAATTATGCATAATTAATGCATTTATAACACAATATGGCACAGACGTGAGCTAAAATCACGCCTGTTTGTGGGCATTTAATTAACTACAGTCTCAGAAACATATTTTATGTTACCTTATCAAATTTGTCATTATGAAAGGAAAGTAGTATCCAACATATGACTGTCACTATTAATTATATTAGTTACTGAGTAATCTATCAACTATTCTGATGATAAGTTTTTATTATCTCATTACAAAAAGGGTCCTTTGTGATTTTTATTGCAATTGTGTACTTTTGGACTGTTTATGTAGTATAAATAAATATAAAGACTTGTTGAGGTTTTCCTTTTTTCAGTAATGCTCATAAAAGTAGATATCATGTTCATATGTGTAGACCAAGTGAACAGAGCAAACTGTCCTAATGCAAAGACATTCAGTACATTTACACATACCTGATAATTTTATAATTGCTAAAACTCAAAATTTGTCAGTAATCCATTTAACAAGTAATTGGATTTCTGCTTTGCAGCGAGTCAGTAAACTCACAGAATACGACGTGATGTAAATGTAACATAAAACCTTGAACTTGCCACAGCTGAAGATATGAACAAACATCAACTAGAAAATGAAGAATATTTACATTCTTCATTTTGTCAATGGCTAATCTTGGTTTTGGTGACACTCCCCCTTGTTGCCATTTTCAGCTGCTGTGCAGCTTTTTTTATTATCAGATTTCTTAATCAGAATTTAAAGATCTCTGAATATCAGAGTATGCTGTTTACATGACCACCTAAATAATCAGACAACTGCAGAAATATGATTATGATTGGATTATTCAGTGCATGTAAATCCACTTGTTGTTTCCCCACACATAGGCTAGAGTTAGCCAGCCAGCCTAATGAGTCATTTTATTAGATACACCCACCTTGTACCTCCACACACTAGCCACATTATAAAGCTGTGGTCTTATCTGGACATTTTCTTTTGTTGGATGGGATAGGGGCTCGCTAATAAATTATGCAGCAACAGATCAGTAATTGTACACTCATAAAATTTGACCTATGGTAGGTGTAACAAATAAAATGCCCCATTATATTTATTTATTAAAATTTGTTTGCATTGTATTATTCATCCAGTAAAATAAATACATAACATGTTTCTACTTTGCCTGGGATTAAAACAGAAACAGTAATGGTAAACTGAAATGAAATATGCCACGTTAGCAGGTAAGCTCGTTAACTACTGGGCATGTGCAGTATTTTATATTGTGTCATTTATGCATCATAAATATACAGCAACTATATATAGGGCCAGGTGCTTGATTTTATACAGCTGTGGCAATGGGACTGAAAGAAATACGTGATTTCAATGATTAAGAGGTGTGTCCCAATACTTTTGTCCATATAATGTATTTAGGGTCTCAATTTCCACACACACTTTGTAGTCACTATGCTTAAAAACATAAACAATCGTGCAAGTAACAGGCTAAATACAGAAACTGAAACCTCCATAATCATGGCCAAACGTAATTAACACATATCCAGATGAGCCATTGCAGCAGTTCTTTTAGAAACTAAGAAAACACATTTGAGAAAAGAATGCTTTCCTAAAATATATATTATTATATATCTTATATTGTATGTGATGCATTTTGTATTGTTGTTTGAAATATCCATCGCATCAATTTCTTATGCATCATATCAGTGATGGCTGTAAAAATATACTGAATATAACACACACTACATTTCATACACTCACACCCCCACCATCCCCCACTGCTATATTTCACCCAAAGAGCAAATGCACTGTCCCACTGCCACCGCCTGGTGATCCCCCAGACTTCAGCACTCAAAAATGAGCTGTAATTCCCTAAATCAAAAAGAATGATTAAACCTATATGACATACTGAATCGTAAATACTGACATTCAGATTGGTACATCACTTGTTGTGACAAGCTGCTCAGAACAAGCGCAAAGTGAAAAAGATACATTATCTGATAAACATTAATGAGGTTCAGAATGATCATTTTGATGTAAATAGACTTCCACATACAATATAATCACATTTTTGGTTTATTTTCAGCAAACATGGAGTAAGAAGTGAGTTCAGTTTTGGTTGGTTGGTTTTATGTGCGACAGATTGTTTCTCATCAAGCAGCCTGGTAACTTGGAGTCTACCAAATGGCTTATGTTCCTTTCCACCACAGATCACAAGTGAATGTTACTGCCCCCTAGTGTTCACGCTCAAAAAGTGGATTAACAATGAATTGGAGCTGATGCACATAAAAAGTTATTAGATATTCAGTTATGATAAGCATATCTTATATATGAACATGTTCCAAGTGCTTTAATGAGAGTAAAAGACACTAATATATTTAGTATATTTCTTATTTCCCCCGAAACAGACTGTTAAACTTGTCGCGGCGATGACGTTACTAACACATACAGCACGCGTCATGGTTTTTGTAGTTCTGTAGTATTTTTCTTCACGGATAATTGGCGAACCAAAACAAATATTCGCTTCAAATTGCAATTCGGCCGTTCATTAAAGTTTCTGCTTTGCATTAATTCGTGCCGTTGTTAAAAAATTGTTTACTGCAAAATTCAAACCGCAATCAGTAGATGGCGTCTCTCTGACAAGGAATCCACTAGAGGTAACGTCCTTCGATTATTTGAATGATCCTAAAACAGATTGAAACGAAGTAGTTATTAAGACAGAAGCAATTGTGCTTTAATAACCACAACAAAAGAGATAAACTGTCTGCCTGTCTGAAGTCGTTTTACCTGCGGGACGGCAGGACTGTTCGGTTGGTCTCGCGCTGCGAAGGTTCGGCTGAATTTTGAATTGTAAAGGCGGGTTTAGTCACTCGCGCGCCCTACATGTGGCGTATAGTTGTTATCATTCTACGCCTTCTTGCGTGTTGCAGTCTGTTTTTAAAGATACGACCTAGTGACCTACGGCCTGTTGGACTGACCTGGTCTCGGTGTCAGCTTGCTGGTCAGCTAGAGGTTGTAGTTGGTGAAGAGCTGAAGAGAAACTGTCAGGCCGGACAGTTTTACCGGCAGCACCCTGTATGTGTCTGAAGCTCTCGCAGTATACAATTCTGTTGTGTGTTGTGATTGTTGATATTTGACAGCTACAGCAAAACAAATACACCCCTCCCTTTAGCATTCCTTCAGAAGCTAAGCTCCTCCTCCCATAATTCACGAAGGACACTGGAATAGCAAACTTTTTTCAGATCTTTATTGCGATTGATTTGTTGTACAGACACATACTATGATATAACGTTAGAAGTAATTTAATTAACATTATCCAGGTTGTGGTATAGCAAACTGTTGCTATTGTTGTTGTTCAGCATTAGCAAATGGAACAGCAATTAATCTAACCCACCTGTGAAGCAGAAGCGATCTAAATGGTGCAGCAGTTCCATGCTGATAACTCAGTCTACCTGTCCAGCTTCTTGTTTGATCTTTCCAGTTTCACCTAAAATGGTGCAGTAGTTACAATTAGGAGCCTTAGGTACTAGAATAGAACTGCTGCACCATTAAAGGTGGAACAAGAAAATGCCAATAGAAACCAACCCCAGCTTCATCAACTCTTGGGGGTCTCTCCCCACTTAAATTGCTTTAGCATTAACTCTTGCAGGTCTCTATACTGTAAAAATGCCCATCTTATCGAAGACCTATTTTTTTAGTCTCTGATCTTTCCTCAGACATCTCTTTCTTGACAGTGCGTGGAGGTCAACACACAAGCACAAAGCCTCCTGTTACTGATTAGCTGGAGGAGTGTTGTGCGGCTGTACCCAAGCCACTTTATTTTCCAGTTATACTGCCAGGGTTGTGTACCAACACCAGATTTTTTTCTGTGTGCACACAGAACAGAAAGCTAGCATGGAAAGCTAGCTGAATTTAGTAAAAAGTGCATTGTATTAAAATCATATATCGCGCCTTTAATGAAATTTCACAGTATTACTGGAATCTAAACGGAGCTAAAAGCAACCTAATTATGAATATTGTTTTAGTTATTTCAGCAAGCTCACCTTCCTGAAGCTGATTTTATCCCAGAACTGTGCGACACAAAATGTTAAAGAAGATAATACAAAAGAATGGACTCCTGTATCTAATAGTGCTGCCATAGCTGCTTCTTCTCTCTGTTGACCTCTCTCGTTACCTCCTACTGTGTGTTATGTAGTTATGTAGTTAGGTTCCTGTAAGAAGATTAGATGCCGTGGTTTCCTTCTTTTTCTTTCAGTACTATGGTACACAATGTGTGACCTTTACTGAACAATATGAATCAGAGTGAATGGCAAACTAAAAGACTATAATGTTGGAAGAAGTATGAGATATTGCACTGTTTACATTGAGAACCAGATAACATCTTTTACAGCAACCTCATTCCAAAAACGTTGGGACAGTGTGTGAAATGCTAATTAGTTCTGTTTTTCCTGTATTAAGTTGGAAACACAAACTAGTCCAGTTTTAAAAAAAGAATCTTTGGCCATTCTTCTGGTATGTAAGTTTTTTAATGTGCCACAGTTTGTTGCCTTTGTTGTAACATTTTGAGACACAGTTTCAAGGGAAGACATTTCTTGACTGCCGACAAGCCAGTCTAGCACCCACTTTCTCTGATTACTCTGCCATGTTGTTTTAACATTTACAGAATGTGGCTTGTTGTCATGTTTAAATAAGCATGGACGTCCCTGAAAAAGATAGTGTGTAGAAAGCAGCATATTTTGCTCCAAAATGTGTTCATAATGCTTCAGAGATACTTTCACAGATACTACCCGCTAATACCCCCACTAATACCATGTCAGACCCTGTTTTTTTGCACTTTAACAATCTGGATGGTCATTTTCTTCTTTGCCGCTGTGAACATGATGACCACTGTTTCATAGTCAGCCTAAAAGTTAATTTGTCAGACCACAGTCCACTGTGTTCGCTAATTATAACCAAGAATATCAATAACTGATATATGGGCCTGATATTCATTTACCAAAAATTTGATGTTTATGCCGTGAAAATTTACAAGAATGCAACTCTTACAATGTACATTAAATGCCTATACATAATACATAATTGTGATTTGAGCTTTAGGTAGTATAGACTGCAGTTATCAACCAATGAATTATTTTAAATATTTTAAAGTAATCTTTAAGATAACAAACAAGTAAAAAAAACATGCATAGCTCTGAATGGCGATTAATTTTGTTGATATTTCTAAGAATTACAAACCTCAAAAACTTTCAATTTAAAAATGTATACACTTACACTGATCAGCCATAACATTAAAATCACTGTCTTGTATCTACACTCACTGTCCATTTTATCAGCTCCACTTAGCACTTTGTAGTTCTACAATTACAGACTGTAGTCCATCTAGTTCATTACCTCCTTTTCAGTGGTTAGGACCCCCATTTAGCTGGTGGATAATTCTCAGCATCACTAATCACTGACACTAATGTGGTGGTGAAGTGTTGTGCTGATACAAGTGGATCAGACACAGCAGTTGTGTTGAATTTTTTTACACCTCTGTCTCACTGCTAGACTCCGACCAAAACTATCCAGCCAGCAGCGACCTGTGTCGGCTGATGAAGGACTAGAGAATGGCCAAACTGTGCACCAATTAATGAGCTATAGGGTGCGTCCGAAATCGCGTACTTCCATACTGAACAGTACAGAAAAGCAGTATGCGACTAGGGTGTCCGATTACATAGTATTCATTGAGTAGTACGCGAAAAGTCCCCGGATGACGTACTGACATTTTTAAGTATGCAGCCCCAGCACACTGGCACACTGTCCTATCCTATGATTCCATCGGAGCTGCGGAGGAATTGAAAGCGGAGTGTGTGTATACGTAGCTACGGCTAGTGAACTGCCGGTACAGAAGTTAGCGCTGCTTCTGAGGTAAACAATTATTAAATTTCTCCTTCTCTGAGCTCGACAATGTGAGTACATATTCAGACAAACACGCAGATCATTGTCACAAACAGTCTCTGAATCCATCAGTAAACAGGGCTTTTAAATGAATAGCGGTGGTGGTCTGACGTTTTTGCGTTACAGGACGTTGGTAAGATGGCGGACATAGTGCGTACATGGTTGCCTGGATACCAAACACTCGCACACTGAAAGAGCACACTGCTTTAACAGGCAGGCAGAGCGCACTAGCTCAAAATGAGTACATACTGTTCAAGTACGCGATTTCGGACGCACCCATAGTTTTTGACTTTACATCTATAAGGTGAATCAATGAGTGATCCACTCGTACCAGTGTAACACACACTAACACACCACCACCATGTCAGTGTCACTGCAGTGCTGAGAATGATCCACTACATAAATAATACCTGCTCAGTGGTGGTCCTGTGTGGGCCCTGATCTTTGCAGAACATGGTGAAAGGTGATTAACAAAGTATACAGAGAAACAGACGGATTGCAGTCTGCAATTGTAGAACTACAAGGTGCTCCTATATGGTAAGTGGAGCTGATAAAGTGTGTGTAGATACAAGGGGGTGGTTTTAATGTTGATATTGATGACTGGTGAATATATTATTCACACAATACATACATTATATTTATTGATGTTCAGCAGTCGTTGAAAAGGGGTACATCAGGTGCAGAGCTTGTCTTTTTAGTGTACAGGAGCAAGTGAGACAACCTCTCACTACTTTATTCAACAACAATAATGGAATAATGTTAACCATGTTTATTGCTTACTAGTGATTGCTCCCAGGCCCATAACTGGGGTTCTTATAGGGACCCAAGTGCAAAAGAAATGTGCACCCATACTTTTTTTCAATTGGTTAAAAAAACTGACACTATAATTTGCTTCTTTCCTCTCAATCACCCCAATCCCCCAGACTACTCACTCATCACTCAGATGGAGTTTATATCAGCAAAATCATCTATAATAGACTTCAAGTCCAAAGTCTTGGATCTATCTTTTGCGATGCACAGAATAGTCAAATCATTAAGTCTTACCTGTCAGATGCTGCTTCTGAGGTTGGACTTGATGAGCTTTAGTTTGTAAAATGAGCACTCTGTTGTCGCTACAGTAACAGGTAATGTTAGGAATAGGAGGACTGCAGTGCACCCTGTCTCAGACTCGAAGCATGTCCTGAATGAGAGGAGCTGCCCAGGAAAACATACAGGAAAAGATACATCCCTGTTATAGTGGAAGGCTAAGAGCTTAGCATAGTGGTGAGTCTCATCCTCTGCTTTCCCAGGATTCCTGGACTGAACTGTGACGTTTCCTCCATACCTCTAAATCTTTCACTTAGTTTGTTGATTATAATGTTTAAACTGGCATTGAATACATGGGCTTGGAAACCTTTACTGACAGATAATCTCTCAGCTTTGCAAAGGTCATTATAGATGTGCTTCACCTCAATCATGCTTTGGACCTGCCGTTTCTCTGCAATCGTGCGAGAATTTACTTTCACATGATTAAAGTCTACTCAAAGTTTTGACAAAGCACTGAGTGTGTTATTAAACACACTGACAAACCTTTAAAAATCAGCATCTTTTGCAATTATGCGTTGCAGCTCTTTTGTTAGAAGGACATAAAGGACATACAAATAAAGCAAAACTTTTCCATTTTTTATTCAAGGCTGTTGCCTCATTTTGTTCATCTGTCTTCTTGCTGATGAGGACAGTCTGCATAACTGAACTGTGAGCCTTGCGGACCAGCATGTGGGGCACAAACACTTGCCCTGTTTTGATAATTCTGATGAACTAATAACGTTCAGCATTGACCCCCTTTTTATACTGTGATACAGAGAAAGTATATCACACCTCTACAATGTCATAAAATTCTTTGATTTCTCTTATACTCTGGAAAGAATGGTTGAGTTTGTGAGCAGTTGTACCTACTGTTTCCTCAAATCCTAAAAATTGTATATTAATTTTAATAACGTTGCATTATTGTTGCTTTCTCTTTTAATAGTCACATACCTGTAGACTTGGCTAAGCTGATCTCTTTTGGAGACATGTAATGTTGATCATCTTGTTCTGTACAGCAGGGCTCAAGTGTTTAATTGAGATCCTAGGGTTTCATGATAGGATCTTTATGGACTGGATCATAGCATGTAGTTCAGTAAGGGTGAGAGTAGGCACTGTCTTACTTTGGTGAATAACTCAGCTAAGTACATGGGAGTTTATTTCCTTCTTTGGTATTTCTTGTGTAAAACAATCAGAAAAAAACATTAAATATCTTTTTGCTAGTTTCTGGGGAATGGCTGTTTAGTCCTGACTGACCTGGAGATGGTGTTGCTCTATTCTCTAGTGTTCAAGGCCCCCACAGGACCAACACTGGTGAATCATTCTCAGCACTGCAGTGATACTGATGTAGTGGTGGTGTGTTAGCGTGTTTTGTGCTGGTATTTAGTTGGTAGACTATTCTCAGTCTAGCAGTGACACTGAGGTGCTTCAAAACTCCCAACATCACTGCTGTGTCTGATCTACAGATACCAGCACAACATTCACTAACATACTACCACGTCAGTGTTACTGTACTGCTGAGAATGATCCACCATCCAAATAAAACCTGATCTGTGGTGGTCCTGTGTGGACCCTGACCACTGAAGAATAGGGTAAACGTATGAAGAGAAACAGATGTCATGCCCGCAATAATCGTTTATGTATTGAAATATAGGGCTCAAAAATGATGAAATTCATGAACTTAATTGCACACAGCTTAGATTTCCTTAGAGCCATAACAAAGCAGGCACTTTTTGTCCACAAAATCAAAATCAAAATCAAAATTTGATTGAATTTACTCGACATGGGGTGAGACACAGAGACAGACTACAAGTCCTGTTCAGTTGTAGTTCATGAATCATCCACATTCCTGCTAATTTAGTAACACTCCGGGCAGGACATTGGGCCATATTAAAGAAATGTGTTTTTTTAATGCATATGATATTTGACTTCCACTGTGCATGTTACAGTCTTATCTTTTTTAATGCAGAATATTATTTTGAACTTGTAGGATGGTTTGAAATGTGTTGCAGGTATTAATTTTACAATGAGGTTACATTTTACAAGAAGACAGTCAAGCTTATATAATAACATTAGGTCACATCTTGTCATTGTGAGTTCAAATAGAGGTAAAATAATGGCTTTTTCTGTTTTTGTTTGCATTTTACCTTCTATCCCAGCTTTTTTGGAATTGGGTTTGTATAAACGTTAAAGCCGTGCATACCAGTATATTTCATATTATTATATTTTAACCCCTTATGATTCGTCATAAATTGTACACTACATTTTCAAAAACCAACTATATTCGCTCGTCTACCTTCACATGCATATGAACTTGAGTGACATCCCATTCTTAATTCATAGGGTTAAATATGATGTCTGCGCACCCTTTGTAGCTATAACAGCTTCAACTCTTATGGGAAGGCTTTCCACATGGTTTAGGAGTGTGTTTATGGAACTTTTTGACCATTCTTCCAGAAGTGCATTTATGAGGTCAGACACTGATGTTGAATGAGAAGGCGTGACTCCATTCTAATCCCAAAGGTGTTCTGTCGGGTTGAGGTCTGGAAGAGTTCCTTTCACTGGTACTAAGGGGCTGAGCCCAATGCCTGAAAAACAACCCCACACTATAATCCCCCCTCCACCAAACTTTACATTTCCACAATGCAGCCAGACAGTCCGATGCTTTGCATTGCACTCTGTGATGTGAGGCTTGGATGCAGCTGCTCAGCTATGGAAACCCATTCCATGAAGCTCTCTTTGCACTGTTCTTTAGAGAATCTGAAGGCCACATGAAGTTTGAGGTCTGCAGCGATTGACTCTGCAGAAAGTTGGCAACCTCTGGGCTCTATGCGCCTCAGCATCCCTTGACCACGCTGTCATTTAACATGGGCTACCACTTTGTGGCTAAATTGCTGTTGTTGCCAATCACTTCCGCTTTGTTATAGTACCAGTTGACTGTGGAATATTAAGTAGCGAGAAAATTTCATGACTTGTTCCACAGGTGTTATCCTATTACGGTACCACGATGGAACTTACTGAGCTCCTGAGGGCGACCCATTCTTTCACAAATGTTTGTAGCAGTCTACCTAGCATGCCTAGGTGCTTGGTTTTATACACCTGTGGCCCTGGAGATGATTGGAACACCTGAATTTGGGTGGGTGAGTGAAAACTTTTGAAAATATAGTGTATCTGCTATGAGAATGCTAACTACTCTTTGAAGTTTACCATATAATGTTAGTCCCAATGTATCAGTATATTTATAGCAAATCTAGCTTAAACATTTTGTAAATCAATTAACAATTTATTTAATAAAATGCAGTTTTACAGTGTGTATTTCCATAAAGACTGGAACATCAAATCTGCTTCTTGCCACAACTTGTTAGCCTGTTATCTATGTTACACACAAAATGCTGTGAAACTGCATTTTTTTATAACACCAATTCCAAAAATGTTTCTATGTAAAATGTATGAAATGCAATGATTTGCAAATCTCATAGACCCATATTTAATTCACAATAGAACATAGAACACAAATTGGATGGTAAAAGTGAGACAGTTTCATTTTCATTTTCAATATGAACTCGAGAACTTGTTTGCAGTAACGCTTCTCAAACAAGTTGTAACAGGGCCATGTTTACCGTAGGGATGTGTAATACATATCATCCATGATAATATCTGGATTGCCGTGTTAACGATGCGCAAGCTGACGTTATCGAGTATAGTACTGACTGGGAAACAAACAACAATCAAAACGCCTCCACACACTTTGGTATAGGCTGCTGTGTGTGCGCTTTGAGAGTGCCCATACTGTTTGCTAGCATATGCTAAAGCTAGCATAGCCGCCTTAACAACACATCTAAAGCTAAAAATGAGTGAACTTAATGCACCAGGGGAAGAAACTCAGACACCACCAGCCTTGCAGTCTACCGCCTCAGATTTAATTCCTAGGCGAGGATCATCTTCACTTGTGTGGAGGTGGTTTGGAGTCTGAAGTTGCTCAAAAGACATCAATTTGCAGAATTTGTAAGAAACCGGTTGCCGTTAAAGACAGCTCGACAACTAACCTGTTCCATCATCTCCAAACAAACCACCGCACAGAGTATGAGGAATATAAAGCACTTCGGGGGCCCGCTGTCAAACCCTAAATCCTCCCGTGACCCAGACTAGCGGAATAAATCGAAAGATAATGGATGGATGAATGGATATTTATATCCTTTAGGAAGTGCAAGCTAGTAAAATATAAGAATTTTTAATTAATGCAAAATATTGTTTATTATCAACAAAACTACAGAAAATACATTTAATAACAGAGAAATAGACAAATTACAGATATTATTTTTGTCAATATCGCACAACCCGAGTCTACCATTATGTTGCGCCCGCTCTCCTTTTAACAACAGTCTGTAAACGTCTGGGAAGTGAGGAAATTAATTGCTGAAGGTTTTACAGAAGAATGTTGCCGCATCGAATGATGTAGAATTCTAGTTGCTTAACAGTCTGAGTCTTCTTTGCCAGATTTTTTGTTTCATGATGCGCCAAATGTTTCTGTTGGTGAAAGGTCTGAACTGCATGTAGGCCAGTTTAGCAGCTGGACTCTTCTGCTGTGAAGCCATTCTGTTGTGATGGATGCAGTACGTAGTTTAGCATGTCTTGCTAAAACTATGCAAAGTCTTCCCTGAAAGAAACATTGTCTGGATGGGAGTATATGTTGTTTTTAAAACCTCTGCATACTGTTCAGCATTGATGGGGCCTTTTCAGATATGTAAGCTGCCCATGGTTTCCAAAAAGAATTTTGATTTCTATGACCAAAGAACTGTTTTACATTTTGCCTTAGTCCATTTTAAATGGACATATGGCTTCTTCTTTGCATGTTCACAGAAAATGATTCCTGGAAGTGTTCTTGAGCCCTTGTAGTGATTTCCAGTACAGAATCATACCTGTTTTTAATGCAGTGCCACCTCACCATCACAAGATCATGATCATCAAATGTTGACCATCGGCCTTGACGCACAGGGGTTTCTCCAGATTCTCTAAATCTTTGTGTACTGTAGATGATCCACTGTCTACACAATTTTACATTCAGAAACATTTTTTCTAAAATGATTCTACAAATTCTAGTTTTTTGCAGATTGGTGAATGTTTATTCATCTTTGCTTCTGGGAGGCTCTGCCTCTCTAGAATGCTCTTTCTATACCCAGTCATGTGACTTAGTTGCTGTTTTTTATTTACTGTTCAATTCTTTGTTGTTATTTTGAGGAATCTGAGGCTTGTATGTGGGATTTCACCACAAACTGTCTATAACTTTTAAAGTTCTACATAACGTCTCCTTTAAACAAATACCATGTAATGTGTAGTATCGTGTTTAGTTTGTAAAGTGACCCCAAGGTCTCTGGCGCTGCATGTGTGTGATAATTTGATTGTAATTTGATGCTTTTATCGTCGCTACTCTAACAATGTGTAAACCAATATCGCAATATTGAAAAAAGTATGATTTATAGTGCAGCCTTATTTAGTGGATAGCAAATAAAGAGAATTTATTGTACTATGGTACTGTCCATTCTTTACCTGCCTAATAAGCCCTAACAAGCCAGTGAAAGCCTGATGAGTTAAGTTGTGACACTTTACAACTGAACAGGAGTCCAAACTTTTGCACATGCCACAGTTGCTATTTTCTTACGTTCATCATTTGGAAAGCAACTATGCATTAACATTTACATAGCAAAAAAAATTTTGGCTGCAGAGGTTATATTTATTTGCTTTCATTTCGAAAATCAACTAAATTTGGGTGTCCAAATTAGGGTATCAGGTGTGTCCTGCAAGATTAGGCCTGCATAATTTTTATGCACCACTGGTGCCGACTTCAGTCTGAATGAAGTCATAAAATTTAATCTTAATGCTTTGTACTTTGTATTCTTTGTGCCAGGTGGTGGACAGCCGGTGAAGTCAACATTTACCTTGATCTAGCACAGCAGTTTAACTGATGGTCAAGGGTCTCTGCCCAAATCTCTATCCAGGTCATCTTATCACCTTATTGACTTTATGATAATTAAAAAAAAACTCTTAAAGCATAAATATTGCATTTGCAAACGTTCATTTCAATCAGATTTTGAAGGAAACATCTTTTTTATGCATATGCAACTGAAAAGAGGAATGGTCTAGTGTTACTGCATTGGACCAATGCAATGCTCCACCCACAGAGGTACATATTGCTGATATTTTTGGCAAGTTTTATTAATGTGAAGCCAACATTTATTTATTTGGCTACATTAATAAAATGAGATGAAGCAACATTATTTGCATTTCTAGATCAAAGTTAAAAAAATACTTCATGTGGTTACAAGCAATTAAACTAGTTTATTCAAATTGAAAATACTTCAAACTATGGTCTATGTGTTTCAATAGTAACATAAAAATGTAGGGCAGCATTTTTAAAAAAAACAATTCTAAAAATAACTTGAAAAATCAAAATCCACACTTCACTTTAAATAAAATCAAAAATATCTTTTTAAAAACAACAACAAAAACGAACTATTATTAAAAGTTGAATTATTTGGAGGTTGCTATATGAATTTTTTTTTTTTTGTGACTGCAGTTTGAACTAACTCATGCAGAATGATTTTCACCATAATTAATCTGAATTCACACAAGGGGGCACTGATGCAAAACCCATTACTAAACCCACACAAACAACACTGTGTTGGTTGCTGAGTTTCAAAGTAGTTTATTTCCTCAAGGTAACACTTGGTCCTATTTATTATGTGAGTTATATTGGATTTACTTAATTCTAAAAATGATTTGGGCAAAAATGGCAGAGGCAGTAAGCACAGCAGGGGGTGTCTGATTTTCTAAATCCAGAGGCGCCTTGGGCTGCAATTTTTTTTTCTTCAGGGAAACAGTAAAATCTCAAATGACTGCTAGCTTTACAAAGGTCTGAGGGATTTTGTTCTTCGCAGGGCATTTTGCAGACATTTTAATTCATCCTATAGTGTTCAAAATACTTAAGACTACAAATACCATAAACAATATAAAGTAGCCAGAGCTGTGCCTCCTATAGTTATGCTGAGGAGGTGAGTTGGGCCGTTACAAGTTGTTAAATACTGCACATGCCTTGTTATTCAATAGTACCTTGCCATGAATAACTAATTGCAAATTCTGTAAGCACTATGACCTATTATTTAAGTAGATTTGTCACAAAGCAGCTTTACAGGAGTTTGAAAACAGACAGTTACAACATGTATACCCCCCAGTGGCAAGGAAAAACTCCCTCAGACTGGAGGAAGAAACCTTGGGAGGAAACAAGACTCTCAAGGGGAGACCCATCCTCCTCTGGTCAAACCGTGTTCACAGTTTAATAAGCTAAATACCAAAGAAAAGCTAAGAGAATATCTTAAAGAATATCTTTCTTAAAGTGGATGGCAATAGGGTAGTCAAGGCCTGAGGGATAGGGATCCGGTCCCAAGAGTCGCCAGTTCGACTGAGGTGCCCTTGAGCAAGGCACCTAACCCCAACTGCCCTAACCGCCCAACGGGCGTCGTGGATAGGGCTGCCCACCGCTCCGGGCACGGGTACTCACTGCCCCCTAGTGTGTGTTCACTAGTGTGTGTGTATATGTGGGTGTTTCACTGCACGGATGGGTTAAATGCGGAGGTCAAATTCTGCTGTGTGCAAAATCACATGTGGCTAATTTGAGTGTCTAAATTCTAATTCTAGTTCTAAAAATTCAATGCTTTAGAAACTGCACTAGTAGAGGCAGTCTCTGACTGAGGCAGTCTTTATGAAAAGTGCAAGTGAATTGAAACAGTCCCATCCCGTCTTAATGCTGGTACATCTGGATGGCACAGTGATGTAATTGAGGGTGTTGCAGTTGGCACAAATGAAAAGGTAATGGGTAAGTAAGAGGCCCTGATGGTCAGTCTTCCAACAGCGTTCAGCAGGACGGGAGGATAGTCATTATCTCAGGAAGAGTAAAGAGAGAGAGTTAGTTCGAGTATGACTATAGAGAATATAAAGGTAAACAGATTAAACATTTCAGAGTGTGGCTCTGGCAGATCTAACTATAACAGCCTACACTTAAAGGAGAGAACCAGAAGGTAACATTGACATGAGAACACCCTGAGACACTGGGATCCCCCCACTCCATTGTCAACATCTCAGTTTACCATAAACCCCTGGATTTTCTGCCTTTATCTAAAGAGGAAGAGTAATCACCAAAAGCTGAGTTGAGACTGTGTCAGAGTCCCGAACATTAACTGGGAGATTATTCTACAATTTGGGGGCTTTGTAGGAAAAAACTCTTCCCTCTATTGAGGTCTTCTGAATTTTAGGAACCAATAGCAATACAGCATCCTGTGATCTGAGTAATCACGGCGGTTTATAATAGGAAATAAGATCTTGCAGGTACTCCGTGCAGGGCTTTAAACGTTAATAAAAGAATTTTATAGCCAGCCTTAGTGATTCTTGTATTCGTCTGTTTAAGCATAACTTGCTATTGTAATTGGATCAGTTGGATGTGAAAATGAATCAGAAATACAGGTTCTTAGGAGCTAATCTTGTAGACCACTGTGGAGTTTACCAGAATATTGCTGTAAAGGTGCTTATCTTTAGCAGTTACATAACAGTAATAACAATTCCTAGTTTGGTACTGTTGGCACCCCCACCTCCCACATTCTTTATTTATTATTTAAATATTATTTGTTTGTTTGTTTATTTGTTATTCAGTAGTTTTTTCATCATGCTAGTCACACTCTCATTACTAAATCATTGACTGACTGAAACGCACTTAGGCAAATGTTGCTTGTGACAGGCATGTGGCACAGTACACCATTAAAGGTACATTAGGCAATCAGTAAGTATGTTAAACTAGACTGTGACATCCAAAAGAAATCAGAGTAGGACTGTACATGCACTGAAAAACCCAATTACTGAGCTAAAGTCTCTTTATTGGAATTCATAGTTTTTTTTAATTAAGAAATCATATATGTATGCCGTTTACGTGACCACTGGTATAATCAGATATCTGCCAAAATCCAGTGTGTGTAAAATCAATTATTACACAATCACCTAATTGCAATTATTTAAGATGATTGCAATTATTTATGCTGACTGTTGACATTTTCCACAGTCATTAGATTTAAAATGAACATACATGTGATTATTGAGACATCATGGGCATGCAATGGTGCTCACTATGGATGTAACAATACACTCAACTCACGATGCAGTGCGATTTACAATCCTGGCCTCACAATACAATTTTCTCACGATTATGTTTTTTTACAAAATCAAACTGAACACAAATTATGACTGACAAGAGTTTCTTTTTATTATTTATCTATAACAAAACAAAATGCTGTATTTTGTTTCTTTTCTTTATCAAAGTCAATTGAAATGAATTAAATAATTATTTATGGTTTTAATCATTATAAACCAGTTGTAGTTGTTTTAGTTTGAGAGGCTATTCGTTGTGAGCGGTCAGTCACAAAACCAGGTGCCATCAACCAATAGCATTTGGCCCATGTCCTGCCCCCAAAACTCTCAAACCCGCCCCCTGTTGAGAACTTGAACGCAGAGAGCAGCTATGTTTATGAAAAATGCTCATGCTGTTGTTCTTTCTGTGCTTGCGAGTTTTACATTTGCACGAGTGAAAAATCTACATGCGCAAAATGTTAATGGACATACATTCAGCTAATGTGATGTACTGCCGTCGAACAAGTGAAGTAGACCGCGGCAGCGAACACTGCTGTTTCGAAAGGCCATCGATTCATTTTACATCTCAATCGATTTCAGTCGTGGCATATTTGCATCCCGATTATTAACTCTCACAATGCATTATTACATCACCAGTGCTCACCTGCATTTCCGTCTTTTCAGTTCAAAAATCATCTCAACTTGCAATGCCAGATTCTAGTACTATGAGGGAAGAAAATGACATGCTCAAATGCTTTACAAAAAAAGAGAATGATCACCTGCAAAGCATATGTAATATGTAATATGAAGCGTTTAACTGTTCAAACACAAAGATGTGTATGGAGAGTACCTGGATAGCATGATTGGACAAAAAATCTCTCTGAATAGGTGAAATTAGATCAGCGTTTTTGAGGCCGATTCTGATCGCCGATCACCTTTCAGTGCGATTGGCGGATAGCCGAGGCCGATAGAGGGCGAAGTATATGCCACGGCAGGGCTACATGTAGTTATTAGCGCAAGCCAGACATGAAACATGGTCTAAACTGGTTTATTACCATTTTTAATGAGCTCATATAAAACAGTATAATATTTTTAACAAAATTAGCAGTAAATAAACAAAGTAAATCAAACAAATATCCCCAATACTGCAATCATCCAATTTAGACCCTTTATCTAAAACTAAACGTACCGGTCAGATCTGGTCTGCACGGTCTTCTGGGTCGTTTGTTTTGTGCTTGCTGTGCGTGCTAGCTCTGCTGTTTACTGATACTCACTGTATTCAGCTGCGTCTAGTGTCGTATCAGATTAGTAGTGTTAAATGTCTTAGTTCCTCAATGAGAACCTGGATGAGTCTGCGTCACATACGGTAAAACACTGCCAGACGGACAACATGCTTTCCTCGCGAGGCTGCTGCTTTAGTCAGTCCGTTGAAAATGAAAGGGTGTGTATTTCCACCTAGCGGTTCAGATAGGAATTGCAGGAAGTTGGCCGGAGGGGGATTCAAGGAGGTCTCCTCTTTCTGGATAAAACGCTTGCTGGAAATACATAAATTAAGCTAATTTGTTTAACGCTATCGACCGGCTCTCGGGATCGACTAAATTGGAGAAATATCTGCTGATCACCAATCACATATTTTGATTAAAAATCGGCCGATACCGATACATAGCCGATTGATCCTTTCATCTCTAGGTGAATTGCACCCACCCTTAGTTAAATTAGCTGAGAGCCATTGTATTTAGCAATATTCCCAACATATACAGTCACCAAACATTAATACAGGAAATTGGAAGATATAATGCTAATGCTATTAGCAGCTATAAATACTATTCATTTGTCATTCATTTGTCTACACCAGCAAACATAAAGTGGTGTAAGCTTTTTTATCATGATTTTTAAAATGACCTTGAAATGCCTTTTCTGGGTTTTGCTTAAATTTAGTAGAAATCATCCTATAATCTCATATGTGTTTTAAAGTTTTAATACTGTTCCTTTTAAATTTAGACTAGAGCTGAGTAATATTACAATATTTATCGTTATCATGATAAATTTCACAGTATGCTTTTCTCAGCCTAACATAGATTTTGGCAGTACTTCCCAACTGCATGTGTAATTACAATGAGAGCCTAATGCTGATCAATTGAATTTAGTGTAACAGTGTGTGAAATGTTGAATACAAATGATGTGGCACTATTGTTTCAACTAATCAGATATCCATCTATCCATTATCCACCGCTTAATGCCACTAGCTGGGGTCACGGGGGGGCTGGAGCCAATCCCAGCATCATCGGGCGAGGACGGGGTACACCATGGACAGTTCGCCAGTCCATCGCATGGCCAACACTCACTCACACCTATGGGCAATTTAGAGTAACCAATCAACCTGACTGCATGTGGGAGGAAACAGGAGTACCCGGAGGAAACCCACTCAAGCACGGGGAGAACATACACACTCCACACATAACAGCCCGGACCAGAAATCGAACCCGGATCGTCTTGCGTTGAGGCGACAGTGCTAACCACTACACCACCGTGCCACCCTAATCAGATGTCAGAAAAATTAATATTGAAAAACACTGTTTATTATAAATGTCTTAAAGTATTTTAATGTAACATTGCCATATTACCCAGCCCTTATTTAGACCTTGCTGAAGAGTCAGAATTATGGAAAGAATTACAAGGAATTCCAATCAAGAAATCAATGGTGAACAGAGATGTAACTGGGTTCAATTTCGCATTTTGTTGATTTTCTGAGTGAAAATAAGTGCACATCTACTGCAGAGAACACTCTTCATCAGACTTTAATGCACATGTACTGAGTAAAGGTGCACAGAATTCACCCCTTTTATTTGACCCTATGAAACAAGCTGTTTTGCCGTTTATGGTGCACTCATGATGAGCTCTAGTACGATTGACTGGTTTAGAAACATGTTGAAACAGACACAGGCAAGAAAGATAAAAATGAACCTTGACAGCAAAGTAAATGAAAGTTGTTGTCACTATGAAAATTTCATGTTAAGATGTTGTTTAACATTATTTCGGTTGAAGTCTGATTTCAATTGTCAAAAGGTTAAAAGGTAGCTTATGGGATGGTGATAGTAGCTATGTAGAGCAGCTGATGTCTTCTCCTCTATCTGCTTCACAAAGCCCTGATATTGTTCTAATAATAAGAAACTGTCCTGAGTTAAATATGCAGAGCAAACTAACATTCTTAAACTAAAGTTGTTGTGAGCTAATTTTGCAAATTGGCTCAGATTTTTATCAGTTCCACCTATGAGTGAGTTTAAATTGGATTAATGTGTTAATTTGGTCATTAAGAACAGAAATTTAATACATCATAATTTTAAAATAATACAGTATTCATTGTTACTGTTATGTCGCCCAACCCGAAAGTGATTTTTCTTTTTAAAGGTTTGTTCTGTGATTTTTAGTTGTTTGTTTGTTTGTTTGTTTTTTTTTGGTTGGTTGGGTCTTTGTTTTCGTTAACATGATATTTTTATTTAGGTAGACTCATCAACTTTTACGCCAAAATCACTGCCAAGGCGGTTCTCCAGGGTGCTGTTTTTTATAATCTTTGCACTAAATGCTAGCTTTCAAGCTTCCAGCCTTTCAGTCACTTTGACTCATTTTTATTCATCCGTGCAACAGCCTCTCAATATGCAGATTGCCCATGTGGTGAATCTAGTGATAACTTGAATGCCTTGTTAGGTGCCTGTCTCTCGGCAGTAAAGTTAGTTTTAGCCCCCTCAACTTTGAACACAACCCTGCAGTAATGCTAGGTGCTTAGTTTGAACAGGTGGTTCCTCTACCTTTCAGGGTTTTGTCTTTTCTAAGGTTTCCCTGACAAAGCATTGAGAATGAATCTACACTGCTCAAATACTACAGATGTATAGATGACTATATTCTATTGGCCTGGGCCATTGAGGCATTCATTTCATGCAGTGAAAACATTATTTACTACGTACTGAATGTCACGAAGACCTTGATGTAAGACTAAAGCGTCCGTTCTCCCACCTCGCATTCCAACACCCTGTCAATCTGGAATCTTCACTATAGCTACAATACCAAACTGCAGGCTCTAAGCAACCTGGCTCCACACGTGAATGATTCTTGGTGTGTCAGTTCTTTCATTCTAAATCAGAGGTTTGTAGAGAAGTGTAGTGGTCTACTTCATTTTACACCCCTAAATCAATTCTTCAGCTAATTACGAAAGTCTTTTTAAGTCACTGCGGGACACTGGAGTTTAGATCTCTGTTTTTGGATAGGAAAATGAGAATTTACCATCACTGGAAATTATTATAGAATACAAAACTTGTTTTATTACAGCTAAATATTAAACAAAGACTTAAAAATCTGTTGTACATTCAGTTGGTCCCTCGATTTAAATTCCAGATTTTAGCTTTTAGCTTAGCTTACTTTCTAGGCCAGCGCTAGCTCTACAACCAGCACCCTTAATTTTTTGTTATGTCTTTGTGTGCTGGTGGTGATGTACAAAATAAAGTCTACAATGTTTACTGTTTTCAGGGCAGCTCAAAGTGTAGCAAAACGAAAAGATGATGATGGGTTAAATTCCAGGCATCTTCATCTGATTTCTTTATTGGATTTCTATCTTAAATACTTTAATAATAATAAACAAAATTGTTGGCAGTGAAAGTAAATCTTGTTATTGATTACATCACTCTATTGAAATAAGGAAAACATAGATAGCAAAGACTACAGTATTTGTGACAAGTAAATAATTTCAATTTATGGAAAGACTTTGCTTTAACATCATCTAAAAAGCTGTTTTCCTGTAAGATGTGTAAAACCGAGATCCCCTTTGATGACAGCATACCTGTCATGCATGAGGACCTGGAGGAACACATTCACAGTACAAAATGACAAAAGCTCAGTATGGTGAATAAATCGCAGTAGTGTCAAAAGTTAAAAACAGCAAGTTATTGTCAGCTTTTCACTGAACTGTTTCGGTTTAGGAAAATAAATACCGCTGGCTACATGCCTAAATAATATGTGTTTGTTGCTTTAATGCACTAATGCACACGACCTGTTCGCCTACACAAATATACATGTTTTTGGCCTCCTGCTCAAATGAAAATAATGTTTTAGGTCATTAAAAACTGATTTTTTGGAAACTTTTTTTTTATGTGAATGGATGCTTTTGAAAGTGTTGATATCGAGGGCCTGTTCGCTGCTGTTTGGCAAGTGGGCCACATGGTTTGTAGCCTTGCATGTCTGACACGGATGATGAATGGGCTGCTTCTGTGGGCTCAGTAATATAAGGTTTGATTACATTGTTACAAGCCACACAAATTAATTTGTTTATTTTTGCTTCATCTTTAGAGGAGAATTCATTTGAATCGCAACAAGAAGAAACAAACTACCACCATGTACTACTTGGACTGCCATGTAAGATTTGTTTCTATGTTGTTTCTTTTTTCTTGTTGTCACACTGAATGGGTTTTTAAAGATAATGCAGAAGAAGACATCTTGCTTATATGATTTATTTGGAAGAATAGGTGTTTTATGTTTTAAAGAGCATTGTGCAAAATAGAGGTTTATTGAAGTTTTTAACATGGTGGATGAGGTGAAATATTTAGTTGTTGACAGACATTTTCTTTTACTGATTAATCAAAGATATAATAAGCATCTGGAAAGTATTCACACCGCTTCACTTTTTCCACATTTTATGTTACAGCCTTATTCCAAAATGGAATAAGTATTTTTTTTCCCCTCAAAATTCAACACACAATACCCCACAATGACAAAGTGAAAAAGGTTTGTTTGAATTTTTTGCAAATTTATTAAAAATAAATTTCCAGATACACTGTATAGTGTAATCAGTATTAGTTGAAGCTGTAAATCATCATATTATTTACATGACCACTAAAATAATCTGATAACTGCTGACATTGAATATTGATCATATTATTAATAGCATGCATGTTAATGCATGTCATGCATTCATTCATTTTATTTCTGTAAATACTTACATTAAACACAGCATTAGTATTCTAGAATTTTATATCGATTCTTAAATGAAATTGAATGTGTAATTGGTGATAAAATCAGAAATTCTAACAATTACATGTGGAGAATAGGAACATACACACTGGGGATGTCACGATATACATGTTAATATTGTCAATGAAGTACAGTTCTTCAGTACCTTCTTTGAATGTTTTGTTCCATTTTAAATAAAATGCTACTGTTACATGTTCCTGCTGCTGTAAATGAACTGGAACTTTTTACAATTTTAATGAAATGCTGACAAACCTTTTAGCTGCTAAGCAGTCTTATCAGCTCCTCACGGGATATAAACAGCTGCAAGGTGCTAGATCCAAACGGGTGAACAAATAACCTGCTCCATAACGATGTTAATACTTTACACATCTATTAAGTTTGCCAAATGACTAAGCCACATTAGAAAATCCCCTTATGCTCATAAACAAACTTGTCAAGCTCAGATAATTGAATACGGAGACTTAGTCTTGTAGTTTACATTTTTTTACTTTTATATAGATATAGTGCTTTTGTAGTAATACTGTGTTAAAATCAACTTGCATCAGAAGTCATTTTATATACCAAGGTGTACATAATATTAGGGATCTTTAGAAGGAATGTTAGAGATGATTTTAGCTGAACATTTTTTTTCTCCCCTCCAGCTGGTTTGGAGGGGTTCATGTTTAAAATGGCCAGAGATGTGGTCATTACATAAAAATAAATGTTAGGTTTTTTTAGGTTGCGTTTTAACGCTACTAGGTCAATAAATAGGCACAAACATTCTTAGATCAAACCCTACTGCAAGGATAGGAGCAATTATCAATTTGAAATGTAGAAAAGATATTTTTCTTTTTGGCCTAACCAATAATTGGAACTGACATTCTGATTTTTTAAATTATTGGATTTGGAATATAAACATGCTTTCTTGCCAGTAAAAGCGACATAATATGCTGTGGTAGTCTGACACAGTGTCCCGCCTACAGCGCAACTACACTGGTAGAAATGTGGATGACTCATCCAGTATATCCAACAAACACTTCTTTATCCCACCCCATGTTGATTAAATCCAATCAAATGTGCTTTTTGGTTTTGTAAATGTATTTTTATTTATTTTTTTGGTTCGCTCCCACCATGAGAGAGTAATTTCACTCACTGTAGCCAGACAAATGTGACTCGTGCAGTCCGAGCCCTGCCTGAAACATGACATGTTGGGTGAGGTTTCTGTGCATAGAGCCTAACTGCTGCTGTGGAGGTTTGAACGTGTTCAGAATGTGTGTGTGCCTACACCAGAGCTTCAGTGAGCCAAAAATGCAGACAGGCCTCCTGAACATTTAATAAAGACATTACACATATATTCACACAAATATTACCTATATGTTTGAATATATTTAATGTAAGTTGTTTTCACTCCAGAAGCATCAAATTTACGGTAAATAAATATAGGCTCCAAGTGGTCTTTGATTAATTATAGTCAGTATTGCTATTAGCCCTCAAAAGACATTTATCAGTTGACCCTTAATACGTACACAAAAAAGAATGTCAGTGCTATCACCCTCCTCTACAAGCTGGATTGTTTGTGTAAGGTTAATGTAAGAAAAGCTTATTGACAGTGTATCAATCAAATAAGCTATAACCCAAGTTATGATGACATCATGGCACTTCACTAAAATCTAAAGTACAACCATACTGTAATCGTACAGCCTTTTTGAATATATGCAGGCAAAAGCATTATTTTTGTTGTAGACTGTGTTCCAGATCTATAGTAACAAGGTTGCACATTTTTCCAGGTACCTCTACTTAAAATGCATTTAATGGTTCGGCTGATCAGGAATTTTGAAAAATTTGCTTTTTAAATCAGTAATGAGCATCAAGTCCACAAGGTGGCACTATTTGATCACTCTTTTGTTTTGTTAAACATGCCACCAGATGGCCCCAAAGGTACATAAATAAGAACAAAGAGCTGTAGATCATCAATCTAATCTGCTGTAACAATGTAAACAAGTCTTGCATTAATAACACATCAGACCGCACACAAACAACAGTAACACAGAACAAATAAACCTTCAAACTGCAGACCTCAGATTCAGCTCTAAACTGTTCTTCATACTTTTATTTGTAGTGATTCTTTGAAGTCCAAATAGAAACTTTTTTAAATAGCATCATGTTTGTGATATTTACTGCTCCTCAATACCTTCAGTAAGCCCAGAATCCAGTGAAAGTCAGTGCTTTTCATGTTTGCCTCAGTTGTTGGCTCCTGGAGCAATGATCATTGAAAACCTGAAGTCATACTGATTACGTAACACAGACACTCCCAACTCACACAATCACATGCGTTTAAACTTACCAAACAGCTTACTAGCAAGGATTTGGACTTTTCTTTGGAGAGCAAGAGCACATAAGTTGTAGTCATCAGGCTTGAAATGAATGCCTTTAGTATGTGGAAGAGAAAATAAAAGATTCCAGATGTGACTGAACTTCAGCTGTCCAGACCCTCAATATGGTTGTGTGGCAATCCAGTGTTTTTCTCTGTTCTGTTGTTGTTGTTCTTGTGTCACCCATTCCAAGAACTGTATATGCCTGTTAAGTGCATTCATTCAACAGAAGCATTGATTGAAAGCATTAAGTCATTGTATGAAATTAAATCCAGTGCAGTTTGATAGGGGGGACAGATAGTAGTGACTATTGATAGTAGTAACTGACCATGCCAAAGCAAAAACATAGCTTTTCCGTAAGGGCAGCACTATGACGATGACCCTATCTGAATAAGCTATGCTTTTTCACAACTGTTTCTTCTGTTTTGCTTTTTTATATTTACTTAGTCCTATTAGACCCAGTACACTAAAGTATTTTAAACCTGTTAGAAAAAGAAAGGCTGGCATGCCAGTGGTTCGTATGGTACAGTCCAAGAACACCAGGCCAACTTTTGCTGTCTCAGAATGTTTGCCAGAAAGCCAGGCATTTCATCAAACCCACACAGCTGAAAAGTCTTACAATTTCCAAGCTCAGCCTCATTCACTACATAAGAGTCATGAAAGTTCTTGGCTTTGGTCTGTATGCGATTCTTAGAGTAGCCTGGATTTGACAGAAAGTTCAGATCACTGTGTGTGCCAGTCGTAGTTTACCTGCATCTGTCATTCATTGTGTAGAAGACTAATTACATAATAAAGCAAGGCTAGGAAAGCTAGTTTAGCTGGACCAGAAATGCAACATGTGAGCCTATGAGGAACTGAAGCTGTTGATATGACTTTTTGTTAAATGTGACTGCACCATTTTTTCATGCATGTTCCAGAAGAGACTTCAGGTCAGATAAAGAGCAACATCTCTCAAACAGCTCCAGCTTTAGTTATGTGTTTATTGTAGTGTTGACAACAGAGCTTTCCAACATCTTTTCCAGAATGGTTTTGTTCTTTTAATTAGCTCTATTAAAGGTATAAGGTATATGTCTTAAAGTTGAGTTAAAAATGTCTTCATGCTGCTTTTTTGGGATGCATTTTATTTGTTATTTCAACCACAATAGTGTTTTGTGTTTACTTGTTCAACCTGTAGTGCTGAAATATAAGTGATGACTCAGTTTAGCAGTTGGTACATGAATGGTTCTCTGTCTGTGAACGGTGTCTATTTCCTACTTGTAGCTACACTCTGTATGTGTATTTGGAGACCTCTCTGGTAGAATTGTGTAATTGGAAGCATCATGTGGCATTGGTTGTGTCTCAGACTCTTTCACTAAGCAGAGAAATCTGGTGATTCTGCACATTGAAAGATAATAAAGATATTGGTGAACAATGTTTTGAGAATGCAAGTGAATTATGTACTGTTGTCATCACCTCTTGGCAGCTCCATTTTTTCTCCTTACGAATGCTACTTTTTAAACTTTTAACAAGAAACAGGAGATACATACATACATACTGATCAAACCGCAGGACTGTTCTGACTGTTATCAGCCACCTAATATATAAGTCTGTAAAATCCTATGCTGTCTATTTGGTTTTATTGACTTTAGTAAATCTTTTCACTTGGCGGTAACTGATCTGGAAACATGAACTCCCACATGTTATTTACCTAAAAATCACAAGGTTACAGGCAAGGGCGTAGGAGCGGGTTTGACATTAGGGGGGACACATTTGCTAGGTAAGGTAGTAAATCACTGTATGTATAGTGACGTAGAACAACATTTGTGGAATTACAGTAAATTGTAAATAAACAAACTACAACATTATCTGTACATCTGTTTATTATTAAATAAATCCAGTTAAGGTCACTTTACAAACTAAACAAGATACTCCACATTAGAGGGTACTGCTGTCAGAAAACTTTAAAATTATGCATGCAATGTTTGGATGATATACATATATAACTAAAAAAGTATTTTTTTCTTTGGTGGCATAATGCTGAAATAACAAAAGATGTATGTTAAGGTTTCCTGACTAGACAAGACTAACATTAATGTTAGACAATAAGGCTGTGTACCAAACAACACACTCTGGAACATTACATACTGCACTACTGAAAACACTTCTAACGCTGGTGTCCTTTCATTTATCAATTCATTTATTTATTTTATTTATTATATTTTGTGCTTTTAGTGTAGTAGCAGTCAGCAGTTTGAGACGCGACCAGAGAGTAATGTAACTTTACGTTTCAGCTGTGTATTCTATTGTCAGTCACTGACCTTATATTTTCTTATATTGATCTTTACATGTCTAGCACTCTCATGTAAAACTGTTTGCTATGCAGACTTATATTCTTTGGATCAGTAGAGGACTCTAGTGTGCACCTCCAGAAATGAGTCATTTCTCAAGCCAGCAGTGTTGCTAGAAATATACATTATAAATACATACACACACAAGAGATGATGAACCCTTGACAGTTGAGGAAGTCAAAGGTTCACATGCTGTGGCATACACAAAATAAAATACATTTTATCAATGAAAGCCAACACACAGCAATTACTTTATAAATTATAAAGCCATATATATATATATATATATATATATATATATATATATATATATATATATATATATATATATATATATATATATATATATATATATAAAGGACAACTGGTATTTTTAAAGGATAGAAATGAATACAAACAACAAAAAAGAAGCTATATATAAGTTGTTTGTCTCAGGCCATCTTTATCGATGTAATGGAGTTTGACTCTTGGAAATCTTGCGGCATGCAGATGTTTAAACATCAACCTCGCCCAGTTGCTTTCTACACACTGAGTCATCTTGCTTACTCTATAAGCCTGTCTAAAGGGAACGGGCTGTCCACACTCCAGCATAGACCTCAGCAAACGGTCACTGTGTTTGCTAGAAGCCGCAGACAATACAACATATTTTTTTGACATTTGAAATGTGAGGGAAGTTATAAAATTTGATATAGATAGATAGATAGATAGATAGATAGATAGATAGATAGATAGATAGATAGATAGATAGATAGATAGATAGATAGATAAGGTATATAATAAGGTATATAAAGAAGAATAAAGAATTCCAATAGTAAAAAAGAATATATACAAGAACATATGAATACAAACTCTACACCCTGACTGTAGGTAAAAAGGTAGTGCAGTAATAAATTAGGTAATGTATATTTAAGCTTCATTGATGCATTGCAAGGACCTGCAGTAAAGACAGATAGTCATCCTTATTCAGTGGTGTGAGAACATAAGGCTGTGTGTCATTTTGGACAGTTCTGGTGGTTAGGTCTGCTTGTTTTGATTGTTGCAGTAATTTCCTACAATTTGTTGTTTGTTTATGTGCCTGTGTTAAACAAACGAAAAATACAATTCCTGGTTAGTTGTGAGTATATTTAAAACCACAGCCTTAAAGTACTACTGCTCATCTTAACTGTTTATTTCACACTCGTGACATGAGACAGGTGGGTTTTAAAGATTTAAATATAGTTTGATCAGAGTGAACTCTGTGACCTTTGGAATAAAACTCAATGTATTGTCTTATAGACTCCACTTCTTTGACTATTCAATATCTGGTAGTAAAATGCTAGCATAGATAACATCAGACAAGCAGCATAAGCAGATAATATTGTCTCGTCCATAACCCTACACTCCGGGGAGGAATTGACTTAAAGCATGAAAACCAAAATAAAAGACCTGAGATCCTTAGTCTGGCTTAACAATGTTAAACTTTCATGCAACTTTAGAATAATATGTAGATAAATATATCAATTCCTTTATTTTCGGCTCATCTCACAAGTCTTCTAAGGGGTTCATGGAAAAGAGATGACAAAACCTAGGGTTAGGGTTGGTTCTGTGGTCAGTAAACCTTTTTTTTGTGTTGGATCTGCATTTCTTTAGCTGTGTTCCTAATTGCTCAGGTAATTGTGTCTTCCAAATATTTTTTTGTTTTTCTTTGTAGAAAACTGCATGAGTGCATAGTCCAACAGTTTAGGAACAATGAGACTTACTCACTGTCTTCTTGAGGTTCTTTTCTTAAGTTTGTTGTTTTTGTGAAAGAAAGAAGGCGTAGAAAAAAGTCTATGTCAGATTCATGGTATGTTCTTAAACCACAGAATTGTTTGCACCTTCATGTTTTTCAGTGTGCAGAGATTTGGTCCTTACCTTAAAACAAATCCCAATTTAAAAAAAAAAACCTTGGTGAACGGCAGACGCTTTGTAAAAATGGCTTAATAGGGTTTAAAGGAGAAATTTCTTCTTAAGAAAGGTGGGTGAACTGCAGAAATTAGGGATTTTACCATCTACAGTCAAAACAATATTCATAGTTTCAAAGTTTCATAAAATCTGGATTTGTGCATAAAGGGTGAGATTAAAAACATTATGCCCCTTTAATATTAAATAACCATGACCCTCAACAGAAGCAGACATGCTTCTGTAACTAATAAAACCACATAGACTAGATGAATACTGCATCTAGCAGTATTAGTTAAGACTTTACTAAGCAAATGCAAAGCCATAAATCAGCATCCAGAAAAGCAGCTGACTTCTCTGGGCTAAAGCTTATCTGAAATGGACTGATGTGTAGAGGCAACATGTGCTGTAGTTCTTTTACCAAATCCTTGATATCAATGGAGATAGCCCCTTTTCTAGGGCTGGTCGATAAAACGATAACGATAATTATCGGGAAATAACATTTCTTCGATAGAACTATAAGATGTAGTCGATAGAAAGTCAATAGAATTAAGTTCCGTCCATGTTTTAAGAGACAACACGAACAGCCAATAAGAATGAAAATAGCACCGCTCCAAACCAATCAAGTGGCTGAACTAGAGTTCCAGCCATTTCATGTTTGGTTGAAGCACACATCACAGAGTGTAGAAGTAGCGGCAGCTTAACCCACGTGCTAGTAATCTGGTTACTGTAGGTGTCACAGTCGAGCAGTGAAATCAAAAAAAAGAGAAAAGTCAACAGAAAACGTTAACTACTACTGAAAGAAACAACTGTGATCATCTCCACTGTGCAAAGCAAAAAGGAAGTAGTGATTTGATTTATATCATGATATATATCAATATCAACTGATATGAAAAAAATATCGTGATAACATATCGCCCAGCCCTACCCTTTTCCTTGTTGGCGTGGGAAACACAAGTCCAAGTCCAAAAGCCAGCCTATTCATTTTGGAGCAACATGTGTCTAGATGGCATCCTTTTTAAGGACGTCCCTGCTTTTTTCAGTGTGATCATACCAAGTCACATCCTTCATAATAAGAAAGTGCATGTTCTGGGCTGGCCTGCATGCTGTGCCCTGATCTGTCTCTTAAAACAAACAAGAATAGGAAAAAAAAATCCACTTTCGCAGATACAGCAGCTGGTAGCTCCAACTTATTTGTTACATGTTGCAGGCATCAGTTTTAGAATAAGTGTATATATACACACTTTCTCAACTTCTAAGCTTCCTATCCTCCTGGTTCAGCACCACGGCACCGTGCCACCCACCATACAAAGACCAGTAAGATTAATTAGTTGGAACATTGCGTATCTTCTGTTTGTGATGTTTTCAGTTGAATACAGGTCTGTCTATTGAATTTTCCCACTGTATTAACTTTTTGGGTTCACACATATTGCTGCTCCTGTTATGAGACCAACCACAGTTGTTTTTACATAATGCTGATCAATAAGCTACATTCTCTGGGAATTGGATTGGATTTGTTTGCTATTTTTTTTCTTCTCCGATATCTGACAACAACATTTTATCTTTGTGTTAAGTCAATACTGATACTGGATATAGGATTGATACTATCTCTAGTGTGAAGCATGTAAAGGTCTGCTGGTGAAGTCAGCTGTAGCAGTGTAATCCTGCTTAATGCAGGTATTCTGTCACAACCCACAGCTCCTGCGTATTTCTACAAAGATGTGTGTTGACCAGCATCTGCTAATTCCCTGACAAGTCGTAGGAAAAAGCAGACGCAACATTTCGTCCTTTGATCAGTCAATCTGCTCCAAGCAGCTTTTTCTCTCTCATAAAGTGGAGTTTGCTGAAATGTAGTTAGCTGTAAATTTATCTCTGCCCTACGAGAGCTTGACTGATCGTGGGTGTCCTTTGAGATTTGTGTGTGGTTGATTAGTTCAAAAGTAGCATCTTGCAGCTTTGGTGGGTAAATCAAGGCTTAGCTCATTAAGGCTTGGCATCTTTGACATCCCCCTGCAGCTGTGAGCTTGTCAGGTTCTTCACGTTAAAGGTCAGTCTCCGGCGGGCCAGCTGGCCTGTGTGCCGGCCTCTGCGCTGTGAAAAGCCTCTTTGTGGCCAAGCTACGGAAACACAGGAGCCTCAAAGACCACAGCGCTACCTGCAACTCTGTGCAAGAACGAGCGGGGGGTTGTCATCACGCCCGGGTGGTTGTGTTCTTCTACTTAGTGAACAGTTCCCTGTTTGCCTGGCTGTTGGTCCCTCTTGCACATTTGTGGGATATCCATTTCAGCTTTTTTGTTGCATCAGAGTCAAAGCAGTTAGTCATCCACTGCATCATATACTTTCTTCTTGACGGCACTGAAGTAGAGAAGCCTCAATACTCATACCTCACTTTACTTAAAATGCTCCTGCTAAAGCAAACAAGTACCATGCTTAAGCTGTTCGTATAAATGCTACATGGCTAACAACATGACTGATTCATAGCTTTTTTTTCTTTTGTTAGAAATATAAATCGGTAATGCCACACCATCTCCATCACATGAGAATGTTTGAATCCCTTCTGAGTTTGTGTAGTTTGTATAATAATGCCTTCTAACTGCTACAATACCGCTATTCAGTACGGATCTGATATTTTGTTTGTTTAAAATAAACTTAAATGGACAAGATTTTGATGGCTTAGGTTGGAGTTTTACTAATGCAAACTTGGTATTTATTTGCCTGTTGCTCAGTGAGTAGGCTAGCAGTTAGAATAGCATGCATTTCCAATGGCTGTATGATGGATTTCATAATGCATTTTGTGTTTTGTAATGAAATAATATCAATAATAAAAGTTTTAACCATGGTGACTTTAAGACTAGCACAGCTAGTGCTCAACTGGCATAGATTGCAGCACTATTTTAAACAATAGTAACTGCAGAAAACAAAGTCTGCTTGTTGCACTGCCTGCCACTCCACCTGCATTGCTTTGCGTCTGCCCGTCACTAATCACATTAACATTAAACTCTAGTTTTAGGCCAGAATGGGAAATGTTACTTTTAAGATGAAATTGCATTGTTTTAAGTTGAGAAACCAAAGAAAAGAAAAAAGTAGTGTCAGATTTTTTCCAGTTTTTCACACAATGTGATTCTCTAAATCCAAATAAAAAGGAGTGCAGTGTTCTTTAAGTACTGATGATACCTATGATATGCTCAGAAAACTATGGTGTGGCGCAATTTATCCCTATAGCACTACAAGTATTTTCATATTGATCAGCTCTGCAAACAACCACGATCACACTTCTAAACCACAGGAAGAAATACAGCACTTTTGTTTATGTAGTATCCAGGCCAAAATTTTCTGCCAATATCAGCCTAATAATGATACTCTGTATCGGATCAGTACCAACTAGAATTTATTTTTAATATTTGTCTGTCTATTTGTTCTTATATAAAGATGAATGTGTGTTTTTCACTTCTCACAACATAAAGTCCTTTCTTTGCTGTTATGTAACTGCTTGATTATTGGCTTACATTCTTGTATCAAGATCACTCCTGTCAAAAACTCCTGTGAAATACAATGGATGCATGTGGTTATAGTTTAGAATAGTGGATTATTATTCTCTCAGCCGAACATTTATTTCACTGGGGTGTAACGGCATGACCTCATGCATGTCCTGAAAGTCTTTCCAACGAGTGTGTAAATGCATAAGAATGTGTATGTGTGTGTAAGTGGAAATGGAACAGAGTGATCATCCTGAGGGGCCTTCCTAGAGCGCTACTCATTTGTGAAGTGCAGAGATCCTGAAAGCAAAGACACAAGTGACTTCCACTGTGCTGGTGCATGGATGAGCTGAGGGCCTTATTGTGCAGGCCTGTGCGAAGTCGTCCACCATTTTGATGCAACTGTAGCCAATTTCAGTTATGTAATTGACTCCACAGGCTGTTACAGGAGGATGCAATACAACCTTTGACTGTTATGAAGGTCATGTCTTTAATACGATATATATGAGAGATCAGACTACTAAACACTAAAAAAAACACAATACACAACCCTTTCTTAAATTTTGCATGTTATATGATAGTCTATAGTTCCATAGGAAGTCACAGGTTGATTGTGATTATCTCATCAAGGGTCTTTTACAGTGCTTGTTGTGACCTGAATTTACAAAGATAAAAGGTGTGGTTATTTGTTAAGCTACTTTACACTGTCCCTGTCATTCTGCCATTGTTCTACACTCTTTTCTATGGAAAAGATATTAGGCATAGACAGTAGACAGTGTAAGACCTTAGAAGGTGCCCACCAAGATGTTAGCAGATGATCTTGTAAGTTGCGAAGTGGAGGGACTGTGGATCAGAGTAACTGTGTTCTTCCTATTTTGTATCCCGGTGCCATCTCTTTCCCAGGGCCGTCCATAGCCTTAACTGCCCTGGCCATTGACAAGCCTTTGGCACCTTCTGCCAGTTTGTCCATTTGTCCCCCATTAAATAACAACTGTTCAGTACATCCCAGACCCTGACATGCTCCGTTGTGAGAAATCTTGATTCATCATTTGCTGTCGAAGTGTCTGCATGACAAATGTATATGTAGAGGCTGGTTGGATTTTGCGGGTGAAGCAGAATGTCTAAAACAGCTGCCTGCAATATTCGGCCACATGAAGTTTCATTTTATTTTTTCGTTGATAGTTCACAGTACGAAAGCGTGACCATACATCCTCTTTTTCCCAGACCTGTCTTCTGTTTGGAACCCAAAAAATGCATCCTGCCATGATTTCAAAATCACCAAGAATGTCCAGGATCCAGCTTTTGCTTACTGTAGTCATTCATTTTTTGTTTTTTTGTGTTTTCTTGGCCTTTATCTTTAGGTCCGACTTGCAAAGCTTCTACAGAATCGTGAACGACATTTTACACAACATGACACGTACATTAAAATACTCAAAATTGCACAGAGCACTCACTGGCAAAATCAGACAGAGGGAAACTCTTTGGTCAGAACCAATCAGACTCTTCTTTTTGGTGGCAGAAACATCATTTGGCTTGCTTTACTGTGTGAATGCTCTACCTGTATTAACTAAACCAAATGAATTCACAAGGATGTTAACCAGCAGTTTGCTATGTGGGGCTGACCCGGGTGGGGTGGGGTGGGGTGGCGTGGTGTGCAGGTCAAAACAAACATTGACACTCTTTATGAATAAATTCAAAGAGCCATGTTTTTGGCCTGACATTAAAATTGATTTCGTCACTCAGTCAGATGCATCTAGACATTTTACTCCAGCCCTTTTGGAGGTGTAGAAGAGTTTAATGAAGTTGGGTGTTTAACACAGTCTTTGTATGTAAACTGTTTATTATCGATTGAGAATTAATATCCTATTACACAACATAATACTGTGATTAGGCTTTTAGTATTCACATGAAATATCTGGGTTATTGGCCTTGTATGTGTAACTCTAAATGAAGGACCAAACCTGTCATCGCTGATCATCGACTGCAATACATGAAGAAGCTTTGTAAATATGATTTTATTCATTTTTGATGTATTTATTTTTTTCATTTTACAGAAACCAGCATTTTTAATCAGCATTGTACATAGCAAGATTCAACTGTATTAATATTGTAATACGTTGTATCACTGTTAGTTTAACCCACACCCGTCAGTGAAGATTAAATATTCCGTCTGTCAGCATTTATCTAACCCCCCCCCCATAAAGTAGAAAGCTGTTTTAAAGAAAGCCGTGGGGAGAGTGTCCAGCTACGTGACTGTTCATTTAAATGTTTGCTGTTGAGTCCCTGTGGAGGTTTCCATGGCAATCTAATGGCCATTTCATCTCTAAAAAGCCACCTGACTGCCTGAGAGAACACAGCGTGCACAGAGCAGTGAGCTTTTGTCCTCTACACCACATTCTGCGTGATATTAAATACAGACTACTTGAGAATGAAACTTGCACATAATAAGATCCTGCATTATTCAAAAGAAGTAAATGTAATGATAGGCAACTATACACAATCCTTTACTGCCAATTGTAAGGCCTATTTACTGGCATTTTACTGCTGAATCACACTTTACATTGAGTTTGCCATTTCAGTCAGATGCAGTATTTCAATGTTTCAGAGTCCTTGATAATATCAAAAAGGTTGTCAATGGTATGTTCATATGTAATGAAGACTGAAAACATCCAGATTGCTCTTTCAGGGCTTGTGCAGGGAAAGTAATGTAGAGAAAATGTTGGTCCATTGATCATTTCCAGCTTAAATGACTGACAGGATGGCACAATGTATTGATTGGCATCTGCAGCAAATCCTGTTAGCTGCCAAAAGACCTCCCTGGAATGTCAATGTCTGTCCTCATGACAAACTCTCTGTTCTGAGAGATAGCAGAGGCAGAGAGAGTCTGAGAGAGGGGGAATAAAGCAGCAGTAGATTTATCTGTATGGATATGTTGGGTGAAATGACACATCTAAACTAGGGATGCTTTGAAACTGGTATTTGGCCGATTCCGCACTCATTTAATCTTGTCCGTACTCAGGAAAACACACCACTACCAAGATACTGATACCATGTGACATAAACCGCAGAATCTGCTCACAGTCAGCGAAGTGTTACTGACTCTGGAGGTCAGATACAAAGCTGTCGGTCACTTTAAACATTCTGCCTTGTGAGATACCTTTTAGGCAAGAATACACCGGAATACTTCAGAACGTTTATAAACACATAAACACAATCACAGCCTCTTTCCCAATACAAGTTGAGACACAAAGCTAGCAGAATCACAACTGCTTTCACGATATGGTTGGAGAGATGCATGTGCAACTTTGCTCTGTTTGACTGGAAAGCACTGTAACGTAAGGGATCTCCTTGATGAATGCGAAGTGTCATGGGTCTGGAGGCTTTTATTCCAGACAGCAAGGAAAAAACATAGCCTTAATTACTAGATGCTAAAACACAGCTTTACCTAGCTAAATATATAAACATGGCCTATCTTGGCTCAAAGTTAAAACATAGCCCCCTCACTGAGCAAACCTCCCCCTCTCATATTTGGGGTCTTTGGCTCAAAGGTTTTCTGTGCGCTTCAGTGCACAGTGTTCCTAGTATCTTTTCTAACATTTCTGACAAAGTAAGAGTTAAATCATAATCTTTAGAGTGAGCATTCCCAAATAATGAAGTATCCAATTTAATGATCAGTTGAGTACCTGATGTAATGGGGCAGAATGATTCAGAATGTTGTTGGTGCTACCAATCTGTCATGCCAGTCCCCCATTAAAGAAAACTGTTGGCAGTACCTTTTCTAATAAGCTGCAGTATCATCTCATCACAGTTTCAAAGGGAACAGAACATGGATCAGGTAGGCTAATTAATGTGCTGGCTGTTTTTTAGACTCCAGCAGAATATCAAAGCAGTAGCTTGTAACTTGTAATCTCATTAGTATATGGAAATGTGCTTCTTTAAAGTCATATCAACTGTATAAGTCCCACATGGCGCAGTGATAATGAAAACAATTAGATACGAAGGCAACCGTGTATATGTTGTTAATAGGACCCCAGCAAGTGCAGTAGTCTCTCTACAAATGCTACAAAGAGCCTATGGGATGTAGCTCCATGCTGCTTTTTCCCAGTGATTGCGTTAGATGAATTAAAATAGTAGTAGTGATGTTTTTATGACCTCTGTTAAAAAATTGTAATAGTAGAATGATTCATTTATAAAGTGCCTTTGTTATAGGATGCTTTATGATTGTGTGACAATACCAATACATAGTACTATACAAACACACCAAGGTTGAAGGAATTGGATAAAACGAAACAAAAACATGGTAGGTTGCTAGACAAAGTAAGGTAATGTTGAGTGATGCTTGACGAGACAAAACCTGGCAATGAGTAACCAACAGACAGGAACTTATATACACATGGAGACTGATGGTACTTCACATGACCTTGGTGACTGGGAGTTAGAGTCCTTGTCGTCCCCTGGATCCTGGGTGATGACGGGAGGCATAACAGTTTCTATCTAAAAAATAATATATATATATTTATTATTATCCTTCAGCTGTGTGATGTGTTTTTTGCAGCATCAAACCAGCTGTGGCCGACTGTTTAACCCATTTTTCTATTACTGCTACATATCTACGAACAAGCACCCAAAAAGAGTGCAGTTGTATTTACTTGATAACTATCAGCCTCCTAATGAGCACCAGAACACAGTATGAGCGTTATTATTTTAACTTTAATCTACCTAAACGGCGATTATTTGACAACTGGGAAAGGAAGTGGTTCTTCTACTACAAATGCCTTCACTGCTCTGTGCTGCTCCAGGTTTTACCTCTGGTTAACGTTACCCTTGTTTCACCATGTTGCTAACAAGAAACAATGATATGCTAGCGAGGTGCTCGTTAATACAGCGTTAAGGTTTGGATACCACATATGGAGGTGCAACCTTCTTTACAGTAGGTCATCCTTATTGCATGTTTTCTTTCACAAAGTGAAGCCATACTTTTGAGCACTTCCTATGATCAGTCTTCTATTAATGCAGTAATGTAGCCTATTACAAACATAACAGCATACACAGGTTCTTGAAGAGAGCTGCTTATTTACTTATTTACTGTATTTTCGCAGTAAACTTGGTTGTGTATTGAGTGATGTATGAATGAAAACTTAAGTTCATACAATGAAAACTTAATTTAAGTTCAGGAAACAGGTTTTAATACTATATCTACTTTCATATGTCATTTTTCTGTACATTTCTATATATTTGTTTAGTTTAATGTATTGGGAAGAAAGTAAAAAACAGCAGGCATACATAGCTTTTACACACTTTATATTTTTCCCATATGTTAAATTTAAGAAATAAACAGTGAATTTGCATTAAACTATTTATAAGCATATCTTCTGTGGAGGATTTGTACTTTTTTACACTTATAAATATAATTTATAAGTGTTATATTTATATATAAATATACTTTTTCTGTGCTGATGACTGTTCATAATAATATACAGAAGAAACTCCCAAGAGATAGAGGAAGAGTATTCCATAACTGGGAGACCATGACACTAAAATATCAGCCCCAAAAGTAGACGTTTTAGATCTTTTTGTCATGAGGGGGTGGATAGGTATATAGGGGAGAAGGAGATCAGCTAAATGTGGGGATGTAGGGATGTAATGAAACAGGTAACCAGTGCAACTGTTGGAGAACTAGGATGAAATTAGCGTTTTTTAAGAACATGAGCAATCCAAGTTTGAGCATATTAAAGATGCTGCAAGATTCATACTGGGATACCAAAATAGACTCAAGCTATATTGTTAAGATTGAAGAAAGCACTTGAACAACCGCTTTAATATGGGTTAAAAGAGAGAGTAGATTCATAAATGCACACTGAAGTTGTAAGCAACAGGAGTTTACATCCTTTGGTTAGGAACTTGGTCAGTCTACTGTGTAAAAAGTAATTACTTGTACTCCTTCTTACTCAAGCCTTATAGTACAGGACAGAAACACTCATTGTCTGTAAGACAACATGTCCTTAATGCTGCGCGTCAGACTCCTCCTTGCATCTCAAGTGAATTGTGCTCATAGACAGCTGTCTCTGTAACAACAGACAAGACTGCTTGCTGCATGTACATATAAGGAGTTCTGAAACCCCTCTATTAATAAAACCCAAAGCAGGATATAAAATTGGATCTAAGACTTTTGCCTCGGGCCACAACGATGGACCACACGCCAACCATCATTTCATGAAGGCTCTATTGATTAAATGGTTGCCAGTAGACTTTTCCACATGCCATACAATCAGAGAGATGCAGTGTGTGATGTATCTTTGTGGCTAGCAACTGCCTTATGTAGTAGTTAACAGGGTTAACTTGCGCAGATTATGTTCCGTGCAGGTGTTGCACTGTCCGTCTGGCTTTGTCTGACTCTGTTGTCCTGTGCAGATGCTGTGGCTGCATTGCATTCTTGTCTTACAGAGTTTGGTCACTTCCATAAAGCTGCAGATGCTGGGAAAGATGCTGTCTTTGTAGTTAAACCTAAAAATTAAACTAAGAACGTGTGAGGGTTGTACAAAAGTACTAGGTAATATTTGGCTGCACCTAACTAAAAAAAATAAAATGTAAAGGCCAGAGTATGCAGACAAGATTAACCCAAATGTTTGGTCAATGTATTTACAATTACAATTACTGTGAATTTTACAGCTTCTCCAGCCACCATTGCTAGGATGCTGGATCAGCTTGGTTAAAAACATGACTGCAGTGTAAACCACCCACTTTAATCATATAAACTTATTAAAGCTTAAAGGTGCCATAGAATGCACCTATATATTATATACATTTTTTTCAGCATTGTGCATTGTTCTCTGAGATAAAAATAGCAGGAATGTTGTCACAATGAAAAATGACCATATGTGATTTTACACATCTATTTAGGATATACAATATATAATAAGACTGCCTAAATTTTTTAGAGTTGTTACTGTGACACTTGAGAGGGAGCCAACTTGCTTGGTTGAGCCTACAGTAAAATGTGTGACCATGAATTTAATAACATTAACTTAATTAGAACCTCTGAGTGAAGCACAAAGTTGCCACCTGATGTCCTGGGCCACATATTCTATTAACTGTATTTTTCTTGCTGGTTCAGTACCTTGCTTGTAAAGCTCCCACCCCCCTTTAAGCAGCAGGCAGTTGTTAAAATCCCCTAGTTCATACTACAGTCTGTTTTTTTAAATGTCAGGTTCAACAAAGAAACTTTGAAAAATCACAGCCTTCATGCCGTGATGTGTCTGTAAGTGATGTGTTATGGTGGTTTTGAGGTATCTAGGGTCAGCGTATTTACTTTGTAAAGGTTTTGAGGTATCTGGGGTTTGAACATGTGGGGTGAAGAGTTGAACATTGTGATGTCTAAGCCACAAACTGAGTATTTACCAGAAACACATCCATTGACGTAGGGCGTCCTATGAACATTCTCATAAAAAAGCTCCATAAACCAGTGAGCATTGTAGTTGTGCAGCTGATCAACTGGAATAAGACTTGAAAAATAGGATTTTTAAAGATTGACAACTTTAGTAATAGATAACTAGATAACAGTAGTCTAATATGCTTGATCACATCTGTCAGATCTCAGAGGCAAAGCTTGTTCAGCAGTTTTTATTTATTGGTATAATCCTGACAGATAACACTAAAGACAGTAGATTGTGATTGGTGTATTAACAGATCTTTGTGTTTGTGTGTGTGTGGATCTGAAAGCTACCAGTCAGCAATGTGACTGCAGAGATAATGTAGGCTATAATAACTCTGTCTCAACTGTCACGTCCAATCTGTGCGCAGAACCCTGCAAAGTATATGGGGGAAGCTCTGAAGGTCTGCTGCACAGATAAACTGCCTGTTTATGGACAGCACAAGCAGGATATCACCATGTGTATAGACAACTGATTCCTGTGCTTCTATTTTTACCATTACAGAAACTAATGCACCATGAAGTAGGAGTGAGTTCTGCCCATGAGCTTGTCTGTCTGTGGCAGGCTGTTTTGTGAGGTCTGTGACTGTGTACGAGTCAAAGAGCTCTCACCTGTTTTATTGTAAGATGTGTTGTATATCAATTGAAAGACCTGGTGCTTCATTCAGGTGTAGGATTTCAATGTAAGTAGGCTAAGCACAGGACATGTTCCACAAAAGCTCCTTGAATACATCTGGGTGAATAGTAATTTGAGTGTTGTTTAAAAGTGGGTCAGGTCATTTTGGTGCATCTTCTGGTTGCCAAAACCCAAAGGGATACCTGAAAGAATGTCCATTGCAGGTTTCTATAGTGGATGTCCCTAGATGATCTTACTGTGTTAATCTTACTAATATAACATACTTTTCTGAGCTTTTCTGAATATGGTTTTAAGAAAAGAGAACACAAGCCTAGGCATACTTGGCCAAAACGTATGACCTTTTGATCCTAAATTAGTACTGGAACTATTTCTTGTAGGTTCCTTAAGACATATTTCATCTGTCTAGATGATAGACGTTTGAAAGACATTTATATTCAGATTTTTGGACAACACCATCTGCTCAGGGCTGGGCTGGGACAACAATGTTGGCTCTGGCTTGGCTGTTGACTGCGGTTCTCTCAAGTATTCCTACCTAAGTAAAGCTAAAATATTATACTACATTATGTGAATGCATCTTTATCAAAGAAACCTTGTGCCTTATAATTTTTAATAATATTATATTGATGATTAACCTAGGTTGCATTGTTAGCCAGCGCAATAATGATAAAATAATGTTGGTTGACATTAGAGTAGTCAGATGAAGTTGCATAACTATAGCATCATCATGGCGTTTCGCATACGCCACCTGTTAATAATGAAGCTACTCCATGCTTACTGCTTAATCTACACTAGTTTGCTAACTACACTGTGTGGAAATGTCATCACTGTGACTGGCATATCCATATTTACTATAAACATTTTATAAATGGTGAAAAAAAGTGGTCTCTTTATGGCAGCATGACATTTACTGCCATGTTCAGTGTTGTAATATAAATCTACTTTGTTCTTTATCATTCTAACCAAAACAACCTGCGTCATAGTTGCTAGTGGCAGTCCTCAAGATGGCACCGACTGCATTGTGTGACATTCCTTTCAACAATGGAGCGTCAGTCATTTAGGAAACTCTGATTATTCTAAATCAACCCACTCAAAACAGTAGAAGCCTTGTCTTGAATAGATTATAATATTCAACAAACCCAGCACTTTTTTCTGCTCTAAGATACTCTCTTGTTGTATCTGTTGGTTTTCCTTCCAGAGAGTCTCAGGGCCACTCATGTTTCACAGAATTTCAGCGTAGATACATTCCAAATCACAGCATCCCTTATATGTATATGTATTATTGTAAAACATGAAATGTCAGTTATCTTACACATATTGCGCACCAGTGGTGCATTCAGGTTTAGTGTATTATTATTATTATTATTATTATTATTATTATTATTATTATTAATAATAATAATAATAATAATAATAATAATAATAATAATAATAATGACTTTGTTTAATAACTTTATTTATATATCACTTTTCATACAAAGCTCAAAGCACTTCACACACAGGAATAGCTGTAAAGGTCATTAGTTGATTCTTTTTAAATAATACCTCTCACTTAAATGATTTCCAAAGAATTGTGCAAAGATTTCTTTATTATTAAATCATAAACATGCACTAGCCATTTTTTTTCACATTTAACTGAAAACGCACAACTTGAACCTTAATTGAATCTGCAATGATAGTGCTAGCTGTTACATTAGCACCAAAGCTAATGTTGCATTCACTGGGTTTCAATTTACTTTTAATAGCTGGAAAACAGGAAACACAGGAAACTGAACCACTGTGTTTTTGGGTATATTTGTTACCACATTCTCTAGTCCTGTCTCAGAGTCAGGGCTAGCTGCTCTGAGGTGATACTAAAGCACAGCAGCATTTATTTGCAGAAAGCAAAAATTAGTGTTCCCAACAAATTTGTCATTTACTCTCTCTTGTGTTCTCTCTCAGCAATAGCAACATACATACATAAACAACAGTAGAGCTATTTTGACCCTCAGATTAAGCATGTATTGTAGACCTGTTAAAAACAACAAAACATGCATTTGTTGTGTAAATGACAGACAACCACGCCTACCTGGCACCCTACAGTCTGCTTTCAGGGCTCAAACCAGAAAGAATGGATATTCTGGTATTTATGGTCAAATAAAAAGGCCTGGACATCAATTTATAGACAATACTCGCAACTGAAACAGCTGCTAGAATATTAAAAAAAAAAATCTATTTTTTTAGCCACCTGTCATCCATCATTACAGGAAAGGTAAGGAAAATATGTTATAATTTGTGACTGTTTTTTTCTTTTATACTTGTTTACACTACTTAAATGATCAAACATGCTGCATTACACCCACCAGGTAGAGTTGCCTTCACAAATTAACTGCAAGGGATTTTTGCTACTCTCTGTTGGAGTAATGAATAAAGCATTTGGCAGTCTGTGATCTCTTGTGAAAGTGAAGAAACACCTGAGTTCTTTGGAAGGAAACAGTGCTCATGTACAGGCATGTCTATTTTCCATTTATTTTATTTATATATTTTTTTCCATTTGCGTGACACCGCAGCAGCGGGTAAGCTGTAAACTTCTTTCATCCAAACACAAAGGCGATATAAGCCAGAAAACATAACTCTTATTATTTTGAATGAGTCATACTGATGTTATAATGGACATGAACTGTAGACATTTCGTGAACTTGCTTAGCCTGTGCTGTAACTGCATTCATGTGTTTTGTGTTAAAGCTCCTGGGTGGGGTCAAAAATCATCTGAATCAATCGCGTGTTCCCCTAGTGGCTTTCTTTGTTCAGCGCCTCAGGTTCCCACCCAGCGTTACGTTCTGGTAGCATATTTGTATTCTTCCCATCAGTGTGTTTCAGCAAGTCACTCAAGCTGTGCATCCAGCAAATTGAAGACAAAGAGACTTTGTCCCCTGTGTCACATCCTGTTAGCTAGCTAGCCTGAGTCATCATGATGGCCAGAAAAGGCCTCTTTGATAATTCAAATGACCTGCAGACTTCCTTAACTGACCAGAAGTCACACACTTTGCCCCCTGCTTTCTTGTGGGCACGCCTGATCCCTGTCCCCAGCCTAAGAGGGTGAGTAAATCATTCTTTTGGTGCTGACTTCAGTTTCCTTTTCATATCATTGTCCAGCATTGTAAGAGCAAGAAGAATTTACAGGCACTGTTCAACCAAAACCACTGATTCTGTTAAGCGATGGTCACCAGGTTCAGTACCTAGAACATTAAATAAATAAGTCTTGTAGTTTTTATAAATGTACTATCGTTTTGAATCAGACTAGTTTTATTTTGCCAAGTATGTTACTTATATTAAGAATTTGCTGGTGTATTGTATCAGTTTTGACTTTTAAAAACACCCAAAAAACAACTGAAATTTACACCGAAACACAGACACCTAAACATCTAAATATAAAAACTTTTAAAAATATTGTTTAGTATTTCTATCATTTAACTTTATTATACTATTATTTTTTAAAGAAGCCTGCAGAAATATTTTTCCACACCTCAGTTAAAACCTAGAAGTTGCATTTTCTGCTTTTTACGATCCTGGTTACCCCAAATATATTCAATCATGTTGAGGTCTGGACTTTTACAGTTGTATGGTCTGGTTGCTCTAGATGTTCGCCTTTTCTTTCTGTCAGTTGTGATGATACAATCATCAGTTGTTTTCAGTTATGAGAACATTCTCTGATCAATGATATAGTGTTAAGCTATCCAGTAAATTATTTAATGTCAACTTCAGATTGTCAGAGGGATACTACTGCAGTACACTGGTATTCACCTGGAAATGATTTGGCTTCTAACGTCAAAGTCTGGAACTTGTCTTCATAAATAGGCTGCTAATGTTGCTTTAAACACCATTTAACAGCAAAGCTCCCTTGCTCTTGATCTTGGTCATCCCATACTGACATTCGTTTACATCAGCCCACTGATTCATCAGTGCAGGTGCGAGTCCCCTAAAAGCATGTGTTGCCTTTGATGTCATGAAAGAGTAGCTCAACCAGAGATGCTTGATGAAGCTGGAAAAAAGCCACACTACATTTAGCCCGAACCTGACCTGCCTCATATTAAGTTACTTGTCAGGGTCGATGAAACACTGTGGCAGAAACCCCCCCTCGTTCATTATCTTTGATTGTAATCTGATCTATTCAAAAAAAAGTTTTTGCTGGCCCATTTTGTTCTTTTCAGGTATCTTCACACCTGTTGCTCACTTCTGAATAAAGGTAAAGCACAACACAGGCGATACAACTCATGTGCATCCAGAAGATTCCAGGACCTGCAGCTTTACATCAGCTGCTGATACTGTTTGGAGATGAAGATCGAAAAGTTGCAGGTCTGACCTCCGGTGGGAAGGAGGGGTAGGGGGTTCTTGCAGCTGAATGCAAAGATCAGTGAAGATTTCTGGGAGGCCTTTCAGGCATGGATGAGTATTATGTGGGCAAGTTCACGTAATAGCAGACCTCTGTGCTTGATGTGGTGAAATCAAGAGCTTAGACAATTACTCAGCCAGCTTATTCTTTACTCAAGACTAATCTGCAGTGCTTTCCCATACTGTGGACAATCCTATAAAACAACGGACTGCCTAATATATGTTTATAAAAGGTTTTGAGCTTTGTACTGTGGTTTTATATTTTCTGTATGATTTTGTCATTTTCTACTAGGTTGAACACCTGCATTCCAGATTGCTTGGAGAGATTGAGCCATGTTAGAATATCCACTCTCGCACAAGATGTTAAAATACACACTTTATTTACACAAGATCCAGTTGTAAATGAACTTGTGTAATCAAAGTTACACAATTATGTCACGTATTTGGCAATGCAGCATGTCTCATGGATCTCAAAGGAAATGATTTGTCCCAGTTATGCCTTTGACAGGCCCTATTGTCTTTTTTGTCTTTTTAGGACAGTGGTAGTAGTAAAAAAAATAAAAATCAGTCAATCAGTGTGAAATGTCCGCAATTCCTCTGCAACGCCGTATTGACTGTATATCATATTGAGACATCTGTGTATTGTTATGCCCCTTTTGTTCACAATGGCAGCTTAAGACAGAATAAATATCTACAATTTTTGATCTTTGTTAGGTAATGTTAATCACATGGCAAAATTAAATGTGCACTAATAATCACACTATTAAAACAGAAGAATATATTGAAAGGCTGTTTCTTTTCTCAAAATAAACCACTACCATCAGTAGACTCTAAATGTCTAAACATCTGTCTTCATCATTCTTTTGTCTGGCCATCTTTTTTTCTCCCTCTTTTTACTTCTTACTCATGTTAAGCCTTCTTCAGATTTCTCCCTTTTCCCCTCAATCATCATCTGTGTCTGAACATCTGATCTGAAGTCTATGGGGTTAATATTGTCCTCCTATTGTTCTCTAACACTGTTTAAGAATTCTCACTCACCTTTGCTGCAGTATTATTTACCTTTTTGGTTCTTTGTTCACACCTCGGACATCTGTTTTATAGATGCAGTCATCATGCTGAATAGACCCTGCAGTAGAATGTTCCTCTGTTCATATGGAGAGGCATTGGATCCCTGCCTGTCCAGAACACATTAAAGGTTCCCATTGACTCATGGATAGTGTTGTTGCTGGACGGACAGGGCAGGGTCTGGCTATGCACTAGCTCCCGTCCAGATGGGCTCAGTTCCTGTGTTCTCAACTAGTGTTTTCTGTTGGACTGAATGCTGGTGCTGATGCAATAGTAGTGGTGCTACACGCCCTGCATTTACGGGACTTGTTCCTGCTCCACATCCACTTTCATTAGGTCCCACTTGACCATCCAGCTGCAATAACAGCTAGCAATGTAAACAGAGTTGAAATACAACGCGTGCAGTGATCACCAGCATCTAGTTGAGAGGCTTTTCATTGTGATCTGGGTTAGAGTAGGTCTGTTGTAAGTGTGAATGCACAAATTTTGGACAAAGTCCTCTGTAGCTTCTGGAAAGTGCTGCTGAACAAGCCTTGTCATCTGCCTGTTGTTGTTCTCGAAATGAAATGTGGAGATTTCGTGTTAGCGAAAATAAGATTAAGATGGATCTTGCTAGGGAGGGTAAGCAGATTTGTGGGCAGATTTAGAGAACAAAAGGCATTTAGATTTGTTCGCTGAAGGCAGCCATGCATGGATGTTTAATTATGTCATGCAAAGCCAGAGCTGAACCCGAAGGGTGAGGAAGAGCATGAAGAGACAGTTCAACTTTAAAACGAACAAGGGGTTGTCATGCCCTCTCTTTCAAATCAAATCTGGAAGCTTTCCAGCTGAAGACAGGCTCTAATCCAACCAGGTTGAGTCCTTAATTGTCTAAGCAAATCTGTTCCAATCGAGTCTTCAAGAAATGCGAAGATGAGGCTTGTGCAGAGTGTTGATACCATGTGGTTGGTGTCCATAAGATGGGCAGAAAATAGCTTGGATCAGAGTACGTGTGTGAAGGCTCTATTTTGACACATGCATCTTTCTGTCAAAAGCCTCTCATCCAGTGAGTCACTCAGTCACTCTTTATCTTCACAGCTGTTGTTTATGATGTGATAACTTGCAACATGTTTGAATTCACTTAATGCAAAGGGCCTTTATATACAGCAGTATTTTTGCATACAACAGACATTCACATTGTGTTGCAAGTTCATATTCCTAGAGGTGGGCATCTTCAGCAGCACTGATCAACTCATCACTGCAATGCTGAGAATGATCCACCAAATGCCTTTACTGGGGTGGTCCTCTTAGTGTGCTTAAAAAGGGTAAAAGGAGGCTAACAAAATATGCACAGAAACACATGAATTTCAGTCTATGATCACAGAACTACACCTGTATCAGCGCTGTCCAATGAAAAACATGTATCTCAGTTTTTTTTTTGTTTTTTTTTATATATCCTGTGATTATGAAAAATGGACCAATAGGAATGGTCCAAAATCACTTGGAATAAACACCTCTTTACATTAAATTACACTGAACGTAAAGAATGATTTTGGCCTCTCCTGTAAAGTTACTATTTTGTGGATACTTGTTTTTCTTTGGACAGCAATGATCTGGAAAGAGGAGCTGAGAAAATAGACAAAGAGTGTGGATACAAGGAGGTATACTTAATAACGTAGCCGATTGATGTATATTACAATAGACTGGCAAAAATATGACATTTGTTGAATGGATTTGTTCTGAATGGTTCTAAAAGAGTGAATTTTCTTAAATACACTGCCTTACTTCTTTTAATACGCAGTCTTTGTACATTTTTATTGTAATTTCTTTATGAAAATTATTGATTCTTATTTAGTTTCCTGAGTATATGCAGTGTCCATCAAATTCTAATTACAAGCTAAAGTTTGAATGACTTCCCCTTGTCTGTTGTGTTCCTTTGTGTCAACAGTTTATTCTGTGGTTGCTTTGCGAGGCACTTTTCACAGTGGTTGCCTCCACAGGACAATGTTCATCTTTGTGTGCCAGCACAATGTTATTGTTGTGGGATAGCTTAGGAGCTTTGTCTTTCCCTTCCTAACCTACAAAAACCCTTCTAGCCCTTTGATCAAAGTGATTTCTTGCAGGCAAGTCATTCCACAACACAGTGACTACTTCCAGACCTCAAAAAGAGGTCAACATGTTTTTTATGGCTTTGTTTTTCTAAAAGTGAAAGGCCCATAGGTAGAATAGAGGACGATCCAGACAGACTTTGTCCCTCTGGTGTAACTGTATCAAGTGAAACCATTTCAATCGATAAATAGCTGGACTGTTATTTTTGCTTATGTTTATAATACAGTGTAGTCGAATTACAGCCACAATGGCAGTCTCATACACAGGCATTAATCTTTAAAAAAGAAAAAAAACGCTTCCAATTTTTTAAACGGATTGTTTCATATGAATGCAAAAGGACTGACGTAATATTATGAGCAATTCACACATACTGTATGTGCTATATTTGATATAGGGGACCAACTGGCACACCAGAGCGGGCTCAGATTACAAATGCTTGTGTATGAATGGTCTGTGGCCCACACCCACACGGTAGCCTTTGAAGCCATAAATGGCACGGCATCTATTTCCTCATCGTAGTGGTGAGACATGTTTACATGAACTTAAATCCTCGTCAACTTTGCAGAAAGGGAATTCTGAGTTAGAACTTTAAATGCATGTAGAAACTGCAAGGTTAAGACTATTCAATTTAGATGGTTTTGATCTAGGGGTGTACACGGGTATATGGATTAACCACTGGGGGTGTCAGTATTTAAATACTGAAATCAGTATTCAGACATTTGTCACATTAGGGCAGAGAAAACATCGCAACCGTTGTTTCAATTTTTTCCTACTCGTGTGCAATTACACATTTCACCAAAATGTACATAGTGTAGCTTTAACATTGTCACTAGGGTAATTAAACAAACACTATTGCTCTCTAGTTTCCTCAGCTTAGATCATTTTGAAGTTTTGTGGCATTTGACCACAATTGCCAGCCTTAATAAAAGAAAATTGTGTGTGTGTGTGTGTGTGTGTGTGTGTGTGTGTGTGTGTGTGTGTGTGTGTGTGTGTGTGTTTTAATGTATTTCTTCCTACATTTATGCATGTAAGATTAAAAACATTCACAGGGCTTTGAAGCATGACAAACATATTTTGGCACCCTCAGATGGCTGACATCACAGGCAATACATTAACACCTTTAGTGAAACAGTGAAGAGTGTGTGCGTGTGTATGTACCCAGATTTTTTTGAATAATAATGCTATAATACTTTTTTCCTTGTTTACAAACTTGCAAAAAATTGCCCATTGTATAATCATCAGGATATGAGTTGATCAAACACAGTCAGTTTCCCATCAGCTTCCTCAGAGGAAGTTTTCCTTGTAGTGCCATGCTTTTACATACCATTCACTTTGCATTCTGTACCATATATCATCACTGTTTAAAGAAAACATATATCTCCATTTTTGATGATTTATGTCTTTCTATACCATTTCAAAACTTCAAAATTCATTGGAACAAAACCTTCTTACATAAACTTGCATTGAAAGTAAAGAAGATTTTTAGTCTCTCCTGTAAAGTTGCCTTCCTAATTCCACAACGTGTTTTAAATTCACTGTTTTAACTCCTCCCGTTCACACTGAAGTTGTAGAAAGTGGATTTTGAATGAATTGCAACACAAGACAGCCAGTCAAAAGAGAGCTTATTTGTCTTAGAGTTAAACTGGCTGGCTTTGTTACTGTACCTACTGGAGAGGCTGGAAAATAAAAAATACACTATGATCATATTTGTCACATAAAAAAAAAATAGCAGGACAAATGTAGGATATGGACAAATGTGGGTTTTTTTCAAGATATGGGCCTTTCAGTATTTATAAGTACAAACCTTTTTTGGAGGGGGTTGAGCTTTAATTCTGTGGGGGCTTTCTGAGTGTCTTTGACCCTTCATAAGTAATGCTCTGTACTTGACTTTGAAAAAGGATAGGCTTGATCTCCGTGACATGTTTTGAGGCGTTCATGACCTGAAGTTGACTTATAATGAGTTTGGCGGTGTTTCATGGTGCTGCCCAGATGCCTCTTCAAAAAGTGTAAAACGATCCCTGTTGATGTGTGTAAAGACAAACCTAATGTGATTCACTAACAACATTCTTCATCCTACGACACATGCACAGCAGACTAATATAAAGCATCAAGTTCCTGCTCTGAATGTAATTATGACAGTATTTTTATTCCTTTTTTATAGCTTGGCATGAATGATGGCATTCGAGAATTTATTTTTCTCCTCTGTTGTCCAGCATTTAGTTCTTGGTAAGGTATTATGTATTTGAACAACAATTGCTTTTAGCCCAAAACAATAACTTTTACCCCAAAAGCAATTATTTAATGACTCTTATACAGAGGTAGGTAGGTGAAGGTAGCGTTAGGAATCTTGCTCAAGGACTGTTATTGATATAGCCTAGGGCGCTATGCCCAGAGGAGGAATTAAACTACTTTCTGAAATGCGGAGGGCAGTGGTGTTACACACTACACTACACTAGCCCCTAATGCTGTTTATGTGGTTTTATATGCCAACAGTCATGTAAAAATGAGAGACAAGTTTCCAACCTCCCTTTTCTCCTTTAAACTGAACAGGCTGTTTTTGTTGTTTTGCCTTTTAAGACTGTTATATTTAAATGAGCTCTGTCCTGATTGGCGGCCTTCCTCATTCAAAAATTAGTCTATACTAAAATACTGCTTGTAATTTTGTTGAGATATATGGATTGCAAGCATATGGAATGTTTAACTACTATATTAAATGTTCTTATATAAAAAAAGTACTTTCTATGATATGGGCTCTTTAGAGTGGGCAGTATGATAACACTTATGATGATAAATTACATCCCATTATAATTTTCGGAGCATATTGTCGATGTTGTCAGTAAGTTAAATACACTGATCAACTTTTGTCTATTTTTTTCTGTTCAAACTTCTCAAACTACTCTGATACTATGGTTGGGTATGTGATGTTTTTGCTATATCGTCTAGCCATATTTTGTAACCACAACAGTTCACTTTTAGCTTGCAAAGGCTAATTCTGCATCTCTTGACAAGTTTAGGGATTTTCCATTTGCTTAACTGGGTGATTCGGTCACTGCCAGAAAGTTAACTAATTAATAAAAGAAAATAAACATTTGAAAATATTCTACATTCTGGTAATTATTGTCTGAAATATTACAAGAATACTTTGTACATGCAGCCTCTATTAAATTACACTTGCAGTCTTAAAGTTTAACTTTCCCCTTTTTCAGGATCAAGTTTAGTTTTTGTTTTATTTTAGCTCGACTCAGCAGTTCAGTTTTAGCTGCCCTCTCTCCTTGGCGCGAGTTCAGCAAGGCTTTTCGCCATCTCCGGCTACAGTCCCAGCAGACGCTGAGGGATTAGAGCTGTTGCTACACATCCATGCTGTCCACGTTTCCACTCCTGGAATGCGAGCAGTTGTCCCAAATCCTTAAGTCTTTGAAGGAGGTCCATGTGATGATGGGCTAGCCAAACAACCAACTGCCCACCCCACCCACCGCCTTACCAACCCACGTTCCCTGCTTCCCTTTGCATGGCACGCCAGGCTATTTTTGGTGAGGGAGACCTGCGTCATGGCGGCGGCTGCCGGCTGCAGGCTCTGGTTAGCGTATTATTAGGGCCTGGCCCGAGAACTCAAGCCACACCTTTTGTACCCGAGTCCAAGCAGATCTCAGTTAATGCAGAGCTTCTGCACAAACAAAAAACACACAATAACACACAATCTCAAATATGGCATATATTATTACTATTACTATTATTATTATTGTTTGCCATGTTATATGAACATTTTTCCAGCAACATGTCGCCACACAATTCAGTTTTCCTTGACCATCAGGTGAAAACCTTTTTATTTTTTATTTTATTACATTTAAAACACCTGCTGCCCTTTACATTGTATAAATATTCATAACAAATTTATAAATTTTTTAATAATTTTGTTTATTTGAATTATAAAGTAAAACTGTGAAGTTATTATTTTGGAGAAACAAGACATACCGTAACAGTACACAGTAATTTTCAGCGTCAGTAGCAATAAAAGCATAACAAATTACACAGAAACCTTTACAGCTTAATATAATATCTTTGCTTATATTTTATAAAGTCTTCCATTCTTTCAGGAGACCTCGTTTTAGTTTTCAAATAGATCTCCAGGTATATTTCTTTAGTTGGTTAAATTTCCTGCTTCTTACAATGCAAGAAATGCCAAACACATTTAGTAATGTTAAGGTCTGGACTGGGTTCAGTCCATTGTTCATTTCTTCTTTGTTTAATTTGCAGCTACACATCCTTTCAGAGTCACATTGTTGTTTTCTTACAGTGGAAGGATGGACAGAAGCTCTTTTTTAAGAAGCAAGAATTTCTCAAAGTTAAAAGCTTTAAACATTTTTTATCTAATGGTGACTGATTTTGGTGGTCTACCAAGTATTGCATGGTTTGATTGTTTTTTTTATCCTCAGTTTTGGAAACTCTTCTTTTCCTTAGATTTTCTTCAGAAAGATCTCCTGAAAAATGAACGATAAATGAACGATAAATGAACGATAAATACAAGGTAAATCTTTAAGTGAAAGCTTGATTAAAATAATAATGTAAACAGATAATCATTTTGATGCAATAATATGAACAAATTTGTTGCATAAATCAAAGCTATAGAAAAATGGCAATAGTAGCTCTGAACACAGGAAGGTTAAAGGAGTTGTGTAGAAGTCATGTCTTCAGTTGCATTGTGATACAAAAGGTCAAGATCTCAGCCAGAACGAGGGGACAAAGTTCCGCCTCCAAGTTTGCCAGAAGCAGGTTGAGAGTGTGAAGTGATGAATCTGTTTGTGCACATCAGGTCTGTTCCTGTCCTGCTGGTTGCGCAACTAATGGCAAGGGAGAGGTGGTGTCTAATGTGTGAGTGGCCTGTGTAATCGCTGTTTCTCCTGAAGCGTTACTAACACATCTGCCTGCTCCCACGCCACAGCTCTGAGCTGAGAGGGTGAGAGACACGGAGAGACTTCAGCATGCATCATGTCCTTGTATGTGCATCATATATGTTAATGACTGATCTTACTGATGGGGCTGAGAGAGAGAAATGGCAGCGTGGAATGAGCAAAAGCTCAGTTCCTGGCAATAACAGAAAAAAACTTCCTTATCTCAGATACCGACGCAAATGCCTGCTTGTAAGTCTTCAGTGACAAATCTCGGTGTTGTGACAGCGGACCAGTCGAGCCTCATCTAGACAAGCCACACGCAGACATTAATGAGCACCCTGGTGACACACCATTAAATCAGCCACTGGATCAGGCGCATGGCCTCTAGTCAGTGTGTGTGGAAGGATGGGATGAGTTTGTTCTCTCCCTGTCATTTAGAAACACAGGATTTCACATCACAGAAGCAGGGCCGTGCTCGGGCTTCCTGCCAGGCAGTGTGCCCACGGTGCTAAAAAGACATACTGGAGAGTTACACGCAGCATTATTATTTATGATGTAGAAAAGAGTTTAGTACTACAACAAGATTTGTTGTTTGAAGGTGTGTAACCTGGCTGCTTTAACATATTTTTAATTTAACTTTGAATAAGTTGAAGCAACAATAATTGTTAGTTTACTTTGTTAGTTAGTACAGTTCATTCTAAATTCTAAAGCTGCTTATAGTGTGAACTTTTGTTAACTGTTTACTAGGGCTGTGTATTGGCAAGAACCTGACGATACAGTATGTATCATGATACAATGGTCATGATTCAGTATATCACAATATATTTCAATATTGCAAGCAAAGTGATATGTTGTGATTTGTCAAATCCTACTATTAAAACACACCACTAGATGAACAGGTTTGCCAATGTTTACAACAGCATTGCACCCTTTTGCTGCTTGTTAATGTTGGAGTGGAGCTGAAAATAGATTACAACACTTCCATCAAGTGATCAGAGGTTTAAACCCTACACGCAATGATTCACTGCCTGCCCGGAATCTGTGTATAAGTACAGTGTTTTTGAGAATCAATACAGTATCACTAAACATAATGTTCAGATATTCGATATTTCCTACTGTTCACAATATCATTTTTTACACTGATGGTAAATGGTTCAACTGCAGCTATCAGTAATAACAGCTATTATGTTGTTGATGTTACACACTGCCTACAGGCAAATGCAATGCTTTGAACATGCTAACTTTACTAATTTGGGAAAGTTGGCTGAAAGCTGAGAGGCAAATTTACTGAGAGATACTAATAACTGCTGGTCTACAGATAGTTTGCAGAAACACAATGCTTCTGACCTGGAGTTGAATGTACTGAAGTAGTTTAATATACTCAGTAAATCTTTCAACCTGCTTTTTAGGAAGCATATTAAAATGTAACACCTGTGATCAAAAAATGGGCTATTTTTAGACCTTTTTATAACCTTAGCAGTGTTTTAGGACCCTATAAGCTGCTAGTAAAACAAATGAAAATCTGCTAAACAAATTGGTATCTGGGCTGTTATCTGATTGGATAAACAGTAAACCACAGGAAAAAAGAACAGCTATAAAGTGTCCAGTGCACCAAGGAATACATTTAAAATGATTTTATATTCATATTGAATACAATTATTCAAAAACAGAAGAGGTAGTAAGTTTTCATGCTGGATGAGTAATGAAGGCCTCTTTTGTTAGTCACATTTGTTTTGGTGGAAGCAGTAGCTTAATTATAGTCACTGATTGCTATCAAAAGGTGGATTTTGCACATTTTTAAATTGTACATTTTGTGGTGCATTGCAGTGCATTTTATGGTGTTTTTCACAAACTCTTTCCCCAGAGCCAAACCCCATCTGTGTGGTATTTATTTAAAGCTATGTAGACACAAGAGAGTTTTAACATTAATAAGATATTGAAAATCTAACAATTTTTGACTTAAAAATTAACAATTAGATTAAAGCTGAAGATCCGTGTACCCTCACTGCCCTAGCAGAGACTCACCATTAGCATCTAAAACAAACAGCTGAGTTGCTTTTAGTGAGTAACATAAGTGACCATATGCTTGTATAACAAACCAGCAAAAGGTTTGACCCTGTGTTCTGTTCATTTTCAACACATTATTATTCTACACTGGTATTGATATCAAAGTCAAAATTCTTTAGTGTGTGTAAAAGTGCAGATGGGAGCTGATGGCTTGCACCTATAAAAAAAAAAAAACTTTTTTCTGTCTCAGGGCAGGGGACATATGTTTCAGCATATGCTGGTGTCTTGGTATGCTAGCACGTTTCAATGCCATAAATAAAGATATCATATTGTATTACAGTTTTTGAATAAAGGACCCTCTTGTATTTTGCAAGCCTGCCTTTTCTAAATTTGGCCTGATTAACTGATGAAAAACTGTGATGTCATGAAGAAGACTGTGACCGCGTTGTGGAAGCAAGTGCACTTAGATGACATTATGGTGGTGGTGGTGGTTCAGGTTCAGAACTAGATAAAATAGACAGTGATACACAAAAAAGATGAAAAACAATAAAACATGGAACATGCCTGGAAGTTTCAGCCTGCAGAACAATAATTAGACTTTGCGAAGGACACTTGGAAACACCTGCTAATAATATACGGACAGTAATTACAATAAACAAGGAAACTAGAGATAGTACTCTGGTGATGCGTTGTGACAAAATAATCCCTTTCAAGATTAGAATGTGTAGAAGTTTTTTTATGACTTAGAAACTTCTGTATTTCTATTTTATACTTAAAGTGATCATTTTTTCACTATGCATAATATTGAGATTACCTATCAAATGTTGAAATGTGAAAAAAGTAATGTAGAATTGCATTTTATATGCTTCTCAGGTACAGCATTGCCATATTTCAGCCTTGTTTAAACCGGACATCTCTTGTTTGGGGAGGGAGGGCAAATCTATCCAGGACCTTGCTATAACACAGCCTTACTTTGACTAACTTAGCGTACCCTGTACAGAGAACACATTTCTGCACAGTTTAAGACACACATTGAACATGTGTATGCATATAACACACAGGCTGTGCTAAAGTTACAGCAGTGTTTATTTGTTTATAGAGCAGTGTTCCAGGTGGGCCCCAGGACTGGGTTGAGAAATACTGCTATGGATGAGAGCAACACATTTAGGTGCTATGCTCTTGCATAATTTGACACTTTTTGGGTAAATAAACAGCTCCCCTGATCTGACTGGCTATAGATATAAATTTCGAGGTTTTTGACAGCTTAATAAAATAAAATATGAATACCCCACCGATTTAGAGCTATTATAAACCCAAATCCTGTGGCCAGTCAGACAAACAATTACAACATGTTATATAGAAAAATTGCAAGGAATTGATAAATGTCCTTTCAGTCTGCCTCTTACAGTGGCTGGAGGTACCTTATCCTGCGACTATAAGGCAGGCTGTTGTTACAGGCAACATTAAACTGGGATTTCTTTGGATTTTCACTATGTTCTATGTGTTGCCCTTTTAATGTAGCATCAACATTCACTGCTTATACTTTTAACATTATAACTGTCAACTAATTATTAACATACCTGTTTTTTTTTTTTTTTACTACAAAATGCCCTTTTGGCATTATGGACATGTTTCCTAGAATTCAAGTTGTCGAGGATCTTCTTAATTACGTGGGGGCTGGACTTGGATTCCTATTCAGCAGCTTGTTTTTGCAAATTTTTATTCCACTTTAAAAGCTGCCACAGTTACATTCTGGTGCCTGTACAAGCTGTTCCATCTTAAAAGTTAGGATTGTTATGTGGCAGTCTGTGATTTTGGAATTTGCTGTTTTTTTGCAAATATTTATTGCATATCGGCTTCATGTGTTGAACCCTCTTTATTCAACAATAGCAATGTAAAAACAGTTTTCCATTCTAGGCCCCCTTAAATATTACTCAAAATGCAGGGCAACAACCTCTAGTCTAAAATGACTTCTGACAGAGACTTCTAGAGCAACAATTCCTAATCTCAGTAAAGAAATATCATGGATTGTAATCACTCCACACTACAACCAAGCAAAACTGGATTGGAGTCCATTGACTGATATTGAATGAGACTCTTACTGACTTACTGTCTTTACTCATGGGAAACTCTTTTCCGTGCCAGTTAATACAGCTCAGAATGAGTGTGCTACACAATTAGTTAGCGCAGGTCAGAACAGATGGCTTGTCAGAATTTGTCAGTCATACGCAACTGAATTAGGCTTAATGGAAACTCTAGAGCTTCTATTTGATCTGTCCCAAGCAAAAACATGTCTACAATTCTGTAATTTGGAGCTATTTGTGATGTCAGAGGCTTACAAACCAGTATAAAGTTCAGCAAGTATCTTGTCAGTCTTCCTGACTGTAATTATAACTTGGCCTTACTTGTCTTTGTGAAGCAAGGGGTGTGTTGATCTGTCCTTTATTATAATGTTAAGGAATCTGATGGACCAGATGGCATTTTTTATACTGAAGGTAACTGAAATTCAGCTCTAGTACTTTACCAATTGAAAATGGGCATGTTTCCACAAACAAGGAACTTTGTCTTCAGTTACACAAGTTCCTCAACTCCAATATCCATACTATGGACTTCTACCACACATACACACTGTCACACACATAATAAAGTAAAATAAACTGTATCAAGTAATACAACAATGTACATTGTTCATGATTGTAATTATGAGAAGAAATAAACAGTTTCTCACTGCTCTGTTTCCTGATTGCATGTGCTAATTAGTAGTGATTACACTTTCCACGTGTAAAATCACTTATTCACTTTCCAAGTCAGCATTACTCAAAACTCAGTGCAATTTCCTTCTGTACTATGACGTGAAACATAGCATCAGGGTATCAGCTGAGTGTTTCACTTATAAATAAGTGGAGGTGGTAGCAGAGGGAGGTGATGATGGTCTGATAATTTAGTTATTTATTCTAAGACGATGCCTCCAGGGAAAGCACAGTGCAGTGTTAATATTACTGTTTTTCACCAGTGTTTTCACTACATATAATTTGGAGTGGTGGCCTGCTCCTAAATTATTGCTGCCTCTGCTTCACAATTTTATGAAATGTGATGAAATCACAAGTACAAAACTCTGCTATGGGCTTTTAATTTGAAAAAAAAAACAACAACCAAAAAACAGTTACTGGAGGTGGAGACTGATGATGAACAACACAGTGTTCCTATTTCTACACGCCCAACAAGACGGAGAGAGAATTAAGAAGGACAAGGAGAGGAGAGAAGTTTTTACTTTTTACAATGTAACATAAGAAGCCATTGCGCACTAGACATGCTGTGTCCAAAAATTCGAAGCCATTGTTAATAATGGAGCACTCATATTTAAATTCTCTCATAATATATTTTAGTACCTTTTTGCTTTTTTCTGTCTGGGCTGCCCCGCTTTTGAAAAATTCTTGAGGAAATGCTGTCCACCATACTGGTATTATTTCACTACCCCTGGTCACTTTACTCTTTGTTTGGAACTGTGAAGAAACTGACAATATTTGAAACAATGTTGAGGACTTTACTTCTGTCTAGAACATTTGAAATTGTGAGTTATCACAAGTAACATTACTGTTAGTTAGGGCTGTCACTATATTTACTTAATTTGTTAGATTTCTACAACAAGCAGAATGTTAGGTGAATAAAAATTAACATGCTGACATGTTGAGAGGCGCGCAGTGAGTAATGTTGGTATATTAGCTATGTAGCTGAAATAATATAGTCTGTTACTTTGAGTATTAGCTATTAATCAAACATATCTAGCAAGCAAAATAGCTAATCAGGGAATTAGTTTAATACAATGGATAATTTAGGTGTTATTTAAATTCATTTTCATTTTCATTTTTCATAAATTCATTTTCAGCTAAATGTTTGATACATGACAGGTCTACACGACAGGCTATGATGATGTACTCCTTTTGTGTTATCTGTAATTTTTAATGAAAAGGAACTACTAGTAGTAAAACTACTATGGAACTAATGCTATGTAGTTACGAAAGTTAATAATTGTATTACTGCTGGCTGGTGCTAAGTGTGATGATCAAAATGCAAAATGACATTTTCGAGGCAGGTAAAAGTCACTACCTTTAGATGGAAGATTATGAAAAATTTCTGCACTGTTGTATCCTTAGCTCTAGAAAACATGGTTAGTAAGAATTAAAAGCTCCCATAAAGGAAGTCATTATTATGAAAATGCTGTGAAATGCTTCGTTTTACAATAGTTTCACAATAGTTTGAATGTGCCATTCAATGCAGTGAGATATTGTAAGGCAAAATTGTATCCAACCCCACTTACTATTTGCTTTTTATTTTTGTAAAAAGGCTACAGAAATAAAACAGATTTAACATGTGAATAAACACATGTGGTTTTTACACCCTAGGCGATACTGAATGTAAGTTATACCACACATGTACGATAAAAACGCATAGGAAAATATAAAGAGTAGTCATAGCCGAATTCCTCTATTGGGCATGTATATGTAGAGTATATATATATATGTATGCCCCCCTCCCTACTTAAGACTACTAAAGTATCTTCCATGTGAAGGGCATCCAATAGTGTGCTTCCCTTTTTCACCATGCTAGAGGGCACTTTAGACACTTTTCTTCAACCATGAAGGCACCGGGGGGTGTTGGTTGCGTAATTTGACTGGCAGAGTCATACGGGATAAAGGATCTTTATAATCTCCCCAAATTACACCAAAGACATTATGCGACAGGCACAGCGTTTCACAACAATAACAACACAATGTATATAACTGGCATATAGACTGGCATCATAGACTATATAATTTACCAGCAAGACAGAAAACTGAGTGCCTTGCAAGAGAAACTTTTAAGATATTTAGATTTCCATCTCTTTGTAATCCAGCCATCACAAAATATACTGTGAATTTTGTGTCATGAACCCGAGGATTAAAGGTCAAGTCAAGTTCCATGTCAGCTGATTACCTCATCTTCAGGTCACAAAAAGAAAATAAAGGAAGGTACTGTTTTCTATAGCTGTGTCTCAATTAAGTGGCTACATCTTTTAAAGAATATGGTGTCTGAAGGTCTTTGAGGGTTGTGTAGACAGCGAAGGCAAAACCTAAATAAAACGTTGCGATCGACAGTGAACTGTTGCACTGCAAAATAACGAAGAATTCACCTGTTGGATCCTTCGCTGGCTTGGAAAAGAAGGATGTGTTTCCCTGCTGCATATAAAGATGCCTTCAATTTTGAACAGCCTAGTCAAGCCACTGCAACGCAACTATTATTTAAATGCAGCCTTGGAAGGACTCAGCCCCTGCAAGCTGAAGTCAGTTTCTCATTCAGCAGCTTGTTGTTTGAATTTTTTTCTTTCACCTTAAATGGTGCAGCAGTTATAATGCCTATAATGCCTCAGGCCCGTTTAAGGTGGAACAAAAACATTTGAACAAGAAGCTGCGGAATAGAAAGCTGACTTTAGTCTCGTCTGTTTTCTATTAATCGGTTTTGTTATTATATTACTGAGATGTTGATTTGAGCAACACTGTTATTACTGGGAGCTCTGAGTTTGGCAAATTATGTGAGGTAATTCACTCTAGAATTATTACTAATCAAAGATCTGACATCTCAGAAAATTCAGAGGTGGTCTTTAATCTCTCAAATATACCCAGTCCGCATAAAAGAGTAATTCTGCTCGAATAGGGCTTAACTCTGAAATGTGACAAACGTTGTAATGCAGCCTTTCATCATGTCTGTTTTGCGTGGGCTGTTTTCAAGTGTCTGTTTGCTAATTTACACTTGATGCTTAAATAGCCTAACCAGTACAATCAGTGAAATGCTGGTGCTTTATGAGCATCATTCTGTGAGGTAAATCACTAATCTTGGTGGAATAGCATATTTTGGTTTTAAGTCAAATCTGCTGGCCTTCTTAAAAGACATTTTTTAAAAGACGCCATCAGAGCTCGAAACTAACATCTAGCAGTGCACGCTCAGTGTCATGAGTTACTTGTAATATTTCACAGTACATGTTACAGTGTTACAGATACCTTTATGACAAAACTGCTGGGGCACTGACCTAAGACAGCATGGGTAGCAAGTTTTTGCACCAGGCCACCCATCAGGTGATTTTAACTGTCCCAGCAACTAAAAATCCGTGTAATTCCTCTTAAAATTATGGCATAAGATGCATAGTGCTTAATAAAGCCAGGGGCAAGAACTAACAAGATAAACCTTTTCTGCACTTTCTGTAAACCAAATATAGAGCAACTTCACCCAAATTAATCTTTATACAGCGTCACACTGTGTGAGGAGCGCTAAGAATAATGTAAGGTGCAGCATCTTCTCTTCCCAATTAGCACTTCAGAGTCACTGGGAGCGATGGGGGAACTCGTTCTGACGGCTCTGACACACTGCCTTATTTGTGAAAAATTACGCTTCAGCTGAGGATTTCCCTTTGACTCTTAACCATATAAACTATGTATTCAGACCATAGACATTTACAGGGATTATGTAATGATGCATATAAACCCAATACATTCACTAAAATTACTAAATACATACAAAATCATCATTTATACCACATCCCTTCAACACAAATGTAGCCATTGTTTGCTATTTTAAACACTCTTTGAACTGACGTGTTTTCTATTTACATCACCGTGCATAAAAAAAAATGACATAAGTATAAATAAATAAATGCACAAATAAATAATTAAATACACAAATATTTGTTGTGTTGTCTGTCCGCACTTGTTTGTTTGTGTTGCACTTGTGTCTTGTATGCACTGTCTATGTTGCACCATGGTCCTTGAGGAACGTTGTTTCGTTTCACTGTGTACTATGTATGTAGTGGAAATGACAATAAAACCCACTTGACTTGACTTGACTTGACTTGACTTGACTTGACTTGACTTGACTTGACTTGACTTGATGTTCAATGTGCTTCAAAGAGATAATAAGCACATTCAGTCATTATAATTAATCAAACAAAGTTGTTTGCAGTTCTCTTATTGGAAGGAGGAATGATCATCAGAAGGGCATCTGAGGTTGCATCTGTGTCCATTTGTCACAACAACCATAAGTGAATTGCAGAGTGTATGAAAATTGTGATGCTCCAAATTGATTGCCTCAGTGAAAGATGTCACTCAGTGACTGGGCCCTATCAGTATGCAGTGCTTGCGAGTCCTGTCCTCCTCCTCTGTTTCTGCTCTGTAGGTTGTGAGAAGCTCTGATGCACCCCACCACTTCATACGTGAGGGTTCACAACTAATCAGGCTCATACACACGTAGCAGTTCTCCAGTCTCTGTTTGTAAAGTTAGTAACTGACCAGAGCTACTGATGACTGGTCAGGACCTCCTTACCTGCAATCTGGAGTGATGAATTTAACACACAGTACCAAACTGGAAACTCATGTTGCTATGTTTCTTTCAGATAGAGAACAGTGTAATGATGTACAGCACTATGCAAAAATCTTATACTAGCCTGCTCTGGCATTTTACTAAAGTTGTCTCCAAAGTTGAGAGATGACTGATGAGTCATATAGAATCTGTTGCTGATCAAAACTCAAGGAGGATAAGCTGAAGGTCGTGAACAGATAATTATGGTATATCATGTGGTATATCATATAGTAATTACTAAAATATTCAACAAACATTTAAAAATACCTTTAGATGTCTATTTTGTAATATTTGATTCTCTACTGTATTACATAACGTTGTTATATAAAATTAGATACAAGTTTTGAACAGTAGTGTAACTTGCAAGATCAGGTACATAACTGTTACTAAATAACTTATAATAAAGTAATAACTGAATAATAACATAGGGTTGAAAAGGGTTTAGTAATGAATTATACAATGGCAACCTATTGTGACCACATCAGTGAATCTGTGAATCACAACAGTGAATTACTCACCTGTTATTACTCTCTAAACAGATAATATTAGTCCAGATAATATTAGTGATGTTGCCTGTATGGGTTACTGCATTAATGCAATAATGGCATCAAAATATGAGAAGAAATCAGATGATAATCTGTAAATTTTGCATATTTCAGCACTGGGTGGAACACACCTAGTTATGATGTGGTGCCAGTTTAATCCCTCAGGCATATGTGGGATTTTTATTTGCTGCAGAGAGACTAGACATATGTGCTAAATAAGCATCCAGACTAAAATCAACATTTACCATCATACTGACTTTTACTTTTAATTACCTCTTCCCATCTCTGAAACACCAACATCCAGATGACCGTAAACACTTTTTTGCCATCTGCAGCGCATAACATTCCAACCAGTAGCTGTTTAGAGAGACTATGAATTAGATTGTAAATATATAAAAAATTAATTCACATGATACAGAAGATAATAATCAGTTCTCTTCAAGTTATTTTTCTTTTTTTCCCCACACAATTTTTACAAAAAATGTATATGGAAATTAAACACATCAATAGAATAAACAGATCAATAGAAGCTTTTCAGATTTGCTAGGAATAAAATCACTTAATTCTGAAAGTTAATGTAAGGGTTTTTGTGTTTCACTCTTTGTCTATCTGTTTGTTTTGCTCTGTTCATCTGTCTGCCTGTTTTGTCTGTGTTATATACATTCCCCTGTCAGCGCCACATGGCGTGCCCGGCCAGCACTTTGAACTGCTCTTTAACGCCCCTATGAAAAAAGTTTTTTTTGTATCTGGTCTCATTCCTGAGAATAACGCCGGCTGAGGGGATCTGTTTTACGGACAGTTTAGACAGGATTACGGTCCTGGTTTAACATCATGCCAAAGGGGACCGCTCTACCTACTGCTCGGGTGGGAAACCAGCACCTGGAGAAACCGGGGTTAGTCAGGATCTCCATCCACAGCTGTTTCCATCCCTTCTACAGGACTTGCTCCCACAGCTAGCCCGTTAGCTACCCCAGCCTCCAGGCTTCCTGGTTTCCTGGGTTTCTACCTCCTGACCAGTTTTATGTTAGTTTTGCTTTCCCTGATTGTTATTCAATAAACAAGCCTGCTTATGGATCTCACCCTTTCGTCTGAAGGTTCTGATATGTTACAGTTGAAAGTTAAATGAAGGAACTATTGTTAAGCCCTCATCACTCATCTGTTTATCAGTGCACAGATAGAAAATAGGCTATGAAACCAACACCATTGCATATCTGCCTTTTCAGTCTACAGCGCTTTAACTTTGCCCATTTACACTGAAGCTCTGACTGCTTTCTAAATGAAGCCCAGTACAATGCAGCAAATCACAACAAAGATTATCACATCAATATTAAATAAAGAGATGTTGGAAAATGTTCATGTAAACATTATTTAATACAAAAAAAACATTACAAAATTGACTACAAGTGCAAAAATAAAATACAAGAGAAATGAACCTTCACCTATAACGTTACCGTTTTGGAGAATAGTCAGGCAGTGACAATACATAACTTCAACTTGATCATCAAGTTAAAAGCTAGAAAAACTGATCAGGGCTGTTTCACATTATGATTGATTGTGACATAGTCATGGCAACGTAAGCTATTCCACAACAGCAGCGTTAGTGTGACAGAAGTCAGGCTTTGGATCTGTGTAACATACCGGATTACGGAGGTAAAGTTTCATTCAGTTGGGAGTTGTCAGCGTTAGTGGCTGACGCAAGCAGGAATTTAGCCAACACACATCATGATTTTAAAAAATGTATTCAAGTATATACATACTTTTTGAGGCCACTGTAGTCTTACCCCTCTCAAGCCCAACTTGAGGAAGAAATTTCTCAACAAAATGACCAACATTCTGTATTTAAGAGACAGTAGTAAATACCTGCAGGACCTCATAACAGCAAAACACACATGAGAGAAATGAGGTGAGTCTCTTTAATATTCGCCTTGTGTGATGATGCAGAAGATGAGGGGTAGTGATGCGAAGTGAAACCAGCACAGTGCTGCAGTGTAGGTAGGCCAGACATGTCAGAGACCAGCAGCATGTCAGTCCAGCTGGGAGAAGCCAAGAGGCAGTAAGGTGTTTTCCCATCAGCCCATTTCAAGCATGGTAATATGTTCCCATGGCAACCTGCGGTCTTAATTAGAGCATGCGGCATGCAGAATGAATCGTAGACATTATTTAAACCTCCACACCCGTCTGGGGTAAATTTGATTGCAGCTTGAGGTTTATAATGCAGCATAGTTAGACTAGGTGAACAGAAATAATGGAGCTGTTCTTCTCTGAGAAGTGTCCGCTGTGCTGCAGATTGTTTTGGGGGATTCTAAAGGATAAACAAAGCCATCCAAAGGGATGTTCCTTGTTCTGGGGGGAGTATTCAAGTGTGTGTGTGCGAACGTGTTCCTCCTGTGGCTGACAGGACGACGAGCCATGTGTGTCTGCCCTCTGGGGCACCAGAACACCAGCTGAATGGAGAGCAGAACATAACCGCCACGTTGCCAAGGTAACGTGGAACAGTACACCGCGAAAGAGAAAAAAAGGGGAATGAGGGGGTGGGGAGGAGAGAGGAGGTGGCAGGACAGGTAGGAGTGAAATGGTAGAGTGGTGGTCAGCTTCTGCAGCTCAGCAGCCAGCCACGGTGTGAGAACTGCTGCAAGGATACAGCTTAGAGTTCCTCAAGGTGACCTTATGTTTGACCAGATACATAGAAGAATTCCTGTTCTAGTCTGAGAATATCACATTCTGTTTTCCATCAACTAACATGCCTGATCAGCAAGTTACAGAGCCTCTATTAGCTTGGCCAGTTCTGTGAGAAAAGAAACAAATGGATAAAAATCAAGAAAAATACATCATCTTACTATATACAAGAATCCAGTGAAATTAGCCAGTGTTTGCTGATCCACTCTGTCCATACAAGTGATGAAGACTAAACATAGTTACATTAAAGGCACTATAAATCTCTAGATTGAGTGAGGCATGATGCTAATTGGTGGTGCTAATGAATTACTTGTTATCTACATTATCTTTGTACCTCCAGTGCAAAAGTAAATATTTGAAAAACAAGCATACATACATTTGAGGTAAATAAAATAAAATCTCTTTAAACAAGATTCATAATAATACAATTGTACACAACAGTGCAAGGCCAGGCTTAAAGCCCAAATACAAGACAGCATCGTGTATGAGAATATGGGTATTGCAAGAGAGGAGTACATCCCTGAGACTGAGCAAATGACATCAAAAATGTAACAGCAGCACAGCATGGTGCAATTGATACCTTGCCCGTTACAATCGAATGAGCAGAACTGGGACTGTAATGTAAGTAGTGTAATTGAACAGCACACATGTTTATAAATACAGAAATGTGCATAGAACCTCTGGAATACTTTCTGGTCTTTTGTGAAGGACTAGGTTTTCCTACTTATCACTCTTGAGTTTAGCTTAGCTTATTGGGATGATCTTGTGTGTGAAGTATGTCAAGATTTCCTCAAATTAGTTCATTTGAACAGTAACAGTGTTCATGGCCTGACTTCTATGACATGTTCCATTTATAAGAGCTTTGCACGCCATCAAACTCTTATGAAAGCTTTTGGTGCAATGATGTGAAGATTAATGTATTTTAATGGCTGGATGACAAAAAAAGAATGCATGCTCTTAATTCATCTATGCTGTATTTTTTGCTTTCATTTAAAATTGCAAATTAGAAGCAGCCAGTTTGGTCTTACTCTATCTAGTTCTTCACTGTGCTGCTTTTACTTTTCTATTTAATTTCAAGACACTTCATTATGTTTCATAAACTATTTAACCTTATGTTGTATGTAGCACATTTGGTTAGCATATTAGGACACTGATGTTTGGTCACTAATTATATGATATTTCACAAAATATAACATTATACAAAATTGCGATTTTGTATGTACAAATGCAGGAAAACGTTTCATAAATTATATTGTGATTATGTAACTGTGTCTGCACTGTTGTGAAACCATGTCCAAATCCTCCGAATAGTTCTTAGTGGTAGAGATGAGAACCAGACAGACAAAAAAGTTAATGCCTCTAAAAGTCCCCTTGCCGAAAGTTAATGACACTTACAGATACCTGAGATATTGTTTATGATAAAAGAAAAAAAAGGTTTATGCTTCAACAGTATTTTTATGTAGTTATAGCAGAGTGCTACATGCTGGGCAAAATATTTCCTAGTGATTACATTTGCCACTATTTTACCATCATTGTTACATATAAATCCCAATAAGTGTGCAGGCGAATTGGTAGGGAAAGAACAACCCCAATTCCAAAAAAGTTGGGATGTTGTGTATATTGTTAATGAATGTAAATAGAAACAGAATGCAAAGATTTGCAAACCAGGTTTTTTGAGATGTGTTGCTGCTATAAAGCTCTAAATAAGTTTTCATGAAATGATAAAATGTCTTACTTTCACTATCTGATTTTGTTCTATGTTCTATTGTGAATAACATATGGGTATATAATCATTTTTAAATCATTGCATTCTGTTTTTATTTCCATTTGTATACATTTTACACAGCCTCCCAACTTTGTTGGAATTGGCTATATTTGCGTTGTAAACAAATACATGAAAATACATGTTTCATATCAAACCAATCTGAATGACTTTATATACTTTTTAGAAATTAAATATTAAATTTAGCAGAACTGTAAAATGTGAGGTTCTTGCCCATACTCATGAGCAATTAAGTATATAGTATTAACATTTAACTTAACATGTCCTAGCATGTAATGTTAAAGTAATGACTGAAAAGGTGTTACCTAACTCGGCTAACTAACTGTAGCTGTTTCTCTGACATACACTTGTGTAAAATACAAAAAAGAGTCCTCATTAGCATAATAATGTTGTACTGGTTACCTGTGGAGTTAGATCACTATCTTTGAATAATACAATTTTAGCACTTAACACCAGTGCCATCATCTAAAAAAGCCATACAGCCCTTCACTAACTTTTAACTTTTAACATTTATATTTGGATTTGAATTTGGATACATTTTTGATGAATATGTGAATACATATTCAGTTAATAGTGCTATGACGATACAAGAAGAAGGTCAACAGCATGCTCTGTTGGAATTTGCGTAAATTCTGTATTTAAACCCACGTTAGGTTGTGTCACAGCATGTTGCTTCTTGAACATTACAAAACACTGCAGCCTTCCTAAGACAACGTGTACCACTCCGCTGTGCTTACAGTGTAATGATCGTCTTCTGATCTTTGATCAACATAAAAGGTTGCTCTGTGATTTGTCCAATCCTGGGAACCTAACCTCAATGTTGACTCTAGATAGGACACTCCATGCAGAGAGTCGATCCTAATTTAGTTTTAAGTCCAGGCTCATTGAGTTATCTACAGCTGAAACATAGCCAGCGGCGAGGACCTTACTGCAGAAGTTTCATATCACTCCAAACGCTCTGACATCGCAGGGAACTGTTTATTGTGAGGAACATCAGATGGCTCCTTTTGTCCATATTAAGCAAAGGTCTTTTGGTGGTGTTGAGAAAAAAACACTAAGGACATTTATCTGCAGTTGAGGAGTAGGTCAGGAATCTGGGTTCATGCATGAAGGCTTGGACCACAGAACATAATAAGCCTCAATTTGAACTTGTTTATGCATTGGCTGTGTGCTTTCAGCACTAAAGACTGTATGATGTAGTTACTTCCAAAGCGTCTCCGTGTCTTAAATAGAGTTAAGTGATATTTAATGTTTCAGCCAGTCAGGCTGTAACTACATTTCCCACAGAGCTCATAAAGATTTCCTAAATGTAATAAAGTTGTATTTATTTGCTAGACTGTGCAAAGGAATTGTCTTTCCTTTCTCCAGCAGGCTGTCTTCAGCACCAGAGCAGAGAAGGAAAAAGATCTGTTAATCTGCGTGGTCTCTGCAATCCGGCTCTTTTGGAAAGACTAATTTGTATATGTTGTATTTTTTCCCCTGCATTTTCATTTAAACACCCTCAAATTCTCATTAATGCTGGCAGCCATATCTCAGCCACTCTGAGAAAGCAGAAACAAAGGAGGAACAAACAAGCGGCAAAAGTTTCAAAAATCTAAAATAGCATGTGCGGTGCTGCTTAAAGTGGATTTAGTGTGAGGTCAGCACTTTGGTGTAGTAGGTTGTGATCTTGAGTAATGAGAGGTTTGTTTGAGTAGATTTTGGGCCTGGGGGTATATTGGATGCACAAATGGTTGCACTCCTGGTAATCTTCGGGCTTAGCTGTCATTACTACTAGTTAATCATTGCTTTAAACTTCAAGTTGCCGTAGAATGTAATCAGCATCTTAAATTGTGCTCTGAAGTCTAGAAGAAAGGTATGAAACTGGTTCATTCGAATTTAAATTAGGTACTATACAAGAAAGCCACCTAGAACAGAGCTTATTCCATTCTAAGGAGTGAGGGGAAAATAATTATGACTATGTTTGGTACATATATAACGGCAGACACACTATAAGTGATCCTTGATGAAAAAAATTAAATATCAGCAAAATGTAAGACAGGGATCTCATAAAGTTGTATGTATAATAAATTCAAGACGAATAACTACGAACAAATTATCACAAATTGAGTTAAGTAAGTAAGCCTGAACATATAAAGTTTACATTATTGCTAAAAGTCTTGGTCTTTGTTTGAAGAGCCTGACCTGTTCTGCATTTACTTTGACAGGACAACACTCCACTTTTCCCTGAGTTTACCCCCACAGTTCTGGGCAACAGAAGGTCTCAGGCTGCTTGACCTCCAACCCCTGCTTGAGTGAATTACTCGGTCCATGCATAGGACTAAATGCCTCATGTCTCACATCGAAGCCTGTCTTGATGATGAATATGGTAAAATGGGAAGAGATAACACCACCTTCGAGCGGGGCTCCACCCTGACATCCTCTTTCTAAGATTAGTGAGGCTGTAGCACACACAGAACGATCGTCAGCCTGGCTGGTTTGGCTAGGCTTTGTTTAATGAACACAGAGGCCGGCCCAGGACCTTTGACCCTATAATTAGTAAAGTGCTCTCTGGTGAGGGCAGCCCGGCTGCCGCTGCTAAATGTGATCAATCAGCACTATAAGTCAAGCCTGACGCGTGTGGGGCTCCTTCTGTGCCGTTGTATTTTTGTAATTAGCTGGTTATTAACGAGGCGTTAAAACACACCAAGTCTATTTAAAGTGTCATTTGAGGATCATTTATGACACATTTAGGAATAATGCATATTCTACCAAAAAACATTTTTGCATATTAAGATTTTATTAGTTAGCTTTTTTAATACTTAATCATTATTTTTGTCATACATAGAGAAAAAAAAATATTTGCAGTGGTGATGGGAACAAGGGGTCTACAATATATAATTATATATAAATATAGTCATTTTATTTACTATCCAAAACAACCAACACGTTTCTTATTATTTATATGTAATGTTCATGGTGGTAAAATAGAGATTTGGAAATTGATCATTTATGATTACCAGCCAGTTCATCTCAAATCTGTTATCCCAGGCATCGAGCAGCTTTTCATAACTATTTAATGCAGGGGTGTCCAGTTTCTGCAAAGGGCCGGTGTGTCTGCAGGCTTCCAAACAAGTAGGAACACCTGATTTTACTTGTTGTTGTTGGTCTCAGTCAAATAACTGGTCACTCTTTGCATATAAGATTGGACTGATTGTATGTACAAGGGAAAAAGTTATTTAAACCTACTGAAAAGTAGGTTTACAAGTAAAAAGAAAACATTTTAGCTAATAAGTTTTAAATAATTATATAACACATATATACAGTAATACAGTGATGGGTGATATATATACTTATACACGGTTCCAGATCTTGTTCAAAGACAGATTATCACAATGGTGGGAAATGTTCAATTGTGTGAATTATGTGAAGTACAAATCCTCCAAATTATTATTTATGAGATGTAACAATTACTCAAGTATTTTCCACTTCACACGGAAAAGCCACAACAGAAATCAGCATTTTCTATATTGGGGGAGAAAAATACCAAGCCTTCTGTTGTGCTCAAATGTCTCAAAGCTACTGCCCCCCGAGTCTGCTCCACGTGGTCATTTTGGCTCAGTGAATCTATGTGAGAGGGAGGTCAGTTTCTTGTGGAGTGCTGTTTGTGTTCATGGAGCGTCTCTCTTGCCCAGGGCCTTGCCCTCTGGAGAGGAGTTCTTGGACATGCCAGACAACAGCACAACTTCTCCTCCGCATTCCAGTCGTCCTACGAGATGCAGCGTGGTCGGAATGTCTTTCATTGGCTCCCAAAGACAGCAAGGACTCACAAAAGAGTGCAGAGAGTGATTCTGTCCCCTCACGGTCATACTTATTAAAGCTCATACGGAAAAGACAAGGCTTCTTTCTTTTTCTTCCATTTGGGCGTACACACACAATGCTCTGCTTTGCTGGTTTGATGTGGTGAAGGGCACATCTGCAATTTATGATTACTGTCACATAAAGGTTGGCTGTTAATAAAACACAATCAAGGTTATGTACTCGTAGAAACGGGAATCACGCAAACATGTTTGAAAGGTTTGTGTTTATGGCTAAACTTATACATTTGACCAGACAAAAGTAGACAGAGTAGACAAATAAGAGAGTGATGTCATAAATATCTTGTCTCAAGGTATTTCTCTTTGTTTGGGCAAGATCCCTGTCGCTTTGATGTTAGCTTTAGTTATAACTAAAGAGGTGCTTAAGGCCTTGTGCTGCTTCATAGAGCAATCAGGGAACTATTTTACCTGTAAAAAGGTATCCTGTGTTTCTTATCACATCCATTTTATACTTCTGTTTATTATAGATACTCATTTCAGTCTGACACTCGTTTTTAGCCTCAGCAGCCATTTGTGTTGAGTTAAATGAAGAAGCATGCACAAAAACCAAGATCTGCCTTAAACTTAACTATAGTTCTAGTTTGTTGTCCACCTGCTGAAGAGGCAGCTGGAATGTTCTAATAACCATGATCAACAACGAAATTATCTTTTTGGCAGATTTATGCCACTCTAAAAGGTCTAATTAGCTACTTTGCTTACCAGTCATCTTACCTTTCCTTTACTGATACGAAACAATAATTATATGCACACACAATCAAACATATACATTTACACAGTTTTAGATGTAGAATCAAAGGAACCTTGTATTTTTCACTGTTAATATATGAAGTGTTAGAATATGGGCAAGATCACTTTGACTACTAGCATGGGTGCTAATAGTGTTAGCTTCTTAACTAGCTTATTCCCCCTCATGGTAAACTCTCTACAGAGTAATAGTTCCAAAAATAGCAATTAGCACTTCAACATGCTGCCCTATTTTGCATTATGGTGCCTGTATTAGTCGTGCAGTAGTGTGTGGCAGATTTGTCTTTATCAGGAAGATCAAGTGATTCACTAATTTGTTATAGCTGTGTTTCCAAAGAGAGAGAATCTCTCTCTGGAGTACTTATTACTACTTATAGCACCTCTACCTGATTTTGAAACCCAGACAGTTGAAAAATCATGAGTTAAATCTTTGTACCTGGATGCATCTAACAGTACAGACTAAAACGCAGCCAGATTTGTCGGAATGGATGTTATTTACCTGGATGTTGACAGACATTTTGATTTGGTTTATAGGTATATAGTTACAGACTGTTGGCAATCTTTTGTCAAGTATAGTTTATCAGCCTCCCTCTAACCCATAAATTTGTCAGTTTCTGACTACAGTAATGCTTTCGACTAGATTTGAGTGTTGGACGTCCCTGTATGGACCATACTAACAAGTCTTCATAGCAATCAAGTAATTGTGTTTCATTGATTAATCTGAATACCTCTGAAAATGATTACTCTTACCTTTTTTATTTATTAATGTATATTATTGTATATTGAACTAATAATTTTCTTATTCATTATTATCATAACTCATATTGCTGCTGTTATCATTATTTTGCTATCCAGTGTTGATCAGAGGAAGATGGATTATTTTTTTAAGTTTTTGTTCCCCTTAAGGTTTCTTCCTCCTGTTCATAGGGATTTTTCTTGCTATCATCACGCTTAGCTTGCCAACTAAATGCTTGGACCTGGATTTCTGTAAAGCAGTTTTGTGACAAAACCTGTTAGAAAAAGTGATTTACAAATACATTTGAGCTGAACTGAATTACTGTGGCAGTGGTAGTGGTATTGTAGTCTAGCTGTATAGGTATTTAAGCTGCTGCAACACATAATGTCACCACTAGGTTAAGAAGGGTCCATCTCCTAAAGAATGGCCAGCCATGCACAGTTCTTTGGTGAAGTGCTAGAGGATGGCTATTTCAGATAAGAACTAAGTTGGCTGCAGTTTTTAACTGTACACCAACAAGATGAACCTACAAATGAGCAGTTAATGTTTTTTTAGGTCTGTGTACATATTTCTGTTGTAATGGACAGTAACAAAACACCATTTCAGGGCTCTAACCATCATATTAGGAAAAAGAAGAAGAAGAAGGTAGACTTGCAGTGTTTCTTTTCAACATCCTCACAATCATTTCTGGTGATTTCTAAATACAGCTGAAAGAGCAGTGTAACAAAAGGCTGCGATTGCTCCTGCAGATTCCGATTGACCAACAGCTGCCACTACTGGGAAAAGTCACGTCTTTGGCATCAATTGCCAAGCAAGACAGTGAGGGCCATTCATCAGAAACAGGCCTACTCTATTTGTCTGCGAGATTTTGCTAGCCATGAATCAGTGGCTTCTTACAAAGTGTCAAATTAGCACAAATAAATCATGATCGCTTAGCTAGGTCTGCTCCAGCACAGAGACAACTCTGTCCTGTGTTTCTCTCCAGACAGCTGCCTGTGTTAGGATTGCTTTCTTGGAGAGCCAGTGCCTGCATCTCATTTACCAAACCTGTTTAAAATTTATCAGTAATGTGGATGTCAAGCATGCCTGCAGAGAGAGCAGCCTGGAACAGATGAGGAGGGGACATTCCTTTCTTTCCTTGTACCTGCATTTTGTCATCTTTCTTTTTAGCTCCACCCCTGTTTTGCACGTGTATCGATTTAGTTCCATGATGGCTGTGCTCTTGTTGTGGATCAATGAGAGACAGGAGGGGGGAGATATGGAAAAATGTGAGAGTGTCAGTGCTTTCCTGCAATAAGAAAATAATAGGGGGGGGGGGGGGGGGGGGCACACAATAGGAATTGGGATGTAGTAGCACTGAGCCTGTCGGGGAAGTTCTTGTTTTGTTTGACAGAGGGTGTTTATGTCAGGGACCATCTAAATCTACTGCTGTTCTCTGAGAAGGTAACAGTAGCACAACTGAGATATGTTAAATATACCTGCTGGGTGTTGTCAGCTTTTTCACTGATGTGTTTTTCAAATGGTGCTCAAACTTAACCTTGCATTGGGTATGTTCAGTCCTCCACGGTGCAGACATGGCTCTAGTGCAGCACACACATTGTTTTCTGCTTTTTTCTGTCTTGCAACTGGTCTCCTTCTGAACTTCCCTGCGCTGAGGATGCTGGTGTAGTGACATGTTGTGCTGATAGGTGGAGAATATACACACACCGTGTGGGGGAAAGGCACCATTACAACCATCGGATTAATCACTGTGGCTACAGTGCCGCCGAATCCGTTAGCATCGGCCACTCAGGTCTTTTGCATCCCCACGTCACATACTGGAGCAGACTGTACTGCATGACTGCAGTCTCATGGCCTGAGATGCCAGCGATAAACAGGGCTATGTCCCCTGACTCTTTCCTCTGTGGTGGTGTTTTCAGTCAGAATGTAAGCCTAATATTGTATATATTCATCCACAATCACTCATTATTTGTGATGCATATAAATGAAGAATTGTTCTGCATCCCTTTCCTCTGTTCTGACTATGTAAATCACCACCACACTGTCATAATTTTAATTAAACCAATGTCATCTTCATGGCACTTTTTTCTTGATTACTGACTGTATACCACGGATATGAACCTGCATAGTTTTACAGGACGACGCGTCCAGCTGACTCCTATCTGCAGTCATTTTGCGTGGCTGTGCATCTCGACATTGCTTGATTGACATCCAAGGTGCTTTTTGATGTGCTTTCCGGTCTGCTGGAGCTGCAGCAGCAGCAGCATCAGCTCTGCGCTTCTCAGATGGAAGGTGTAAAAGGGGAGTGCCTCCTGCTCCCTCTCCCCAGCCCAACCTTCTTAGGAGCGCAGAGCAATGATGTAATGTTCCTGGCTGCCTCAGAATGAGCAAACCTCCCCCCCCATTCTGCCTTTGCTACCTTCCTCTCTCTCTCTCTATCGCGCTCTCTCTCCCTCTCTGTCCCTACCCCTCCCATCCCTTGCTACTGCCACTGCTGCTGCTGCTCGTAGTGGCTGGCGTCTGTGCGAGCACTGGGCTGTGCCGTGGTAGCTGCAGCCCTGGGCATCTCTGGGGGATCCCTGCAGAGCCTGCTGTTCTTCTTCTCCTCTTTCGTGACAGAGCAGGAAGGTCCCCGCTGTCCATCATCCGCTAAGGTAATTGCTCTTGCATCAGACAAAAGACATGTGTTGTGGATCGCCAGAAAGAGAGGCAGAAATGGGCTGAAAGGACTGTTTTGGGGAGGGGTGGAGAATAAGGGACAGGGCAGGAGTTAGGGTCGGGGGTCCCGGTGCAAAGCTGAAAAGAATAGGGCTGCCTGGGAAAAGCACAAGGCGCTGCTGTCACCATAGCGGCAGGTGCCATGGCAATTGATTGAATTCGGGTTCCCTGTGGCTGCCGCTATCCCTCTCTCTTTCTCTCTCTCTCTCTCTCTTGCATGCTCTCACTTGCACTCTCCCCCTTCTCTCTCTCTCTCTCTCTCTCTCTCTCTATCTCTCTCTCTCTGGTGCACTGCCTATACCAAGGTGTTGGTTACCATGGTTAGCGAGGGATGGATTCCTCTGCTGGCTCATAGCTGGTTCAGCAAGTCTCCTGGAAAGAAGACGTTTAGAAAAAAAGGGGGTGATTCCCTGAGATTATCCGCCTGCCAGTAAGAACTTCCCTTTCTTTTGCTGGACGGTTAAACAGATAAACTTGTGGCAAGGGTTTTGTGTGCTGTATGTTACTTACATCCTTGTTTTGTGATGTTTTATTGCTTGTGATGTGATTCAGGCTGGTTGCTGAATGTGTAGATGTGTAGATTGATTTTCTTGCTTGATGGGCTTTGGGGGGTTGGCAGCTGGCGTGGATGCATGGACAATGCTCCTCAGTAAGGACGAGCTCCTCCTCATGCATGCATTTTCTTTCCTTTTTTTTCCCCTTCCGACTCCTCGGTGGTCAGCATTTGAGCTTTGAACCATTAGTCCACCTTTAATAGCTACACGCACAGTTTTAATTTGCAGTTCATAATTGCTCCCACCTCTGCAGTCGCCAGCGTGATTTAATTCCAGTTCCTGAGAAAGGAGGCATTGCTCTGTATTTGTCAGCAGAAGTCTTCTGTAAAGTCTGTCATAATTTGTCTATTGCAGTGTTAATATTTTATATGTCTGGCCTGCTGAATATGTGCATGTGGTCATGACTAATTTATCTAGAGGATTCCCTCTTTCTAGCAGGAGAGGAGAATGCCTGTACCCAGTGCAGCAATTTTTCAAAGTTAATCACCTCACACTAAATAAAAGTAATTATTAGACGTGGTTCATGTAAGCATGGACCCCTGTAGTTTGTGCAGTCTCTCAGGCGAGCTTATTTCTGATCTGTTCTTTTGTCATTTTGGAAAACTCTCTTGGTAAATGCAAATTTCCCCCGGACTAATGGCTCATGACTGTAAATTAGCCTAGACGATTCATAATGGAAAAGGAAGCTGGTAGAGCTTTCAGGCGCATGTTGTGGAGGATATATTTGTGAGGATCTTTGAAGGCTGCAGAGCTTAGAGAAGTGTCTTGCTGTGATTGGTAGAGTGAGACCGTGTGGACAATTTATAGTATCCCAGTGGGGCGGAGGTTATGTTTACTCTGCTTGGATGTCTGTGGTTGGCTCCTGCAGTCGCCATGCTCTGTGTATGTAGGTACCACTGCTACTCCGCTCTATTATCTTATACGCCAATAGATTGACTCTAAGGGAGTCTAGAGGCAAACAAATCACAGTCTGTCTACATAGGATAAAAAAAGAGCTCTTGTCAACGTGACCTTCAGGAACACATCCCAATAGGCAAGACACTAAATGGGCGTGGACCAAGGGGCCTCAAATCATTTGCGTACACAGCATTTTTGTTTTGTTTTGTTTTTGTTTAGAGGGGTGGGTGGTGTTCTTTATCTTCTCTTTCTCTGTCAAACTGTGGGATAAGTGGACCTATTTTATGTCAAAGATTTTTTGTTCTTTGCTTTACCTTTTTTTTCTACACAGTATTGTGACAGTCCCTAGCAGTAAAGCAGACACAGAAGCATTGATAATCACAGCACACAAATTGATGCGTAATCTTTGACAAGTAAAACAAGTCCAAGAAATGTTGTGGTTTTACATTGTAAACTGTGGTTTACACAGGTCTAGCAAGTAAGAACTTAACTGCAAATGCCACAAAGACTTTACCTTTCAAGGGTATGTCTGTTTTGCCTGGTGTACAAGAGCATTTTGTCTGATATCTGAAAGTCGACAGTATAGGTAAAGATGTCCTAAAACGAAACTAAACTACCTAAACCTTTTTGCACAGGCATGTTATTTTCCCTCACCACTGGGGATGTTCAACCAGCACAGCTCAACAGCCATATTTAGAATTTCATCTATACTAGATATAAGACATGTAACATTATGTAACATTATATGTCAATTTAAAAGTTCCATTATGGTCATGGTTGGAAGCTAATTGCAGCACACTTTGATTATTGAGCCACTCCAAATGATGCTCAAAGTCAGACTGTTAGTATTTTGGAGAAAAAGGTGGGAAGATATGTTATGTGGATGTAAGGATTTTAAATGAATGAACACAATTTCTTTTAAGCACAAAAGTAGCTAAGAACAGCATAGCCTATAACATATAAACAAATACAGAAAACTAAGAATGGAACAATCATCATCCACCTCATTATGACACAAAAAGCATAAATACTAGAAATCACATTTAAGTCATGTTGGCCTTTATTGATATTTGGGCCTATATTTTGGTGACTACTACTGCAGTTTTTTTCCTACTGCCCTGTTCGAAAAACACTTAACAAATATCAATATCTGTTAAGTACTGATTATGACAAAAGATGTAAAAACATGAGAAACAATGAACATTTATTATGTAATAGAGGCCATGAGTTTGAAGCTTGAGAGAGAAGCTTCTGGAGAAAGGCTGAAAGCTTATCACAAGACCAAGTTCGGCCCACCTACATTTGTCATCTTGGTGCCAATAGTAGTGTGAACAATAATAACTTGCTATGGTTTGCATAAAAAAATAAATCAATAAACTAACAAAAAGCCTGACAAATAAATATTTTTCACACTTCAATCTTCTCTTATGGTTATTCTGGTGAAACAAATCAATAATATGCTCTTAGCTATTCAAATTCCATTCTGAAGATGTGTGCACACTCACTGAAAAACCACTGCACAGCATTAAACTGTCAAGACAGCGTTGTGCTTCTTTTATATAGTGATAGAAAGCACAGTGGTGCACAGAGAGCTTTGTTACATCTAATCAGGGGGCTGATTTTAGTGCCTTAACCCCTTTAAATTTCTGGGCATATTGTTATATGGAAAACCACGCAAAGTCAGAGTTGTTCTGAAGTCATACAAGTGAGGAATAGAAACCTGGACCTGTCTACTTCTGGGAATTTAAAGGGACCAAGCCAAAGCCTCTGAATATACTGGCAATAAGATATTTAGAAAGGCTCAGGTTAAAGACTGAATAGAGTATATCCAATCTGCCTCATTGCTTTGGTTATGCACCTCCAGCAGTTGCAGTAATGCTGCTACAACTACACTTCCCAGCATTCAAAGCATTTAAGACTTGAGCAGCACATGTTAGAATAGCCTGTTACACCTCACCAGTAAAGTTGTGTGACAGCAGGTGTTTTTCGACCTGCGCTGGTGTTCTTGAAGGACTTAAAATAGGGGCATTCAAGGCAGAGCCTTCCAATTAGAGTGCAGGAAGGGAGGCAGAACTGTCCCCGGGGGACACTACAGTAGGATCCTGTGTCCCCCAACACAGAGCAAGGTCAGGAGAAGACACTATGCAGAGTCTCGCCTGCATGGAGCTACTGCTTACAAGGCAAGCTATGAAACATCTATCTAGTATACCTGACTGTGAGCATTTGTTTATGAACCACACCGTTCACACACACACAACCCTAACCTTAAACTTAGCTGTGTTAACTTTGTTTATTATATATATATATATATATATGTCTTATTTTTACCCTGTATTAATTAGACCTACTAGTTAGGTCTCTCTCTACTTCCAACTCAGGAGGGTGTGAAGGCTAGCATGAGCCTCGTCTGAGGCGCAGGAAGACAGCTCACCATGGAAATACCGTTCATATACTCGGTTAACAGTCTCGGGATAGTACCCTGAGCCCCAAGTGAGGATATTTTTGTCCCCAAAATATATGAAAACAAACATATACTCAAGAAAATAGGCCAAACAGTCCTCGTTACATATAGTCTTAGATGATAGGTGCAGTTTTTAGCTGACCCATTGGCTCTAGCTAAACAAGGTTTTCCAGAACAGTGGAAGGCATTTCTGGTTTATGTGGTGCTGAAAGAGGATATAGGATGTTCTTTTTTTACTATTTGTTTGTTCTGTAAAAATATCTAGTCTCAAGAATAAAAGGACTGAGGGATTTCCCCTGTTGCGAATGTGTTCTACTCAGATATGCTGTATAATGAAGTGAATGAGAGAAGCACTTCAAACCCTTAGATTTTCCCAGGCACTGATCCTTGTTTCTGGCATCGCATCTCATATGATTCAATTATTGTGTCAGAATTGTAAAAGAGACAGTATGGTAAGCGACTTACTGGGATAGTGAAATGCCTCCAAGACCCTTTTCTTATATTCTTGTTGGGTTTTGTAGGCAATGTTAGGAACAGGTATTGACTTACTGCAAATTTTGGTCCAGGTCTATTTCCAGCCAGGCTGAAATAAAACAGATGCTTCTTTCACAAGCTCAGCAGCGCTGGAAGAAAAAATATGCCCGGCTGCACTTTTTTCCAAGAGATGTCCCAGTAATTGAAGCCTTCTTTTTGGTGGGGGAGGGATTTTTTGCCACAGACTAGCGTCAGAGGAGGAAGAAGAAAGGAAGCAGTTAGTCATTTTAGTTTCATTAGTCAGAGTTAATTAGTGTTTTATTGGACGGCCCCCAGAGGCCTGCCTTGAATGAGCGAACGAGAGACTTCCGTTTGCTCTGGTAGATGCTGACTGCTTGCTACTGAAGAACTAATTGTTTTACTTGTTTAGGAAGAACTGTGGTCCCCACAGCAGGATCTTTGGGTTTACCGCTCATTGAAAACTAGCAGGAAACCACAAAACTTCTCACGTGTGGCAAAGTAACTTCGATTTAATCAAAAATGATCCGGAAATTTAGTTCTTTAAATAAACCATGTATGGCAATGTGTAAATGTCAGAGACCAGCCTTCATTTATTTCATTTCCAGTCAAAACAGACCCTAAAGAAGCAGGGTGAAGATTTAGGGGGGATCTGTTATAGTATACGTTTTCATTACTGCATAATGACCTGTAACTACAAATTGTGTGTGTTTTCGTTAGCTTAGAAGGAGAGGAGGCAGAGGAGCGGGTCATCTTTCAACAGAGGCTGCTGTGTAGAGCCGCAATGTTTAGCTTTTTATTCACCAGCTTTTCATTTAAATTATCATGTTCCACCTTAAATGTTGCAGCAATTATTATAATGGCTTAGACACCAGAATATAAACATGGCAGCATTTAAGGGGGAACAGGAAAATCCAACAATAAACTGACAAACATAATCTTCAGATAATGTTACTAACATTTTAAGGAAATTCAGGATATTTTGATAAATCATCATATCCTGGCATAATTAGTAATATTTAACAAGTTTGAGCTGAATTAACATTAAAACACATTAACATTATTACATTAACATTATTACCTACTAACAATAAGAGCATGCTAGGTGGGACCACTTATATAGGTTATTATTATAGGTGGGACCACTCAGTGGGTATAATAAATTGCTAGAACGCTGGCAAAGCCTTTTGTGATGTGAGAAAGTTGCAAATTGAAATTTTCACAAATGGAGGGTTGTACTTATTTAGCACAAAAACACAAGCAAAGGAAAGTGAATCCTCACCATCAAATAGGCAAAAACATGAAGAAGCTAATCAAAATTGGGACAGGCACTGAGGCAACAGTAGGTTCTGCAGAAGGGAAGGATTGGGGTTGGGGGGTTTTAATAGGTTGCAATACGCAGCCTTACCTCTAGAGGTTATGCACTGCTCCTTTAAGTACAAATTATTTCTTTGGCTGCTTTTGCTGTTTGAAAAAAAAGTGTCAGCAGCTAAATATAAAATGTAATGCTATTTAATGTGTCCACCCTTTTCCTTTATTAGTGTTTTCTTTTCAGAATATTTTTATACACATCCTAAATTGAAAGTTAGAAGTTTTCTGCTTCTTACAACTCAAGCAAATGTCTTCTTGACAGATGAAATAAAGGGTGGGTTTTGACTTTTGCAGAGTACTTTAAATGCCATCATGCTCATTTGAACTACAAGCATGGGTGACTAAAAGCAAAAATCTGTAGTATCATGTAACTGATCAAGAAACAAGACTAAACCTGACACCGGTATTGTCTGCTTAATTATTTTTACCCTCTGTGTCAGCAGAGGGGTGTGGGAGGTGGGCAGACGACAAATGATCCGACGCATGCCGTCAGGGGGATTGCCGTAGCACAGACATGAAAGGAAGCCGCAGTCCCTTTGATATGGACATGGGGAGCCACCTGAGGAGCAGGCCATGCTCTCGTCTGTACTCTGGGTGCCAACTGCATGCTAAACTGAGCACATTCATTCTGTAGCTAAAACTACAAAGCAGTTTGCAAGTACAGTGAATTGAGTCAAACGTGTTGGTCCTGTGCTTCAGCACACTGTATTAGAAAAGAAGCAATGACTTAGTTTAACATGCAGAATTCAAGAGTATTTACATGTACTTTGGATGAATCATGTAGGAATTACAATACCTTTTATACATGGCAGGCATAAATCATTAAACAAATGAAAATCTTACATGATATTTATCATACGTTATATATGTTATCAAAATGAACAGATTTGAATCATTTTCAGTAAATGACTGCTTGAAGCATATGACCTACAGACATCTTCAGATGCTGGTGTCATTCTCTAGAGGACCTAACCCTGACCTATAATGCATTTTCAGTTCCATCTGTTTTCAGCCCCCTTTTTTTCAGGGGAATTTTCTCCCTCAGCAAGCAGAGTTCAGGTGGAGCAACTGACTTTGGCCAGTCAAGAACAGTTCACTTTTTGGCCCTGTAAAAATCCATAGCAGTGCGTTTCAAAATTTACAAATAAAGTAGTGCTGCTTTCATTTTTTCCTCAGATACTCACTGTCTTCATCTCTTTCAGCTTTTGTCTCAGAGTTTTTATGCAGCTAAACTGTATTTGAATGTACATTTTTTGTACTGCAAACTGTAACCTGGCCTTTCTGTTCTCAAGGCTTTATAGTTCTTTTGAGGTGATGCTAGTATATTCTCTCGATTGTTTTTTTTATTTTTACTATTTAACAGTGTTTGTGATCTGTACAGCTATTTTTCTACATCACTGAAAACATTCCTCTATTAAAGCTGTGCAGTTTTTGTGAAAGAGGATATAAATGCCATCTTTTTCAAGAAGTCACATAAATTCACTTCAAAGCCTACTTTTTGCATGATGACCTCAAGGTCATTGTTTCAAATCCAATATGCCGGAGGACAGAACCAAACAAGCTTAAACAGTTGAATAATAGACAATAGACGTGACATAGATGCTTCTGATTCATTACACTTGACATGATGCGCCTCACCAGACAGTAGTGTAATACGTTCTATAGGTTCCGTTTCTTGCCTGAAGAAGTGAAATAAAAAGCCCCGAATTTGAGAACAGTCACTGTGCCCATCTGATTGAGTTGATTTTGAATTGTGAATAAATCTTCATATTTGTGCTGAAGACAAACAGGACTTGCTAATGAATTGCAGTAGTAAATGTTGAATTTTTCCATGGCTAATTGCCCTTTCTGAACTTGAGATGTGACAAGTTTTTGCAGACTTGAGCAGAATTTCAGCAATGTTTGAAAAAAGCAGAGAAAAATGCTTTTCCTTATTTGGAAAGCAAATACTCATTCTTCAGAAAAGAAGAAAGAAAACTCAGTGACAGAAACATTTAATTCTGTGGTTAGGAGAACAACTTGTGGCTAGACCAAAAGAGTAACTTGTAATGAGGGGGAAACATAGCAAGTGGAGAACATTCTCGATAAATCACAGCCTAATGGCACATATAAAGAGTGGACAAGGTGAGATTAAGAAGAATAAAGAGCTTAAAGCTGTACTGCTAGAAAGACCATTTTGCAGTTGTGCAACTATAGGAACTGTGTTCAACTTTTCATTATAATCAAGAGCTATTATAATCAATAAATTACTTAAACAAAAAATACAAAAAATAAAAATAGTTTTAAAGAATACTGTTGTATAAAACTCTACCAGAAATTAGCAAATGTCAAGTACGTCCATAGCATCACCAAAATGTCTTTTCAGGACACACAGTGACAAAGGGTAAGGATTATGGGACTTGCATAGGCATACAATCTAAAGGGAATAGGCAATGCAATCTAAAAAGTCCCTCTAGTGTGAATGTTTTGTGGTAAACATATTTCATATACATCCTTTTAAAAAGTGACAAACCTCTCATGATTTTTTATTATTTTATTATTTATCAATATTTTCTTTATTGAGTGTTCCTTTGTTTACCATAGCATCACTCACCAACGTCACCTACTGCATATTTTTTCTGGCACAGTTGGTGTAGTTAGTACCCAATTTTATCACCCGACCTTCACCTTAGTTTATTATAGTACAACAGTTACCTTGGTCAAAATAAAATTTGGATATTTTAATGATATATTGATCTCTGAACAAGAAATGTCTCTGGCTTTCATTTCAGAAATACACTGATGCTAGCTTGGCTGCATTTGCCTGGCAGTAACTCAGTGGTTAGGCTAACAGTCAGAATTAGCTGACACCACAGGGATTCCTAACGATGTATTTGGGTAAGGCATGCTAGGTTTTGTAGTGAGAGGGCATTGAGGAAAGAAAGCAATACATTTTTGTCAAAGTAACAAGGCTGATGATGTGGTGTTACAACACGACAACTACTGCTCAACATGAGAAGTTCTAACATAACATAATAAACTCTATATTTAAAGTCAATTCAATTCAGTACATAATTCAGTACAACACAGCAGACACTGTCTAACGCGGTTTATTGTTGCTGCTCATTTTAATACTATCACTACTTTGGGCCATCAGAGGTGATTAATGCTGTTTTTGTTACCATTGGCCATTGTTAACCTTTACTGCCTTGTTTTATGTGCTGTAATCTATGTTTCTGCTGGCAAACTGAGACTTTTTTGTTTTATTCGTGTTGACACAGGACTGTTCCGATTTTGTTTTTCAAGGCCAGAACAAGGATGTGCCCTTATCTAGTTTATTAATTGGAAGAATATTTATGCAGATGATGAGGAGAACTTCATCTGCATGAATATGAAGGCGAAGACTTGGAAGTTGCTAATGCAGTGATTTGTGCCAGGTAGATGCAGGCTGATGGCAAGACTTAGTGGGGCCTGGAGATGAGTCACTTAGATTAAGGCAAACCAAAGAAGACGATTTTCCACTCTCCAATCAGACAGAATATAATCTGCTCCCCTGGATATATGCTCATCAGAGTGCCACAGAAGCAGATTAATGCCACTATTTATGGAACACGACTCACTCTGTTTACATATAGCACATGAAAGCTTGTCTCCACAGGAAAGAACATGAGCAATGTCACCCCACAAACATTACTGTTACAGTTTGGTGTCCTACAGTGCTCAGCACGAAGCACCAGGACAGTATATTAAGGTTAAAGGTCCTTTTGCACCAATCTAGCATTCCCCTATACAAATCTTAAGTGTAACCATTATTAAGAAAAATAAAAAACTTGCAGCTTCAGAATTAGGGTTTGTCAAAAGTTTCGTTGTCACTGCATGACTGCTTGGTAAAATTTACATTTTCTTAATTGTTATTGCATTATTTGCCTTTGTAGTAATGATATTAATTTAGTCAATAAATCCTCATATAATAGCACAGAATTACATGTTGGGAGCATCCTGACCAGTTTTCATGCGTCCCAGATGAGTTTCTGTGGGTATAAAATAAGGAATTCAATATTATTATCCAAAAAGTTGTTAAATATGTCTTTAAAGAGGCGTTATTGTAAATGTAATATGTTATTGGTCATGTTATGTCGTATTTGCTTGCACAGCACTGGATCCCTCGCCCTCATCAATTTAGCAGAATTTGCTTCTTTTTTGCTGTTGTTTTTTTAAATCGTTTTTGTGTTTTTGTCTGTCACTGTTCTCTCACTACAGTACCCAGCGTGCATTGTGCAAATACATTAGACAACCATTGGGATCCCCACAGTGATAGTAAATGCACTGATGTGCAGTCTAATAATTATAAACACAATAGTCAGCTTCATTTCAATGCAAGATTTATATATAGGCATTATCAGGCGTCACAGAGCAGCTTTACAGAAAATCTGAGACCAAACTCCAAAAAATCTTGCTAAAAGCAAGAGGAAGAAACCTTAAGGAACTCGTCTTCCTCTGGTAGACACTGGATAGCAGGACAATAATTCAACAAGAGCAATCTGAATTAAGAATAAAGAACTGACAATGACTATACACTACAAAATGTATAATAAAGAAAATAAAGACTTATCATTGCAGATAAGTATTTAGATTAACCACTTGTAACCACTGACTACTGTTCGAATCAGAGTAATAAGTGAGAAATTCAGAACTCCGTATAGCGTGAAGCTGAATGGGTGTAGTCTCGTCTGAAGGGTGATTGAGCATGCAGGTGGGACTTTCTTTGGGAAAGATAAATGTTTTTCAAAAGTTCCTCCCTTCTTTAACAAACGTTATGTAAAAGGGCTTTTATAGCCTCATTGCTGGCATACTGTGGCACCACTGAAGTAGGTGAATGCAGACTGCAGATGTAGCAGTGGTTAAATTTTTCATTAAGGCTAGAATGCCCCTTCAACCATTTCACATTAAAGATTTAGCAATCCAGTTTTAATGTTGCTTTAATGTATATCGCAATGCGTATATATGCAGTATAATTATGACATTATAAGATAAGAAAAGATAGCCTTTTATTATGCCATATTTTTTAGCATTGTTACAGCAGAATAGCAGCAGAACAGATACAGGACAAGAGGTAGACTAAAGTGGAAGTGGAAAGTTCACACGGAACTACCTTTTAGTGGCCAGTCTACACCATTATCCCTTTGTGGCACTGGAAGTTCATGTATTATTTCAGACCTTCATGTGTTGGTATTATGTATATCTGTCTTGTTCTTTAGCTGTAAATTTTGGAGCACTGTCATTTTTATTCCAATTGTGTCAGATGGTGTCAGCGATCAGTAATGTGCTTAGTTTATCTTGCTGTTGCCTTATGTTAATCTATAGAGGCCAGAATTAACTTAACGTATGTAGAATTTTGCCCAGTGTGCCATTATTGACTCATAGTATTAAATGTATTGACTGCCAGACTGGCTTCCATTGTTTACCATTGTAGATTTTTCCTATCCTAATCATTGTGTTTGTTCTGCACTTGAATTTTAAGACCTTGGGAAAGCGCCTCCTTGTTCAATTAGAAACACCAGAAAAGATGTCAATTGTGAATAATCTGAGCAACTCTAATCCACATTTCAATTTAGGGGATTACACGCCCCCTATAGTGCAATTTACAGAGTGAGAGACTTTTGAGCCAATGCTTCCCTTTGCTATGTACTTGTGGGGCCCTAGGAGTTTATCCCTATTCAGATAACAGTTTGACTGAGGGGGAGGGGGCTGGGTGCCACCAAAAAAGCTGTCTGTAAAATGTTCACACCAAATCAGTCAGCGTCCCAAAGAAAAAAACAAGAGCCTTCCAGGATTAAAAAAAAAAAGTCACTAGTTGGTTGGAGTGAACAGCGAGGATTGTGTTTCATTGTGTTCTAATTGAGAGGAATCTTTCAGAGGTCAGAGCCCAGTGTGTCCTGAGGGGGGTGTTGCTCTGCAGAATCTGGCCAGCAGAGTGCTGAAATTTGTCATGAGACAAGCCAGCTCCCCAGTTTGCCCATTGTGCCGCTTAACAGCATGAGACGTGCACCAGAGGATTGCTGTCTGCTGTTTGCTTGCTTGGCTAATGTGTGATATAAACAGTCTTATCCTGCCATGCTGTCATTTTTTAACAGCGCTGATAATTAATTTGTAGAAATTTGACCCATCAACTGCTCCTGCGGTGTTTATAGTAATATAGAATGTCTCGCTTTCCTCCCATTCCCAGAGAGAAAACTGGATTTGAGAATAGTTTTGTTTGTGTGGATGTATTTAGTAAAAGGGGATTTTTCTTTTTCTCTTTGGGACATACTGAGTGAAAGTTGGAGTGAAACAGAGAAGAACTCTTGACAGATGGCAGATGTTCAAAACCAGTGCACTGGTAAATATTAGTGCAACAGTTTTAGTGCCTGTTTTAGTAAGCAAGGTAGAGTTGTAGCTTAAAGGGTTTAAATATTTTCTTTTATTTTCTATGAATTTTATGGAGTTTATATACCTAATCCAGCCATTCTTACTTCACCAACCGCTCTGTATCCTTTTACTAAATATCCTGTTACTATGTCTTTAAAACTGATATGTAAATGAGCTTGTGATTGGTTACCCTGTACTGTACCTTGTTCAAAAAGCACTACAGGCCGAAACATTTATTTTAGTATTATTAATGGACGAGGCTAAACTGCTGGTAGTCTGAATTTATGTGACTGATATGGTATTGATATACGTATGGACTGAAGAGTGAGCAGTGTTTAAGAGGGGCCATATAATAGAAAACTGTATTTCCATCTTCATACTTAAATAATGAGGGTTTAGTAAATAGACATGACATAGTGTGACCTCACATGACCTCAAAAATTGTTGCCTCCTCCTTCAAATACAAATCCTATGTAAGGAAATCAAAGCAGACAAACAAGCCACTTTGAAAATCCTGCAACCCAGCAGAAGCAACAACAATGGATCAAGAGCAATGGCAGATTATACCTGGAGAAATCTACCTTTCCAGGCTGTGAAGAGGATGTTAGCACTTTCCATACCTTCTTCAATCATCTCTCATGGATGATGTTTATATTTAAGCAAGATTGAAAATGGCTTCCTATTTATCAGCCTCTTAACTGAATGTTCGGTTCCGCCTTAAGAGCAACAGCACAGTTTATGGTAGAGCGAACAGTTTGCGAAGCAAGTTGGCGAGCAGCAAACGCACATCTTCAACAGCATCCTGAACAACTTTAATTAAAACTGTTAGTTTGCTCTGCATATTTCACTCAAGACTTCGAGTTTCTCAAACCTCTAGGCCTCACACAGCGCAGAGAGTTGAAGAGATTCACAGTTCCACCTTAAATACTGTCACAACCCCATTAGCAACCTGTAAGTAGCAGCCATGCTGTGTGATTTTTACTTTTGATGGTTGAAGTAGATCGTCTTAAACTGAAAGTTATGTAGTTTGTAACAGCTTTAATTTACTTTGTGTTGAAATCAAGGTTCATTAATTTTTCCTGCCTCTCTGTTTAGACTCATTGCTTCTAAACCAGCCAATGAGATTAAAATGTTCATATGTGCACCATATGGGGCCAAATCATGGAGCTGGACATACTACATCAACCTCTTTTTTTGAACAAAGCTGGAAAAATTCAGGTTTTATGGGCCCTTCAGTAAAGACTAGCTAGTTGACCCTTGTAGCAACGGGCAGTTCAGTTTTATGGCTTTTATTTAATGAGCTGCTGGAAAGAAGAAATGCAGACACATCACCAGGATTGTGTTAACTGAACCCTACACTTATTACAAGAGGACATTAGTTCACTTGTAATCTGCTGCATTTGCTAATTGAAAAATAACAAAGTTGACCATTTGACCTGTGGCATTTCCAGTAAAATTGCTCAAATTCCCAGTAACTCAGATTAGCTTTTTGTTTGACTATGCTTAGCGTGAGCTTGTTGTCTATAGTGAGATAAAAAAGAGTGGATCATCCAAATTGCTCCAGGAAGCAGGTTTCAGGGTGATTGTGCTGAACTTTTGTGCACAAAGATCCAGCTCTGTGGTAACTGGCACTATTACATAGATTAAAGACAACCACTATCATCAGACTCATTGTTTCTAACTGTATATTTCTCAACATCTGAAACCCCATTTCACCACTATGATTGCACTCAAAGTCTCTTTCAAATATCTTTTTGTTTTATTATCTTTGAAAACAGTAGTGTATTGTCTGCCAGATATTTGACGCAACTAGCTTTGAGGTAAATGACTGTCATATCAATAGTGATGGGTATTCTGGCTCTTTTTAGTGTGTCAGATCGATCAATCAGCTCAGCTCACCAATAAGGCGCACTTAAAAACACAGCTAAGAATTTATGCGAAAGCTGCCAGGAACAAAGAACTAAAACAACAAGCAACAGGTTTTGGTTATAACAAGGGGACAAGGAGTTGTTATAAGGAGATCCAGGAGGTGTCACAGCTACAGTGTTACATTAGCTACCCATTTGTTTAGTCTGTCCTCAGCATTCATCCAAAAGAGCCATCACATTCCCAAACAACCCCTCGTTGGTTCAATGGAGCTTCCAGTATCTGGTAACGTGCAAGCGAGTCACATGACTTGATGGCATCTCTGACTCGCCCTGGTTTTCCAGCTATGGCTGGAGTGGGATTCCAAAGCCTGACACCCCTAAGACCCCCATTCCATCTGCCTGCTTAACATTGCTACTGAGTACATAATTAGCCACCCTATTTTCAGTGCAGGGATTCCCAACTCTTCCACTGGGCACCTTCTTCCTCTCTCATTCGCTACAACAGTTCCGTTTGTCCGGGCGATTTGTTGCCTAGAACTTTCCGCTCCCCTTTGCTCTCCAGTGAAGTGGGCTCCATTCGCTTTAAATGTGACATCCTGGAAGCTTTTCTCTTTTTTTTCCGTCAGCCCATCACAAAAAGCTGGATGAGCGCTGCCAGCAGGCAAGCGGGGTATCAGCCATTCAAGCCCACTCCAGGCTCTGACGGAAAGTGGCCCAGCTCAGAAAGTGAAACGTCAGTCCTGAATTGCGTTTCCGATTTGCTGGAAGGTGCTTGTCACTCACCCAGGGCTAACATTCATTAATGCTGCTGCATTATGAGCCAAGTTCAAGCTGTGAGCACAGAGCATTGGGACTATGTGATTTCAGCTGGATACAGAGAGGCCTTTCCACAAAGCAGCAAGAACCTCAGTGTCAAGGACCCAACTCTTGTTCTTGGCAGTTTTTTGGGTTTTTATACGAAAGCCATGGCTCTGGAACTATAAGTGGTGTCGCCTTATCAAGTGGACATTTAGATTGCTAATTATTTCCTTTCCATTTCGTCAGTGCCCCCCATTTTTCCTGGAACTATTCATTTTGTTTTTCTTATGGGTGCCTTAAAAGTTCTGAAGTTGAGGTATGATGCTGAATGTCATTTCCTGACCTCATATTTAATCCTTTCCATTTGCAGAAATGTTAGCAAAAGCATGTGATAATTTATTATTACTTATTTATCCCTTGCTAATTTTCAAAAGTGCAGATTTCAAACTTTAACCAGTACCAAGATTGTGCTTGTTAGTAGAAGATGTGATCTTTTATGACTTGGACAAACTGAAAATGTATCACTGTTTGTTTGTTTTGCTTTAAGAAAAATATGCACATCTGGCCTCGTTTTTTTTTTTTTTTTTTTTTTTTTGACATTAAATGAATGGAAAAATGCCGGAACTGCCATTTTGAACTTCTTAATACCAAATATAATTCATTTTTACTTTACTATCTAAAACCACCAGTGTACATGTCCTCTGAGTATTATAGATAAAGGTAACATAGTAGAAAAGCTGAAAAACTCCTTCTTAAAGCACCTTGCACATATCTTTCTACATGAGTGGACTCAAAATAACAGGCAGCATACTGGTACTCATATCATGTGATAACTTGAAGGAATTAAACACTTTAGACATCTGGATTTTATCGCAAGCACTATAAACAATTAACATCTAATATCTCTTTAATTTTAAAAATAGTGGAAAATCTCTTTAACTCCATTTGACATTTACAGGGTATAAAATTTACACTAGTAAATGTAGACTAAGGGTTACGTGTTCAAAATATAAAGATTCCTATTGGTAAGTGTGGAAATACTGGTTATATGAGCAGAGCTGGTCTTGAGTCTCCGCTCGCTAAAACAAAACCAAAGGCAGGTTGTGAAATCTGGCAATTTGTTCTTTTGTTCTGCTTACCTAAACCAACAAGAGTAACACTCCTCCTTCTCTCCCTCCTTCTTTCCCCCTCTCTGCACCCCTCCCCTTCTGTCAGAGGCGGGGCTGATGCAGATCACAGCAGAGGCAGTAATACACCAGCGTGTCAGATACACACTCTTCTCTCCTCACACACACTGACACAGCGTTCTAGGAGCGGGAGCGGGAACTCTGAGTTCACCACCTTAACGGAGCACAGCTCCATAAACGCTGGATAATATACTGATGACCTTTTGTGACCTTAACGGAATTCATCACGCTTTGGTTTCCTCAACAAAAAAAGAAGGGATTTTTTTTTGGTTCAGTTTTTCTTCCTCTGGCTCTTCTGCTGTGAAGGTTGTGCTGGAACACAGTTGAATGCTGCTGGAATATAGTGAGTACTCAGAGTTTCTACAGATCTAGTGCTTCATTAACTGACAGCTGTTAATGATTGATTCTGGACCGCAGGGTGTTTGCTTAGTGTTTTTAAAAAAGAAGGTGAGGGGGGTTTACAATGCTGTCCCACTCCTGTTACAACGTACCGGGGAAGTGGCTCCGGCTGCGTAGGGTTTGTTATTACATCTCCCTTTAAGCCTGGGGGAGGGAGTGAAGTGGGCGGGGGGAGGGGGCAGATTTGACATGGGACAGCCTCTCACAGTAAAACCTTATCTGCAAGGTGATAGGATCACAGGACAGTGCGCTCAAGTAGCTTCTGTTTGAGTGAGTGAATTGTTTGTTTTTCATATATTTTCAGGATGTAGATGCAGGAAGAAAACTAGGGGTATTGCTTCTTACTGAGGTTAAAGGAGTACATCAGTTCTTTTTAACTTCATCTCTCTATTCTGAAGTCAATGGGCAGCTGTTTCAGCACCTTAAAGGCAAGGGTTAGGTTTAGGGTAAGGCTTATAAAATGACAAGGTGGTTCTATTGTGGGGTCCAAAAATCTGGGACCACAATAAAAGTCTGTGATCCTACAGATAAACAACAGAAAGTTTCACAATTTTGAATCATAAAAAAACATGTATACAGTTAAAAAAAAGATGAAATGTTCAAAATTCTGCCATTTCTACAATGCAACTGTGATTTAAGCAAATTTAAAGAAAAGTCTTCATCAGGGGCTTCAGCACTGTATAGCTTCACTGTATAGAGTCCAGAAATTCTGAAAGTCTTAGTAAAATTGCAAAGATTTTACTTTTCAGTCTCATTATTGTGCTGATAATAAAACTATATTAAATAAGAATGAATTCTACATAAAATATTGAAACTGTAGTAAAAAGCAAACCTAAGCGGGGGAAGGTGGCGGGGCGGGTGTCTGTAGGGCTAGTGTAGTAGTTCAATATCTGATGTGAGAAAGTAGCAATTTAACAGGGTGTGTTGGAGTTTACACTGGCTCGTCGATGGTAAAGAGGTGGTTTTACTGCCGGAGATGGAAGTGTCTTTTGCTTACTGAGCTATCACACACACACACACACACACACAGCTCCCCCTCTGACTGGGGTCTGAGCCAGCAGACAGGAGCGAATGTGGCAGCCAGTGCACTCCACTTCACTCTGAACGGCGAGGAACTTTCCATGAACTTGTGGGGCCAGTGTGGCTTTGCAAACGAGGGGAAAGATCTGAAAGCTGAGAGAGGTTTTTGTCTTTAAACTGCAGTGATCTTGCTTTTCTTCATGCAGTCATGATGTCTGTAGCCTGACTGTTGTCAGAGTGCAGGAGGTTCAGCCACCACAGGATACCTCTATGTTTGTGTGTTGGTGGGATATGTAGGCTGAGGTTGAAGAGAGTAGCCTAAATTCATTCATACTGAAGTAAAAATATTGTTACTTCAGTGAAATATTGAAGTAAAAGTAACCTAGCAAGGACCAGTATGGCAATTGTAATGTTTGATATCTGTCAGTGCTAATGCAAGAACATAAACGTTTATAAAATGTAAATATTGAAACTTAATTTAACCTTATAAGCATTAAGGACTAATATACTGTGGCATAGGTGTTATGAAGACATTTAAAATATAGTACTGAAAGTAATTTTCGTTTATTGAACAGAGCAGCAGAGGGATTTGCTGATTAGCGTTCCCCAAAAAGTCTGAGTCCATGGGGCGCATGGGGGAACTAAGCAATTATCTGCCAACTGGTTTGATTCTTTGATTTGATTTATTGTTTTAACAGAATGAAACCAAACACATGGAGAGAGTTAGAATTAAAAAAAAAAGATCTCTTTCCTCACAAATGTGCTTGGCCACAAATGAATGTACGATCAGACTTATGAACAGGTTTACATGTAGTTCATCAGCAGGAAAAGGGAGTCTCTTTTCTGCAAGGTCACCATGTTTTTCTTTGGTTTGTGGGTTTTTCTTTTCAGTAAACAGGATATTTAGATTTCACTGGAATGGCAGTGCTTTCCGATCTCAGAACTTTACTCATGACCAAATAATGAGTTTAAATCTGGTCATTAACTTGGATCTGAACAACAGAACTTCTTTTTAGCTATCTGAGTGTTTTCCTGGTAGCTTTTATTTAGACAGCTGGACAATGATGACTATTCCTGTCAGTGGTCAGTGAGCTGTGGGAACCGGCACTACATGTTAAGGTTAATGATATGGAATATTTCTCACCATCAGATGATGAGAAAAAAACTTTTCGCAAGGCTGAGAGAAACAGTGCATGAGTAGCATCTTCATTTAGAAAGAAGGTGAGAAGACAGACAGAAAAAGAGAAGAGGTTAGCACAGCAGGGGACAGCATCTGAAGGATGACCAGCGAGAACGCAACAGAGAAAGAGAGCATGCTGACAGCCTTACCCATGTGTTTTCCTTGGGCTTGATCCGTAAAAACAACAGCTGGCAATAGCATTGTGGGTACAGGAGCCCCGACAATGCTCTGGCCTGTGTGAGGCTGTCAGAAAGGGTTTGGCTGGTTGGTAAAAGATGGTGCCTGTTCTGTCAATAGTGTCATGCACAATACGCTCCCACCACTGCCACATGAGTGAATCTGTAAAGTCAGGAAAAGCTTTACAACAGATTAAAGAATGATGATAATGTAAAACTGGCAAGAGCTAAATAGCTGTCCGCATCACAGCTGCAATCGTAGCAAACGTTTCAGTGAGGTCAAATTATTCAAATAAAGAGAAAAGTAACAAATCGGCATTCACAAATGTTTCTCACAAAACCTTTTGGCATCCCTATAAATTCTCAAAGGTCTTTAAAATGTTTCTCTCCCAGTTCCATTTATGATGTTTGTGCAGTTTAATGTACCAAAAATAATTCATTTTGACCACTGTCCAAAAACTTTATCCCTTGGAATTCAACACAATATTTTTCTTCCTGTGCCTTTAAGATGAATATAGAGTTTTATGCAAAAATGTGGGTGCCCCTGGTTAAATTACATGTTTTGTGGTTTTCTAAGTGTAAATAGGTTTGTACTCTCTTCAGAGTAGGGGTCTGAGAAAATATCAAAATCATAATATTGTTTTTTGTGATACTGTATTGATTTTAACGAACACAGTACGCAGTTATAATTATTGGTTTACATGCAGAGATTCATAGCAGGCAGCGGATTATTTTGCATAATGAACAGTTGTTGTTTACCTGCTGAATTTATCATGTCAGGAAAGTAATTATGTGCCATGTTTAATATTTTATGCTTTATTCTTTATTCCAATTTGTTAAACTTGGCAAATAGGTAGATATAATACAGTAAACATTTCAGGGAAAATGCCACATTTAAGTGTACTCGCTGTGGAGGATGTGCTCACTTATTGTCACAACAAGAAATGTAAAGAAATGTAAATGAGCTCTGTTTTGATTGGTTGTCTTGTTCAAACAGTAGTCTGGTTTGAGCAAGACAATGAGTAGGCGGGCCTAAACCTGTTTTAGTCTGAAGCAGTGAATTTAAACTGAGGCTTATAAGTAAAAATGCTTGTTTTTTTGACATCAGGGAAACTTAAGGGATTTAGAATGGGCTGTTGGTGTAGCTTGATTTTATACATGGAGTGCAGCTTAAACCATATGTTTTGAAACTTTGGAAACAGACAATGTTTACACACTACATCAAAGTATAATGTAGGACCTATAAGTAAAATCTAACCAATATATACTCTTTCATAATTATTGTTTATATACACCTAATTATAATATATATTTTTTAATTTAGATATTTAGTTATTAAAAAAAACAAAAACAAAGATGCAACAGCAGTTGGCTGCCTTTGAAAGTATAGATGTAGAGTAAATACAGAAAGCAGGATAGACATTTTGAAGCATAGACTCCTTTATGTGTTTGCATTACCAGTCTTTGCACATCTGTGACTGTGGAGCAGAATAGGCTTAGCTTTATCTCTGGTTAGCATCTTTATGCTGCATGGATCTCCCCTGTTCCTGGCCTCTATACCCTCTGTTTCCCCTGCTGGCCTCCAATTCCCCTCGTGGGTTTTTCAGCTTCATGTCTTTTAATGTACTTTCCATTTACCTGCATTTTCTTTTGTTGACTACGACTGACATTAAAAGTCAGATCTGAAAATTAGGTCACTTTATCAGGGCTGGTCGTAAAGATCCAAGAATGTAAATAAGCCTCGGTCTTCCTGCTCCTTAGCTCCCTCAGGCAAGAGCTCAGACTTTGCTCTGTATTGCAACACCCTCTCATAGGATCAACACACTCTGTGGCGCTCGAGTCGTTAACTGCTGACAGCTATGATTACTATCTGTCTCCAGTACGTGAGGCTGCTGTGACCGCAACCTCCCATGTTTGCTTTGTAAGTGACATTGCATCGCTCCAAGTTCTAGGCTAGATAACGCAATAGTATTGGTGACAAAAGCCGGTATTGATTAGAATAAGAACACTGATCTAAGATCAGCTCTCAACAGTTCACAAAAATCTGTTTGGTTCCATGTAAAGGTAGACTTGGAGGAATCACATTTCTGTTATTTCAGATCTGTGTCAAAATAGTTAATTTTAGTTTTAAGTAGTTTCAGTTTACTAGAAATAAGTACCACCATTCCTCAAGAATGTGACTTGTATAAATAGACAAATTGTGCATCAGTAACTATATGATTCTAAGAGATGTGAATATGAGCCAATGTCTTTAAAATGAAAGAGCTAGTAGCATCAGATCTTGGCTCTTTCTGTTTCTAATACTGTAACTCATAACGATAGCTCAGGAGACTTAACGATGGGAATGAAGGGTCTAACAAGGAAACATTGGGTGGGTCTAAGTAATGGCCCTGACTTTTGGAGTGCATGGGTCAGCCTCAGAGGCCTGAGGGGGTGGGACAGGGGCAGGCTCTGTATGCTTAGTGCTGAGAATTTGGTAAACATGCGTCTTCTCGAGCACGTCAGAGGCCTCCTCTGTGTTTCCCAGTCCGCTCTGCCCTCTCAGTGGCATGATGTGGGAACGAGCTTTGCAGCTGGAACATGGCCAAAGCCCAGGAGCCCAGGACTGATCTACTTGTGCTTGTGTGTGAGAGCCAGTGGGACCCTATGAAAGAGGGGGAGGGGGTACTTGAAGCATGCTGACATCAGAAGAGACCTGAGGCTTTGACATTATGCACTCAGTTTCTTATTTGAGCTTGTCCGAAGAGTTCTAGAGTCGGTTACAATTCATGAGTGGAAAAAAAAGAAATGACTGTGGCTAGGTAACATTAAGTTAGCATGTTAGCTTGCAGTTGATAGCAGTTGGTAGCATGTTCTGTGTCTGTCACAATTTTAAGTCTTATTTATGGTTTTCCCATATGCCTCAATGCGGATGTCACTTTAGTCACAGATCCTATTGAAACATTATGGTGTATGCCCCTATATTAAACTCTCTTATGGTCACATAAAGCTTTTTTATAGTCTGGAGGCATTTGTACTCTTTCCACTAGACTATTGGGAAAAGACTTACAATTATGCTAAGGCATTTTGTAAAGTTTTTCAGAAGTATCCTATTCATAGTTAGCTGGACTATGAAGGATTAACAGAGTGAACCAACAGTCTGTCTGATATTTAGTTTGTCTGTCTGTCTCATATAATAAGTTAGTTAATCAGTTAGCTAGTCAGTTAGCCTGTCAGTCAGTCAGTCAGTCAGTCAGTTAAATCACTTTCTTAGTCAATCTGTTAGTTAGTCAGTCTGTCTTTTAGTTGCTTATTTAGTCGATCAGCCTGTTACTCGGTCAGTAAGTCCGTTAGTCAGCTATAGGAAAGGTCCGGGATGTCCTTGACACATGAAAATTAAATCTTGTAGCTTTTCTAAACAGCACTTTGCAAAGACTGGATCATTTTGTTTTTTTGAGTTTTTCCCTACAAAGTCAAGACATTTTTGTCCTGAAAATGTGTAAAAACAAACATACACACACACCTGTTCTGCTTGCGTGTCCTTGAAATACAAACTATTCTGCTCTATTTTAAATATACTATGCAGTTCTAATGTCCATGATTCTCATACTGCTGACAAAGTAGCGGGTGTGTAAAGGAGGCTTACATAGTGTGGGCATGTGTGAGTGGATGTCTGGTATCCAGGTACTTACATTGCTGATGAGCCAGCAAGGCTGATTAATGTTCTGAGGCGCAACTACTGCCCTGACACACACACATACAAACACACACACACACACACACACACACACACACACACACACACACACACACACACACACACACACACACACACACATACATCTGATATGTCATAGCATTCCAGGTTGTGCCCTTTGCTCCCCATATGGATCCACTGACCCTGACATGCATTCCTCTTCTCTGTCTGTGCTGTGATACACCATGCACAACTTCTGTCTTCATGCTACTAGCTCCATTATTTTTTCCTTAGCCTTGATCTAAACCAGCAGGCCCAGGTTCAGTTGATAGAGAGGATTGGTGATTTAGAGCATGTAAACCGTAACAGTGTGTGTGTGAGAAGAAGAACGTGCTTCAGTCATGTGATTGTGTGTTGAGAAAGTCTGCTGATAGCAGTGGGAGGAAAACAAGGCCAGAAGGGAAGACATGGGAGGTGTGTCTTTGGAATTGTGAGTTGTATTTATGTACAGAAGGAATCCAGGGTGGATTCATTCTCTCTCTCTTTCTCTTTCTCCCCCTATTTGTGCATATATTAGAGCTACAGTCAGTAGTACTGATAAAATGTATTAACTTGTTTCACGCATCAGATTGTAAAACACATCTGTGGTTGAAGGGAAGAAACTATAGCCAAATACTGGTTTTATAATGACCATTGCTTTTACAAATTAAGACCTAAAACCCTGTAAATGAGTCACTGACAGCTTTCACACTCCATCAAAAGTGATTTCACATTTATTTGCACTTATTTGCACTTTGAACAGTGCTGGAATTTATCAGTTTGTGTTTAAATGTTTTTTTCTTGAACAAAATCAGGCTGGAACACCACTTTTACACACCATCTAAAACATCCCATTTCAATTGAACAACAAATCCCCATGGGTCAATACAAATATAAAAATTGAGGAGGTTATTAATTAATGTAATATTTATATCTCCACTGGAATTTACCAAGTACTTGGGCTACCTTGAACCATATGGTCAAAGTTCCCCTGAGGCCCCTGTGCACTGGCCCCAGTGGCCCTGGCATTAATCTATTGCTGAGTAAGATCCATTGACATCTTTTGCTTGCAAAATATGTTGCCTAGTTTGCTCAAAATGCACATCTCTATGAATAAAACAAACCCAACTCCAACAGGAAACAGTTACTAGTTAATAAATAACAATAAATAACAGTTACTAGTTAATAAATTTGTCAATTTCCTGGCTCGTACCCAAGGACGTACACTAGACTTACTTTGCCTGATCTGTGGCTTTTAAGTTGCTATTTCTGATCACTTGTTGCCGAAACTCAACAATGGCAATTTCCGTACTTGTGATTGCACTTGCCGATTTTACAAGATGTGATGTAGATCATTATTTTCCACCTACTTTCTAAACGATAGACTTAATGCTAAATGTGGAAAAAAACCCATCTGATCGGCTGCTATGTGATCTATGCATTTAAGTAAAGCAAACCTTCATGCTTTGTTTTTTCCATGTGGAGGGCAGATCTTTCAACAAGCACCTGAAGAGAGTGAAATTGCATTTACTAGTTTGCTATGTACAGCATTTCAAGAAGCACTCGAACACAGCATCAGTTTTCTATCTTTATTCTAAGACATTCAGGTCTTTCTTCACCTCTAAATCTCTTCCTGCTTTGTAGATGTCATTAATCTCTCCAATTATAATGATATAGCCTCTTCCTATAATTGTTACATCTAACATCCTTAATAAACTCAACTGCTCCTGTCCATTCACACAGCTTCATAGTTTACATCTGAAAATGGAGTGTTTTTCTACAGAATGCTAGCTCTTCAGCTACGTATTCTTTTATTTTTTGCTAATATTCCTGATCTGTCCCCTCATCTTCTGATTACTGTGCACCTTATTGTTCTGAAAGGTTCCTGACCCACTTTATTTTCAGATCTACTCTATGATTTTTATTGTAAAACTACATTTCACCACCAGACAGCTTGACCATGTCTCAGCCTGTATTCTTAAGGCCTGCTTATCTATTATCTTTTACTTCCTTCTCATTAAAACAAACCCCTTAAGTATAGTGTCACTGTGTTGGCCAAATGACTTCCTATGAAACTTGGCCTTGACTCTACTGAACATTCTATTTATAGACCTATTTCAGACCAACCTCTTCTATTCAACAGCTGGAGAGTGGTTGCCTCTGAGCCACTACCTTGCCATTAACAATTTCTTTGAGGCTTTCCAGTCTGGTTTCAGTCCATGCAGCACTGAAACAACTCTTGTAGTAGTCACTAATGTTTTGTTCCTCTTAGCTGACATTGTTGTCCCTAGCATTATCAATCTGATTGACCTTCAGTACAGTAAGGCACAACGTTTTACTTTCTCTCCTCTCTACAATTGCTCTTTCTTGTACTGGTATGTCTGGAGAGTTTCACTTCGCATCCATTGGTAAATGTTACTCCTCTACTGTCTCTGTCAATGAAGGTGTCCCTCAAGTATCCCTTATTAGTCCCATCCACTTTTTTATATACATTCTCACTCTTGGTCAGATAATTTGGCAACATGATTCTAGCTTAGCTCAAATCTGAATCAGTGCTAGACCTTCATGTTCATCAGCTGTGCATATAGGTTGAAGACATACCTTTTAATTCAGTACTAGCATATTTGTCCCTTCAAACTTTTTTAACAACTTTTTTAGTTTATCTTTTTTACGTATGTTACACCCTATAAAACTAGGTATGAGCCAGGCTTTGTATAAAATAATAGCAAATATAAACGACACCTATCTAATACCAGGTATCAGGACTGAGCCAACATTGAAGGAAAAAAAAATACTCAATCAATTAAGTCCTATAATAAGTGTAGCCTGAAATAGCTTATATTCAACAAAGCTGTTATTTTTGTATATGCTACGATCTTAACTAAAAGTGCTTCAATCAGAAACAGCTCATTTGAATAATTATCAGATCAGTATTGGTATTGGCCAGTGTCTAAAGGATTAGTGTCTGTATTGTGTCACCCCTGTTTATAATTATGAAATGAATAGACTTTTCTAAACACTTTTGCAAATCATAGTAGAACTGAAAATATTTCTTGAGAGAATATTGTGTTAAGGAAGAATATTGTAAGAAGACTTTTCAGCATAACATCGGTTAGATTTGTGATTTATGTGCTTTTTTGTGGCTCATATGGTGCACAGTATTCGAAAATTGGCGTGGTGTTTGTTTTTCTTGCATGTCAAATGTCAGTTTTAGCGTTCACGCAGCTGGGGGAAAAGTGTGATAGATGATGCTTCTTAGAAACTGTTTCTCAGTCAGGGTCTCTTAAATATGTAAAACTATGTAGATATATGTAAAACTGTTATATTTAACCACCTGAGATTTGCACAGATAGTTTTTTTTTTAAAGAAAATGTTCTTGGTTTTGTGTTTTGGGTAGAAAATGCTCTCTCTCTCATTACGTCACTGGCTCATCGTACTTTCTCTCAGCCTTCTAAGCATCACCCAGACTAGAGGACTGGAACATTTTACAACCTGAGAGTCTAGAGTGAGGTTTCTGATGGTCCCCTCTCTTACTCTGTGAGCGCTTCCTGTATCAGTGGCTACCTTAACAAGCCCACCATTTCAGCATATAGCAATGAATCTAACAGTGTAAACCTACACTTTCCGTTGCATAGTGAGTAGTACTGTAATTGATGGTTGCTTTAACTATGATAAAGCATGTATTGTATACATGGAACAGCAGAGAGGACTTGTGAAACCAACTGAAACAATGAGTCTAAAATTGGCAGCAGCCTGAAAGCTTCCTTGGGCAATTGCTGCTAGTGTTTGGATGGATAGAGAGCGTAAAAGTACAGACTGAATAATTTATTGGCATGTACCACAGATGTGACGTGTTTAGACTAAGAGGCTGAGGATGTCTGCTCCTGTTTTAGATGCTGACTACATATTCTTTGTCCAGCAGCTTCCCCGTAAAGAGGGTAACAGTGTTCGGCATATGTATATGACTGATAGTTGATATATATGGTTTGATTGATACTGTAATTTGATTCAGTTTAGTGCATGTGCCATTTGGTCTAGGAAGCCATTGTAATATCAGTATTTCGTTATTTAAAATGATCAATACAAACTATGTAGCTGGCTGCCATCACCTTTTTATTGTTCAAATGAATGAAAATCGTAAACGATTGAGCTTGATCATTACTGTTAGTATGCCAAGCAGACACCTGTTTCTTTTTGAAATATTTATATGACTAGACTGGTACTGTGGGCATCCCCCACGCATGCCACTTGTAAGTGTTTGCTCACCCATCTTACCTGTTCTCTTTCCCTTTGAATTTTGTCCCTCCCAACAAACAGATATAATTCCTCTTTCCATTTTCAATGTGCAAAATTGATGGCTGATGGTATTCCCCCAGCAATTTTAAAGTTGAAACACTTCCTTCTGTGCACGAAACAGCTTCTCTGCATCATCCACCGTCACAAAACATGTGCGCTGCTTCAAAGGGCCACAGACAGACGGGCCCCCTTGCTGCACGTCGTAGTCTAACGCTCACCAGATCAAAGCACGTGCACACAGTTGTGCATTTGGCAGCCGAAAAACACCTCTTTTGTCTGCCGAAAGCCGTTGCTGTGAGATGTTCGCTTTTCTTTTGATCTAGCCTGCGTTCACTAAAAGAGGAAGGGATTGGCTAGGTTTCACACCGCTTAATTTGGGGTTCCAACACGAAGAAGCTCCTTGCAAGACGATAATGAGTCAAATTTAGTCTGCTTTGTGGATTAACGTACAAAACGTTCACTGTTGGAGTAATCTTGCTTGATCGTCATAAATTATATTTTTAGCTATTATAAGAAGGAGACTTTGACCTTTCTGAGAAGTCACTGAAGGGGAAGATTCCCAAAAAAGACGAGCCTGTTGGCTGATTTATGCTGAATTCTGCGTTATCCCACTAAGTTGAACATGTTAGCTCTTGTAAAGATTTCATTGCTGATTCTGGTGAAATTGGGTAACGCATTCAAGGACAAGTATGCTCCAGGTGCTAAATGACAGTGTTGGCAACTGCTTAGCCTGCCTTTAACACATCATTTCACTCTCATCTTTCCATGGCATGAATCCCCACCAGCATGGACCAAGCTCAAGGGTGCTGTGTAGACAAGACTGGAATATCTCACTATACAGGAAGCATGCCATCATGGTGCTAGGTTCCACATGACTTAAGAAGAGTGTGGGGGTGTATCTATTAAAACCCACTGCAGTTGGCAGACAAGGTCGCAACTCAAGGCCAATACTCAAAAAAAATGATAGATGGAAATCTATCAGAGATCTAAATGAAAGGTTCCCTTTTGCTTTTCATAGCAGCAAAGTATTAGCATGGAATTTATTGTTCCAGAAAGGATTGAATGGCTTTTAACTTCATCAAGTTTCGGCTTGAGCTATTCTCTCTTCGCCAAAGCAACAGTTCGCAGTTCGAGTTAAGATCGGTCCTAAGCAGCCGGGTCTGCCATCTGATATGCTGCAAATCCCTTCTTCAAGCCTGACTGGTGAAATAGAGAGGCAGTCAGCCTTCAAATTCGTCTCGCCTTGAGAATCAATATGACCCGTTCACATTTCCAAACATCTCAGAGCAATTTGAGCGAGAATGCCTCCAAGGTCCTTCAAATTGTTTTGAATAGATGGTGTAACGTTTTGTGGAATATTCTTGTGCAACTTAATGCACGCTGGCAAAGTAATAGGTAATAGATCTGCTTCTGTGCACAACAAGACGTGAATTGCACAGAGTAAGACAGAAGAGACATCACATTGATTGGCATGACCCATGTTGGTCTGATTAATTGTGGGTGTGACAGCCCTCTAGGGTCACAGCCTGTTGTCTAGGAAACGAAGGCCCAGACAACGCAATTTTACTTGAAATATCCAACTAGTAAAGGATCATCAGGATCACAGGCATGACTGAAATGCCATTGCCTAGGTGACTATGTACACCCTTCGCCTAAGAAGGAGCAACCTACTACTGAGCCACCCACAATGCCACGTTCATGTGGGGGACCAAATAGTCACATTAGTTATGGGGGAGTAATTGCCCTCCAAGACCCCTTTATAAGATTCATGAAATCAACAAGCCAAAAACAGCCATTTGCTGCTAGGCGCATACATTTGCATAGCACTGCTGATTCTTTTTAACTTCTCCATTTTGAGGGACAAAGCTGTGCATGCCAAAGATTTAAAGGAGAGGAAAAGATTCAAAGGTGCAATCTTTTTGCACCATAATAGGCATTTGGAGTTTGACCTGTCTGAAAGCTTCGCTTGCATTTCATCACAGTGTATTGCCAAGAGCGAATGCACTTACCATTCTGAGCACAGACTGACTGCAGTGTCGGAGCTCACAGTCATAGAAACGCTTTTGATGCAGTTTTTTTTTAAAAGCTCAATTGTTTTGCATTCAGGTTTTAAAGTACTGTCATTGAATTAAATTAGTATTTAAAGCTGTCAGTGTTTGATGTTATTGTTAAAAGAACCAAAGAAGAAATGCCACAAGGTGGTTTCTATACATAATGGCAAAACATTTTTAATTGTTTCTTGTGTTTGTCATTGATATGAAATCATTGTCATTGTCATTTGTCATTGATGTGAGCAGAGATGCTCAAATTTAGGGCATTAGATCAAAATTCTGCTTCTTGCTAAGTGTTGCTTTTATAGGCCTGAAATAATTAGCATGTGACTTGTGTTCTAAGCCAAATTAAAGAAGAGGAGTCTGGCTGCACAATGAGCTAGTAGTATGATCAGTGTGACTGGAAAAGAAAGCAAAATGATGATTATGAGGTAAGATATCAGTTCTGTTAATACTAATTAATACTTAATACTAACTAACACTAGCATTCTATCTATTCTTAATGTTTACTTATCATTTGTTTTTTATTAATCAGTTATTAAAATATAAATAAATTGCAATAGTAAATAAAATATAACGCGTAAATAATTTGTGTTGTTAAAATCATACCCTGTCCAATAAACCTCGGGTGCATCCGAAATTGCCACTCAGTAGGTGAGCGCGGCTAGCATGTCCAAATATTCAGTAAGCACTGAGTAGTAGGCGAACGGTATCCGGATGACCTGCTGAATTGACAGCCATTTTTATGTATGCGACCGCAGCACACTGTGCTATCACATGATTCACCTGGAGCCGCAGATGAATTCAAAGCTGAGGAAAAAAAACGATGGAAAGCGGTACATCAGCTGTGCGTACGTAGCTACGGCTAGTAAACTGCTGCTACAGAAGGTTAAAAAAAATCTTAAATTCCTCCTGACTCATCTTCTCCGAGCTACAGCTCGACACCGTATGAGTACATATTCAGAGAAAAACGCAGGTCTGTGTCAAAAAAAATCTAAACCTGTCAGTAAACGGGGCTTTTAAATAAATAGCAGGAGGTTTATAATGGTGTGATGTCTTGCATCACAGGGCGTTGGTAAGATGGCGGATGTAGTACCTCATAAATTGCATGGCTACTAAAACTCGCCTACTGAAATGTCCTACTAGTCTGTACCTACAGGCTCTAATCTAGTACCTACTGACTAGTAGGCAATTTCGGACGCACCTGTTGTGCCTAAAGACTACTAGTGGTACGTAAATAAACAAACAAATGTGCTTTTTGGTGAAGGGTTTGAATGCTTGAATCAAGGACTGACAACATATGACAATTTTTATAAGGGACCCATGGAATTCAATTGTTGATCAAGTATCCAGCCACAAACAAAGATCTAAAGGAGCGATGAGGAATGCTTGGTGCCTTTTAGTATTTAGCAGAAGCAGAACAGAGAAAAGCAGCTGTCCGTCTATGGACTTAGATGCTAGCATGAATCAGTCCTGCTCTGCAAACCACTGTGGATGACGGAGGAGGTATTGATGGGCACTAGCTGGGCCAGGCGTCTTGAAACCCCCATCATCACACACTGTCTTACTGGCATTTGCTGTGATTGATAGCACTCTGAGTTAGCCATTCTGAGCAGGAATGCAGGCATTCTTCACCATGCTGGACATCAATTGCCCACAAACCTGTGTTCTTTTTCTTTACAGCCTTGAGGAATGTGAGCCAGTGCTAATGATAAAGAAAAAAACGGGCATGAATTAATTTCAACAAGATGCCAGCATCTGATGATGTTGGTGCTGTTTTTGTGAAACCCAAGAAGAAAAAGCAGTGTTTGACGTAACTGCGGCACTCAAAATATTTTGCTACTTTCATTTAGGGAATAAAAAAACTACTTGCGAAGGTTTTGGGAGATAATACAGTTCTGCAGAACCTTGAAAGCTTTTCAGTGTATCACTTTCAATATTGGAGAGGACAAGGTCATAGAAATATGAGCTGGAATACGGTGCTTTCCACAAAAAGCATGTTCATTATAATCCTGCCAGTGGCCTAGGCATAACAGGAACCGGAGACAGCATGGGGCTAGCCTGATTGTAAAGCTTTATCAGCATTAGGCCTATCAGGCTAGTATTGCCCTACACTACAAAGGCCATGATAGCGAGATAACAGCAAACAATTGAAAACATTTTAGAAACGGGAGTGAAGTGGCAAAGCAGATTGACCTACTTTCAGCCCAGACAACTTTTACAGCTCTCCTCACCTGTGTCACAAAATTTCCTCCTCACATACAGAGCCGTGGCTAAATTCTTTAAACAGCCGTCTGAGCTTAAGCCAACCTGTGGAATTCACATTGCTGCATACCTCTTTCTTTTTTTGTGTACTTTTAGGAAGGTAAGTTTGCTAAAGTGGATCAGTTTCTTGGCTTGACTTTTTGTGAGGCCATAGGAAAGCTATAGCTGTAAAAGTAAAAGTAGGTCTGCTTCTTTTCCCTGGCCATGTGAGACGAACTGGAAAGAATGTGGACCATTTAGGTTTGATCCTGCCTAAAATCAAACAATGAGTAATTTTTGCTCACTTGTGTCATGACATTTCGGTCAACTATCTTACTAATGAAGAGGTCAATTGGTTCTTCTTGTAAGTAGCTTTCTTAAAATCATTGCATTGTTTATTTTATAGGTACTCTGTACGACTGACTCTGGCTACTGGCAGCCTTCCAGATGGGTTTGTCCTTGTAATTACTCTAGGTTTCCTTTAGGATGTTGAGCAGAAAGTGGCCCCCTGGTAGCCATTATAATATGTCATCTCTCTCTCTGGCTTCTGTACATCAGAGCAACGCAATGGAGTGGAGTGGACTGCTGGCTCCACGCTCTCTCTGTCAGAGCTTTAATAGTGGACGCCCACATAATTAGAGAGTCCAAATCCATCCCATTAGGATGAAGGAAAAAAGAGAGGTACCAAAGGCACATCGATGTTGGAGGGAAAGTGGTGGCGAGGCTTCTGCCCTGCAAGCACTTATCTCCAGTTCTAGCGCTGCTTTTAAAACCCAGATGAAATGGTAATGGCTTGAGCAGTTTGAGTCCGTTTGCCAGGTTGGCAGTGGTAGTAATAGCAGGAGTATCTTGGGGGTCTCTTGAAGTGGGGGAGGTGCTGACCTTTTCAAATGCCGTTGATTAGAAGGGGAGAGCTAATGTGGAAAGCTTGGGTGACTCTAAAGATGAAACAGGAGAGTTGAGAGACACAAGGCACATGTCTTTGGTGAATCAAATAACAGAGATGAAGAAGTGAGATTTTGTTTGCCTTTGGTGGAGCTGTGTTCAGGCCCTCGGAAGAACTGCCGAATCTAGACTGGGGACTGGCTAGATTTCTGAAGAAACAGAATCTGAAGCTACGCAAGACACTGCGACAGAAATTTGGACTTAACGCTACTGTTGCTTTGCGCCACTGATTTTGAGAGCCAAGCTTTTGCTATTTGCTCAAAGTCTCATTGCAAATCTGAAAAATACATTAAATAAACCCATTCCAAGATTAAAAATCAGCCTTCACAGGTGGCAAAGATGCATGCTTTACAGCACCGTAAATCCACCCATACTTTTGAATCCTATTGTCCAAACACCACCAAGTTTGCACAGTTGCAAACAATATAATTATATCGTCTGCAGTGTGGATATCAAAGCAACATGTCAGCTTGCATTATTTACCTAGGCAATTACTTACCCAGAATCTTTTTAAGCCTGTTATCCCAGGAGAGAAAGAACACTCATTGTTCACAGAATAAACATACTGTTCCATGTTTTCAGATGCAGGAATGTGTGTGAGGAAATGCATATTAAAACACTTCTTGTAGCTCTCAGACCTGTTAGGCCTCTGCTTCTCACAGAAACATTCTGGAACATCCTTTGTTTAGTGTGGGTTTGTGTAGGTGTATAGTTGAACAACCATACAGACTATAACACATAGTGCATTTATTCATGGCCAAGTATAATACAGCATGCTGTTGGAGAATCAATCACACCCTAAAGTTTTCCCAAAGCCTGTTCATTTATAAATTACCCAACCCTTCCAAGGCCTATTAATGTTATCAGTAGGCGTGGTTGATAGACAGGTTTGTTGAAGTCGATACCCAGAGCAATTCTTTTGTCTTAAATTACGGCACATTACTGAGTGCATTATATCTCTTTGAGTCTTGTTTCGAACAAATAGCCAAGGTGAACCCATGCTAAGTTTTGATACTCCCTTTGCGCAATTAGAGCTGTAAGAAAGCTGGAACATACAAAAAGCATTCAGTCTGCTTCTAGAAAATCGCTTGGGCTTCTTCCCTAAAGGAAGATCCACTTTCAGTAGTGATTCATAAAGAGTTGTAAAGTTGAGAACATCCATCCGTTGAGGATTTTCCTCGGTATATTAGTGTTATGAAGCTTACTATAGAACGACGCACGAAAGGTTTTAATCCCAGGCTTTAATCCCAGGCTGATATGTTCTGACAGGAGGATTCTGAACCAGTGCCAGGATAAAGGACAAGAGGAGAGAGGACAGGGTAATGGTTGCAGCTGGTTCACTCTCACTGAACTTCAGCTCAGTCTGACATACCTTCGAGAACTCAAAAATCCCAGGCAAGAATTACACAGTAATGTATTTGGGATGATTTACACACATTTCATGGAAAGTTTACTATTTTTAATACGCACACTTCCTAAAACGTAAGTTCAGCGTGTGTTTGTGTTGCCATTGACTGAGTGACAATTTCCTGTTCTTTGAGGAGTTTGACAGGCACTCATGGCAGTTTCAGAGGCAGTGACCATGTATTTCACCAGGGATCTTTTAGTCATGTTTACTGTGAAATGAAAGGAAAACTGTTCTGCTAAAGCATTTCCACCATCATTTGCTTTGTTTTTTTAGTCAATGTGAAACCAGTGGTGTCACCAGCAGCGTGATCAATGAGAGAATTAACATTAGAGACCTTATTTGGGTGTTTTAAGAACTAAATTACATTGACCTTCTGAGTTTATAGGCCATGTCAATAAAATAGACCTGCTGTGTGCAGGCTCTAATGCCTGTGCTCAAACAGACAAACATAGGATCGGCCTTTTCACAGTAGCCAGAGAATGCAGAGTTTCTGAATGTTTTCGAGGAGCTCCATCAGTTATTTATTTATTCATTTTTAATTTTCATTGAGGAAAAATATTTTTATAGGAAAGTATGACTTACAGAACAAGAAGTGAACTGCAAGTTTTTCTTTGTAGATTTTATTAGTACTTATTTTTGATTGTGGCAGTTATACACATTTTTTTAGTAAAGCTGTAGCAAGTCAACATTTCCCACACGAAGAGCAGAAAGTGTCCTAGGTAACCTAACAATAGAGTTGTACAATGATTATATTGATTAAAATAGCCAGTGGAATGGTCACCAGGCATGCAGTGAAAGTTTAAAAGTTATGAATGTCAGAAATAGTTTTGCCTGGTCTGGGCCTTGAGAAGCAACTGCACAAAGAATACACTATTCTTTCCAGTAAATATCTTTTCAAACTGTTGGTAATGCAACACCAATAGACAGTTCCATGTGCTTGGAGGAGAACGCTATCTGTTGCTCTCTGAAATCAACTAACAGATCACCCTTGAGCAACTAGGTGACGAGCAGAGGGATCTCTTGACAGTATGGCTCATGCTTAGACTGCTTAGATATTTGGACCATTAAGAGCCCCATTGGTAACATTTATTATGTCTAAATCTTTATCAATCATACATCTTTCATATGTGTTAGCATTATAGCTGCACAAGTGGTCTGTCCTTTTTTTAATCCTCCAAAGAGTGAAAGTCTTTTCTTTAGACCCTCTAAAGCTTCCTTAGACCCTCTAAAGCTCTACCCTTCATCCGCTGGCTCCCGCATCTACTTTGGATTTTTTCAACCGGGAGAAAGGGAACGACACGCAAGTCCATTTGAAGTATTTGCACATCTAAGGGCTCCAGTTGTTTAAGCCATTTTGGGTTGGACAGATTGCAGGGATGTGGCTTCATGGTAATTTTTTACATTACCCATCAGTAAATGCTCCTCATTCCATTAAACTAATATTGAAAAGTTCTCTTCCAAAGAGTGCCCTTCATGAAATTAGGCTGGTCACATGAGAAGGCTTCCTAAGAAGCTGCTTTTTTCGCCATTTCGCCTAGTGTTGACCAAGCCGTGGTTCAAAAAGTATTTCCATTTTGATTTGGCTATTTAATAAGATTTTAATTAGGCAATTAAAGGTCTTTGAAGGAGCATATGGATGTAATTAGCACTAGCTGGATCGCCCAGGAAGGAGTGGGCCATTAATTACTCTAAGCTGGGCCTGGGGAGCGGAGAGGAGAAGGAGAGGACAGAAGAAGACACAGTGTTGGATTCCACTCTCACTGGGTCACAGTTTCCATAGAGCACGGCAACAAAAAGAGCACTTGCGAGTGCTAAAGGAATTGCTACCGAGCCGCAGTAAATACCTGATCCCTGTCACTGAGTAACATTCAGCTATTGAAAGTCCTAGCAGGAAGTGCTTTTGATCTGATCTGACGCAGGTATCTTGGTGAGTGCTCACTTTTGTGGCAGATACTTTTATCACCAGCACTTTAAAACTCGATGAGTCATTCTTTCACCCCACGTATGCAACTCGGTCTTTCGTAGCCCTCTGCGTCCTGATGGATGACACATTCCCCATGAGCCACTCTCCCTCTCCTTCTCCCTCTCTTTCTCTCCCTCCTTCTCACATCTGAAATTGCTTTACTGGAGTGAAGCAAAGCAAGAAAAGGATGAAGAACAGCTGTAGGCTTCACTTCTCCACACCCCCCAACCTCTATCAGAAACCTCCTCAGGTGTTAAAACACAGGTGTCCCACTATCTGTATTTACAGTTGCCCAGGCCCTGGATGACGTGCTTGCTGTGAAGCTGTTATTTATCTGTTATTAAGACTGTGTCAGACCTGAGGAAAGAGAAGTGCCGCCCCCTCTTCCCTCCCTACTCTCCACCCCGTATCATCTTATCCCTGATGACATATGTAAGAGTCAGGACACCTGTTGCTGGACTATGGCCGCTGCTATATTTGCAGCGGACAGGAAGGTACATCTGGTCCCGTCGTTTGCCTCACACACTGGGATGACACCCAGATGCTATCTCTGTGCTGACTGCCATGCTTGGTAACACTTTACTTGCGTTTTCATTAGCTGATGTTGATGTGTAACTGTGGCTCAGACTTGGCAATTGCGCAAGAGCATATGATGTGGACTTTGATCATTCTACTGTTCACTGGTGAGAAACTCAGTAGGAGTATGAGTTTTTGTATGCAGCTCAGGGTTTTCAGGATGACTGAAAGATGGTTTCATGAGTTCAGAGGATGCCTTTCGAAAGCCAGATTGATTGATGACTGTCTGACTGCTCTAGCTTGATTCGAAATCACGATTGGATATTCTGAGAAAATGATGACACATGTCAGATGAATGACATGCAAGTGCCATCAGACTGCTGCTGATAGGGACTCACATCAATCCATCCGTTTCTATATAGACTCCTTAAAACAGCATTTGTCCTTTCAACTGTCCTGCAGAGACCGTATTTCCATAAACATCCAAAGCTTTTGCTGAACTGGAAAAGAGGGAATAAAAACACAAGGAACCGTGGACAGAGCTTAACTTTCTTTATCACGATCCAGCTTCATTCTCCCAGAAGTCTCGCTGGATGTTTTCAGTCTTTATCCAATTTCCTTATCAAGTATTTTTTGTTCCAACTTGCTGGCAGCGTAGTTTCAATGTACAAAACTCAAGAGACGTAACCCGACCCAAAACGTTGCGTAATAAGGTTGATGTCAGTCAGGCTGAAGCACGCTATGAAGTTTACACTGTACATTTAAGGGAAAACAGGCTTTATTAGTCAGCTGAGTATGATGATTAATGTTCCAGGGTCATGTTTGTTCACCAGGGTCTTTAACGTCAAGATTGTACCTAGTCCTTGGCTATTCGTCACTGTAAGGATTTGAGAGAAATAGTGGTGAAACAATTGGATGATTCATTGCTATGGGATTAATCCAGCTTTAGAGAAAGAAGTGTCATGCGTATGGCTGCATATAAATCTCCGATGACAGGTCTTTCCACATGCTTCAACCTCCACATTAAAGAGACACTGTGGTGGGCGGAGTGTGGTTTAGCGCCGGATGGAATCTGAAAGGTGGGTATTTAGCTAGAAACACACAACTATTCATTGGTCCATCCTTGCCTATTCAATTCCCCTTTTCTCTAGTGTAGAAAACATGTCTTTAGATTTTAAAGAGAGTGAAGCATTGCCTGTATACAGAGAATAAGAGAAAATAAAGCCTCAACACTTGACCGTTTAAACTCTAAACTATGAGGACGTTTTACAGCTGCACGTTCAGAAGCAACTGAATTCACTCAAAAACCAAGTGAACTTAGTTAGTTCTTCTAGTCTATTTTCCACCATCATAGTAACCACAATTACTAATTTAGTCTGAAGCATCTAGTTTGGACGAGTACCTACCCTGTTTAGTAGTTAGTAACACTAGTCATGTTGACTTTAGGATTTAGCGTTTTAATTTATCTTGATAAAGCTGGAAACATCATAGTATGCTTCAAATGTTTGTTATTTTGTGCCACTATTTCACCTAATTCACCGCATGGCTTATTAAATAGTTAAACACTAGTGCACTGATAGGAAATAATAATGCGCCTGTCCAGGCTAATACATTCAAATGACTTATTGAAGAATAAAGCAAAGCATATATATTTGTCTGATGATGTAAAAATATCACTAGGTCTGTGGAGGCTAGAAGAAAAGCTCTAACAAACTCTATACAAAGTGATTCTGTTTAATTCTGGTTTACATTTCTGTGCACTCAGTGGTCATGCTGTAGTGCTTGATAGTTTTATTTTCAGTGGAAAGAATTCACTAAAATGTTATCGACTTTAGCTGTAAGTGTTGTAAGTACTGTAAGAGGAGGAGAACAGAGAAAAACATCAACAAGTACAGTTAGATCTTGTTGTTAGCGATACCTTGAAACTGAAGCTTTTGGTATTGGACCGAAGGTGATCTTACATTCACTAGATTAATGGGCCAATGGGGATGTCACACCAATATGCCCTTCTCTACTGGGGCTAATGATGCTTGTAGTGAACCTCCTCCACCAATATGGCTCAGCCCACAGCCTTGACCGGAGCACACCTTAGCATATGGACAGTGGGAAGAAGGGGTGACCTTATAAATTGCACTGAAAAGGCTGCAAAGGTGAAGCAGCATATGGAACTGTGCTGATACAGTACAATGTGGACAATAAATAGCTATTGAAATAAATGTAACTTCCAGAAATTACAAGCTCCAAAAAGATTTTCATTCAGTTTTTTATAAAAGTGCATTCAGATTCTTTCTGTTAAGCTGAATTTAGCAGATTGTGTTCTTTAGTGGTCTGTATTCTGAAGATTCCAGCTCTATCACTTTCTTTGGCAATAGAACTACACAATAGCTTGTGTAGCAGTGTGCGTTTTTAACCTGCAGCGCTTCTCAGACGTTGATAAATCTGTCATCTTTAATTCTGTAGCTCTAGTAAACAAAGGCTGGATGTCTGTGGCAAAGGGAACGAAAGCAAAACACAGAGAAAAACACTAAACAGATTTAACACTGTTATAATAAGTAGGTTATTTTCTCTTGCTTTGCCAGTTGAGCTGCTTCTGGATATTGTTCAGTACTGACCACTTAATTATGTACTTCATACCCTGGTGGTAGCATAGCTTTCTTTTTGTTCATTCTGTAATTGCATGTATCATAATAGGGCAGCCCATTTAGATTGACACTCATTAATAATCCACATAGAATTTCATGTTACTGATTGGTAGGCATGTCATGTTGGTAACATTTCTTGTCTGCCACCAAAATTTGAAATTTTAAGTATCTGCTGGCACAGATTGAGGCTTTTTTCCAATTTTTTTTTCAATAAAAAAATGAATGAATGTTTTTAAAATGTGGTAAAACTGTTTCTTTTTTGTCTGTTCCGACATGTCAGGTGGCAGAAAAAATAGATCATTGCCATACATTTTTAGCATATTGCCTACCTCCAGCTTAAATTAAACAATTTTATAATGAGAAATATTTCATATATTGCATAGTTTTAAGATGATTGTACCTGCCACATTATTGTTTTGTTGTGTTCTGCCTGTAGGAAGAAATATACAGCTAACAACATGACATCCCTCAGTGTGAGAGTGTGATATTCCAGACTAGATATTTACAGGAATAGATAGAGTTAATTATTTTGTTGCCTCCAATACCTGATAACAGGTGCTTATGGTGAAGTTTTCTTTACATTCACAGACTTTTGTGTAGGTAGAATTCAGAGCTGTATTAAAGTGCATGGAACTCTAAAGATATGCTTAGCATAAGTTTGGAATGGTGGAATGCAGTAGTACTGAACACACAGGCCTACCCTTGTTTACTGATAGCTCTAAATTAAGTAACTTGTTTCATATTATTTATACATGCTTATATTTACAGATGTCTTTAGAAAGTGGAGATACTTTATGAATGTGCTCCAACTGCAGCCATGACAGCATGATGACTTAAAGACCACAGTCTATTTGTTAGTAGTTTAGTGTTGGCAGTTCGTAAAAGCAATCACCCCATTAACGTTTGACTTTATATTAAATCTCCAACCTCAAATGGGTGGAATTGGATTAGTCTTATGGTTGCACTTTAAAGGCTAGCCTCAGAGGAAGCTGTAATGGAAACTACTTTAGCATTACACTGCTGACGTTACTGAGATGATGACAGGATCGAGTTCCAGCCTATAACTATATAACCAGTATCCAGTGCTACGCTGTTAGAAATATTTACAATCCATTTCATTTGCCTTGTGGTCAGGCCACTGGAATATGCTCAGTGAACCAATTGGGCAGCAATGAGGATGTCTAGTACTTGAAAATTTACCTCAGAAGGATATTTTTTGAAAGTAATGAATAATCTCTATTTTTTGGCAATAAAATAAATGTGGGTGGTAGTATATGACCTGCAGAAGAACAATGGCATACATTTCCCATTTCTCGTTAACTCAGGTGTAAACTTACTAAGAACCACTAATTCCAGGAAACAGGCTTTTTCTACCTACCGCATTCCTGTTAAAAATGCACCCACACATACAGACAAGAATAAACAAGCAAAAACACTTGCATGCAATCTAACCTCAATAGCTAGAAAGTGAAAATGCACAGCTGTTTCCCTTAGGCACTTTCCCTTAAGGCTCTTATGTTGATGACATGGGTGTATTATGCAGTTTAATAGCATTTTATTAAACATACAGGTAGTAGATACTTTATTCCAGCTCTCTTTACTTCATGCTGGTAAATATAACCTTATGAAATGTGAGTTGAATGACCATAAGTGTTGGTCATCTTAGACCTAAAGGGCTGATCCTGGCTTCCTTCCTGTGCTCATTTAAGCACATTCATTAGAATGTCATTAACAGACAACTGTTTCTGGGTCAGGACTCTTGGTGTGAGATGTTTGTTCATAAAATCAGGTGTGGTTCACATAAAGAGGGTATTTGGCCCATTTAGAAACCAACAGATGCTTGTGAAATTAATACCATATGCATGGTCTCATGTATGCCAAACAAAGTGCAGCAAGAATGCACATGCTCAGTGCAGAGTGTTGTGTTGTAGGACGATCGTTTCTTTTGTACATCTTGTGGGCACTCGCTTGAGGGGCAGGCCTGAGGGATGATAAATAGCACCTTCCCTCCTTGAAGGTATGACTAACCTGACTTTCGCCTTGTGTCCTCATTGCAGAATGTCTGAGAAGCTCTGAACACATGGAGACTGATCTGAGAAGACCGTCCATCCAGGGAGACTCTTCAGATCGTGGACGTTGATCTCAGGCTCCAGGGTTCCATCATCGCGTCACACATTGCTGTAGGAGCGTGAGGTACTACCGGAGGTTCCAGACAGGGAACTGAAAAAAAAGAAGAGAAGAGACTTCCCTTATGCATTCCATAAGCTCCTGAGAGTTACAGAAGGTAGCGAGATCACCAAGGAGCAGCATGCGGAGAGCTAGCATGTCATGGCCCTTTTTCCCGGCCTCTGCCCTTTTCCTCCTTAGCCTCCTCTTCCTCCTGGCCACATCAGCGCACCAAGCAGAGGATGATGTCACGCCACGGCTAAGCTTTCCATATGGTAAGCATAACACTTCGCATATACATGCGGACATTGAATGACCACAGCTGCCTGCACTATGGACCACTTCTAAAAAGTGTGGAATTTTACAGGGGAATTCAATACGAGCTTACCCTAAAATATGCAGGGCATCATGAAGGAAATAAGTACAACAACAGAAAACAGATTAGTTTCAAGGCTGTGCGTGTTTATTTACGTCATCAATGTCAGTCTACGCAATCAGGAATACTATGTTGTGATTTTTAAAGCAGAGTAGCAAATGGATTGCAAAGTCTATCTAAACAACTGCAGGGATGTAGCCAAGGAAGCGTTGGAGTTGATTTGGGACCCTAAAATCCAAAAAAGTCAGAATACCCATTAATCTTTGCTTTTAACATTACATACACACTGCCTTAAAAATGTTGGGCCAAGTTGGCCAAATGACAATAATAAAATAATGTTGTCACCGTATTTTTGCTGTATTTTTGGCAAAATAACACTATTAAGATAAGAGCTGTCAGGCAGAACAGGCAGTGTTATATCAACGAAAGAGTTGTGGGTAACTCAAAAATGGTCAGTTTGTTTTTTTTCCAAAATAAAGGAGAGCAGGTGCTTAGCAGATCAGCTCTGTCATATGCAACAAATGAATTAACTAATGCTGTCAACAACAATATTTCATGATTTGAAATGTACTATTTTATAGGTGCCAGGTGTTGATTTTCTGGTCAATTGTGTCATAAGCCAATGAAATACAGTCAGTCATGCTTTGTACATTGTACCCCAAATATAAATCTGCAGTCTGTAAATTTTGTTTATTTTTTAAGTCTACCATAACAAGACCATGCAAATTGTGGACATGCTGGACAAGTTTAGGGGGCCTACATAATTGTTGTAATTTAATAATGTAATACTAGCATTAGGTCAATGGCCTGACCTTTGCAAGACACCCTTTTAGTAGACTGTGCCCCTGTTCTTATGGTAACCTCACATCTTTCCCTCGCTCCAGAGCAAGTTAACCTGTTCACAAATAAGTCAACTCATAGAGTTTCTATCAACAGTGGCAGCCTATCAGTCCAGACAGATGGGTAGCTATGTTTACACAGTGGCAGTGTTCCCCTTGCTGACCCTCATGCATAGATCATCCTTTTACTGAAAAGCCCGTAAAAGCTCTGGCTCCCAGTTCCTGCGGCTGTTGTTGGGCTATAAATAAAGCCTGGTGTGGTGCTGACCTCTCTCAGCTGAGCTACTGGCAGCATTGAGAGGGGTGTACTGTACACTCATCCAGACTTTTTCAAGCTCCCCTTCTCTCTGATAGACAGTGACACTTGCTGAGGTGGTGATAAAAAAGGAGAGTCCGCCTGTCTGTGAATCCAAATAGCTGTCTTCTGCTGTGCATGTGTTGGAGTGTGGAGGTGGTGCGCGATCTTTACATAACCGCCAAACCTGTGACGCTGCTGTTTTTTTCTGTTTCTTTCCCTTTATAATCACAAACAATCTTTTTTTTTTACTTTTTGAAAACTTTCAGTTATCAAGGTGTCAGTGGCGAGCCGTGACTTTTAGAGCTAGGCTGATTTCTAACACCATTTCCGGATTCTCATTTAATTTAGCACTAAGCCAACAGTGATTCATATAGACATTTTTAATCAGTTTTAAATAAAAAAAATTAACAATTAAAACTTGTTATAAAACCTAAAATATTCATCATGTTTGAAGCCTGAAGCATTTGAAGCTTTGAGATGAACACGTTTTACCCTGTACTTAGCAGTTTTGCAAGCATTTCAAGTAAAGAGATCTAGTCTTTAGTTGCCATTCCAGTTTTGTTTTGTTTTTTATTTTGTATGTTTGTTTTTTTCCTTTCTAGCAACTGACTGAAACCTTGTTAGGCTACCACGCATATTTAGATTTCCAGATTTATTTTTCTTGCAAAACTGGACCCACCTTTTGGAAATAATAACATGATGGTTGATTATTTTGTCAGTTTGTAATTATGCCAGTGGTTAGTCTGGTGCATAGGCCTTCAGTCCAGTGGCCTATCAATAGGGAAAGCTTACTTAGCTGTATCTGTGTAGATTTCACAAGAATCTCAATAATGCAACTTTTTTGTTTCTAACCCCAGTTTAACACTTTAATGAGTTGTGCTACAATACCTGTCGTGTTTAAATACAACACGCATCATGATTACATAAAAAAAAATATATAGGGACATTTATTTCTCAGACTAGAAGGTCTGAAAGGTTCCCCTCTGCACTGGGAGATGAAGTCATGTCGAGACAGCTGAAGAATTCCCCAATTGTGTACAGTACTTAGTCCCCCACCCCATTCACGTATTCTGATCCATTCATTCTGAGCCCGTGTTACACCACTTCCAGACCATAGTCACAGTAAATCCTGCCTAATTCCTTACTATTGATGGCGGGTTCTTAAGGGTGGGTCCGTTCAGGTCCAGGCTGGTCAGAGTCGATTGTTAATGGAGCTAGCGTATTGTAACCTGACTCGTGCAAAACAATGTGAGATGCTGCTTGTAAAAACCAGCAGCTATAGCAACATTTGTGCGTGCCATGTTAGCAGTGTGCTAATGGTTTTCATTAAGAAGGCATTGTAAACGGCTTTTGTGGGTGAGGTTGCTCGTGTTCTTAGAAAACGTCTGTCATTGTTGATGAGACTCAGTTAGAGCTTTATAGTCTGGTTCCGGGAACGTAGTCTAAGCCTAGCCTCAGACTAAAAAAGGCTATCTATAGAGTTGGGTGGAATTTGGCCTAAGGAACTAAGGTTTGTTTTGCTTTTAGTGAATCTGTGTACTCTAGTCATCTTTGTGTGCATTTCATAAATAGAAAGGCAAAAACAATCAGGAGAGAAATTCCATTTTTTTATGAACTGCGCTAAGAAGTTTTTCTGTTTGGCCAGAGACCAGCTTTATTCTGTAAGTTCGGAGGTTGTCCTTTTAGGTGATTAATGTCCTTTTATAGATAACTGCTAAACTTTGCTCCTGTTGTGCATCATCAGTTGGACAGATTGGACAATAAAGCCTAGATTGTGCTGTCAAAATATCAGTATCCACCCCTACCTTTTTCCACATTTGCTCCCAATCATGGATTAAAATGGGTCAGCGAAGGCAAGTTCACACAAGCCTGTGTGTTTGAGGAGCTGTGGAGGTAATCTCTCTCACCTGCCATTTCCACACAAAGAACAGGCCGTGCAGCGCTGATGGAGCATTTCACAACCACATGCATCATAAATCTTTTCTCATCTCATCAATACTCCTCCCTTAACTTCTCTTATAGTCTTATCTTGTGTCTATTCTTCTAAAAATACATACTCTCTTTTTATTTGAGACTAAAAGACTTGCCCCTAAACAGATACCTCTGCCCTTCAGAGTTGCGTATTGCAGGGTAAAAAAACAAATGTCAGACTCCTTTTCACTGGACTTTTTCCATTGTCCCAGTGCACGCATAAGGAATCCTGCCCATTCATTGCCTTTTGCCGGTGGGGTGTTTGGGTGTTTGCTTGGACCATTTGGCCTGTGTAGAATTTACAATTGACATTTGAGAGGACTTGAATGTGGAAATCCTTGTCTGTTCGTGTAAACGTAAAAAGTTTCAAATGCCTTTTGCACCAAATGTTTTGTTTGTTAAGCCTACCTCAAGAGATCCTGTAGACAATAATGAACTTGTACTCCTTAGTCATGCTTAAGAACAGTCACTACAAGGACGTCAGCCTGTGCGTAGAGGGTTGGGCTTGCGTACAACTGTTGAGGTTTTAAAGGCATCACTATAATGGGTGGTTTCCTTTGCTACATAATAGGCTTTGGTTAGTTTTTCGTGGCTGAACTACTTAAGTCTAGGAAACGCCACAGGTCACAGTGACTCCATGGCTTGGCCTAAAGGGGCAAAAGAAAGTCCACAAATCCGGGACAGTGAGTCCTGCGGGAGAGTTTTCCCAGGAGCTGGCAATACTGGAGTCTGTGTTTGTTTATGTGCGTGGTGACTAGTTCTGGAGTGGTCCTGATGCACTCCAGAAGAATAAACACTCCGGAAAAATCGCTTTGCCAGTGACTGTGCTATGCAACATCATTGGCGTTGACATTTGTGTGCCCTCCACATGGTCTCTGTCTCAAGCTCTGTCTGCTTTACTGCAGTCTCACCATTCACCCAATGCAATATGCTCACATTAGGACTAAGAATTTAGTAAAGGGTAAACGAACATACACACCATTTTGAATATGAAATGTAATTTACTGATCTTTTTTATTTATCTGCTCTCTTTTTTACACTTTACTCCCTTTCTCACTTATTGGGATTTATGTTTAAATTCCTGTTTAAATGTTCTCCTGGTTCACCCTCTCCACCCTCCACCTCCCAGGTCTGTTTACCAATGCCAAAAGAGCTAAAGAGATGCCAGAAACTGCTATTAATATTAGAAACTATTTCATAGGTGTACATGTAATAAATAATCGTTAAGTAAGTAGTCGTAGTTAATTTAAAACACTCAAAGTTACCATGTTTGCCTGCTAACAAGCTATTAATAGAGGCTAATCTTAGTATAAACAGTTTAAAGAAGTTGTCCATAATCTTGGGCAGCCATTGGAATTAGGAATTTATATACTAACACAGTGTCACCAGGACCCAGACAATATGCTACTTAGAAAAGTCATGTCATTAATTCGCACATCTCAACATTTTCACCCCTCTCAGCACCCCCTGCGACCCTCACCAACCTCTTAACGAAGAGACTAATCTGGCGTGAATAATGAAACTACATCTGCTCCGCCTCTTCACTTTTGTTCCTTCCTCTGATGCGCACCAGCAGTGGTGCACAGCTTGGCTTTGTAAAGGCCTGTTCAAAAAGATCACCTATAAGGCAAGTTACATGCCAGCTTGTGGCCTACACAGCTTCAGTAAAGCTGAGACCACAGCAGACGACATGCTTCACATATTAAAAGCACCTACTACTATTTATATAGAGATGCCTACACACAACCTGTTAGAGCTTTGTCCTCCATCCTTGACCTGTTTAGTGCCTCTTGATTTAGCGTGGTGGAAATGAATCAAAGTGACAGCGGTGTCAAGTGTACTATGCCTGCTCTTTTGCACGCACTGTGAACTGTGTCTTCAACGCAACTTAAACAACTTAAACTACAAGCACTTTGAGATGTTTTCTTGTAAGTTTGATGTTATTGGATACTGCCACCGAGACGTATATCATATCTGCATCAGAGATCATATCTCTCTCCATTTTATCCAAGTCTGTTCGTGTGAACGTACAAAGTTTTAATTTTACATCAAATGTTTAAGCCTACCTAAAGAGATCCTGTAGACAATGATGAACTTGTACTCCTTAGTCATGCTTAAGAACAGTCACTACAAGGACGTCAGCCTGTGCGTAGAGGGTAGGGCTTGCGTGCAACTGTTGCCCTCTGTAATTTTAGCAGAGTGACAGTGCGAACGTGCATGGGTGGTGGGGCAGGTGTTGTACTGCCAATCGGTAATAGTACTGGTGAGGATAAAGGGCAAGTGAGGGGTGGAGTGTTCCCCTTGAAGGCAAAGCCAGACAACACAGGCTTACTTGCAATGAGAGTGTGCGTTGCAGTGGGTTGGAAGTTGTTTTGCTTATATCAAAACAACTGTGTTCTTAAATACACTAACACCTGCCCCACAATGAGGTGGAAGCCAATTCCAATCCAGAAATGTTGGGGTGGCCAATGAGATTTCACGCATGGAACTGGCCACCTCAGCCTCCCCTTTAGAACAGCAAATCAATTTGTGACTGAGAGAACCTTTATAAACGAAAAACAAGAATAGGATGCAAAACTGTGTAAAAATTACAAAGAGGGTGAGGAATAAAATGTTGTCCTATTAACTGTTTAACAAGGTTTCATACTTGTGTGTACCATTTAGTGTGACTGTATAAAATAGAAGAATATACACATTAGAAACAAAAATTACACACATCAACAAGTGCTTTATTGGATATTACTGGAACCAAGTCAAGTGGGTTTTTATTGTCATTTCAACTACATACAGAGTACACAGTGAAACGAAACAACGTTCCTCCAGGACCATGGTGCAACATAGACAGTGCATACAGACACAAGTGCAACACAAACAAACAAGTACGGACAGACAACACAACACAGTACAGACAGAGAATAATAAATAATTGCTGGTTGTGTGCAAATTGTGCAATGTGTAATAAATAGAGTCCAGTGAGGTAGTAAAGTTATTAGTGCAATGCTTTGTGCAAAAATGCTTCCCTTTTTTTTTTATCTGGGGTAAATGGTTAGAGAAACCATATTTATTATTCTCTGTCTGTACTGTGTTGTGTTGTCTGTCCGTACTTGTTTGTTTGTGTTGCACTTGTGTCTGTATGCACTGTCTATGTTGCACCATGGTCCTGGAGGAACGTTGTTTCGTTTCACCAGTCCTAACATTGCAAAGTCAATGCAATTAATTCAGCACTATCAGATATATGCATTTCACATCCCTGCAGTAAACTTGAATTGAAATGAACTGAGGGAACACTGCACTGCACAACAAGTGCTAGATGCTTAATGCTCTGTGTGCGTGACATGCTGCTCATGTCTGTGCAGTGGGTGTTTATTTGGGGGGATTTGGCTGGAGGTGTGCAGGCATGCTCTGACAAGACCTGCAGCAGAAAACAATCATACGTGTAGACTCTGAAAGGCATCCAGCAGCATAAAGTATCAACTGGGAAGCAGTACATTCCTGGAAGGAACGATGTGTTAGAACTCAGCCGGCCAGATCATGTAGCACGCCACAAGATGAGAAGAATGGAATCACTTTTGTTTACCTATTCGGAGGCACTGTTTTCTTAACCTTACAACAGAGGTCACAAATCATAGCTTGCGACAGCACATGTATAGAATTCCGTGTTAGACACTCTTTTGTAAATGTTAAGCAGTAGATTTGATATTCTAGATGATTGGAGCTAAAGGTCAAGAGGTGCATTTTTCTGTTGCAGTGCAAAAAGAGCCATCAGCTTTGCTCACTACTGCAAAATCAAGCCTGTTGATTTCGCTATAATGTTCGCATTGATTCTGACGTGACTAGAGTGCATGATAAGGTCAGTGAAATAGAGCAGTGTTGTTCATAAATCATACCTGGCACCTTTGCCATAATAAAAAGCTCCAATACTAATTTCCCAATTGCTCCAGGGGCATGTGTATATATGTGTGTGTGTGTGTGTGTTTTAGCACATCCTTGGATGCTTTCCCATAACATCAAGCCAGTACTTCTCTCCCTTTGCCTGAGGATGTGCCCGCAGACATACATGGCAATTTATGACTTCATCCCAGAACAGCCTTATCTAATCCTCATCATGATTTAAGTGAGTGTATTCAGTCCACTTCAGCTCACTTCATGGAGAGCCTGATGATTAAATGATGATTTAGATGAATTGCGTTATGAGGGTAGAGAAAGCAGTGTATTGCCCAATGCTGTTTTCCTCCAGGTAGGTTTAAGGCTTAAGTAAGCTCTTACGTAGTTATGGGTGACTCTTTGTGGACTTGGGGCTGAACTAAGCACATTGTGTGCAGATTCAGACACTAATTGGGCGTGTTTACCAAACTAGCATACAAACTTAAACACGCAGTTTATGGGAAATGTGCATGAAAAAATGCAGCATGCATTTTGCATATGCATTTAAGTTTGCAAAATGTGGGAGGAGCCAGTAGCATGGCCGGGTCTAGCATTCTGGGGACCCTTCATCTTGCTAGCTGATGTACTGGAAAGTCATTGCAGTCATTGTGATTAGTAAGCACAACATGCGCTCAATAATCACAATGACTGAAATCTGTCTAACTTGTATACATTTGCACTGCATTGACTGCTCGTTTGGGGTTCCAATAAATTTACAGTTGAAATACAGATGACCTTCTCAACATTCTCACAGACACACAACACAGCATTTCCTTCTTTGTTGACTTCTTTGGTGATGTTTCATGTTTCACTGTTTGTCATAAATGTCCCGCTCTTACGTGCGGATTAATCACAGCCAGAGTGTCCAAACCTGGATTAACAGAGAAAGTTGTTAACGGCTATTGTACAGCAAGTCAACTGTGTTTGTCAGGTTTTGTGAAGCCAAAACTTCAGAAAATCTGTGTAAGTAGAAGCTGCTACGTTACACAGACCCCAGATCAACTTTTTGTTGTACAGCAACAAGTAAGAGCAAAAGGCAAAATGTTAACACCACAAAAAACAAAGTTTACCTGTTAGCCTTTTCTCCTCATCTTCCTTTTTTCTTCTTTGTTTTTCGGCCCCATTTTTACTTTCCCCTGTTCTCCATCATCCCAGAAGTTGTTAGAAGGTTCCTTGGTTACTGTGGGGCCTTAAGCAACTGCTTATGTCGCTCATTACGTCGAGTCAGCACTAACAAGCATAAAATAGTTGTAGACAGAAATTGCGACTGATTCGAACATTAGGTTTAACGTACTTACTTACAAGAAAAGTTTTTTAAAACCAGGCATAAAATTCTTTAAAATCATGTTTGGGGTCTTTTAGGAGACTTTTTAAAATCTCTTTTAACTTTTAACCTTGTTCTTCATCTGAAGCATTTTTATTCAGTAATTTCATGAGAAACAGCACAAACCGCTGAGCTCTTAAGAGTTTCTCAAAGTTTAAGCAATTAAGCCTCAAGCGTGCACTGAAAGAATATTTGCCTTTAGCGCTCAGGATCAGATGTACAAGTGTGAGAAGACAGCACAAACATGCTGTGATGCTTCTGCAATATGCGCTCGCAGTCCATGTTATTATTTTCCAAATTTTATTTTATTCAGCTGGAGTTGAATAGTACCACTGTAGACTGTCAAACATAGCTATCCCTTCATCACTGAACTATCATTATCTCTTTTATCTTAAGCTAGTTGACAATTTCATTATTTTACTGCACTTCTTCAACCCACAAGCATGAATTTAGTGCACAGTCCTGTGTGGAGTTTACAGTCCTGTCTTAAGGACATAAATGATAGTTTCAGATGCACTGTGATGATAGGTTGCACTTCCTGTGAGAGTTAATTATTTCAGGGATGGAAATCTGTTATTAGTCAGAGATTAATTGTTGACCAACAACCCTAAAATTATAGACACATACCAAAAAACATCAAAGCAGGAAATGCATTTCATATAAATAAGGCTTTAGGCTTCAATGAATCAAACAGGACAGCCAAGTCTAACAGTAATGCAACATAGTCTACTTATTTAAACATATTCATAGCCCAAGTTAATAAACATATGCATACTTTAAACAAATAGTTAGTAGCTTTTCCAAGTAACTCTACTAGAACAAGCTATGCTTTTGTGCCTCAAAAAAGGACATCAAGTTTAATGGAAAATCAGTATTCTATTCAAATATTAATTATGAATGTATCTGAAATTAAACTAAATGTTCATAATTCCAACATCTCAAGTTTGTGTACATAATCGTTTCTTACTTTGTTTCAAACTATTATGTCTGGTATCAAGAACAGATAACATAATTTGCCACGTAAATTCAGTAGAAGTGATCAAAGCTTGGATAAATTATTTTAGATTAGTGGTGACATCCCAGTGGCTCAGCATAGTTCTGTTACACATACAGCATGGTTGCAATACGGAATTGGTTTTACTGCCTCTTCGCCCGAAGAATGTGAGTATGCTGCACATGAAATTCCACTAAATTCATAAAACTAAGTTTTATGTATGACCTATGGACTGCATTCATTAGCACTGGCCACACCCATCTGTACGTCTTACTCTTGTCTTAATGAGAGAGTCACACAGCTCATGAAAGTTCTACTCATCAAGCTTGTGTTTGGCCTATCCCGATTTCCAAGCGTGACCAAGGTTTAGATTCTCTCATGCTGTTCTCTCGTGTGCTGTCCTATTAATACGACAGGCCCCCTGAGTAGCTCCCTAAACAAACACCCTCATAGCTCATCTAAACAGTACCCTGACGGAGCTCAACCCTCCGTGCCTGATGTTGTAATGCTTTCCAGATGTTTCTGCCCCCTCCACAACTCACACTGCTCTTCTATTCCTGCATTTATATTTATATTATATATTTATATTTATATTGTTGTTTTTCACCCTCTCCCCAGATGAGTAAAAGCACTTCTGCGGCAGGCAGGTGGATAAATAGATGTCTTTTACATTAGAAGAAGGCTTTAAAACCTGGTGATGACACACAGTGAAGTGTGCCAATAGCAAAGAAATCAAAGACGCCAATCAGTACTGAAGTCGATTCATACATATATTAATGGATTGGTATTGTTTTTTTTATTATGAAAAAAAAGTCTGATCCTGTTCCAGTCCTGTTTTATCTTTTGGTTGTTCATAACATACAGCATAACATTTTTTTTAACCTCAGAGGATCAGAATACAACACACTTTATATTAGGAACTACCCACCTTACAAAAGACGGTTCTTTAAGATTTCTTTAGCAAATAAAAGGGTTCTGTATAGAACCATGGGCTCAAAGTGTTTTTTGCATTGTGACAGCTTTCTTCATATTGATGGAGAATGCGCTGTCTATGGTTCTATAACCTTTTTGAAAAGGGTATCATACAGCACCAACAAGGTTCTCTAGTATCACAAGCTTGACATCATAAGTACAGCAGCTCCATCTACAGCACATTCTCCATTAATCTGAAGAACCTGTCACGATACAAAGAACCATATAATCGTGCAAAGGATTCTTTGACCGTTCACTTGTTTTCTTAGTAGTTATTTCATACACTGCATATCTTTTTTATTGAATAATAATAAGAGGCAGAGGGGTATGATAACACAATAGCATTAGCATTTGCTCTGGTTTAACTTTAAGTGAATGTTCAGGTAGAATAAAAATGAATTACAATGAATTTCAAAGTAAATCTTTGCTTTTAAAGTCTAAATATAATTAGCATGTTATCAAGCTACACAGAGAATATAAACTATAGAGCCAAAAAGAGAGTCAAGAGGTTTGTTTAGCTATCACAGAATACACTTTGTATGTGTCTTGTACATTGCCATTGATTTACACCATCATGTGGCCTTATGTTTTTATAGTGAATTGGTTTGGTAGAACAGAGTCAGTCTACTCCACATCACCCCTCCCCCAGGCAAAACAGTTTGAAAGAACAGGTTTAGTAACATGAATCTAACCTCCCAGTGCTACTTTCAGTATCTGCAATGTGGGACTGTTTTAAAGTGGAAATCTGCTGTATCTGTAACACAAACATGCAAAGCTACCACTTTTTACCAAAACACAGTAAATGTGTGTGGCTATGCACACACTAAGTAGTAACAGAGTGTTCATGTCCAAGAACAAGGAGTACCAGATGATAGTGGTGAGAGAAAAGCGTTGTCCACTTTTCTGAAGTTTCTATCTTTCAGTAAAAAGGGTTTTTCATCAAATGGAGGAGGCCCTTGCCCCTCTCTGTACCAGAGGTTACGGTTTCCCTAGAGCACTGTGCTGACCACTTCCTCTGGGTGTGCTACAGAAGAATGCTGAAGGCAAGGAGGAACCCCAGAAAGCATACAATATGGGTTTACTTTGCTGCTTTTGGCTTGAAGTCGTTGAAGAGAGTTTTAGAGGATAGATAGTCATCGTAAGAGCAGATTTGTAGTGCGTTGGGTGATTTAGAGCATCACATTGTTAGAATCTTCACCAGTGGAAAGAGAAGGGGCTTCAACAAGGCATAGAAAACAGTGCCTGGAACAATGTTTTGCTTTTAAAAGATGCACCTCAAGGGCCTTGTATGTATTAAATTACATTTAGTGCTTTGCTATTTTCTGGTCTCCCTGAGTATTGTATGTTTTAGTTAATTAGGTGGGTTTACGTGCTACTAACACCCTAAAGCTCTTACATAAAAGTGACTGGAATCCTCGATTCTATAGCTTGAATGAAAACAAACGCAGCAGACGATAAAGTTGCTTTTTCCGAGAGCTTTTGATATGTGGATAAAACTGCCTCTCTGGCCATCTGGAGGCAGTTAAACAAACGTTCTGTTGTGGATGGACTTAATACAACCCAGAGGTTCTGGAGTCTGCTCTGAGCTCTGCTGGCTTACTCGGATGGAGAACGCATCAGCCTAAATAAATTCTCTCAGACCTCATATAATGTGGCGAGAGCCTTTCACTGAAGATAGGAGCAGTGCTATCTTAGATAAATATCTTCTGTACAAGGTCAAGATGTGCTCTAGGCTTGTACTGACAATCACCGAGAAAAAGTGCTGATCTACGGTCAGATTGCTCTCTGTCTGCACTGATTTTTGTCACAGTGTCTTTGAGCAACTTCTGTAACTGAAGTCTAGAGATCTTAACATGCTCTGAAAGCCATTTATGATCTTTATTATATTTGTTATATAGTTAATCACATATCATATTATATCAATATATAGACTTTAGCTGGTTGTTCATTTAGGAAGATTTTGATAATCATTTATTGTATTTTAAGCAGATATGGATTAAATATGGCCCAAGCTTCTGCCCTTATTGGTTCACAGGATGTAAACGTTTGACAAAATTTCATTCTTCCAGCTGCAATCATGATGGAACACGCTACTTCTTCAGTATACCTTTCACTTCTAATTATCTTTTAAAATTCTATTCTTGTTACATCCAAAGGCTTAGTAGTCAGGCTATAATGCAATATCGCGTAGTTATTCTTAAATTATTGACATTTGATAGAGATGTTTGGCCGTCCTGAGGTTAAAGCATATGTATGAGAGGACCGCAGTGCTGACATACGTTTCAATGTTTACAGCTTTGACTCAGAAGACAACAATTCTAACTAGCATTGTGCACTGTGAAGGTAACTGAAGGTCACTGAGCCCTTCCCAGCTCTGTCCTTACCTTAAACTACAAGTCTGCAAATATAGGCCATATTTACCCTGGAACTAAGAACAGGCCTTGAAACCTTCTATTAAAAGGTGACATCAGAATTCCTAAGTACTGTTAGCAGGACAAGTGTGAAATTAGCTGTGTTTTTCCTCCAGATTGCCTGGTGTACAAACACTACATAAGAAGGTATTTAAGCAGGAAGCTTTTTTCTTTTCTGTCACGTCTACAGGGAGCTGCCACTGTTGAGACATCTGCTGATGACATCATTAGTTCTTCACTTCTGGGAGCTCTCTGGATGTGAGAGACAAAGTAAACACAGCCAATGGGGATTGCTTTTGTTTTTTCCAGTGACATGTAGTGCAGTGTTTGTGTTTTCCACAAAACCAGAATATGCTGTAGATTTTACACCACAGCTCATCAGCTCCGTAATGATGTGTCTCCTCGTCATCCTTCTCCACAGCCTCTGGCAGAGATGCTCACAAGTCGATTCATGCAAGTCCAAGTTGAGTCTAGTGTCTCTGGGTTCACAGGTGTGAGTCTCAAATCTTTACAGTGTGAGAGGAGTTTAGAGTCTTTAGTAGAGAATTTTAGTTTAGTCTCATTGTTAGTTGACGACATTGCATTGTACAAATACAAAAGTCAAATACAAAAGTGAACTGTTGTAGAACTGCTACTGTTAAATCATATGAAATCACAACCATCACAATAGTTATTTCAATCAAGGGCTGCCACTGTTGCAGACTGCAGGACAATGGCAGTAACTACAGCATGTGAATATAATAAAACGGATGCAGTCACATGCATATGGTTGAAAAGAACGATTTCAGGCAACGCTAATTGAACCAATTTTGTTGCTGAAATTTTGCTGAAAGTTTTAAAGAAATGAAAAAGAAAAATGACATGGAGGTTTGTGTTCTTACTGTGTGATGTGCACCACTAAACAGAACTCCTAATCTGTGCATCCACCCGACCTCTCCTTGACAACAGTTGGTCCGCTGCACGGAGTGGACTTCTAGTGGTTCCCTTCGATATCGTTTACACTAAATATACTGCCAGCTTAATGATCACTTGTAACTGTTTTCTCCTCATGCTGTGAGCAACATTGGAGGCTGAGTATGTGCATGTGTGCACGTGTGCGTGTTAGATAGGAGGAACAGGCCTATCTTCTTAAAGTTTTGCCATTCTGAGCTGATATCATCAAAGCAGTGGGCATTTACTTAAATGAGCTGACCTATCACATGCCAAAATAAAACACTTTGATCTTGTGTGCTGATGGCCGGATGCTCCACGCTAGTTTTGTTTTCCAACGGGATGCTGTTATTTTTTTCTTCCAATTAACTTTGGCCATGCATCGGCAGAGCAGCCGTCGGGAATTCCACTCAGCAAAAGCCATACTAGAAAGGTTCCCTAAAAGCCCACATAATTAATTTCCTCCTAAATGGATTTGTGAGGAGAGCGAGGAGGATATGGCAATCCATTTTTTCAGTGGCACTCACAGGAAAAAAGAAAAGACAAGGACTCGTAATTGCATAATGGCTCAAATGATCTTGTATAGCTTCCAGCTGCCTCAAGGTTGTAGTGTAGTGTCATTTTCTGTGTGTATGTGATGGCGCTGTAGTAAAGGAAATGCTCTGTTTGTGAAAGAACTGGTCTCTTTTTTGGTTGATGGATCTGAGGATGTCACCGAAGTGAGAACTTAGTGGTCAGGACTGTGTGTGTGTGAGTTGCCGATCAGGACGTCCTGTTTAAGTCCAGGGGGCCTGACGTCGGTCTGATATATGTTGCTTTTAGCCTGACTGTGAAACACACACTGGACTTGGCTAGACAACGGCATCAGAGAAAGGCTGGAGGAAATGAAGAAAAACACCTGGTGCATTCTGTGCTGTCTCAATACGTGTCTGTCATTGAGAAATCCCAAGGTTTGAAAATGCAGTGTTGCAGAAACAACATTTGTTAGTAGATGAAATTGAAAACTTAACGTTCGTTGTAAACATGCTTACTTTAGTTAATGTTACTGCTAAAAGGTTAGTGTCTTACTGCAGCTGTGCAATTGTGTTAAATGTCTTCAGGTCAACTTTATGGGTTGTGGGTTACTTTAATGACAGAAATGACTCAACAGATGCCTTTGGCACAAAAATGTTGTCCAGCACTCCAGTAGCCAAATGCACCGGCTTTAATATTTGCATTTATGCTGCACTCCGCAGGCGATATTTGTTTAAATTGTGTCTTTGATCAATTTATTGCAAGTTAGAGAATAAGGATGAACAAAACAATAAAGCTAGTTTTGGGCTGGAATGTCCCTTATCGTAGCGAATTATCAGTAGCAGTAATGCATTGGGTTATAGATCCAGTAGAGTGGACACTTGGCTAAAATATTTGTACTGTTTGTGATGGATTAGAGACAAGAACTTAAGGGATTTCAATCTTAGCAGGACCCTACCAGTGTTTATTTAACAATAGCCATGTTAGCATTTGGCAGCTTGGTTTGTCTTCAGATATATTAGGCCCCAAATCCAGACATTTTTTTGCTGTGTATCCTAATATCAATAAAAAAAACTGCACAAGTATATACGAAGAAAATTCTGCATCTAGTAAATACAATGCTGTCAAAACACACTTGTTCTGCTAATAACTGAAGAAAAGTTCATTCAGTAACTTTGCTATACTACTTCACTGTGAAATGGAAGGGATTGTATTTGAATGCTGAAACTCTACATCTAAACACTCAAAGTATTCTCACTTCACTTGCCAGGGACTTGTTAATTACATAGCAATATGTGTGACGGCTTTGAAGTGCTCGGAGCAGGACACAGGTATCAGGACCGAGAGAAAACAAAGAAAACGGGAGAGAAGGAGAAAGGGGTTGGGGGGATGGTGCTTGACAAGGCGGGAGCAAACCAGTGATGATATGTTGTGCCTCTTCACCACATGGAGACAGTACCCACTTGCCTCCTAATCAGCAACACCTCCCCCCTCCACCCCCCACAGCTCTGGTATCCACTTAGTCTCTTCTCTCTCACCAACAGGAAAAAGAGAAGGGTTTTTTTTCCCAGAGTGCATCAGGACACTTTTGGGGGCCGCAAGAGGCAGCTGCCGTCGTCATGGAATTGCCCTCAGGGAGCCGACCTCAGTCATTCCAACAATAATAACACAGTGCAGAGAGAGAGGTTGGGGGGGTGGTATTTGTCAGCATCTCTGTTTATATACATTTTCAGCATGTTAAACAGAAAAGCTAAGACTTTTTACAGAATTTGCTAGTTCTTTTTTTAGTGCAAAACCATTTCGTTGTTTCTGAGCTGAGGATTATTTGTGTGCTTGGGACGAAACTTTAATAAAACCATTTAAATAATTTGCTCATAGTACAAGACCATTAAAGTAGAAGTCTAAAGTTTGTGGAATATGCTGATCAGCAATCTACAAAGTAGATCTAAGATGAGTACAGATACAACTCAAGCTCTAATAATCATTAATTACTGCTGCCCTCTTTAGGTGTTATAGTTCCAGTCACAAGTTGTCCAAGGACACATGCTCTGTCTTAATTAGTGTTTTTTAACTTTCTTTAATTTACTTGCACTTGCCCAACTGATAATAACTCACTTTCTGTTTAATGTATAAAATCTATAGAATCATAAAAGCTAACAATGTGAAAAATGATTAGGTAATTAAATGAACAAAGCCATGTGCAGAAAAATCATTTTACAAGAGAAAGAGAAAAAAACATTAATATTTCAATATTTTATTGTAAGATTTTATTCTTTATTCCTGTATTGAAAGATTTCTGTTGTTTTGATTGTCACACAATTTTGACACAGTGAAAATGGCAGCTGGCACCTGTTAAAATTCGACAAACTTGGTGATAGTGACAATATATTTAAGGCATGTGACACATATGTATGTGTGTTCAGAATTTTTCACTACCAATTTTGATACCATTCATTTGTTACCAATTGCTAAATTACACTTTTGTGGCTTAAACCGTAAAACAAGTGTGAGATGCCGAAAGTGGATATATTCACTGTGACTGACTTCAGGTTAACCAAGAAGCTTTATTATTAATAACATGCATTAATTAGACAGCCAATCAACAGTCTACATTTGGAATAAGCATACTACTTCTCTCTACTATTGAATTTGATTTGTATACCATAAAAGTATTGCATTTCGATTATTTAAAGCCATAATCATGACATTTTTCAAAGTGTGTGATGTGTGTTGAGGGGGCGTCTGATATCTTTTGGTTGGGACAGAGTAGAAAAGGGCCAGAGGGGAAGTGTGTCTGAGTGTGATACAGCCTCTCCAGCCCCACCACAGACGGCTTTTAAACTCTTATATTTCTGCAGCTCTGGTTTAGGTTGCTGGAGTTTTAGTGTCCATTCCAGAACATCTGCTATGAAATTTCACCTAATGGTTTTTACTAGACTTGGCGTAGAATGCCTAAAGCTGCGCAAATGGACTGTGCAAACCATTTATAGCACTCAACCAGGAGTTGCTGAAACTAGTGAGGCTGCCGAGTTTACTAACACAACAGAGCTAACAAATAAATTGCACATTTTGAGTGGTTGAGGTCTTGCTTTCTTGAGTATAATTTAAAATCGTCTGTCTTCACGGTACCAGCACACTAGCCTTCCAGTTAATTTCCCTAAATATACATTTGGTTTAGATAAAATTAGCATAAATACAAAGCATAATTTAATTGAACCTATCACTAAATTTCAGTTATTCAGCAAGTTGGTGTGATGCGGTTGATCCTTGTTTAGTGGTGCTCCAGCTGGACAGATGTTTGGGAACAGGCGTTCAGATGCAGAGCTGCAGCTGCACCTTTTGATGCATCTGCCAAGTGCCTTAAAGCTTAACCTATAGCAGTCGCGTATAACAGATGGGGTAGATTGTATCAAAAGGTCCTGGCTCATGAATATGATTGATTTATTTTCATTATAGCTTTATATTAAAGTTTATACATGTAGCAGACCTTAACTGATCTTAACTGGAACACACATTTGGGTTTTAGGCATGCATAGCAACTAAGATGCATAGCAGCTAAACTAATTAATGCTGGATCATTTTTATTCTCATATCAAACTCTTACTCTTCAGAATCAGAATCAGAAATACTTATTGATCCCAGGGGGAAGTAGCAGCCGGTTGTGTAGAAGAATAAACACTCTAATAATAATTTACAACATAAAAGAAATTTGTCATATGTACACATATAAGTCTTATGATACAATAGAAGAATAACATATAAAGTGACTGTGGCTATAATAATAAGTACAGATATACTGTATACAGCAGTAAGAGTTTAGAAGTGGGAAGTTATTGCACATTTGAGTTGTTGCACACATAATTAAATTATTGTTCTATTGTTATTCCTGTACATGTGAAAGGTGTCGTACGTTAAGGGAGGAGTTATAAAGTCTGATATATACCAACTCTTACCAAACTCTTTTTAGTCTTTTTATCAAACATTTTTTTATATTATTTGAAGGCAGCATTGACCCTTTATATTATGGCATTATAACATTCTGTAATGACTGGGCCAATAGAAAATAGGGATGTAATCCATGACATTGTATTGTTGTGTTAGAATGTATACTTGTATGTGTGTATGGTGCGCAGTTTTAACCTATGGGTTAGTATGTGGGCAACATTTTGAGATTTTTTCTAATCTCATGATAAATTAGAAAATCTATCATGAGAGAAAATAAAACTGTACTTATTATACTGTATCAATTCTTAAAATCAGTTTTTAATTAATTGTTTACATGTGAAGATATGGTGTTGTGTTTAAACCCCCAACCTCTATAAAAAGTGTTGTAATCTATCTATAGTCATTTGACTCTTCCACTTCAGCATGACCTAGTAGCCTAAGGTTGTCCTGCTAAAGTATTAGCATTAGCAAATCTAAGGTGTTGTGTTAAACATATTGAATTGTAAGCTCTTGTGAGCATATTGTGGATATGGTCCGTACTTATAGAACACTAAAAACTGCATGTTTCATTAGAAAGACAGCACAATTATTCCTATTTCATTAAATTTAGTGCAGTGAGTGAATCGTTGTAAACATATTTGTAGTCATAGTTTTTGATCACAGATTTTAAATGTCTGGGTCATGACATGATATTGTTTTGCCAAATCGCCCATCCCTAATTGTGATTTCATCATTTTGTATATTGTTACAGCCCTAATAGAAGTGCTACAAAATTGCTAATAAAATCTTACATTAACTTAAAACTGTTGTTTTCTTCTAATGTAAAGTTACCATTTCCGAGATACGAGGTGATGTTATCCCAGGAACAATATGTTTACAGGAGCTGTGTTAGGTGGTATTCTGTTTTACCAAATTAGGACTCCTTGTTGCTTTTCATGTTCTGTTAGCATCTTGCTGACAGTCTTTTGACCTTGCTGCCAACCTGACATTGAAGAAACAATTGTAGTGTGTTTAATGTAAGGAAGGCATGCGGTAAAGAATACAAAAAAAGCTAAACATTCACACTTGCATGGGCCTGTGTGAATTTCCCTTAATAGAGCCCAATTACTCGCCTCATTGTATGAGCTGCAGGGGGAGAGGAGAGGCGCGGTGACGCGACTCTGGAGAATAATTGGCCGAGGCGCTCCTTTCAGTGCAAATCCCTCCAAAGCCCCTGTTTTGCTTTCTGCCATGCTGTTTGTCTTTGCCTCGCTAAATCACCGTTAAATTTCCCTGAAGCTCAGAGTGGTGAGCTCTGCCAGCGCTGAGCGCGGCCCATTTCCTTCTTGAGAGAGAGAGGGAGAGATAACCCAGTAGCCTAGACCCTCCTGTGGTTTAGCAGACTGGATTTAGCAATAATAAGGCCTCCTGGTAGAAGGATGATGCCCTATTATTACTGTACTGCTGCCTCCCGCGGGTACTCCAAAGTCAGCACACACAGATCTTCTCCTTGCCCCCATCCCCCCACCTCGCCGATCCCTGCTCTAAGGACAAGCAAAGCAGGGGCACAGCTGTTTTTACCAAGCACGTCACCTTTCCCCCCAGGTCCAAGTCACACCCACAGGAATAATCATCATGCAGCTCTATGCATGCTAATGTCAGAGCTAGGTGAGCAAGATTACACTGAGCAGCTGTGACTGATGAGTCAGTGTAGCAATGCTCATGGCCAATATTCTTAATTATTTTCTTGATTGATCGGGGACATAAAATAGAGATAACGGGTGAAACCATTGCTAGCTGAAGATCTGTTGGATAGAGACCTCATGGTAACATTTTACCTTTACTTTTGTACATAACATTGACATAAACATGTCATAGCAGATGTTGTATGCTGTCAGAAGTTGTCATTACCAATGTTTTTCAGTAATTAAGAAGTGCCATGTTACAATTGTCATTATGTATGTCATACTGTTTGAAGTCATGTTTGAAGTGTACTGTAATTAGCCCTCTTGACGTCAAATATTATGACATACAGTAAAAGTTTGATTACTGCTGGTCAAATTACATGTTTTATGCATTTCATAAGTGAAGATAAGTTAACATTCTCCCTTAACACAGATGGATCTAATTCAGCCAATCACCAGGCCTCTGGCAAAGGTTAATTAGCTGTAGGAGGAGTGCAGAATTTACTGGAGCTAGACTGGAGGGTAGACCTTCAGAACCTGCTTTGGTGACCACTTCTCCAAAGAGATCACATTTCTGCACAATCCTGCTGAACTGAACATATTTGGAGAAAAAGTGATAAATAATTAGAAACTAATAATTAGAAAAAGAAGTTTGTAGATATTTTTCCCTAACCTAAGTTAGAAAATCAACAGAGTGTGTAATTTAAGGGTATGTTGTCCTCAGCCGTGCTATTAATTGACCCTGAACTGCTAACATGACTTGCATGAATTGTTGCATTAGGCAAGTTAACATGACTTCACTGACAATATATCCTCACCAGCTTTCACGATCATATTATAGCATCCCTACTGAATTGAGAACTGTGTCAATGTGCAAGGTGTTATAAATGCCTGTACTACATTTCGTTTCTCATTCGCACAGTTAGCATCGTGAGCAGAGCATCATTTTGAGACAGAACACTTACAGGCTGAGATAAGTGGTGTTTTGAAACCCTGCTTGTGCGGCCTAAGAAAATTGCTGGTCGTCTTTGGCAGCTCGGAGGGCGATGAGAGGTTACTGAGAGTGGGTGTCAGCATACGAGGGGCCGACGTATCCAGCCCTGCATGCTGACTGAAATACCACTGAATTCTTAAGCGGCTGCTCCTGAGGCATTCGACAAAGTATGTCCTGTGGCACCCAAAAAATGTTTGTGGAGAAAGAAATTCACCCACACATCTTATTTCAGCTGCTTGGGTGACAGAGCTCCCCTAGTGGCAGTCAATAAAACCAGGCTTTCACGGGGGGTGGGGGGGGGGGGTGTTGCCGTGGAAACAGAAAAACAGCCCACAGTCTCTGTGTAATGACACAGTGCGGCAGCGGCTTTGATTAAGAGATGAACATCTGTCTCTGAGATCGGTGCGACCACACACATGCTTGTTCGCTATAACAGACGTAGACAGTTCACAACAGGTTTTATTTGTTGCTCAAGGTGGTGCTTGTTCAAATTTTCTGCATCTGTCTCGTTTAAAGCAGCTCGTAGGGCGAAAAAGAAATCCATGTCCTTTTAGATAAGAGTTTGATGTAGTGCGTTAATATTTATAATGTGTCACTTCACTTCTTGGTCCATATATGGAACTGCCTATATAAAAAAGGGGTGTGTCTCAAAACCTAGTGAGCTGTCTAAGTAGGCTGACTATGTAGGCAGCTGTTAGCAGCGTTCTGTCTGACATCTCTCCTCATAGCACAGATTATTGAGACGATCTAGTCAGAGAGAGATGCGTCACGGCTTGTTCCCACTGCAGCACGCCACCGGTGGTTTAGCTTGTTGCTAAGTTACCTGCCGGCATCCAAAACAATAGCCCACGCTTAAAATTCCGCTAGCATAAATGCGAATGGCTCGAGTATAAAACTGCAAAATGGTCAACGACTCGTTGAAAAGTTGCAAATAAAATCCTGTTTTGTGTGATTATATGACATGAAAAACATTAAGACACCAGAGAGAATCGAAATAACTCATATTTTAAAACGACTTCACTGCTCGTATATTTGCCTGCGTTGCATCATGGGATTGCCTTAGCGGCTGAGGAAGCGTCCGGTGCTTCCTTAAAATCAGGCCAAAATAAGGTTTCTCAGTAAACAGCATGTTTAAGGTATGTAAGAATTGGGACAGCCTGGGACAGTCGAGAGCGCATACTATGACGTAAAATGCTGTATATGTAGGCAGCTCACTAGGTTTTGGGTGTGTCATGAAAAGCAATGCATGTACAGACTACAACAGTTTAACCAACTTAATCTCTTTGGGTTGGATGCACAATATAACCCCTCTTTAACTTCTATATGTCTTCTACACATTCCTTTGAATCCAGTTCTCCATTATTGTCTCAGTAAGGATGATTTGGCTCTATATCATCTCATCTGTTTAACCTTTTTTTCTCTCTTCCTCTCAAACTGCTGTTGCCTCCTCCCTCTCTCTCCCTATCTGCCTTTCCAGATGCAAAGGAGAGGTCGGCCAAGAGGTTTTCGGCCGAAAGAGTCTTCAATTACACCTCTCTGCTCCTCAGCCCGGAAGACAGTATGCTGTACGTAGGCGCACGAGAGACTCTCTTCGCCCTTAACCTCAGTGATATCAGCAGACCACAACTGCAGCGCAATGTGAGTACGGGTCTGCATGCATGTGTTTATGCAAGGTTTTTGTACACACGCATGCTCAGACATGCATATATACATATACACGCTTAGTGTTTGCTTTGGCTGACGCTCAAGAGCTGCTTCTTAGTTGACATTCCACAAGAAGAGTATGTGTCATGAGATATGTGTTTGTATGGGATAGTGACCTGACTCGATGGAGATATGATGGGTTTCAGATGGTCCAATGAAAACAAGGACGACTGATAAATGTCCTTGTATGTGTTATGCATATATAGTATATACACTGACCTGTCACCTCATTAAGTACACCTATACTCATTGGTCATATATTTAGCTTCATTATGATTACAGACTGCAGTCCATCTGTTTCCCTATTAGCCCCTCTTATACCTTGACTGAGAATAGTCCACCAACCAAAACTATCCAGCCAGTAACGTCTTCTGGACAGCATCCTGTGATCACTGATGAAGGTCTTGAGGATGACCAACAGGCAGTGTTAAAACATACCAGCACCTCAAACCACAAAGTACTTTAAAATACATTGCCTTATGTAGCTTCAAACACTGTATATGTCATAAAGTTTTTTTATAAAAAAAATATTGAATATTGCCTGTACTTTTTAAATATTATACTGTTACTTTTTAAATATAATTGTATGTCATGTAGCATCAAAAGACACATAATAAAGTCTTTTTAACAGTGTTTCACAAGTCGGTGCAGTTTAAAATGATTTAGGCTTGTGGGTTACACTGCGCTCACTATATGACTTGTTAACTTGTTAACATCAGCACCAGTGAAATACTAAAATACTAAATGTGCCTTGATGCACCAACTATGCCTTCTTGATGCAGTACCCTGCAGTACTCAGGAGTGCTTTCTCTCTCACTAAAAGTAGGCATAACACAGCTGGCCAGGATCACAAAAAAGTGTCATCAGTGTAGAGGCGATGTGCTAGAGCGACGTAAAACAGTCTGTTATTCCCATTACAGGAGGTCTGGAAATGTGTGTGCTATCTGTCATATCATTAAGCTCTCTAACTAGGGCAGGGATTGACAAACTTAAATTGAAAAAAATGTTCATAAATTATATGTATAAGTTTTTTTTATATGGCATATATTAAACCTAGTGACCTAGTGCTATCACCAATGACATCATCCCACCCTCCACTTTTCCTGATTTAGACTTTCAACATATATACTGTTACTATTTATTTGTTGTCACTTAAAAGGTTAGACAGTCTTTACACTGTAGTAGAAACATTTTATTAGATATACAGCACTGTGCAAGTAACTGTCTTATTTCCAGAGTGAACAGCCATAAAGTTTAAGTTATTCATAAATCAGTATAACAATTTATTCATGCCTCTAAATTCAGTCTTAGAAGTTGGTTGCAGTACACCAGCAACTTTATTGCAAACCTGTAACTGCTCTGGATAGCTTCACATTGTTCCTTGCCCACAGCTTTGAGTTGTCTTGTCACAGTAATGAGCAGAAACACCTGTGAACCTAAAGCAGTAGTTGTGCTTAATTGTCTCTACTATCTCTCAAACCTGAAAGTACTGTTTGTCTGATGGTCTACCAGGTATTGCATGGTTGTCCCATTTTTTTCTATCTGTTAATCATTTAACTCACTTTAACTCCTCTTCCTTATGCACAGAATGGCCTCCATAAAAATAAATGTCAGGGCTGTGTCGATGTGCATATGCAAGGTCTGTAAAACACCCATGCATTCAAACGTTAAATCAATGGAAACTACATTGTCTCTCCTTTAATGATTTTACAGTTCACATGGAGCACACCAGATGAGAAACGATCCGAGTGCAGCTTCAAAGGCAAAAACCTGCAAGTGAGTAAACTGCCACACGCACTGAACCTCATCCCACTGCTCATATTGTTCTTATAGGTACATACTGTATTTTCTAATCTCATCGCCTCCTGACGGGCCAAATTGCCACATAACTGCTAGGAGTAGAATTGCGCTGGCTGGTGGGTGAGGTCGTTCTATTTTCATTTGCGGGGTCTTACTGCTCTGCCACCTCGCCGCTGTAATTCCCCCAGAAGCTTGACATTGTGAGAAGGCTGTTATTAGATTAATAATCGCCATGCTTAATTTGGTGCCTGATTGATTTGCCTGTAGAGCGAGGCTTGGATGGAGGCTTGGGTCTTGATGAGACAGTGTAATAGGCGCCGTGTCTTCAGACAGATGACACACTGCTGCCAAAAGGCTCTTCCAGGCTATTCAAGTTCATTTCAATTAGCAGTATTAAAGCAGATACAGCAAATTCTAACGGACAGATTTATTTACTGCTAAGCGGCTTTTTCTTTTTCTGAACAGCCCAACTGCACGAATAGAACCTAGACTGCTAAACAATAACATCTTTCTCTCTCTCTCTCTCTCTCTCTCTCTCTCTCTTTTGTCCCTGTTGTCGTCAATCTACCAGACCGACTGTTTCAATTACATCAAGATTTTGCTCCGTGTGAACGCCACTCATCTGTATGTGTGCGGGACATATGCCTTCAGTCCGATCTGTGCATACATCGTAAGTGTGCATTTCATTATTTTTTTCCCACTGTACTCTGCTGCAGGCCTTCCTCTCTCTTCTCCTCCGTGCTTTTAACAGGCAGCAGGGGAGCGATGAATTATTCATGTAATTTACTCAGTCAATCAGAATCTCCCCTCCTTCACAGGGCGAATGATGTCGGAATGAGAAACGAGCTACTGTAGCGCTGCACCTGCAGGGCTGAGCACAGCTCACTTTACTGAGAATGGTTTTATTCTGTGACCTGCAATGAAATGTTTTTTCTTAAGAAATTAAAAAAAACAAATGTGCACTGCTTTGGAAGATTTCAGCAGCTTATGGCTACCATAAACAGGGAGTGAGGTAAAAACTGCACTCATCATGAGAACAATGTTTGTGCTCTATCCCCGGCAATTAGCACTACATTTCAGTGTAAATTGATAGATTAAAGGTAGCAAGTTGAAAAAGTGTCAAGCAACAAAACTTTCACAAGGAAATAATAATGAAACATACTCAGGTTTTCCCTCTGCACGCAGGTAATCAATCACCTAATACATTTTTCAAGTCTAAAGTTTCGCACTGGAACTATAAGGTTTGGGTTGTCAAATATCCTTATAATCTCTAGTGTCATTTTTCTGTTGTTTTCAATGAGAGTGACATGTTTTGTGTTGATCAGGTTTGAGTTGTTAAGTAACCTTGCTTATGTTGTTTGTGACACTGTATGACATACAGTTATCCATAAAAATTTACAAGGGTTTGGACAAAATTCAGCTTTCAGCATGACTACAACAGTTCTTATGGAATGTAATTTTGTCTATTTTTAGAAATACCCAAATGTCAGACAGTGTCAGAAACCACATAAGCAAGTCTGTTTGAGATTACTCAGGAATTCAGCATGGTTTGGGGCAAGTGTGTGATTATTTAGGAGGGAGATCACATTGTACGGGTTTTTTGAGGACAGATGCGTCGTATTTTCTTTGTTTTCAATGGGAGAGATGTGCTGTTTTTAAACAACAAATGCCTCACGTGTCTCTCCCTCATGTCTTTTGTGCGGAACACTCCAGATACCCAAAAACCTCAAAGTGACCTATATATTAACCTATATCAGCCTATAACCTATATCTGCTCCCCCAGTGTCTAGTTCCATCCTCTTTTTTATAATGTAATGTAAAAGGCATTTTTTAAATTTTTGCTCCATGTTTCATTTCTAATAATTGTTTATTGCATCCCAAATCATTAAAAAAAATGAAGATGCAGGACATATAGAAAATGCTTCTGTGCTTAGCACTGGCATTTAAAGCTGGTTAAACAAACTCACAATTACTTACTGCTTTACTCGCCTTCGTCAGAATGTCCCTTCAGCCAATAACGCTAAAAAAAAGAGTCAAAGAGTCAACTCCAAGTATTTCGACTCCTAGAGTCATTGGGCTAGAATCGACCCAACTGGAATCAAGAAATCAACCCTTTTTGAATCAAGTCCTCGTCACCAAAACAAGGGATGTATACTATTGCAGTCATCACATGCTACAGACCTGAAACGGCACTCCTGCCTGGAGATGCTTCGTGTCTCTCTGCATGTCCCTATAAAGACATCAGCCTCTGTGCTGCCTCAACACACCAAAGCTAGAGAAAGCCAGCATGACTGCAGAGCATCAGGATGTCCTGGCGCAGATTTGCATTCCAAACCAGGATCCTCCATCCCTCCTCCAAACCGCTTATCAGAACCCTCGGCCCACACATGGCGGAACATACACAGAACCACTCTATAGCCTTGAGCCTGTTATTTTCTTCTTCCTCCTGATACTGCAAACCTCTCTGTAACATCATATCCCATTCAAGCGTGTCAATCCCAGACTGTGTGTTTATGTCTAAGTAGTCACTGTACAGAAAACAGTGCATGATGCCTTTGTCCAAGTGATGTGTGTGTTTGTTCCTAGAACACTGGTGACTTCTCTCTGGTACGGAGCGGGACAGGGGAGATTGTGACAGAGGATGGTCGCAGCCGCTGCCCTTTTAACCCTGAGTACAAGTCCACTGCCATAATGGCCGGTAGGTGCACCATTAGAAAAAGAAGACATTTAAATTTGATAAGTGCTGTCACTGTGATGTCCAAATTTAGTTTAGAATTGGATGCTATCTAATGGAAGCTAAGTTGTGGAAGCTTATTAGATTTTAATTGTCCTTAACAATATAAAAGAGCAAAGATTGTTCAGCAGAATCAGTTTTTTGTTTTATGTGATTTGTGCTAAATCCAGTCCACACTAATGCATGTCAGATTTTGTCTTTGCTGTATGTACGTCTGTCTGAAAATCTAATTTGTCCACAGATGGGGAGCTGTATGCTGGCACGGTTAGTAACTTTCAAGGAAATGAACCCATCATTTACAAGAGCCTTGGCCAGGGTACTGCCTTAAAGACCGAGAACTCATTGAACTGGCTTCAAGGTACGGGTCAAGGCCTTCTGCTTCTGCTCAATGTCGCCTTATCCCCCTCCATTCCCTTCTTCAGAAAGTGTTCACATCTCTCTAAGCAAGATATGCTTTGCAGTCTCAAAGTGAAGATTAGAATGAAGGCATGGGGTGATATCTCAAGTGCATAGCACACAGTTATTATACACACAAAATAGAAGTTGTACAATAGAATTACAAATTATATTGTTTTGTTTAGTTTTTATTTTGTTTTCGCGATAACAGGGGCTGGTGTAACAGGTCTGGACGGTGTTTTCTTGCAGTTGGACTGTTTTGTGGTCCCCTGTTTAACACTGTTTCATTAGCAGCAGTTCAAAAAGATATAGAAGGAAATTTGTGCTAGCTCTCACCCTTAACCTCTCTGGCTTGGTTGCATCATGTGATGGGGAGAAATAATTAAAAAAGAAGAAAATATGTAAAGGCAATGCCCTGAAAAGTTTGACTATCTAGAGGGTGTTGCCTTGGAATGTTGGCAGCATGCAATGGCCACTACCATAGGACTATTAGAGTCAGTAGGTGGGAGTTAAACTTATAAAATGAGTAAACACTTAGCCAACAAAACTCCTTCTGTGTTTTTTCAAAACAATATTGTATGTAAAAGGTGATTTGTTATTACAAGAACTGAATTACTAATTGATAGTGAGGGCTAGAGTGTGTCTAGAGTACCTAAACATGCTTACATGCTTGATTTCCCTTTGTAATGGACATTGTTGGAATCTGTACTGAAAACTGTCAATTTTAACTCCAGCAGTCAATACTGAACACCAGCTTAAGTAATTCATTTAAGTAAGACCAGGGTTGGAAAGGATTTGTTTTTGGACTAAGCATTACATGACACAGACCAGCCCACCCCAAACTACACACACACACACAGACGCACACACAGACACACACACACACACACACACACACACACACACACACACACACTGTGTTAATGTCCTGCAATGTCATTATATCAGGCTAAATACTATTCTTAACAGCAGTGCAGTCCTCACCCTGCATATTCCAATGCTTCCACTCTGATAATAACAGTAAGAAGCAATCAGAAAGCTGGATTCACGTTAACACAGCCAACACTGCAGCACCGTCACTATAAAACTTCTTCATCACAACCACTTCTGCCCCGAGAACTTTACACTATGTTAAAATCTTTTAAGCCCAAAGTTAAAGATGTACAGACTTAAAAAAAGGTTGCCTCAGCAGGCAAACTCAGTGAAGACCACATGAAAGTTAAATCAAACAGCTGATGTGTGAAGATGAAAAAAAACAACACAGTAATCTTATAAACCTAAACTTCACTCTGAGCAAACACTGCCATGGTGGGCATGAAACATGTTTGTCACTTCAACATGTCTTACCTGTAATCCTGTATTGACTTGATACACTGAAGTAATGTTAGATGTTTGCGCTGACAATAAACTAAAGGCTTGAACCAGATACAATGAACTCTGTAGAACACTGCTGTTGTGCCAGTACTGAATTGGACGATGCTGTAGCCAGATTCAGTGCCACTGACTTTGGTTCACTAATCTTCTGAGCCTGAATTTAACTACTTTTTTAAATTTCCATTCCTGCAGTTACACACTACTGCCTGTCCACTCTTCTGAACGTGATGGCTACTTAATCTATGGTTGGAACTTTCATCTAATCTTCTATATGATTCTCAATTGCAGTCAGCAAGCTGGTGCAAACCAGGGTGAATGTTGCTGGTTCAACCCCTAATTTATATATATATACTTGAATGTGATATTTTTTGTTTATAGTTTCTTGTGTTTATGTACGTGACTTTATTTGTTAGCTCACAGTAAATAGCCCAGCAACTCACTGGGAAATCTCCACAGTTTCCTGATTACCAATTCCAGCACTGAATAAGCACATGCATGTAGGTTTTTCAGATGCCTCGTCCATATTAAGCATTGACTCGATGCTGTCGCTTACTTTGTAATCCATCATTTCATTTGTTTACTTTCTCCTGAATGCACTGCCGGATCCTGAAAGCCTTAAAAGTAGTCAATCACAGGTCACGGGATCACAGAAAGCAGCCCATACGCAACCCCCCAAATCATGTTTCACATTGAGTAGGATAACAATTAGTGCTCAATTAGTTGATTTTAAATATACATAAATAATAAGATAAGCTGCATAAGTCAGTACATCATTTAAACTAAAGTAACATGCTTGTTTTGAAAATGTAGTGAGTAAAAGTAAAAAGAAATACTCAGAATACTCAAAGGAATTGGCCAATATCCACTTCTAACATGCAATCAGCAATTGGACAGTATGGGTCTCTGCAAACTCTGTTGTGATTTCACCTTGTAAGCTTGCCAAAATTGTCAGCTGTTTGGAAACATTTCCGAGTATGTGAAGAGGATGTCAAATCTGCAGTCTGTGATGTCTGCATTGAAAACATCTGTGCACATGTAAGCCCTGCCCACCAGCCAATGTGTTTCATATGAGTTTCAGTGTTGTTGTCTTTCATGTCTGTTGGTTTAAAAGACATTTTGCTAATAAATGACAGACAATAAAATCAGTGCACCTCAGTTAGTAGGTTGTAGTAATGTTTGACTTTACTACTGTTCTTTCTTCAGACCCAGCGTTTGTGGGATCTGCCTACATCCAGGAGAGCCTACCTAAAGGCAATGCGGTGGGTGACGACGATAAGATTTACTTCTTCTTCAGTGAAGCGGGGAAGGAGTTTGATTTCTTCGACAACACCATTGTGTCACGCATTGCTCGCGTGTGTAAGGTAAGAGACGCTTCAATGGAGGCAGTGTATGTGGTGGAGATGTTTTTTCCCCCCTCCAGCAATGGACTGTACACATGCACACTCACACTCTGACACACCCTGTCATAGTACTGGAATCTATCACAGTGGTATTAAAATGTGTGTATGTCTGTGTGTGAAGGTACGCTGCAAAAAAAATACTATCTTGGCAAGGACAAACATCTTACATCTAGTTAATATACCTAATGTTTCTCATTATGAGATTGTTGTATGAACATTATAGGATTATTCAGCTTATTTTTAGATGTTTTTACATTTTGTCTTAAGCAGTGTTTCCCAAAGCTGTGGCCTTTAGGGTACCCCAGACGATCCACAGGCAGTTGGATTGAAGTTGTCCAGAAATATGTTAAAAGATTTTACAACAATCTCAAAATGGATAAGATGCTTTCACATACCAAGATATAATTTTTCTGATGCCCGATTGTGCACTCACGCATGTGCAGGTAACATAGGTAGACAAGTGTGCATATGTGTTTGTTTTGTTTTTAGCATAACAAAACAAATGCACCTGTGGTTAACTTGTTTTTGGGAAGGTGGTGAAGAATTTTCTCTGTAAACCCATTTTAATACTTGTGCACAAGCCCATTACAAGCATGAGGGATCCACGTCCATCAGTTCCTGGGTGGTCAGAAGCTTGGCCCAGAATTGGTTCAAGAGCTGCTTATGATTCCAAATCCCAAATTTAACCTGCCCACATGTTGCTCCAATGTAAGATTTTCTTGTCTCTAGAAGGTGAATCACTTTTTAACTCTAAGAACCCAAAGACACACCCCCCCCCCCCCCCCCCCCCCCCTATCACTTCTTTGCAAATATTAGCTACCCGAGTCCAGCCCAAGAGTGCCTCCCATCTACACACACATACACACTCACACACACGCACTTTGAATTAAGTTTGGAGAATTTAACTTTCGGATTGGAGCATTCCCCAAATTTGCTCTAGCTCAAATACCTCACCTTAACTCAACTTTTTCTGTGTATAGCCACCATCATAACCATGAACACTAGCATAATGTTCCAGCAGGTAGTAAGTGACAGCCTTTTTCATCACAGCAATTTCATAGAGAGGTCCTCCTCCATGGTGGATGGACGGGGCAGCCTGTCTTTTTGGCTCGAGGTGTAATATGGATTATCTCAGCAGCTCCGTGAAATGCTGCCTGACAGTTTAATGGCCTTCACCACCTCTCAGGCTCAGTATACTTAGCAGCCAGCATTCTGCGGAAGTTGCCCGGTTCATTTGCATCGGGTAATATAAATATTCTCAGCTTCCTCTTTTAGAACTGCTTGTATGACCTTTATGGTTCTGTTGATCTAAGCGTACAAAAGAGGTGATGTCTCAAAGGTCCCTGCATTCAACCTCTCCATTTGTACTGATGAAAACAGCAAGCACATTGAATCCTCACAAGCCTATTATCAGACTAATTATAGTTTATTAGCCACGGTCAGAGCCGCCCCCTCGAGTGCCTTTCAATCACGTTGGTGGCTCTTTGCAAAATGAATTTTCTTTTGGTCCAGGCTCATTTGAAACGGAATGGTTTGTGCTCACAAGATGCTTTGGATCTTAAGAGATAATGGTCTGCTAGCTGATTGAAATTCTACAGTTTCTACAAAATCACTTATGGGTACCCCAGGCAAGCCGGCGGCTACGTCCTTGACTCTGGAAGCTGCCGGCACATCCCAGAACAGAGAGAGTTTAGAGAGAGAAGGCCTGTAGTCTCTAAATCCAGGTCCTAATGCACTCTTGTCCTACATATTTTGCTACACACTGTGCTGTTCTGGCACTGTCCTCCTGCTGTTTAGTCTGTTGCAGAGAACAGAGAAAGTAGACCGCTTTGTTTTTTGAGTCAGCAGACCTACAGGTATGGCCATTCTTTTGGGGTTAACATGGACACCTGACTGATTCCCACATTTCCTCTTGTACAGCCTGAACATAAGTGTACAAGGGCTTATATGTGAAGTCTGCTGATGCTTAAATTGGCTTCTTATTTTAATTTCCCATTGCACCTTAAATGCTGAAGCAGTTACTTTCAGGTGCTACTTAAGGTGGACTGAAAAAATTCAAACTAAATCAAGATAGCTAGTGTTAGAAACAATACTGACACAGCTTTATTTACACACTGTTTAGTTTTGGTTTTAGTGTTTGCACAGCAAAAACATTACTGTATATTAACATTGTTTGCTCAGAATGTTTCATATTAAAAATAGAATATAATAGAATCCTTTTATTGTCATTATACTTGCACACAATGAAATTTAGTGTGACACTCTGCAGGAAAAAAAATTGATAAAACTAAAAATAATACAATATTAATAAATAAAAAAGAAAGAAGCGGCGGCAATGTATATATCTATATATATATATATATATATATATATATATATATATATACAATGTATATATATAAAGTGTATGTGCATAGATGTGCAATATGTAAGGACATCCTAGAATTCTGGAACAATACACCACTGTTAGCCTACATCAACAGGTGTATCTAAGGTGTTCTTTGTAATCTATACTGCACAGCCTGATGGGAAAACATCAACACACCTAATCCAGCTAATCAGTTGGCTGTCAGGTCTTTTCTGAGTTGAAGTGGGTGTGTTAGACTGTGTTGAAATTACAAGCTTTATTGCTCAATTCCAATTTTTGATATAATCTTTCTGCCTTGATGATTGAAGGTAAGTGTCCCATATCATTCCCATGTCTTTAGTGTGAACCAGTAACGGCCCGCATACACATTTCCAAACCTGTAATTTCGCATGAATGATTCGTGTGCATCATGAACAACAGTGAATGAGTGAACAAACTAGTAGCACAAAGCTTTATTGCAAAGGTTATTTGCTCATAATAGGTCTTATCTGTTTATGATGAGCATGAGGAGATGAAACAGGCCAAATGTATTGCTTTAAAAGCGATTACTGGAAATAACTGCAAGTTAGCTACTGCTGCCATGCTGCTGGCACTGAATGAAAATTGTAATATATGCTAGCACAGAGGGTAAAAACACAATTCCAGTCTGACCTTTTCCAGTAATTTTGACTACAATCAGATATGTATCCCATCTAGGACCACATAGGAAAGTGACAGATTTTTGTTTGTCAAACATGTCACATTAAGGTAAAATGTGTGGCATCTGTACCATTTGCTAATTTTAATGTAGCTGAAAGTACAAATGCTGCATTGTACAGAGTATGTGCAGTGAGTCCAGGTTTGGGAAACTCCAGAATGCTTCACTCCAAAATGCTTAAGTGGGTAATGAAACTAGGGGGAGCCGTTGAGCATGATCCTATTTGCTTAACGCCAACAGGCGTCAGCTTTACTTTTTGTCACACTCTCAATTTCTGCTGGTAAAGACAGAAAAAAGAAGCTAAGCTGTCAGTAATGAAGGAGGCAGAATGGCAGTAGATCAATTGCCTGGCCAAGAGATCTATGCTCTTGAACGATTGCAATGGCAACTGAGACTGATGAGCTACTTCTTATGAGAAAACAGCTGTGTTTTTATCAGGCTATTCATATGACTACAAGCAGACAAGGATATTGGGCAGTGGATGCTCTGCACCCTGGTTTGGGACTGTACCATACGGTACCTGTCCTTTTTCACAAGAAGGAGGCCAAAAGTCAATCCCACCCTAAGGGTTGTTTCACAGACCATTTATCCTGTGCAGTCTGCAAGGACAACAGCAACAGACGGCGGAATTGGCCAAATCAGTGCCGCTCATGTGTGGAAAGCTGTCAGAAATCCAGGTGGCTGTTAGATCACACCGAGCTGGCTGTTGCTTGACGAAACAGTTAGAGATTGACCTTAAACAGGTCCTGATTTAGTGTCCACTACTAAAACTACATTGGATAGTTTGGATCTTCACTTGAGTTTTAGGTTACTTACATCCTTGGATTGTGTTCAATATGAATGAGATTAGCAAATGGAGCCAGCTTCTGTGTTCATACACATTTCCGTATCTTATTGAAATATTAGGGCATGACTGGGTAGCAGTGAGTGACGCCAAGATTCTTCACATCCTAACGTAATTTGAAGATAGTACACCACAAGTGCAAGAGGTTCCTGCATTTGCAAAGCAAGAACTGTCCAACTCAGTTAAGCTCTTTGGTGCTGTCATGTAAGGCTGCTTGAGAGAAGAAAAAAAAAACACTTTCCGCTCCAAGTGGAATGTTCTGTTGTTCTCCTTCTGTAAAGCCAAGGCGTTGGCCATAGTACTGAATTACAAAAAATATTATAATGAAAGTGAGGCTCATTTATTTTGGAGGAGGCCTAAGATCAATACCAATCCACCCGCCCTTGTTTCTGTCTTTGATGTAACCCTCATTTACTTGTTCAGCGTTCCATTTACCTTCGCCTCTGTTTTCCTCTCCTTTTTTCTCTATCTTTTTGTAATCGCCTGTCCTATCCTACTCCATGTCCTATTGTTTGTTCAGGTGTTTGGCATAAAACTTCTCTGGAATATGCTGTGCTTCACTGGAATAATATGTAGCTGCTCTGGAAAACTGAATATATATTGGTGTGATTTGTGGTGTGGCTCTGTTACTTGCGTCCCCAGATTCATTCTACTCCACTCTCTTTTTATTTTTCACCCATACAGAAAACAATAAACTGAAAACACAGTACAATATATTCTTTCTGTATTGTAAAATATACTGACTATGTACAACAGTATATTTTATTTTCACAAAGGCACAGTCTCCTATTTTTCATGCATCCATATCTCTACATAACCTCAACCTTGTCATCAAAGCTCTTTTTTGGCCTTGTCTCTTACAGTAAAAGTATGTCTTGGAGGGTTAGCTTTAACAGGACATACAGAGGGGAGCAGTTAGAGAGTTCTCCACGCTCAGGTATTCACGATAACAAGCTGTGGCTGAGGGAGAAGGGAGGGTCTGGGGGACGCTGCTCGGGTTAGCAAAGCAAGTAATTGCCGCAGAAACTTGAGCATTAGTCACGTGTCATTTGCTGCAAAGTTCAGTGACATCCTTCTCTTAGACAAAAACAGGGCCAAGGTGGACTCGAGAGACAAAGACCCGTGTACAGGCTGCAATTTGGCCTTCAGAATGAAAAAAGGGGGTCGTCTTTGGGTCTCGAACAGTTTCAGAGTAGTTCTGCATCTTTTATTCAGATTATAGATGAAAGCAAACTTTATCATGTTCCTTTATTAACACTGCAAAAAAGTGAATATTATCTTACAAGTCGATAGATAGATAGATAGATAGATAGATAGATAGATAGATAGATAGATAGATAGATAGATAGATAGATAGATAGATTTAAGTCTATTCCTTACAACATGTAAAATTGTCTACCAGTTACAGTGAGATAATCTGGCTTACTAAAACCATTTACCACAAGTTACAAAATGTACAGCAGTTGCTTTGCCTGGGAACAAATCTATGAAACTGTACAACTGTACATCCCAAACTGTTATTTTGCACTACAAAGATAAACTATGAAACTATGACATTATTGTAGTGTTATGTTATTTCACTCTTAAGTATTTTTCTGCCCAGTTTTCTGTCTCTTATCCTGTGTCCTCTTCTGTGTACTTCTGAGTGAGCTCTACACCCAAATTCCAGTGTACTTGACCTGATCTCCAGATGAGCACAAGCTGCTCTTTTGCAGTAGATTTTTTTTTTCATGTACTCCATCCCTGTGAGAATCAGAGTCATGGCAGCGAGCGCCCAGCCCAGATTGGTGGTAAATGGTCAGCCGTGGGCACCCATTTAAAGTGCTGGAGTTAATGTAGCCTTATTGTCTGTGCATAGAGCCCTTTCTCCTTAAACTGAGAAGCACTCGGCCCTGTGAATAACCTGTGGTGTTTTTCTTCTCTTGGCTGGCTACACTTGTTTTCATGACCCAGAAGCACCCATTTTAAAGTCCCCAGAGCCGAAAGATAAACCCCACTCACTAACACTTACCAGTGTGCTCAATCCTAATGCACAGCACGCAACAGCAGCTCCTCAGCTGCCGCTCTCAGCCAGCTAACCTCCATCACTATTGGGAAACATGCAAAACTGATTGCAGTACAGCATGAAATGGCACTGTGCTGACTGGACAGTTCAGTATGATTCTCATTGTCCTCTAATTACTCCTTAATTTTTTGATGTCACTAAAGCAACAGGCTTTTCCTTTAGATGTGGTTTTCTGAACAGCTTGTGTCTGGGAATTTCCATTTCCACCACCATTTTGTGAACTTGCTGCCCTCTAGTGAAGCAGAAGGTGCACAGCAGACCCTACAGTACTAAGCAGAATCATTAACCATTGTTCGTTTATTCAGTTTCTGGTCAAAACAGCTATTAACAGACAGTTATTAATTTTTCAGCACCAGATATTATTTAAGCACATCAAATATTTCAGTATTTAGTGGGATCATTGCTTCCAGTGTTTTAAAAAAGGTATGCTTTTCTACACCTTCAAGATACTCATGCCTCTGACAAGATATTATTTGGGGTGGTAGACCATTCTCAACATGCCAGTGGCACCAATATGGTAATACAGTTTTAGTGTGTGTTGAGTTGCCACATTTGTGTATAGGTGTGTACTCCGCCAACCAAAAGAAATCCAGTCAACTGTGGACCTGTGCTCAGAAACTGAACACTGAAGTTTTATTCTCCTAAAAGGCTTCTGTGTTTGTATTTGTGTGTAACTGCAGGGTGATAAAGGTGGAGAGAGGGTCCTGCAGAAGAAGTGGACCACGTTTCTGAAAGCCCAGCTGCTGTGCTCTCTGCCCGATGATGGCTTCCCTTTCAATATTATTCAGGACATGTTTGTCCTGACCCCCAGCAAAGAAGACTGGAAAAGCACTGTCTTCTACGGAGTCTTCACTTCTCAATGGTATAAGACTGTTTTGTGTTTTAAAAAAATATATTATTGAAAGTGTAATGTTTTAGTGGAGTGATGTTAAAAAAAATGTAAGATGCATTGCTTACTTGCATGTATGTGTGAAAACATTTTCGTTATTTTGTTTTTCCAGGTGTGCACTTATACACCTATATACAGCATTAAGAGATCTTTAATATGTTACAGATTTTTTATCAGATTTTTTTCTGGCACTTTTGTTAATATAGCATGACAGAATGGAGGCTTGTGCAAACAGAAAGCTTTTCAAAACAAAGCCTTCGGTTCATTCACAGTTCATATAGCATTGTTATTGGCCTACAACCACTTTGCCTGTGTTTGGTGTGGGTGGTTTGGTTATTGATTGAGCGTGTTAACGCAGGGTGAAGCACAGGTCAGAAAGGGTCGCCGAACAGTCTGAGAAAGCAGAGCTGTCTTAAACTGAAAGCAGACCTGCGGAGAATGAAAACAGAAGTCCATTCTGTTATGCATGTGCTGTAAAGTCTTATGATTTGTACGCTGGACCCAGGTTTAATGTCCTGTGAGACTGCAGGGAGTGTGTTGTTTTTCAAGATGGTTGAGCTGTGTGTTTACTAGGAGTGGACAGCTGCCTAAGAAGTGGGTTACAAATAATAACGTGTGTACCTGTGTGTGTGTTTTACAGGTACAAAGGTGCGTCTGGTAGCTCGGCGGTGTGCGCCTTCACCATGGACCAGGTGGACGAAGCCTTTAATGGCCGGTATCGGGAGGTTAACAGGGAGACTCAGCAGTGGTACACTTATAACCACCCTGTCCCAGAGCCCAGACCTGGAGCGGTATGTTCTACTCCCATTTACCACGTTCTGTCAAACGGTTTAAAGACTAGGAAAATCCATTTCTGGTGACATAACTTGGGAAAATTCAAGGGCTTCGGATACTTGGTGCAAATGGTTAAAAAAAAAAAATTCTTTGATCACAGATTGAGGTTAGTACTACATGCTAGCTAGAACCAAAGATGAATTTGTTATCCACTAACGCTAGGTGATGCTGTCAGAATTTATACAAAAATTATACAAAACTGCAAATTCCACAGTGAGGCTAAGTGATACAGTGATACAGGGATACAGTGATACAGTGCTGGGCTACAAAGCATTAAACAACTGCATTAAATGCTAGTTAAATATGTTAAAATGGCACGCTGACATGTATGCCATAACTGTTAAACACCGTAGAACATCAATAGCTAGCATCCTGTGACTTGTTATTGACAAGGGTTGCAACTAGCATATTTTTCTATGATCAGTAAACCTATTGACTATTAATAATTAGCCTAATATGCTTCTAGGTTCCTTTTCTTCTTTTTTTCGTGTGATTTCTTGTAGTATGGTGCAGCATAACAGTCAAAGCTATAGTGCTCCCAGCACATTCTGTAGAGTATTGCAATCAAAGAGAATAACTTTATATCAAATCAAATCATTTTTTTTTTACAAAAATAGCTGTAAAATAATGAACAGACTGACACACTGTTAAGATGTGGTAGAAGAATGGACTTAATGACACATCAGTACATTTTTACAGTTCATGCTTTTGATTGATCACAGCAGTCCTGTTATAGACCAGCTACAGGCACCTGCTGCACCATAAGCTACCAGTTTGGAAGAAGAAGGCATACATAACCTCCCTTTTGCTCTGAAATACATATAGCCTAGTCCCTGCATCTATGGAGCGTCATATGCATCATGGCTAAATATCACAGAAAAGTATTAGCAGAAATCAGAAAGAGCCAGTTGTGTTCTTATAGATGAACAGTGAGTGTGGAGTGCTGAATTATGACCGGGCTGATATAGCACAGCCATGTTTCTATTTACAACAGACATTATGTTTGTTACAGTACTCAATCATGTGATATTATTTAGAACATGAAGGTCTTAGAGGAGACTGAGTGCAGATGAAACTTGACCCTCAGACACTGTCTAGACAGAGCATATGTCCAGCACATCAGAACACTAGGCAGCTCTTCAGTCTGAGCTTCAGTCTCTTTAGAACATTAGTGCTCAGGCTGATATCTGCCTCAGTACTGGCACAGTCAGCGCGCTGCCCACTGGCTCTGATTCTTATCGCTGTTCTCCTCCACACTCATTTCCTGCCTTTCTGTCACACTCTGATGAGGAGCATCTGTGGCACGGTTCAAAATGAAGACTAATAGCATGCTTGTGTGTATGAGTTTGTTGATAGTCCGAACACTGGGGTTTGTCTGTGTGTAAGAAAGAGAGAGCGAGACAAATAGAGATTATGTATATTGGACATACAAATATGTATAACGCATTTTTAATAATGCATTGATATAATGCATTGATGTAGTTGGAAACAGCTGACTTCATTTACAAGGGTTTGCCCACTCAGCCCTAGACACTCAATCAGTAACTTTGATTTGATTTAAATCCTCTGCCCATGTTAACCTCTCCCCTCTCCTCCCTTTGCAGTGCATTACTAACGCAGCACGAGCGCAGGGCATCTCCTCCTCTCTGCACATGCCTGATAAAGTACTGAACTTTGTGAAAGATCACTTCCTGATGGACAGTGTGATCCGCAGCCAGCCTCTGCTGCTCAAACGCAGCGTCCGCTACACACAGATTGCCGTGCACCAGGTCCAGGCTGTCCACAGAGCATACAGCATTCTTTTCGTTGGGACAGGTGAGGCTACAGCACCATAACAGAGTGGACATGCTGAGTGGACAGTCAGTGAGTTTCAAATGGGTCTGTGGATAATGCCAAAAAGGCTGTTAATATAAGAGACACATCTCTGTGCTCTATGCTGCAGACTGGGGTTTGTTCCCTTGCTGGGGCAGGAACCCTATGCTATACTGATTAGAGTTCTTTGGCTCCCAAGACACCCAACACTACCTTCACCAACCTGTAAAATGTTAGGATTGTTAGTCAGTCTGGCTAAGATCTTCTGTAACTGGAAACTGTTTTTTTGGCAAATATAAAATTAAATATGTATCAGATTTTGGCATAGGGTAGACTTGCCTGCCTCAGAATCACTGCTTGGCCACTTTACCAAAGCACCCTTGGACTGAGAATCTTTGACCCTAGACCCTAAACTAATAGGTGCTTCTCTAAACATACCCTGCTAGTATGATGCTGTAAAAGGAATTTTGAATGAAGAACGTCCTCTTTAAACCAAGCAAGTTTACGTGTGACTCTAAAAACAGGCACAGTGTAAACCATAACACGCAAAAATAGCAACTCTTAGCAGGTCTTTCTGGCAAACACCATATTATTTAATTTAATGCTGGTTTGTTTTTAGAAAATATGCTTTTTTTTTTTGACCCTTTGAAAGTATGTCATTCATTTTTTTAAAAAAATAGCAAGCAAGGTGTTTGCAGCTTTTGATGGGTAGTGTAAATAACATGCGCATAACAATAAATATATAGTGGCAGCATTACCGGTGGACACCCTCTAACTGACCTAACCTGACTCCAAATCGCACCCATTTCTGTAGGGCAGCAATGGTAAATATGTGGCCTTTGGGCCAAGCTTGGACCATGAGGACATGTAATTTCTCTGAAACTTACTCTAATCCCCTTCACTATGATAGAACATATAACTAGAGAAAGAGAGCACTATAACTTTGTGTATGTATACCTTTTTACATTTTTTTGAAGTGTCTTAGTAACAAAATGTACTGTACAATGCTTTATTTGAAACCTTCTTTATATACCTTCTTTATTTAAATATTGATTTTGAATTTCACCACAAACATTGCTGTGGAGTCTTTTAGATCTCAGGACTGTAGCCCTGATGTGTCGCATGTTTTCCAGATGATGGCAAGCTTCATAAAGCTATCAACGCAAAGGGCAAGATGCACATCATCGAGGAATTGGTGCTGTTCCCTGAACCCCAGCCTGTGCAGCACATTGAGCTGGATGCTGAAAAGGTAAGGTTAACCTCTGCGTGTAGCCGAAGTAGAGAAGGAATCAGAGAAGTGTGGGCGCAGCAGGCGTAGAATTCCCTTCTGCTGTGGAGCGCTGGAGGGGAATTGAACTTTCTGTTGTAATTACATCTCTTCATTCTCACTGGGGAGTGATAGGACAAATGGGAAATAAAACAGCTCACTGTTTATCTCTCTTTCTGTACTGCAGGAAGATTGTCTCTCTTTCAGGACTTCATGTAATGTGCTATTGCAATAGGCTTAGAGCACCTGAATAATGTATATTTAAAGTTAATTATCAGGGTGCTTTGTGTTTAGTCACTTGTGAAATAAACACAAATTAACATTTAAAAGGATACTCTGGCCAAAACTATAAATCTAACTGATGGTAAATCTATTGTAAACAGGCCCTTTCACATGCTGTCTTCAAATTATAATTAAAATGGACAGAATTAACTACACAAAATATTCAAATGAACCCAACTGTTCTTTGTCTAAGAAGTAAAAACTTGTCTCTGACATCCATTTTGTGCTGCATAAAGATAAAAATCAGCAACCTAGGCAAGAGTTACAATAATTACACTAGTTAAACTGGTTTTAGGCCAGAATTCACCTTTAACACAATATGTTGTGATTATATGTGTCAGTGTAACCATTTTTAATCTTTGACAAAAAGCCTTTGATAAAAACTGTTTCCTTGGTTGGCCTTTTGCACAGTACTGTAAATGTTTAGATCTATACAATGCGAGCAGTGCTAGACATCAATCTTTGTATTAATTTATGTACATCTCACTTTTGTCCCCTTGCTTTAAACATGTTATTGACTTCTCATGTCTTGTCTTTTCTGTCTCAGGGTCTGTTGTTCCTGTCCTCATACTCTGGACTGGTAGAGATCCCTGTGGCCAACTGCTCCAACTACCAGAGCTGTGGAGAGTGTATCCTCTCCAGGGACCCTTACTGTGGCTGGACAGGGAGGCAGTGTGTAGATGTCAGGCAGTTTCCTTCTAAAAGGTTAGCAGAGTTTCTTCATACAATTGGACATTCTGTTTCCTTTGCGAGTTGAAGTATGAGTGCTTGTGAGCTCTATACTTGTAATAATAACAGTGTTCTGTAAGTATATGCAAGCTTACCAAGCCTTTGGTCAAACATGAATTACATTTCTTAATCAAATAAATCACATTTTACAAGTATATTACATAAAATAAATCAATTCAATAATTTCTTTGGATATACCATAATAAAATAAGACTCTTTACGTGCCATGTCCTTAAAGGACTCGCGGCTAAAGATTTAACTAAGCCAGAAAATACCTGACAATCAGAATCAGAATCAGAATCAGAATCGGAATCGGAATCGGACTTTATTTGCCAAGTATGCTCACACATACAAGGAATTTGTGTTTGGTAACAGAAGCTCACAGTGCACGATAACTGACATTACAGAAGTAGCACATCCAATCTACACACACACACACACACACACACAGTGACATACACGCACAGACACACCTGTAAACTTAACATGTGCAGAGTTGTATATTAAAAGTAAAGTGCTAAGTGTAGCAGTAAAGAACAGTGCAGACTGAATTAAATAGATATAAATATAAAGAACAGAAGAGTCACTGGTTGAGACGATGGTACAGAGTGTTCTGAGACTATCAGATAAATAAAAAGTGCAGAACAAGAAGAAGAGTGAGAGAACATCTGGATATGGATGTGTGTATGTAGTAGACTGTATCCAGAATGTAGCGTTGTGATGTTCAGCTGTTCATGAGTGTGATGGCGTGTGGGAAGAAACTTCTCTGAAGTCTGGAGGTCTTGATCCTCAACTGACTGAAACGCCGACCTGAGGGAAGATACGGGAACAGGTGATGTCCAGGGTGTGACGGATCACGGACGATTTTCTCTGCCCGCTTCCTGGTTCTGGCCGTGTGCAGGTCCGATAGGGAGGGTAACTTCACACCGATGGTTCTCTCTGCAGACCTAATGATGCGCTGCAGTCTGTGGGTGTCGTGTTTGGTGGCTGAGCTGCCCCACACTGTGATGGAAGCGGTAAGGACAGATTCGATGGTGGCGGTGTAGAACTGCACCATCAGCTCCTTGGGCAGGTTGAACTTCCTCAGCTGACGCAGGAAGTACAGCCTCTGCTGAGCTCTCTTGATGATGGTGCTGATATTGCAGTCCCATTTCAAGTCCCTGGAGATTATTGTACCCAGGAACTTGTGGGAGTCCACAGCCGTTACAGTACTGTTGAGGATGGTGAGTGCTGGAAGGGTTGGAGGGCTTCTCCTGAAGTCCACTCTCATCTCCACTGTCTTGGCTGTGTTCAGCTCCAGGTTGTTGTGGTTGCTCCAGAGGACCTGGATGTTGCTCCTGGATGAGACCAATGACTGTCAAATCATCTGCAAACTTCAGGATTTTGACTGAGGGGTCTGTGGAGGTACACTCATTTGTGTAGAGTGAGAAGAGCAGCGGGGAGAGAACACAGCCTTGTGGAGCACCTGTGCTGATGGTCCTGGTTCCTGAGGTGATCTTTCCCAGCCTCACCTGCTGCTCTCTGCCAGTGAGGAAGTTTGTGATCCACTGGCAGGTGGAGGCTGGCACACTGAGGTGGGTCAGTTTGATGTGTAGATGTCCGGGGATGATGGTGTTGAAGGCAGAGCTGAAGTCCAAGAACAGAACTCTTGCATATGTACTTGGACGGTCGACGTGCTGGAGGATGTGCTGAAGTCCCATATTCACTGCATCGTCCACAGACCTGTTGGCCCGATACGCGAACTGTAGGGGGTCTAGTTGGGGGTTGGTGATCTCCTTCAGGTGGGTGAGAACCAGCTTCTCAAAGGATTTCATGACCACAGAAGTCAGTGCGACAGGTCTGTAGTCATTGAGTCCTGAGATGGTTGGCTTTTTGGGGATGGGAATTATTGTGGAGCGCTTGAAGCACGCTGGTACGACACACTGCTCCAGTGATTTATTGAAGATCTTGGTGAAGACAGGAGCAAGCTGGTCTGCACAGTTCCTCAGGCAGGAGGGTGACACTCCGTCTGGGCCTGGTGCCTTCCTCACTCTTTGTTTTTTGAAGAGTCGGTGCACGTCTGCTTCACAGATCTTCAGGGCAGGCTGAATGGGTGGCTGAGAGTCAGAAGGGTGTGAAGTGGTGTTGTATTGTTCAGTGGAGCTGGGCTTTTCAAACCTACAGTAGAAGTTGTTTAGGTCATCAGCCAGCTGACGACCCCCCATTGTCTGGTGGGGGGGTCGTTTGTAGCCTGAGAGGTTGTGTAGGCATTTCCAGACGGCTGAAGGCTCATTTGTGGACATCAGTCTGCTCAGCTTGGAGTAGCTCTTCTTTGCAGCTCTGATCTCTCTGTTCAGTGTGTTCCTAGCCTTGTTGTAAAGCGCCCGGTCCCCACTCCTAAATGCGTTCTCCTTGGACTGCCGCAGGTGCTTCAGTTTGGCATTAAACCAGGGCTTGTCATTATTATATCTAATGCGAGTCCTGGTCGGAACACAGATGTCCTCACAGAAGCTGATGTAGGACGTCACTGTATCAGTATATTCATCCAGCCCGCTTGTAGAGTCCTCAAACACACACCAGTCTGTTAACTCCATACAGTCCTGAAGCCTCTCTTTAGCCTCACTGGTCCACTTCTTCACAGTACTGACCTCAGGCTTGGCCCACTTGAGCTTAGTCTAGCTGGCTGATGTAGGTAACCTTTACTTATTAGATCATGTCATTAGATCAGCCAACTCTAATTTTGTATGTGTCATTTTTCTTGAAGATTATCTTCTAAAAATCATTACATTACATTACAAGTGTGGACTTAAAGGGTACGTCTGAAAAGTAAAATTTTAAAATATGATGTTAAATTATTAAGTAATGACAATATCACCTAATGATTAAATAAAGCAATAAGCCACAAAAGGCCATGCATTACAATAATCTTATCAAGGGAAAATGGGTTACTGGGTACGACATTATTCACCCATCTTAAAATAAATGTAACAAGCTGCCTAAAGTGGCTGATAACTTTTCTTGGGATTCAGTTCTTACTACTTCTACCAGTTCACTCAGTGGTCCAAGTGAGCAGTATTACAAATACTATTCCATTAACATTAGAGTTTTTTCGTGATTTGTCACAGAAATGCAGACCTATTGTATGAAGCCCTTTGCTTACTGGGTTATGCTGAAGTTGTGCCTACTGTAAAAATATTATGGGGACTGCTGGAATATTTTAATAACAAGATTGTTTGCAAGTGAAGTACTTCTGGCAGTCATTTAGCTCTAATGGCTCATTTGTTCTTATTCTCACAGTAAATTGCTGCAAGATGTGGAAGATGCCAACACTGCCTCGTGTGATAAAGTCTCGATCAGCCCCCGCCTTAAACAACCTCCTTCTACACGTGAGTGCCAGACCTACTTCAGAACACAGACAGATTTAAGTCTTTGTCATCATAGCACATTTATCGTAGTACTTTCAGTGACTCTCCACTGAAATGTATTTTTAGCTCACAAGAAAGCTTAATCCATGTCCAGGAAATCACCCCTAATCTTTTTGTTATAAAGTAACTGCTGCTAGGATTTTTCTGCATCTAGGCCTTTAGTATCTAGACTACTGGCATAACATTTAAAATGCAAGTTTGTTACAGGTAGTTATAGTATAGGTTTATGATTAAAACAGGCATAATTACACATTCAGTTATTTTAGCCTGGACCTTAAATTATAAGCAGCTACTTGAAGTATATGTGATATATCTGTTAAATACAGTGGCAAGAAAAAGTATGAACTCTTTTGAAATTGCCTGTTTTTCGGCATTAATTGGTAATAAATTGTGATCTGATCTGTGGACTGGTTAATACGTGTCTTGGCGATTATATATATATATGACTAATTAATGCAGAAAACCAGGCCATTTCAAAGAGTTCACTTACTTTTTCTTGCCCCTGTTTTTGAAGTACTGATAATTATTTACTTGTGTTCACAGGTATCCCATCCTGTCAGGTAATCATAATTCCAGCAAACACATTTCGGGTGTTGCCCTGTAAACTGCGCTCTAACCTGGCAGAGAGGCGATGGGAGTACAGTGAGAGTGCCGGCCGTTTTCTCTACCCCAGCTCTGACGGGGGTCTAGTGGTTGTGGCCCAGGCAGATAGAGAGGAGTCGTATGAATGCTGGTCAGAGGAGAAAGGCTTCCGGCAACTCCTGGCCAATTACTGCGTAAAGGCAGAGCCCCGACATGAGAGCACCACCCTGATTGGCCGCTCCCGCACGCCCATGGTGTCCAAAGATGAGCCCATGATCCTTCCAGGCCAGGCTCGCTCACCACAGACTGAAACCAAAACCTACTGGAACGAGCTGATAGTGGTTTGTGCTCTGCTGGGATTCTCTTTGGTGGTCTTCTCCTTGTTTGTGGTGTACCGGAACCGGGGCCGGATGAAGTCCATGCTGAAGGAGGGTGAGTGCCCCAACTTGCAGCAGAAGAAGGCACGCATGGCACATGGAAAACCCACTGAGAGCTTGCCGCTGAATGGTAATAACATCCCTCCCTCCGTCTCAGATCACAAGGGCTACCAGACTCTCCATGACAACTACTTCTGCAGCACGCCCACACAAGAGTGCTCCTCACCCGAGAACAGCAAGAGCTTCTCTGAATCGGAGAAACGGCCACTGAACCTAAAGGAAAGCCATGTCGAGATATCCCCCACCTGTCCCCGACCTCGAGTCCGCTTGGGCTCTGAGATTAAAGACTCCATCGTCTGAGACTATTTTCAAATGACGACAATGATAACTGATGTGGTATGGAAGGGCTGCCGGGGAATAGACAGCACCGTGAGAGGGACACACTGAAAAGACTCCAAATTCATCACCATTGGATCATTTCATACCATCTTTGGTTTACTTTTTGCACTTTTTGTCCCCTCGTTTCATCTTGGTGGTCTGTTGCATTTTCCTCTAAGTCACTGGTAGTTCTGGAGTGCATCAACAATCTTCAGACTCTCAGAGCTGTGCTTAGATGCACCCAGAATGAAAGCAGGCAATATGGCAAGCTTTTTTTGTAAACACTGACAGTATGGCCAACAGCACGTAAACCATGTTTCTGCCCATTCCGTCCTAATCATTCATTGGCATGTAATGCGTTGGGCTCAGGGGCCACCTGACGCCCTCACATCTAGTTCATTGGTCATGTCATTGGAGGATCATTACCTTCTTCCTAACAGTAACCACCTCTCCATGGCGGAGTGACGGCAGATTAAATATGTGGGCCACAAAGTAGTGGAGCATTCTGCCAAGTAAGGTGCCTAGGATCAGAGGACGAGTCTACGTTTAGTAGTCTGGTAAAGCAGAATAGATAGCATAAGTCGTCTAATGTGAACAACCTTTGCTAAAAATAAAAAAAGCCTCATGATATATATGCAAGGCCTGTAGTTGTAAATCATCATGACCTCAGCACAAGGCAGGCGTACTATGCAAAGCAATGGGATTTTAGCAAGAAGAGCAATTCCATCTAGTAAAGCTAGCGTAGGGCACATAGCAGTCTTGCAGCGTTCAGCAAGAGGCCACGTCTTCAGTATTGCTTCTCAGAAATACACACATACAGTTAAGTATGCAAGAGAGATTGAGCTGCTGTTGCGCCGTGAGATGTGCCGAGTCCAAAGCCAGGACCCCATGCAGACAGGGCCTAGGAGGACAAACGGTATCAGGAGAGCGCTATAAGAAATGAAGGCAGGAAAGGAGAAAAAACTCAAGACAGGACTCCATAGTCCAGGTCCAGTCTATGGCTGAGGAGCCTTCGTTAGGGAAGAAGCGGAGAAAATTTAAGAGTAGGAGAAGCAGACGATGAAAGTGACCAATACCAATAATAATCTTATACTTGTTTACAGAACCAAATCTATCGACTATTGTGCCAAATATGAATCTCTCATTGGCTTACTTATACGGCACAAATAGTCCAAAATTTTCAAAAGTGTGAAGTGTACTTCTTATATTCTAAAGGGAATAAATTTCATTCTCGTCCACTCAGCTAAATTTGCTGGAAATATCTTGGTGTTTGGGCTACATTAGAATCATCCTGTACTCACTCTTCAAATTACTGTGTGTAGTTTGTGCTTTGCGTTTCTTTCTCCTTCATTACAAAGTGCCACGTTTACCATCCAGGAGCCAAGGATAGTTTAACACAGTTACTTTGGATGGGCGTATGGATCCTACTAACTCAGTCGCTCGGGTGGTTAGAGCAGTTTATTTCAAAATATGGACCACAGCTTGGCTGCTAGAGAATAATGAGCAAGCGAACTGCCTAATAACAGCATATTGTAATAATGAAATATTAAGAGCATATGTCATGTGCAAAAACACTTGTACAGATAATAATACAAAATGTCTTCAAGGTTATTTTTTTGCCATTTCAGTGATTATTCTTGAATATTGTGACCTAATAATTTTCCAAAGATGGATGTCATTATTGCACCACTTTGAGGGTATTAATGTACAAACTCAGACATTTGTTTTGTGGAATGTAGTGACAAATTCATTGAAAGTATTCCAAAACTATTCTTTGAGTAAAAAAAAAGTGTCTTATTTAAGTTTTAGCCTAGATGTTTCTATGGGAGAGACCTAATTTGACATGTTTTGACAAAGTAGCCATGCATTAAGTATGCTACTGTGCTACTGACAGACTGCCATTGTGGTCAATGCGTGTACATATGTATATTTCTACCATGTCCATGTGGGACTGGTTGACGGGTTTTGTGTTCGAGGGACAAAAACCAAACAGCACAACTGCTGCTTTTCTTTTTCAGAATGTTTAAAAGGCCTTAGTTCAAGTTAAATGGGGCTGCAATTGTTGTGTTGGCAGTTCTGTCGATTTTGTTTCCAAAATTGAAAAAAATGCCTTTAAGCTACGTTTTGTGAATTAGAGGTGGTGTTTCTTCAACCATCGGACGCATCATTGTAGCCTTTTGGTGTGAACACGCAATCACGCGAATAGACTGCAGACCTCACGTGCATGCCTCCTTTGAGGACACCATAGAGTTCACACTGGCATGCTCGTGTGAAGAAAAAAAACTGAATTCATTGGAGCAAATGCCTTATAAATGTGGCCAGTAATTGCAAAATATCTTAGTTTGAAATGGCATGTTATGTCATTTTGTCGTATGCAGTACCCAGATATGTCGAAAACCACTGTATTATTAATGGTCATCTGTACAACAGTCCACCACTGGACTATGTCTCTACTGTGGACAGCGTATCTACACAGGTCCGTAAAGGACCAATAAACTCTTTACTCACACATCAATGTAATGTTTTAAGCACAAAACAGTTTTAATGTATTTATATTTAAGATATTTAGATATATTTTACATAAAACTCAAAGCTTCTTCTAGAAGTCATCTTCAGATATACAGGGGAGAATAATAGTCATTGCGGACAAACTCACTTTTTCCAGTGCTTTCTGAGTAGACTAATGTGAAACGATGGTTTTATTTTTGTCTCAGTGCTGGAGTTCAAGAGCTACAGTCCACTTCAATCTATAAACGCTCAATCCAAATTCATTCTTTATAACAGTGCACCGAGTCACTCTGACTTCTTGTAAGTTAACGTCTTGTAAACTTTGTTGTAAAGGTGTATTTGTAAATTTCGCTGCCAATGTAAGAAAAGAACAACTGTTGTGAATTGTACTTTTTGTATTATACATCAACTACTGTTTCTGTTTTTATTATACTGTACATAAAAGCGCACTTTATTTTAATTTTTTAAATAAAAGAAATAAATCACTCAAAGTTTTTGGAAGTTTTGATTTAACCTGTTCATCTTGGGCCACACTATTATATATATAGAAGAAGCCATTAATGACTGCTTAAAAATAGCAGCACTTTCAGAATACTGCCTTAACTCTGTGTACATAAAGAGCTGCATTTGTAATCTGCAGTGGCTGTTCTGATAAACCGAGACATCAGCTCAGTTTAGCTAGTCTAGCTCAGGCTCCTTAGAGCAGTTAAGGCTTTGGTAGAGATTTTAAATAACCATTGTTTGTCTGAGACCATAAAAGGAATCATTTATAAGTATATGTGAAAGGTAACACAGAAGTAAATATTTCTGCTTTCTTCATATTTAAGTAAAAATAGATGTAATTGTGCATTACAGACAGGCACACACATAGCTTCTTTTTATCTAGACAAATTGTATTTATATAAAGTAGTTAAATCAGATTGTTATGGGGCACATTGTTATATTTTTATATTACACAAGGCCTGAGGAATGGGTAAGAAATGTAACAAATCAATGAGGGCATGAACAGTATACAATGCTGTATACACTTGCATGTTCATAGTATACAATACTGTTTAGACCAGTGTGCAAATAGCCTAGATGTTTCTATAAAGAAATGTTTTGCGTGCACATATATATATTACATTTTTTTACGGGTTGCTCTGTGTAATAGGTTTTGTGTTCGCAGGACAAAAAAGCTTCTTATATAGGGTTACACATTTATTCAGTTGACAATTCTGTCAATTCTGTTTTTCAAAAAAACTTAGTAGTAAGCACTGTCGCCTCACAGCAAGACGATCCGGGCTCACTCTTAGCCAATAATTTGACTGTTTGTTCTGGTCTTTAAACCGTGGCATACTGTACCAAAAATAGTTTGAATGTAAAAGTTGGATTACATTAAAGAAAGCTGACTGACAATCAAGAGCTGAAATGTAGAGTGGATTATTCACACATGAATGAAAATAAAGATCCCAATGTACCATGCCACAGTTCATAGCTAAAAGAAATATAGAGTAAAAGTAAAGTAGACTTGCAAAATACTTTAGTAGTAGCACAAAAGTAGAATATCGAAAACTACACTCTTACAACTGCAGCAGCATCAACATAGAACTGAGGTTAATCAGATAGTACTCATCTGTTTTTGGATCCTGTTTGTGAAAAAGGGAGAGGTGTGAACAACAGATATAGAAACAACATAAAAGAATGAAACTTAAGATTTAGGAACAGAATATTAATAGCTAAAGAGTAAATGAGCAGAATGTAGGATTTCACTTCTTTATAAATGTACTTGTGTATAAGTATCAGCATTTAAAATTCCATGCAGAATCCAGCATGTACTTGAGCACAAGTAAGTAATTAATTGCAATCTCTGTTAAAAAATGTAAAACCCATTAACAGAAGCTCAAATTGACTTTCTATGTCTAGATTCTTTTTCTTGAGTAATTCAATGGAAGCTTTCACATCTCCGGCTGCTTCCGAGTCTTCAGCATGATAGCGAGTCTGTGTTCTTGAAGAATTATTATGCAAAGCACGGCTGAGGCCCGAGTCACACAGCCCATCTGCTCACTACGTAATCCTGGTGCTCAGGTAGGCCTTCTGCCCGGATTTGTATTCTGCCTGTTTCTGCTGCAGTGACAGCTGCGCCTGTGGCTGCTTTTACTTGATTTCGCTTGAGCGAGGCTGCCATCTTGTGGCAATCATTTATATTAAATTAGAATTGCTTAAATATCTGTTTCAGTAACAACCTTAAAGGAGAATCACACATATTTCCCCCAACATTCATGCACTGTTCAACAAAGTCATTCAGAGTGGTTGCATGTGACGGGGTTAATTGTCAACAAACTGACTCTGATTTCTTTACAGTGGTGGTGATGGGAAGTCATTTGAGGTTTATATGTAATGTAAATGAAAAAAACATTATTAAATGTGAAATAAATACACATTTGGTGACCAGTCTGTCATGAATGTGTGAGGGAGCTTTTGAAGGCATTAAATGCTTCAGATGTCCGGTCCCTGTCACCACCACTATGCTTCTAATTAATACTTACACTTAATCATTTCACATGAAAGCACTCTAAATCACTTTGTTTACATCTTAACCAGTTGATTTATACAGATTAAAAAACACTGGAATTGCCCTTGCAATTAAAAATTGCTATTTTTAAGCTTGCCTGTATATTAGTTATAATGTTCCAACACATTTTAAAAATTCTCCAAAATCATTTTTTATGGTTCCATTGACTTACATTGAAAGTAAAGACAGTTTTTGTTCTCTCCTCTAAAGTTGCCATTTTGGACACACTCGTTTTTCACAGTAAATTGCAGCTTGTATACTCTTCAGTCCTGACACTGATCTTCCTTTTTACTCTTTGGCTTCGTGCTGGCTTTTTCATTCAGATTCAGTTATACTGAGAAGTCTGTTAGTGCTAGAGGAAGAGATATTGTTATGTTTAAGTTATTTATTGTTATGTTTTTAGTTTATTTATCAGTTGAAAATGCCTTTTACTATACATTGACTTACATTAAAAAGGTACAGTATGTTTTTGTGTCCTCCTGCTATTTTGGAGATACAGTTGTTCAAACATTAGCATTGTTTAACTCTGGTTTTTGGTCTAGTTTAAGTTTGTCCTCCCTTCCTGAGCACAGTGCTGGAGTTTTCAGGCACCTCCTTGTCACTGCTGGACTGAAAATAGTCAATAAGTAGTCACTAAAGAAAGTCACTAAGAATAATCACTAAAGAAAACTATCCAGCCAACAGTGTCCTGTGAGCAGCATCCTGTAACCGCTGATGAAGGACTAGAATATGACCAACACAAACTGTGCAGCAACAGATGAGCTATTATCTCTGGCTTTACAACGAGGTAGGAGTGTCTGAAAAAGTGGACAGTGTTTGAAACTTCAGCAGCACCGCTGTGTCTGATCCATTCATAACAGCAGTGAACGCACTAACACACCACCACCAGGTCAGTGTGACTACAGTGTCGAGAATGATCTTTCTGCTCTGTGGGGGTTCTAGCCTTTAAAGAACAGGGTAAAAGGGGATAAACAAAGTATGCAGAGAGATTAGAGTCTGTAATTGTAGAACTAGAAAAAGCTCCTGTATGGTAAGTGGAGCTGATAAAATGGATAGTGAGTGTAGATAGAAGGAGAAGTACCTAATGAAGTGGATTTTAAACTTTTACTTCACTTGTACTGCAACAAGCTTTTAATAAATGATCATAGTTATGTTGTATTATGTTTTTTTGTGTTTGTATAAGTACTTGCCAGACCAAGATTTAGTTTCATTAAACCTATAAGGCCTTATGCAAATGCTTTCAACCAAATACGGGTGGCTAATCATTTAGCTTCCCCAGCCTAATCACCTTTTGCCTGTGTAAGGTTATCTCAAAGAGGTAAAAAGTTAACTATGACTGCATCTTTTGTAAACACATGGACTCCATGAAGACTTGGGTGGAGCACACTATTTGCACAATGACTGGAGAAGCTAAGTCAGAGTAGAAAAAGTTCTATAAGCTACAAGTGTAGAATATCTTGAGATGTTTTTTAGTTCCAGACTAGCCAATCTGCGCCTTACAGTTTAATGTTTTCCTTGTAAATAAGCTAATGATGAAGTCCATTGTGAGCTTTGTTTTTTGCTGTGTCAGAGAGGAGAAACCTTGAAACTAGCGCTGGAGTTTAGTAAGTTATACTGAGAGTACAGAATGATGTCATTGTACCTGCCTATAGAGCCTCCTTGTTCTCGCCTCCTGAAAGCAACATGGTGATTTAAATTTTGGGATTAATTGTCAAACAACCAGGCATAGAGCAGGAATAGGACTTCTCCTGTAACTTGATAGGTGGAGCTGCACAAATAACTCCCCAACAAAGGAGAGGTAGTTCTAGATAAGGAGCAGCCCACGCCTGAAAGGGAAATAAAGTAACAGCCGACTGCAATGAATTGCACTGAACTTAAGAGATCGGTGGGTCTACTGTTGTAATTCTTTTTGTTCTATTCTTTCTTTAAATGCCGTTGAGACTGGAATTTCAGCCAAAACTTACCAGCATTGCTGGTCACCAGCATATGCTGTGTTTTGAAAGTTGATAAGCTGATCACCACTAAACCAGCACATTTTATGATTTGACTGTGGTTTACTGGTCAAGCAGCAAGACCATGCTGGTGTGACCAGCTAAACCAGCATAGACCAGCTTAGACAAGCATGAAATGCCTGGATGTATCTCTCTGTCATGAGTATACTTAAAAATATACATGTTTATGCTAATTGTTGCAAAACTACCATACAACAATATTTGAGATATCAGTTAGATTATACCTAATTGTTATTTATGTAGTAGTGAAGAAGATTTTAGACATTAAACCCTTTAAACGTTTGGTTACCAACAAACCTGTTGTGAAAATTGCTGTCTTGTAAAATTTCTCAATAACAGAACATTTTACACCAAATCACTCCGAGATACTGTGTTTATATCTTATGGACAGAACTGTGCAGAAGTTTTGAAACCGATGAAATTTCTCTTTAATTGACAGACGCCGCGTTCCAGTAGACATTTAGCAGATCTACAAACCATCTACAAACCAGCTTCATGAAAACATAGTCTGTGTTTGATTTGTACGGCGCATGACGCGGGACTACAGCGTTAATCTGACGCACCCGCTGTTTTAAAAGGGCTATTAACGGATCCTACCTGCAGATGACCCCGCCCACTTCTCGCCGCTGCTCCACTCGCCCGCCAATCACAGGTAGAGACGAGCACTTTTCTGTGAGGTCATATTTACCGGTCACTCTCTCACATCCACTTGTTCTTACTTTGTTTCACTCACGGTGTGTGGAGGGTTTGTGTTTATGGGCGATTTTACGTGTTAGTGCTGGCTACTATATAAAAACGGTTAATGCGGTGTTGTTTGTTTTGTTCTTGGTGTGAAAAGAAGCGTCTTCTGGCCTGAAAAGAGACGAGAACAGCAACGTCTCTCTCTCTGTCCTGTATGTTCTCGGATGTTACTTGTTAACTAACTGGTTTCTGAAAGCGAAGAAGATGGACACGCCGGACCTTCGCAGGTTGTTTTCGACTTGTGATGGAAATAAGTCGGGCAGAATCGAGTATGAGGACTTTATCAGTGTTTGCCGAGAGCTTAACGTCCCCTCCGGCAACATACGAGCTCTGTTCAACAAGTTTGACGTGGACGGAGATGGATGTATTAATTACAACGACTTCTGTTCGAGCTTTCATGAAGTGTCCGAAACTCTCAACCTAGCCTCGCTGGGCAGCAGCGGGCAGAGACAGGCGAGCGCATGGGACGAGTTTGAGAACACTCTGGACGGAGATGTGGCCTACTTTTTGGGAAGGTATGTCACCCAAAACTAACAAACACGGGTTCAATCATTGTTACTGAAAGGGGAAATAGCATTTCCCCAGACTCTTCAACTGAGTCTTTTTTTTTTAATTAAATGAAGTAACAATACTTTTCGTTAACTTTTATTTCAAGGCTTTGAGGACAGTATTATGAGCTGGGCTGCCTAAACAATTACCCATTTGTGTTAAACCAAGCCCATTTGTGTTTTGGCCGTCTGGACAGCACGTAAGGGGTCAATCAGCTCTCCAACTTTGGACACGCTTCTCCGTTTATAACCCGAACCTTATATGAGCCATTTCCTTTTGAAGGCATTCGCTCTAACCGCCCCATTGCATGCTTAAATTGCCATTGACGTTTAATTTAGTGACGGGGAATCGATTCGTAAAGAGTCGATTCTTGACGTCAGCTTGTCTGGAAGTCAGGGCCAATGAGTCTATGAATCGAAATACTTGGTGTCGACTTTTCGACTTTGTTTTTTTACTGTAATCGGCTCGGGGACACGCTACTCTGACGGAGACGAATTTAAGCCAGTGAAATGTGTAAATTTAAGTAGTGAGTTTTAACAACGCCAGTGCGACTCACCAGCACAAAGTCCGCTCACGGTTTAAGTAATTTCTGAAATGCAGCTTTTTGTCTTTTTATTGATTTGGGTCGTAATAATTAAGTAAACTGAAACCAAGAACATGCAGTGTTGTGTAGGTTTTTTTTTTGTTTGTTTTTTTTACTGAATGTTGTTTAAAAACAAATGAAGCTGTGAGTTGCAATTTTTCCAGATTCCGCTACTCTGGTGTCATGAGTACCTTTTAAGACAAATTAATCTCTGCTGTATCCCATTATCAGCGGCCGTCTTGGTCAAATTAATTGGAGTCGTCATGCGTAACGTACAGCATTAACATTTGTGTGGACCATTCCTTTCTTCCCCTTTATCTGTTTGAATGAACCAGGCAGTTTTAGTTACTGTGCCTTTAAGACTGATCGAAGGTAAAATCAGCTCTGCTCTGATTGGCTGTCCTGTACTACTCATTTAATCACTCAGTCAAAGCTAGAACATCCTTTAGCTGTTTAGTGGACAGAGCTGAACTGCTGTAGACTGAATATGTGGATATGAGGTTGATTCCTGTCAAATTATGGAAACAGTGGGCCTCATTAATCAGTAGGAATTGTTTTTGCTTAAATTCTAATCTAAATCAGATTCACTGCATGTTCCTAAACTGCAGAATTGTTAACACCTGTGCTCTTGAGTGTGTGTAAATTCTCTTATTTAGCAGAAAATTCCAGAATCTTCATTAAAAACAGTGTAAGGGGGTTTAAAAAATGGTTGTGAGTGATAGTTTAGTTTGTGGGGAGTGAATGCTAAATATTGAAATGCTGTTTACATATTATCTCAGAATTTAAAAAAGTATGAAAGTTTTAGGTTAAACCAAAACTAACAATGTGTAGTCTCTATGTCCTCTAGCAGAACTGTAACAGAGAGATCAAAACTTGATGCTCTTGCATTTTTGGTCATGAAAGTACATAAATGACTACTTTTATAGTTAATGTTGCAATTCAACTTTCCACTATGCTCTTGGAGGAAAGTCTAAATTTCCATTTTCAACAGCTGTGGTGGTACCCTCTGCAGTCTCTTTATACAGCAAACATTACTATATTCTGTTTTTAGTTTTAGTTTACTAAAGCTACTGCATGTTAAGTACATATATTCCTCTTTCCCCTTGGGAAAATGAATGTAGAGTTCCCCTGATACCCATCTAGGGCACCTAATTGGACCTAATGCCTGTTTTAGTATAAATTTACATTGTTTATACCTTTTGGGGGACTAAAATTTGCCTTGACTGTGTACTCTGTGAGGTCTGTGTTAAGTGACTTTTTTGATTCATGGCTCTCATGTTGCTAGGTTAGGGGATCCTCTAAGTGAACTATATCAGCAGATTCACTGCACATCGGACATGCTTCTACTGCAGCAGTATGAGGATCTGATCAAAGCTCTCGTATTAGAGGTCAGAGAGCATCGGATGGAGAGCGACCAGCTGGAGACCAGTCTAAGACGGTAAGACTTTTGTATGTGATTGCATTCTAACTTTTGGGTGAGATTTAAACTTTTCAGAAAGGTTGGCGTACTGAGGTTGTACATTGTCCAAAAGGATTTTGGCAGACCTTCTAATAAGTGAATTCCATTACTTTAAAGCACTCATGCACCCATTAGTGACAGTGGAGTTTAGCTGTACCCCCACACCCTGTATATTCTCAGTAGAAAGCCTCTCCTTACCACCTGCCTAGGGTCACCATGCCCAGTGCCACATATTTACTAGAGGGGTATACACCCCCCCACTGGTGGCTGTGGACCTGCATACTCTGGAGTGGCGAAGCATCATCCAGTACATTTGGCATTTAATATCCAGAATATCAGTACATTACCAACATCAGTACATGACCTCACTCAAGGTCATGTGACAGAATTCAATCAAAACCTCACAGTCATGTTCCAGTCTCTATGTACAGGCTCTCCACAAGTGTGAAGGCTGTAACTATTACTAAAGGGGTGAGTATTCTCTGTTTTTAAAGGAATTAACTTAAAGTTTATTCACTATATGTTCACACAGCTTTATTTTATTTGGATAATATGAAAGAGATCACTGATTTCTGGGTGTTTGGTTTTTTTTGTTTTTTTTTTCAATCTGGGCAGGCCGACTGTGTCTTTATTCTTGTTCGAGTTAAGAAACTGACTGGAAATATTTTAATATGGCAAAGATAATATTTTCAATGTTATTTTGCTTTGTACTGTAGCCTTTATTTATAGGTACACAGTCAAGATACCATAGTGGTTAATAGATCTGAGACAGGTCTACATTAACCATCCAGTTGCACTGTGATCATACAGCTTTTTCCCTGTTATATCATGTGTAAACATGTGAGTGGAAATGTGTTAAACTTACAACACAACTGTGTTGTGATGGATTGAAATTATTCGAGTACAGAACTTTTTTTTTTCTTCTTGTCTCTGTATTTCATGCTTCAGAGCTTGCATTGTAATAGACAGAGGTCATAAGGAAGAAGGAAGTTTAAAGCTGGTATGAAGTTGCTAAACCTGTCTCCCCATTTCACTTACTTTAGTCTAAATACCATTCTTTTTATTGAGTCTTTTTTAAATGAGCAACACTGAAACCTATTTGCTTGAAATATTAAACTGTGAGATTGTGGTCACTAGTATGTTAGATCAAGATGCTACTGTGAGTATGTGTGGAGTAATAGCAGAAGTTGGGCAGTTGGAGGCATATTTGCATATTTAGCTGATCTGTTTTGTGAGATCAGCTGCTGTTACTGTGAAGATCTGTAACAGTCAATATCTGGCATGACCACCTTTTGCTTCATAAAGCATACATGTCTGTTGATGTAAAGATTTGCTCAGGTTCAGTAGAAAATGCTTTATATTAAAGTATGTAAACCTTTTTATTATAATTTACTGTACATTAATTAAATCTCCTTATGTCATTGTAAGTAACCTTCAGGTTTTGTCACATTGTCCCAAACTGAAATACTGATTGTTTTTTTGTTGTGTTTTTTTTTAAACCTGCACAAGAACTGAGATACTTATTGTCATGTTAAATAAAATTTTAGACTAGTTTTAAGAAGTTCAATGTACCTGTTAAATCTGTTATGCTACATGCTGTTTCTACGTACTTGCAGGGCACACATTTGTTTGTGGGGTCTAAAGCACAGCTAGTGTTGCAATATGTTCTTTTGTATGTTGCATGCAATTACATATATTGAGAGGTCCCATATCCCCACGTCCTACGTAATGTTGCTTTGAAAGTGCAATAGGACACATTTGTTAGCATCTGATGGATCCCATGCCTTCACAGTCTGCAAATGTAGAATTCTGCTTGCATAATCTGCCAGTGTTCTTAACCTGTCGTTGTAACTGTTGTTGTTTCTGCATGACTGGAACGTGAGCTTGCATGTGTACATTTAGGAGGGAGTAAATTTGGATGGAATTATGATTGTTACATAACAGTCTAGGATTCTGGAAATAGCTTGGTTTACTGCCCTCTTTTACACATGTGGGATTAAAGTTTGAGTATTTCACTTCTATGTACTCAACTTGAATAATTTAGTTATGATAATGTAAATATAGTTTTCCATTCTATGGCCCCTTTAGGACATAGAGTGCCTCTAAAAGCAACCTCACAAAAATGTTTACAAATATGTAACTTATTGACTGAAACATTGTAGTTTTGTGAAGGTTTTAACAAACTTTGATAAATAAATAAAAGCAAATTTGTTATGCAAAGTAATCTAATGTTGTTGCACATTGCATGTAAAAACTCATGACAAATGTAGGTTCCATAGCCATTTTGGATATTAAATAAAAAGGCTGCATTCGCATAGTAGACTTTGCCACCCCTGGTTCCTATCACCACCACTGAAATAAATCAATACATTTCCTCACAGTGTGTCATTTTATATCAAGCTACTGTAAAATGACTGATATCTGAATAATTAAATCATAAGAAATATCATAGTTATTACTTTTTAAGACTGCAAGAGGTCTTGGTGCTTAAAGTCCTCTGGCTCCCCCAACCTGGTGATCCTGAACGTGAGATGAATGTTTAACCTAAAAGAGAGAAATTCCACTCAATGTTTAGACCCAAAGGGATAGAACAGTGGACGTTTCCAGAAATGGATTAATTACAGGCAGCGCTTTATTCAGCGTGTTCTAACTTCTCATTTGATAAACAAAGAAGTAGGTAGTCTCTTGAAAGGCAAGGTATTTGATAGACAGTGGTCTCATTTTGCTAACACCAACAGGACAGAGGAGATGGCAAGCACTCAAATAGCTGAGCTTGAGGAAGATTTGCAGCAGCAGCTGACACGCACAGAGCATAGGGTCCGCGAGGAGGTGAGTGCTAAATACAGTCACTTTAAATGACCAGTAATATAATATTTAAAATAATTTTGTGAAGTTTCTCAAAAAAAAGAAGTAAAATAAATAATGAATATATATATTTTTTGCTGAAATACTACTGTGTATACACCACTGAATACCCATATGATTGTCGGTATGCTATATTGCAGCAGTCTTTGAATGTATTTAGTTTGTTTTGAAAGTAGAAGAACATTAAATTTGGTTGTATAGTATCAAATTAAGCTCCTGCAGCCTGCATTCTTCTTTCATTCAGTGAGTTTACCTGCGCTCCTGAAGCTCAGAGGACAGATTTAGCAGTACTGCCATCTAGTTAGGCTATTTGCTCACAAAGGCTCCTCTATGGAGTGTTGTGAATGCCTCTTTATTAGACTGCATATATGAGAAAGCTGGTCTTCTTGGGTTTCGCTTATACAGGAGCAGAAAAAGACTGAAGGGGCCATTGCCATGCTCCAGATCAAACATGAGAATGAACTGGCAGACCTACAAGCAGCGGTGGAGAGGCTTACACAAGTAAGAGGAATAGCTTTTGTATATGACAATGCCTACAATTTCTAGTAGATTGTCATTTTATGCTTTAACTGCACATCTTTTCAGTATATTGCTAATAAATCATAATTAATAATAAAACAATATATATATTTTACTGTGAAGCTGTTGAACTGAAAGACTCACATTTGTCATTTAGTATCGAGAGGAAACGGAGTTGAAAAGCCCCAAAGAAGACATTATCAAATTAAGAAAACAAATCCGGGAGATGACGCAGGTATGGGTAAATTATGCTCTATTAAATTGACATTTATTTTATTCATCCCAGCAGTGTATTCGATTGATGTGGATCATTTGCATGGATTTGTAGATTTCCCTTGCTGATTTTAGCTCGGCAATTTCATTTCTATTTGACTGTAGTGCTTTTGTATACTGTAAACCAGGTAGAAAAGCAAGTAGAAGAATCTTCTGACCTCAACCAAGTCTGATTTGAATCAGCTTTAGGAGCTGGTTGTTCCAGGACCATTACTGGAGTTGCTATATTCTCTGGTCTTCTCTTAATTTTCCTATTCATAATCAATACAATTAAATATAATGTCCAGCACTGTAGTGTGGCTGTACTCTGAACACAAGCTCATTTTTTTTCCCTACTTATTAAACTGTCCTCTCTTAGGATGCTGTTCAGTATTGATATTTTTATTTTGTGAAGTGATTTAGAAAAAGTGCTTTTCACCCTAAATCAGTCTTTCAGAGCTGTTTGGTGTCCAAAGTAGCTAACTTGTTTATGACGATCATTCAGACTGCATGCCTAAACTTTGCACAATTGCGGAACATTTTACAAGTCTGTCGTGGGAGAGTGAATGAAGGCTACTTTTCCAGGTTAGATGTATTTACTAGCTGGTATATCACTGATGGACCATGCAGTATACTCTTATGACTCTTAATTAGATGTGTTTAAACTGAACTCTGTGCTTTTTGTTCTGTTTTATTGCTATGGTAGCACTAAAATAGCAGACATAAGTATGCTACATAGATTTAAAAACCTGAGGAATAGAGTCAATTAGTATACTTAAAGCATGCATTTTTCCGTAGCGCAAGCTGCAGATACAAACAATCGCTTGCATCTAAACTTGTGGGAGCATTTCACACAGAAACACAAAACAACTTTTGTCAGCTCTGCACAGTGGAGATGGCAGATCACAACAGTACGACTGCTTGCACAAGCACTTAAAGCGCAAACATCCCTAGCGCTTTGTCAACACAGCAGCAAAACAGCACCTGTTTACTTGTTTTTCTTATCTTAGCAGATTATTTTAAGATTAACACATGTAACATGTTTCATTTAGTAGTGTCACTTGAAAAGTCGCATTGCTAACAGTTTCTGTCCAGTGTAGCACACGTAGCTGGTTCTCAAATGTCTCTCTGGCAAGATATATAGTCCACAAACTGACTGATTTGTTGTTTGGAGATGTGTAGGGGAGATGTGTTTTGTGTATGTGTGTGTGTGTGTGTGTGTGTATGTATGTATGTGTATATATATATATATATATATATATATATATATATATATATATATATATATATATAAATAAATTAAAATATGAGAGATTAATCAATTAGAAAATCAATCATTAGGTGTATCCCTATCTTGTGGGAATTTTGTTCCATGTCATGGCTGATCAGCTGCTGCTTGGCTAATAGAGAATTTAGGTGTAAATTGTTTTAAAGGTTGCAACCATTCTTTTGAATCTCTCTTTTTTTACCATCAGTATTATGAACTTCTTTTAAAGAAATGTTTAATTAAATAGAACTTTCTCTTTCTCTAGGAGAATGAGGAGCTGAGGAGTTCTCTTCTGAAGGCTCAAATGAACATCTCTGTTCTGCAGGTAGAGTTGGACAAGCTGAAAAATGCATATACTGATGAGAAACTGCAGCATGAAAGGTGAGTGGATTAAATGTATCGAGTGGACATTTGATTGTATTTAATTTCTAGAGTTGCCTTTTTATTTCAGATTGGACCAACTGAGGTGTCAGTTTAGAGCCTTATTTACTAAACTGTCAAGTAGTCCTAAAATCATCTCTTGTTAAAGGGACAAAAAATAATGGTACTATGAATACTTTGTTGTATTATGTAACTTTAAACGAGGGCAATGTCAGAGCGACTGTCTGTGAACTGTACCTCAACAGTAGGTCTTGCAGAAAGACAGACAACCCTAAACAGCATCAAGTTGGTCTTTTAGAGAATGGCTGAAGCAGATTACATTTTATGTTCCAAGTTTAGATGTGGATAGAAAAGTGTGTTTCAAGTCATTACTGCTCTGGAGGTTCACACCTGAGGTTCAGTTACCTTTGACAACATTTAATGTTGGGCCATTTGGTTTAATAAAGAGTGAAAAAACTATAATAGTTTTTATGTTTTGTTGATTTGTTGGATAAAGAAGAGCTAATAACATTTTAAGTCAGCCTTAAAAGAAACCCATTAGGATTCTTAGACTTTCTACATATGGTAGGCCAGAGAATAATGTCCAGAATTCACCAGACACTGCCTTGTGGACAAAACTAGTAATTAGTTGCCATTATTTTTCATTAATCGCTTGTAGGTGTACTTCTGTACTTGAGTTTTTGTGACCGCTAATACATGAATAGCTTGTTTTGTTAAACTTAGTATCAGGAAAATCATCTGAACTGTGTAAATTGTTTTCCTCCCCGCAGAGAAAGTACTGACCTTAAAAAGATGGTAGTGGAATACCAGTCCTATGCTGGACATATTGAACTCCTCCAGTAAGTAATCTGTTAACATATTGAACTCCTCCAGTAAGTAATCTGTTAACTTCTTGCCAAGCTGCTTATTGTCTCATTCCAAAGAAAACTATGCTTCTCCAAAATGGCACTCTCACAGGAGAATGTAAAAACTTTCTTTATATTAATTTACATTAATTGTAAAGAGATTGTGTTCCAGGCAATTAAGTATTTCTATTGGTCCAGTCTTGGGTAACTCGCACAATGTAAAGTGGAAAGCTGCTGTGCTGGTTTGATGTAGAAAAACAAAAATGACCAGTTAAAGGGCGGGGGGAGGGGGGGGGGGGACGACGACGACTATTGTCATTTTAAACCATGTATCTGTATTATTTGACTTCTTTCTCTGGCTTCAGGGAAATGAATAAAAAGTTGTACGACAGCAATGATGGGTTACGCTCTGCTCTGGTCAAGGATAAGGACAGTGCTTCTTCCAAAAGACGGGTATGTTTCATTTCAGTTTTATTAGTACTGTATGCCCTGTTAATGTAACTTGTTTGGTTTCTGATAGAGTTAAATGTTTGGCTTATTCTGTCTTTACTACAGCTTTCCCCCAGAAATGAAAAACCTCCTAGAAAACTGAAACCACTTCGGCAGAGTACAATAAATCAGAGCAGGTACTTTGTTAGTAATTGCGATTTTAGTTCAGAACCAGATTTAACTTGATTATCTAAACTGACATAGTATTTCCCGCTTTAAGCTTTGCTAATGAGGAAGATGACATGGCTGTAGATCCCACCAAAGACAAGTTCTCACTCGTAGCCCGATGGGCGGATAAGTATCTGGACAGTGGCGTTTCCTTACTGACTGACACAGACCAGATGTCAGGCAGCAATTACGATAGCGATGAGAGTCAGGACTCTGCTGAGACTGTGGAACATCAAAGCTACTCCTGTGTTCACTCTGAAATGGAGGTAAACTCTGCTTTAAGGCATTATCTGCATTGTTAAATGTGTTGAATTTCACATGGCTGATTGCCTTGTCTTGTTTTAGATGTCTGATATGAGGTCTGAGATGAACATGTCTGTAGCTCCCAGCCGAGTCAGCTCATTAGCCTCCTCTCTGCGACGGCGACTCTCTGCTTTTCCTGTAAAGGTATTACAAGTGAGATTTAGTCTTATGTTCTAGACTTAAGTTAGAGCTGGAGATCGGCTTTAGTATTGCATACTGGTCATTGCTGTTGAAAACTTCAAATGTAGGCATGTATTGGTATTAAAAAAAGATAACAATTAGCTCATCTTTGGTTGTGGTTTACAACATTACAGTAATGCATTATTCTGAATGTCTGAAGGCTATACTGTATAAGTCCTCACTATGATGCTTACTATGAATTGTCATACAAGACTATCGGTAGTACTTTGTTTTATCCACATATAAATGACATGCTGCATTCTGTCATTTAATCATCATGAACAAAATATAGCAGAGCTTAAAGTTGAAGTGTGGTGGTTTTTTTTTTTTTTTTTTTTAACACTACACACTTTGTGACAAGAATGCTAACTTCTGCTAGTGGGGAACTGAGATTCTTCAGTAAATGATGGTGACAAAGCTAATGACAGTTAGCTTTTCATTAGTCACAGGACAAGGGGCAAACTTGTAGATTTTTCCTCATGCATTGCCCATGCAATTTAAGAGTAAAAAGTAAAAGGTCTATTTTGGTTGTTAAAATCTTGATTCTTGATTTTATGGCTTACGATCCTTAACTGTTGTGCCACATTAGCAAAATTTGAATAGTGCATATAGAGGAATCATTTAGGGTTTGTTTTGTTGTGTTAAAATCGATTGATGTTTAATCTTTTTTCTGCTATTAAGTTAAATTTCTCTGATTTGCAGCAAACTGAAGCAGATTTGTTTGATTCTGATGGGTCTGTTCCAATGTACCGCTTGGTGCTGGCAGGTGATGCGGGCTCGGGCAAATCTAGTTTTTTATTGCGTCTGAGCCTAAATGAGTTCAGAGGAGACATGCAGACTACTCTTGGTAAGCTTTTTTTTTTTAACAAGTGCTAATATGTTACATACAATTTATATTGTATTAATTTGGGCAACTGGCAATAGATTCTGCCCTTTGAATAACCAATTATTGCTACTCTAGGAGTTGATTTTCAAATGAAGAAGATGCTCGTAGATGGTGAAAAGACAAATCTTCAGATATGGGACACTGCTGGGCAGGAGAGGTACGCATGCGTCTGTCTGTCTCTATAAATTAATAAATAAATAAATGCCTTTTTAAGTGTTGCATGTCATAAAACTTATGGAAGTACTAATTCAGGTTGTGTTGCAGGTGCACTTTGACACACTCTGCTCACAACACAAACACTTTGTTCATTATTGGTTTTGCTACCAGATCAAATCTCACCACCATTAAAGTGCAATTTGAGACTTCCAGAGCATTACCATTATGTTTGGACATTTGATGTGTGAGGCTTACATGCTGTTTCCTTTTGAACTCAAGCGCACAAGAGTAGCAGTACCTTATTTTCTAGCTGCTCCATTTGATGCAATTTATGTCAGGGCCACTGGTATTGTGTTAAGACTAGTAAAATATATGGCAAAAGTGTGTGTGTGTGTGTGTGTAAAATTGTTAATTATTATTTTCACCTGTGAACAGGTTTCGCAGCATTGCCAGATCTTACTTCCGCAAAGCCCATGGCGTCCTGCTTCTTTATGATGTTACTTCAGAGAGCAGCTTCTTAAATGTCCGAGAGTGGATGGAGCAGATTCAGGTATTTCCTTTGCGTGTAGCGTTACCTTTTAAACTGGACATGTTCTGTGCCTTTATTTTGTTAGTCCAATAAAATGGCTCTCTGCATCGTTCAGGAGTCCACAGACGGGAGCATCCCTCTTTGTGTGATTGGGAACAAAGTGGACATAAGAGCGGAGAGGCCAGAGGGTAGCTGTGTGAGTTCTGCCCAGGGGGAAAAACTTGCTATGGTAAGGTTGTTTCTTCTGTGTATGAAAAGAAAGAGTTTTCAAGTTGTTCTTATTCTACCTTTTTATTTTTTTTAACAACCAGTCTCTGTGATTGCAGACTTACAATGCTTTGTTCTGTGAGACAAGTGCCAAAGAAGGCACCAATGTAGTGGAGGCGGTTCTGCATTTAGCAAGGTAAGATACAACAGCAGTGTTTCAAATTGACCTATGTGCTAATAATGAATAAAAGTAGGATCCGGTTAGTGTTATGAAAATGAGCTGGAACTAGCAGATGATCTCTAGCTTTTGTTCAGTTTTACCAAGGTTTCCAATTTGGCCAAGATATTTAAAGAGTGATTTACATCCTAATTTGATGACAAAGAATGTTAAAGTAAGAGAATGAATCATGGATTCATACTTAACATAACTTGTTTTTGTTGTTGTACATATTTACACTGCTTTGCACTGTGTTTCACGATTGTGTTAGAGCAGGGGTGTCAAACTCAATCAGGGGCCAAAATTCAAAACACTAAGTCTAAGTCACGGGCCAAACAGGATTAGCATTTATTGAACAATCTAAAACGGACAATATTTTAATCAGCAATATGAATTTGAATGGCCAGAATACAACTATACTTGTATAGTTATACTTTTTCTTACACATGAAATAAAATTATATTTTTCTTCAAAAATAACATTAGGAAAATGTATTTATTATTTTTCAAATAAGAACTGTGATGTGATATCAGTAAAAATAACAAGCAAAAAACTTAAGCTATTTAGTTTTCTCTCTTGTTTATTTCTACGAGCCAAACTAGCTTTCACTGTAGCTTCACTTTGTGATTTTGCTTTTGTGAAAATAGCTTGCTGTCACACCAGACTCTAAACTTTAAACTCTTCCGCCTTCTGTAGCTTCTGCTGTACGTCCAGGTTTTTGTACTTATCCTGATGCTTTGTCTCACACTGCCATCTAATGTTATGTGCTTTAATTATGGCCACATTTGCTCCAGAAACAAGACACACAGGTTTACCAGGTATTCTGCCTCCGACTTGTTTTGAAAACTCTTCTTTTCAGAATCCAGTCACTGTAAAAAGTGTTCACAGATGCATTTATTGCATATTTCCACTGATCAGTGTGTCAATAAAAGTGGTTGGTGTGCAAGCAGCTGTTGCAGTGCATTGTGGGATTTGTAGTGTGAGTGGTAGGAGTGTTACTGGTGGGCCATTAATAATAGCCGTATGAAATTTTCTTGTGAGCCTTATATAATTAATTCAGTTTGACACCCCTGTGTTAAAGCTGTTCAGACAGGCAGTTCGCACAGAGTGACCCACATGTATTTAAAGAGAAAACTGAAAAATATGGCAAAATACTGCAATAAACAAGAATCAAGGAAAAAAAAGGAAGAAAATATTCTTTTATTTGTGTTATCAAATTAAATTCTAATTGGGTATTATATGCTCACAAGTCAGAATGCAGGATTTTAAAAAAAGTACCTGCTCTTTTACCAGTTATATTTTTAGTGATTAATTTTTTAAAAATATTATGAACAGACACATGGAAGTTTAGTTAACACTCACCAAAACTTGTCAGATGTAAACAGGGTTCAAATAGTGCAACATAGTTACTAAAATAACCTCTATATCTAGCACATTTTCTTATTACTCATGAAAATGTGTATTGTCCCTGAAAGAAGAGTACATTTTACAAAATACTCAAAACAGAAATGTACATTACAGAGACCTTAGACATTAAACTTCTCAGACATCTGGTTCTTATCTCCACTGCGGTGAACTATTCTGGTGCTCTTTTCAAAGTTTTAATTACTATTTTTCAAATTAGATATCTGAAGCTTAGTTCTAAGACTGTGACTTTTATTTTCTCACAGAGAAGTTAAGAAAAATGCCAAACTGAGACCAAAGTCAGAGTCCCAAGTCAAGCTGAGTCTAAATGGAGGGAAGAAGGCACTGAGTAACTGCTGTGGAGTCTAAACATGCCTGCTCATCAGACAGCGATGCACATGAAGGAATGTTTACTGAAGTCAGACATGCTATGTATATATACTCACAGAGCACTTCAGGTACCTTGTGTCTACAATCATTGTCTATTTTAACAGCTTTACTTACGGTATGGATACACTGTGTAGTTCTACAGTTATACACTGCAGTCCATCTGTTTCTCTTCCTACATTTGTTAACCACCTTCTACCCTGTTCAACGGCCAGGAACCTGCTGAACCATAACTAAAAAACCTCCAGCAGCACTGCTGTATCTGATCCACTCATACCCACACAACACACACTAACACACCACCATGTCAGTATCACGGCAGTGCTGTGATCCAGCACCCAAATAATACCTGCATGGCCGTGGTCCTGCCCTGACTGTTAATTAATAGGGCAAAGTTTGCAGATATACAGATGAACTACTAGAAAGTGCTTGGTGAGTGTAAGCTAATGTTGTAATGTGGTTCTTTAACATGAAAGTTATATTTTAAGTGCAATTTAATGATCAACTCTGAAGTGGTGCTTATGTGATTTTTTTTTTTTAAAAAATAGTTTTAAACAGATGTAAAGCACTTTGTTTAGTTCACAAAGGCTTTTGTCACTGATCATGTGTTGAAAAGATCAAATTCCACCTTTACTTTAGGATGTGGTCAGTATTTATTTTTTGTTTTGTTTATGTTGTAATTTTAAATGTTTTTTGTGTAAATATCTTGATGAAAAATAAAAGATATTTTGATCATATTTGTTGTCCTGCACATAGAGTAAAGCTGGTCAGAATGCTTTAGAAGGCAATGGCAAGAGAAGTTACAAACTGTAAACAAAGGCAGCACTGCCCTTTGGAATGCCTTAGGCCAGTGTTTATGAATACACAACCTAACAATTAAAAATTCAGTATAAATTTACCTTTGGTCTTAGGCATGTAGATTTAGAATTTTGCTGATACTGTACTAGTGAGTCTTAGCTAATACATTCCTTGCTTGGAAATGTTTGTTTTCAGTAAATAGCAATCTTGTACTCACCCCCTCAGTGTCCCATAGGTGACCCATAGAGAACATTAAAACATGATCATTATCAGAGTTCAAAAAGTTTAACAAACACAAACAATTAAACTGTAAAACTGATCTTGACTCCATGAAAATTCAATTTAAAAAAATAATTCTCCCTCCTTGCCTTAAGGGGTTCTGAGCTTACAGTACAACATGCTGGTCACAAGGGGAGAATACAAAATGTAAAGTCAAGTGTGCTTTTAGTTTTCTCAAATAGCTGTTATAAATGTAAAGTGTACATGTTGGTAAATTCCATGTTACCCCAGGTTTCCAGTTTAGACACAGCATGGTGGAAGCATATATAAATATGGTTTATAAATATGCCCACCACCTAAATTCAAACAATGGGCAAGTACTGTGCCAGTAAGATTTCAATTTTTGACATGAGCACTGCAAGACCAACTGTATCAGAGCCAATGTTTTGCAGAAATGCAGATTCCCTAAATTCATCAAAAATAGATTAAACATTACATTTATTCTGCATTGCATTGTTTCAAGTGGCACTTGTTGACTTAATCAGTTAAAATGATATGAACAATGCTAGGTACTAGAAAAGAGCTATCTTAGTAATACCAAGTAAATTACAATACTGCAGCAAGCCAATTCTGCTTAATTTTTCCTAAATCTCAGTACTTAATGTGAAGTTCTGAGAATATCAGCCAATAAACATGCCTGTCTCCAATCTTAATTGTGACTGCCTATTCAAGTTTTTTTTTTTTTTTGCTTAAACAATTATTCCAGCACAATCAATAGATCTGGGGATATGTCAAACAAGAATGGAAGCACACAATGACTATTACTGACTTCAATGCACTCTCACTGCAGAGCAGGTTCCATGACATGTTTGTTACAACCTTCAAGTCAGTTTAATAGCCTTTTAAATATATGCTACAAGCAAAACAAACAAAGTGTTTAGGAGCTACAATTTATTCCGCAAATTTAAAGGAAGGGGTGGGGTTATAAAAAATACAAGATCGTGGTTCCAAACTGGGAGGTCTGTAATTCTTGCTTTTTACATTGTAAATACTGATCAAGAAAAGTGAGACCTGCGCACTGCGGTGAAGCAAAGAACCGAATTCGGATTCTAAAGGATTCATCTTCCTGAAGCTACACAATATAAAATGTCCTGACAGAAAGAGTACAAGAACTTCTTGTACACTGGAAATTGGAACACAAAGAAAATCCCAATGAAGACTAAACACCAATGATAAGATTTACTGAGGATCATTTTAGTGTGATGGGATTCCTTCCAGCCGTTTTGAAGCTACTTTGATTTTGTGTCTGCTTTTTCATTGGCCTTTTTCTGTTTCTGCTGCATTATCTCTGCGTCCCTAGAAAGAGAAAGACGAGAGAAAAGTCAGTAACAGGAAGCAAAAAATAAATAAAAACACCACAACAGATCTGTCTGGTCAAATACAGCTGGCTTTCACAAGTACTAAAGCAGCCTTTCCTCAGATTCCTCAGATAAATAGCCAGTTCCTCAGATTCATGCTTAAACCCACAACCCTCTGCAAATCATGAGGTCACATTAAGGTGATGTAATTATGCAACTGAGCATCTGGACTATAGTGCCAAAATAAAAAACAAGTCACAACCACTGCAATATACTTAATACCTGATCACACTACACAATAGCAAAGCAAATGTACATTCATGTCTCAGATCTCTATAGATCTTCGCTCACAGGCTGATTGAACACTGTCAACTGTACTCCGCATCAGAGTTATAAAAAGATATTAACATTAACAGTTAAATTACGCAAAAAAAATAAGTAAATAAAGGCATGTGTGGGTAAAATATTACTTTCAGGGCAGTGTACTGTATTTTAAAGCGTTTTGTTAAAAAGTATAGACTGTCCATAGAGAACACGCCAGGATATACAAATCTCTGAGCCAGTGGGCGGGGCCTCTGCTGACGAGCTACTGCTCAGTCAACTCGGCTCCCAGCCTAGAATTTCTAGAACTTTCTTTATGACTTTGTGAACAAAGTGAAGCTTTCCCCTCGTTCTGTCCAATTGTAAAATAATTAAACAGTCAAATTCGTGTTTTACCCTTTACAGTAGCAATCGGTTTACATAAAAGCATCCTACTGTACCTCTGCTTCCGGGCAGCAGCAGAAAGACCATCCTCGTTTCTCTTGCCCTTGCCCAAGTCGTTCTGCTTCTTGGCATTTTTTTGACGGGCAAGTTCGCGCTGATTTCCCCCTACAAGACAAACGGTGGATGTAAAATGAGATCTCTCTTAGCTAGGTGGGTTGTTGTTCTTATAGGAGGGACACGGCACTACTATAAGGCAGGGACAGCTATTGGCTCTCTAAATGACCCAGCAGCTGTTAAAATATTGTTAAACGACTCATGATATTAATCTGTCACATCGAAGAATTCACATGAAACAGGGCCGTGTAGAATCTGACTAAACAGACAATGAACACTGGGCGTCTCCGTATTCTCTAGCTAGCTAGCCATATAGTAATGTTAGCATGCCGACAATGTCTCTAAGGCTAGTGGAAATTCTTAAAAAGGTAACGAAAATGCAAAACTACCTGGAAAACCACCTTTAACTTACGTTGTAAGTGCTTGTTAATGTACACAAACAACTGTTTCCCGAACTGATGCGCTAAAATCACTGACGATGCTAATCAGACGGAAAAGCTAAAGCACTCATGAACACGTAGCACGCAAAGCGTCAACAACAGGCCGCAGACACAACAACGTCATAAACGCTCTCTGAGAAGCGCTCCGATAAGCCGAGTGGACACATACTGCATTCATACGACCATTACACACATACTCACTAGTCATTTTGGAGCAGCTTGGTCTCGTTTCCAAATAAGCTCACCCAAAGGGCCGCTTTCTTTTTTTTTCCCCCACCAAGAAACCGTTCGCCTGGCAGTCCGTCTTCTCTCCTCCAGACTGACAACGAGGCAGACCATAGCGAGAAATATGCAAGAAACGCGTAAAAAGATTGGATAGAACGCATTGACGTCATACAAACAGGGTACATTCATTGGACAATATATGTGCTACGCGAATCCTATTGGTCGGCTTTTCCTCAGTAAGGCGTGAACCAGCTACTGGTGATGAGAAGTTCAATTCAGCTCACCGCACCGATTCTTTCGAACTGTTCATGGAACCAACAGTCCATGCTCAACAGACCAACAGTTTAACGAGTCATTGATTCCTTGTGTCGAGTTATTGTATTCTTATTCCTCCTACATGTAAGATGGAATTTGGCGTCTAAGTGAGATATTTTGAGGTTAAATGTTTGAGTTTTTACTTAAGTACTTGTAATGAAAGCTGTAAGCACAGACGTAAACTTCGGTCAGAGTTCGTCTCGACCGATACATTGAAAAGAACCTGTTCAAAAAACGATTTGTTCACGAGTCAGACTTCGCCACTGCAGCAAGCCACCAAGTGATCTTGCACAGCCTGAGGGACCATGATTTGGTTTGGTACATTGTTGTTGTTTTGTCTTATGGTGACGTAACTATGTGTACGTCAGGAATAGCGTTGAACTAAAATGCTGCTCCATCAAACACGCATAGATGACACTACTGGTGTTTTAAGCAGCGTTCTTCTGAATAGGCCCAGATTTCGAGGGGTATAAACTGCACCTGCAGTGTAGTATTTTGTTTATTAAGCGACTGGCGGAACTACGTTTCCCATAATTCTCATGCGTTACTTCCAGATGAGAACCTGTTCCCAGCAAACACACGTTGTCACAACGTTTACTTTTTACAACGTTGTCAAAAGGTGGTGCTTTTCAAATACAATAAAAATATAGATAAAATGAAAAAAACAAGCTGTCATTGGACAGAAGTATTTAGATTACATTTTGTACTATAATTTTCTGACTCAAGCTGACACAAAACATCCAGATCTTACAGATCTTTAATATGATCTTTAATATGTAACTGGCTCTTTTTTAAGGGACCAAAGGAAATTGGACAATTATCTCAACAGCCATTTTATGGGCCTCGTTAATCTATCATTAAGCAGGGAAAAAGGTCTGGGGTTGATTTCAGGTGTGGCTTTTGCATTTGGAAGCTGTTGCTGTAAACTCACAACATGCGATCTAAGGATCTCTCAGTGGAAGTAAAACAGGCCATCATTGGACTGAAAAAAAGGAAAAAAAACCCTGAAATGAGAAGGCTCTGTAGACAAATGGCTGCAATTGCTAAACAATTTATAGGATATTTTTGTTCAGCCCCTTGAAATAACCCTGAAAGTCTACACTTCAGTTGTTTAATTTCAAATCCAATATGGTGGCATGCAGAGTCCAAATCATGAAGATTGTGTCACTGTCCAAATATTTCTGGGCCTAACTGTATGCCATCTGTGCTGGTAAAGTTTGTGTGTTTTTCTTTGTGGGGTCATATTGGGGTCAGTGTGTGTCTGTTTATAAATCTGAAGCTACTGAACAAACAGAATATTCAGATTAAGCAGAGGGCTTCTTAATCAGGGTTGCTCAGCTGTACATGTGCAAATAAGAGAGATCTATCATATTTCACAGAGATACCGCAATGATGACAGTGCTACCTGGAAAGGGAGAGTTTGTGAACAAACTAAGTTGGCTTGAAAAATGAAATAATAATGAAAAAAATAATGAAAAAGGTTTACAACCTGATGATGGCTGGATGTCCCAGGTGGTTGCTTTACGGTTGTGCTACTACTTATATTCCCTGCCACCATAAATAAACTGCTACCTTAAATTTATTGACACCTTCAATTAACTTCCACCTTAAATTCCATGCCACCTTAAAAGCAATGGTACCTTATATTCTTGCAATCTGAAATTCCTTACTTAAATTTATTGACGCCCTCAATTATCCTTAAATTCCATGGCACCTTAAAGAAACTGCTACCTTAATTTATTGACACCTTTAATTAATGGCCATCTTAAATTCCCTGCCACCATAAACTACTACCTTGAACATATTGACTTCAATTAATTGACACCTTAAATTCCATGGCATCTTAAAAACTGCTAACCTAAATTTATTGACACCTTCAATTAACTACCACCTTAAATGCAAAGCTACCTTAAATTTATTGACACTTTCAATTTGCTGCTGCCTTAAAAATGTAACCCACCTTAAATGCACTGTTCTTGCTGTGCATTAGTGTGTGCATGTGTGTGTGTCTAAGAGAGAGAGAGAGAGAGAGAGAGAGAGTTAGTGTGTACTGTTTAATGATCCATGCCACCATAACTGGACTTCCACCTTAAATGCACTTGTCTTGCTGTGCATAAGTGTGTGTGTGTGTGTATGAGAGAGAGAGAGTTAGTGTGTACTGTTTAAAGAGTGTCTATGTAAGAGATGTGCATTGTGACATCACTCATGGCAGGTAAATTTGAATTATCTCAACATTTGCAAAGAAACAGATAATTGATTTTACATCCTGACAGGTGACATCAATATCCAGATTCTTCTTTAGGAATGTTTTTTTTAACTGTGTTGTCCCATTTTGTCAATACTCCACTGCCCTCACCAATGATGGCAACATTAACATGATTTTTTTCTCTGGCAGCATGGACAAGGATTGAACTTCAGAACGTGCAGTGTAGTAAAAGAAGGATCTTCAGCTTTGTCTCCTCAACTGTTCTTCTTGTAAAATTCAATGGCATTTTATTATGAAAGTGAACCGCTTATTTATACCTATACATTAAAATTTGCAGATTACAAAATAGAAACATGGTCCAATAATTAAGGCAGTTAAGGTAGTGTGACCCTACCATTACATCTTCAATGGAAACTAAGGGTAATTGTGCTAAAACTTTCTGCATATTTTGCCATTAGATTAAATTGGTCAACCCTAAAAGATATTTTTTGAGAATCCCATATTTGCAGTATAACAGCAAATGTACCTCAGAAAAGTGTGGGGTTTGAGTGGGAAATGAACAAATGTGTGATTCCGCACAATGTACACATCTGTAATAATGTGTCCATTAAAGCTTTAATTTACATCATACAGCTACAAATACATATATATAAAAAGTATACACTTGAAAAAAGAAATCAGATTTAAAAATGCATTACATTTAAAGGAAGGCGTACTTAAATAAATAAATAACAATGTAACTAGAGAAAAACCCTTTACCTTTTTGGAATCCCAGAGAAACATACCACACAGTTCCAAATCATATGCTCTATTTTACACAGTGGCAGCATGAAGTCATGCAAATATTGGCATAGTAACTGCGTTACTGGTGAAAATAGATGATCATCAGAGCAGAACTATATCAAATTGTTTAGACCGACTGCGACAGCGAATTTTCCAGCGTTGGTTCTTCAGATTCTGATGATAATTCTGAATTGGAATTAGAAAGAGTCTGTAATGTAGAGAGAAACACCACCATACACGACAACTGGATCCACGTGATAAGTGTTACCGGCCTCAGGCCTAGGGGGAAACCTGGGGTACGGTACAAACGTCCGTTTCCCTTAGAAGAGAGAGACGGACACAGCAGTCAGCGTGTGCAAACTGGCGTTCTTTATTTATACAAACATCATAAAATAGAAATCTTTAATATCAACTACTATCAAAAAATTGCCTAACCTTAAACTAAAAACATTTAAACAAGATTAACATTGAAATGCAAAACAATAAATCTCAAAGTAATCACCAATGAAGTTAACCAAATATACAATAAATAAGTATAAGGACAATAAGCAACTAAGTAAACTTCAATAAATGCACTAATATACTTATCAAAAAAACAATCCTTTTTATAATTCATAAAGCAGAATAATAAAGAGAAATAATAACAAACAAAACACAACCGTAATAAAATAAACAAACGTAACTAATGAAATCAATTGTACAAACTCAAGAATAACCATAATCAAGAAAAGAAATAAATAACTCTTACAAATACACTTACACAAAATAGCCCATAATTATATGAAAGGAAAAATATATAAAAAAGAAAAAAACTCAAGCACCAACTCAGAAAACAACTATAAACCCCTTAATCACACATACATACAATTTCCAATCCATTACATAAGCCTACGTCCCATAGTTGTGATAATCAGGCGTGAAAGTATCGCAACAGATGACAAATTTAGTCCACTTTCTGGATATTTTGGGATCTTCAGGCCGTTTGTGCACGGGGGCTCCACACACCTATTAGTCGTTTTGCATTTCCCTAAGTGCATATTCTAGCGTTGTTGTCCATGTATGTCACACGCATAACGCCTACGGCAGTTTCCAAACAGCGTGGCAGGAGTTCTTTTTTTTGAGCCATATTCCTTAAATTTGCTAAAAAAAAGAAAATGCTTTTTGACCATTAATAATCACAAGTTAGGATCTTAAATGCCGCTATATTATGTGTTTGACATTTTCATATTAGCTGGTGCTTAGCCTTTAAGGTGGAGGAAGGCATGATGCGTATGGACAGAGATTAGTCTCAAAATACATGACAAATGTGAAAAAGATAATTCACCAACTGCACAAACATCACAAATGAGTTTTACTATTCACAAATAAATATATCCCAGTCTGGGCCATTTGTACAAATTCTGTTTTTGGTTTTCATGGACCGAAAAGACGCGGTCTCAAGTTTTTAATATATTTATGAAGTGTTGAATCTGCATTTGTGGATCAAGTCACGCGCCTGCTTCCGTGACGTATTTGTATTGATTTCCTCTCCGTTTCGCGTTTCTGAAGCCGATCCACACAAACGCAGCGCTCCATTCACAACAACACGCTGCCGCTAGGGGGCGCCGCTGTTTTTGCCAGAAATGTGTAAGAGAAGAAGAACTAACGTCACTTTAATAAACTAGCAAGTCGAATTTGTAAACTAAATTTGCTATTTTTAAACTGACTGAACTGCTTTTGTTGAGCTGGTTGTCCAACTTCATCAGTTAACAGGTGTTGAAATCCGACACCCCACCAGAATCCGACTCCTCTTCACGTCCACGCGCGATTTCTGTTTCTGTCAACAATAAAACATATTTTCAGTTGCTGTCAACTTGCAGTAAAATTATTCATGTCTTTGTCATCCCGGGTTGATATTTATGAAATGAACCGAGACTTTTTTTTTTGAAGGCTTGACTGCCCGTTGCTGTTAGACTCGATTACTGCATGTGCACAACTGAACTGGTCACCAGCAGGCAGGTCGCAAACAGTCTTGAAACTCCAGTGTAGGTTAGCCACATAACCAACAAAAATAGCCCCAAGCAAAAATCTTCATGCCTCCATAGCAGAATGCGTATGTAGTTAGATACTAGATGTCTACAAAGAAAATAAAGAGAAGTTTTATTTCTATTTTACTACAACCAGAGCAGTATACTTTAGAACTGGTGGTCCATATCTATGAAGACCACAAGAAGATGGCTGTTTAGAATAATTAGCTTTTAAAAAAAAACTTCCAACTGTCAGTTTACAAGAACGGACGATGACATGGAAAAAATTGTCTTAGAGACAATCTTTTGGACAGGACAAAAAAGTGAGATCTGTTTACTTGCTTAATACTTAAGTTGACAAAAACGGATGCCTCAACATCGCTAGTGTCCATAAAGCATTTATGTACATCACTTAAACCTTTGCTTCTGAACCAAGCACTATTCTTTAACACAATCTGAAAAAAATAATTTATTTGCAGATTGTAGAACTGCAACTGCAAAGCAAAGAAAAAAAAAGTGAACTGCATTAAATGTGCCGTACAATAAAAACTCTATTTGCATTCTAGTCGCAAAGTGGCATAGAATCCATTTATTCAGTATTTAAAACTCTTCTCGGATGTTCTACAGAGATGTTGTGTGACACTCATTATTCATGTATGACCCATAACCTATTAAATACACAATATCATCCATCATTCCAACATGAATTAGATGAATCCAAACCTGTAAAAAATCATAAAATAAAAAATGCTGAACTACTTGTAAACTCACCTAGTCTGGTTGATGAAACAGGGCGAATCAGGTGGTTAGTCCAATGAGTCTGTGCACAGGTCACAGGTCAAATCTCATTTCTACTGTGTGGCACGATTCTGTAATGGCAGTGTACAACCCTTAAGGTTACAAGCACTGCTGGATAACTTGCTGCTGGTCACAGTTATTTACCTGATGATCACTTACCATATAAACAGTTGTATCTGAATAATTTAAATGTATTTTTCGTTGAATGTATGCAACTATTAAATTACAAGTCTAACAAAACTCAATTGGCACATTATGAACCGAGCCAAATTAAACTCATAAAAGAGGCTCTTAAGTGACAACAGGAAGCAGCTATTCAGCTGTTAAGAAATGACACATCTTGGCATGTACTAGGGGTGGGCGGATCAATCCAAATATCGATTTTATCGATACCAACGTTACTATCGGTTTAGGATACTCTGCATTCAGTATTCTCCTTTCAGGTCTTGCAGCCACATGTTGCTCCTCCTGCTCCGCCTGTGTTGTGTCGTCACGTGACTGAGCTAACAGTTAAAGCAGGCTGCAGTGAGGCATGGCAGAGAGAAAGAGGAGTGCAGTGTGAAAGAGGAGTGCAGTGTGAAAGAGGAGTGCAGTGTGGGGGTATTTTACACCGGAGAATGAAAATGTGGCAAAATGTGATTCTGTGCAGTGGCAACACCACTAATTTGTATCAACACATAAAACAACATGAAAAAGAGAACTCCGAGCTACAAAAAGAAATGAAGGGAGCAGGAAGGAAACCCCTCAGAAAAACCTAGACCCACGTCTCAGAGACAGAGGTCTCTACAATCGTCCTTTCAGAGAGCCATAGAGTATCCAGGTAGCTCATATAATGTTTAAAGTAACATTACTCATATAATAACTCTTGTGTTAGCTGTGAAAGGGGCGCTATTGAACTTTGAAGGGTTCAAGGGGTTTCCCATTGGCTCAGCAGCCTTTCGGTAGCAACAGATGTAGTTTAACGATTATTTCTCCTTAGGTACTTTATAAATGTCCCCCTCATATGTTTACAGATGCTCTAATTATTATTCATCTGGTAACAAGTTGAAATGTTACAGATTTCTATTTATGAAATAAGAGACGGCGATGACTGCAGGCTACTAAGAGGTTCAACTCTGTTATTAAGCGTGTATATGCTTGTTTTATGAAAACAACAACAATACAAATAAGCCATACTTTAAAAATAATAATAGTAGTAATAATAAAAATAAAGTAATACTGTTGATTAATTATTATCAAATATGATTTCTTTTGTTATTTGCAGTATCGCACCTCTATTGGATTGTCTTATTGAATGGTGATGAAGATGATTTAGGTAGGAGGTGTTGTGACAGGATCACTGACCCCAGGCCTGCTGCCCAGCTAGTAAAACTTGTCTTATTTCTGGTTCTGGCGTGGGTCCAGCTTATTATAGCTTATTTCCTTACTTTCGCACAACTCCCTCCTTCCTATCCCCCCACCTACCCGCTCAACCCCAGGTACAAAGACCATGGTGTTATTAGATTACAATGTTGAAATAACTGCTCTTTTATTACAATGATAAATTATTTACACACATAGTGTGAAATCCACACAGTGCAACTAGAAGATGTTTTTATTTCAACACTGACAAAAATGCCCTTCTTAGACTAGAAGTCTCGATTTGTAAATATAAACGTGTGACTGGTTTTATATCTTGTGGTTGTGTGGGTTGTGTGGTCAAGAGGTACCTAGTATAAATATCAGGATATCAGGAGGAAAACGTACATACACTTCTGGTAGGGAGTTTCTCAGTCTGTCTCAGTTTCAGTTTTCTCACATTCCCTCAGCAAAAACAACACTGTTCTCCTAGAACCCATTCAGCCTCTCTAGTCTTCGAGCCCTCCCTTTATTACTCCCATCTACCCCTTTTATATACCCTCTTTGCCTGTCCGGACTAAACCAAAAAGGATATATGCACAACCCCCGGTAGATCTGAACAAATACAAAATAGAAACACAGTCACATATATACATAATCGGTTATTAGCATGCTATCTGCCTCCGATGTTACAGGTAAGTACAGTCTTTTAACTATATAATGCAATGCAATAAGAAATGTTTTTTTTCTTTTTTTCGAATAGAGACTCTTTTTTTTGGTATTTAGTTTATTAAACTGTAAATACTGTTTGACCAGAGAAGGATGGGTCTCCCCTTGTGAGTCTTTGTTCCGCCCAAGGTTTCTTCCTCCAGTCTGAGGGAGTTTTTCTTGCCACTGTTGCCTCTGGCTTACTCACTTGGGGATATATATGTCAAAACTGTCTGTTTTCAAAACTTTTGTAAAGCTGCTCTGAGACAACATCGTTGTACAAAACGCTATACAAAAAAAACTTGAATTTAACTGAATTGAATAGGTATACTGGATCCCCCTGCAACCAGAGATTTCCCCCAGTCCGCTGAAGACTACAAAAGCTAGGTGGCCTGCGCGCTGCCAACCCCAAAGGATACAGGTAAGTTCCAGGTTCAAGTTCATAATTGGTCCATTAATGCTTTTTAAAGAAAGTGTCTTTGGACAGGTGCCTTTAGAAGGCTGGTGATGTGTTAGGGTGACCTACCTTATCACATACCCTAACAGTCATTTACATTTTCAAAGTCCTCCTTAAATGAGACTGGCTACTGTAAGTGTCACATATTCACGATATTTTAATGTAAAGCAAAGCAAGGTCATATGGTTAAATAAATAGATTAAAATGTAAACTACTTTCGAGATGACTGTCTGCACTGTTATTTGCGAATGACCACAAACCTATCTGCATGGGTTGCTGGGGTAATGACAGGCATGTCTGTATGGAGCAAATCCCAGCTTTTCTGCCGCTCTGAAATTGACATCAATGTCACTCGTGATGCAAAAAGACACTTTGAAATTCGATTTAAGTGTTCAGACTGACACACATATAAACAAATCTGATTTGAATCAAATTGAAACTACTTCTAAAAATCATATATTTTGTGTTTTGCTGTCCAATCAAAATTCAGAAGTCTTAATGCGTTCCATTATGTCTGCACAGAACTCCATGGAATTTGGTAAAGTTGCCAGCAGGTAAAAGAAATACCATAAAACGTTATTTAATAGTTACGTTGAGACAATGTTGTAAAGACGCTGTGACAACCTTGTTCAGACTACATAACAGCACCACCTTTTGACAACAATGTAGCAACGTTGTGACAATGTTATGGGTTTGCTGGGTGGATAGTACGTTGCAACTGTGATCTGACTGTAGGGTAGACAAGAGCTTTTTTGAGCAGAACAATTGATTGAACAATTGAACAATTGATTTTCTCAGAGACGCAAACTGTAATGGTTACCACTATACTGTTAAATGTGCTGAAATGAAATGTTCAGGAAGTACTAATACATAAACTGATATCAATAGTTTTGTGATCAAATGTTTATTTTCCATTTTAGAAAAACCTTCAACTCAATATGCATTACAGAGTTTTACAAAGGGGGGGGGGGGTCAGAACAGTTTTTAGTTTAGTTATTCTGTTCAATAGTGGTTATGCTGTCTATGCAATCTTATTATTTTAATGCTGCCATGCTGTCAGTGTTTTTGTTTATAAGGGGATTCAACCTGTCAAATCACACTATTCTGTACTCTGTCCAGTACTGTACTGCTAGTCTTTAACTATATGTAAATCAAATTATTTACTTTATGATGCAGTTTATTAGTAAATTGACCTTGTATGCTAAAACCATAAAGTGGGAACCTCAAGATAAGACATAAAATGATGAAAACCCTCTGATATAGACCTTTATTTCAAACGATATATGCTTTGTGTTTACAATAAAAATGACCGTTTCCTAATTTCTGCATTCAGGGTTCCATTATCCTCCCCTTGAACCAGAATAAATACATAATATTATGTTCTTCTAAGAAATGGTTTATGTACAAAATGGAATTTGGGTATAGAAATCTTGCTTGAGTGAGACAGCATGGCATATTAATGAAAACTGAGTTTGATAGGAGCTGTAGGTCACTAAAAAACTTATTAAAAGGGGACCTATAGTGCTTTTCCTATAGGTTTTCCTCTTTACTTCAGTGTTTTATGTAGCGATTGTGCATGCAAACAGCCTGCAAAGTTATAAAGCCCAAAGAACATGCCACAGGGAGAAACTGTCTTCTTCAGAAAGCACTTTTCATTGTTGGAATACCAGAACTTTTTTCTGTTACAAGGTGACGTCATCTTGTAATCCAATTCCCATTGCTGAATTTCCATCCTCCCAGCAAGCTTGGCACGCCCGCACGCAATGCACAAACAGCTAAAAAGATAAAACATCCTGCTCCAGTCTATAGCTAGTGAAGATGGCTCAGGTCTACCAACTTTGACCTGACTCAGGATCAGGCTCTGGCTCAATTCTTCATTTTTAATTCTTAGTTCTTAAACAACCCCACTGTTACAATAGCCACGGAGTGACTCATTGTGGGGGGCTTAAAGACACAGTAGCATGAACAGAGTGTTACAGACAGAAGGTATAGAGTTACAGTATAAGAAAAATTTGGTGTTTTGGGAAAATGTATGCATGTAAATCTATTCTACTAGACCCCAAAAATAAACTTCTAAACACTGAAAAGAGTGTTTAAAACTTAAAAGCATCCTCCCTCTGTGCTGATTACAAAATCTATGTTGGTATCTCCTAATACTGTGCAATTGTGTGTGAAAAATGGACATTACTAAGCATCATCTTACTGATTACTGAAAGAAGAAATCACTGTCTTACAGATTGGTAAATGGTAACAGAGCTAAGAATTTGAGTAGGGTTGAAAAACAGTTGTGTCTGGTTTTACTTGCCTAAAAGTGGCTGCCCACATGCATTATTCAGATCGGCATTAGATTAAAAAAAATAATTCTTGAAATTAATTGCCATCTAGTTATGGGGATCTGTTCTGAAAATGCCTATTTGAACAGCTCTAGATAGTTTTTGCATCAATAACAACTGAGAGTACAGAGATAGATATTTCCTAACTAAATGTGAAAATAACCACATTATCTGTATTGCAATGTTTATGCATTAGTCTGACGTTTTTTTCTGTACATGCATTATGCTATGCTTAAGTCCATGAGTGTTGTTGCTGTAGCTGTGCTAGGATAGTAAACAGTTCAGTGTCCTTTCCTGACTCTCCATTCTCATTGCAGTGCTGTGGAATGGTTTGCAGTCATTAGCTTCCAAGGGCTTAAGAGTTAGTTAGTTTCTTGCAGTCAGGACCACTGATGTGACTAAACTGCCCAAGGCCACCACCAGAGCACCGAGAAGAAGCTTCCAGGACATGCCCTGAAACAACAGGATAAAAGAAAGTAATGTGTTATTTATTTATTTGCCACAATGTTTTCCCTCACAACTCTACGTTTCTCCTCAGTGTAGCGGCAGTCATTCACTTACAGGTGGCTTCTTTTTAGGGGATTTGAGAAACGGTGCTATGTTCTCCCCGAGCAGTTGAGCAGATTTTGGATTCCACTTCTGCATCTCAGTTACTCCTGCTTGTCTCTTGACCAGCTTTGATAGTTCGGCATGTATGGCCTGTAGAGCAAACAAATATATTTGTTATCATCACTGAGATACAAAAATCGTATGTCTGCATTTGTGTAGCATATAATTTGAACATTCTTATTAACCATTGCATTGTGTTAAGACTTTATGATGAATGGATCAACAGAAATGGTTAAAAAAACTTTTAACTTTCACCACAAATGAAGAATGCTTTTTTATATGGGAGATTTTGTTCCGATAGCAATGATATGTATGACTACACGTTTGCCTGAACATGTGCAGAGCTGTAAGAAAGTATGTCAGACTTTATAGAACACCCTGCAGATGGCAGCATAGCACAGGTTGAAAGTTACACCTTCAGGAAGTCATCAGTTAAGCATGAGATGCACAGTAGTCAGCAGTGTTCCTAAAAGACCTTGCTTGGCTGTGTTTGAAACTTCCTTTGTGTTGAACTGATAAAGGTTAAAAAAGTGCTGACAGTCATAGTAAAGATAAAGATCCTTAGATGGTTGCTAAATGTGAATTACTGGTGCTTTTTTGTCTTTTAAGTGCTTCTTAGCGTGAGGTGTTGGTTCCACAGCAGTTCCACACTGTGTGTGTACTTGTGTGTAGGTTTATGTATTTACTAGTGTAAATAAACATGTTCCACGGACATCTACCTGGCACTACCTGACACTGACGCTTTAAACAGAACACAAACACTGAAAATGTATAGTGAATACATGCCAGACATGATACCCCTCTCATGGGTGGAGCTACTAGCTGAAATAATAGAGTATTTTTGCTGGCATGGTTTTGTACATAGCTATTCCTGACTTGCAGGAACAGATTACTTTCGGTAAAGAGCCTTAACATTTGCTGCTATGGTGTGGGGTTCATATTAGTCCACAAGGATGTTGAGAGGTGAAATCGTGACATTTTATTTCTTATTATGGATGCACAGATAATGCATTTTATGTTCATTCCAATTTTTGTCTATTGTTATTTGATTTAAAAATGAATAAATAAACAGGCAACAAAGCCCATAATATTATTTGTTTATTTGCTCTATACTGAAAATGTGAACTTTTTCAGGCTAAATGAGTGCACTTCTATAGAACACATTGGCTGATGAGTAAACCCACATGAATGAATGTGCATGTGCAGCGTTCAAATGCATCATGTGTACATGGCTTCCTCACATCACTCATGTCATAAAGCCATGCAAATCAGCTGATCATGTTAAGGCATTGGCAGGGCAAATGTGAACATTTTAAGGTTTGCAATTGTGTACAGAAAAAGAACTCTTATACTAAATACAGGTAATGTAGAAAGAATATTCCTTAACAAGCAAACACAGGCATGGCACACCAACCAAACGCCTGTCTGTGTTTATTCGTTTTGGTCCAGGCGGCATTTAGTAGTGAATATTAGCCAATTCTAATCTTGGTCTCTTCCCATCATGCATGTATAGTATAGATCACAGCTGAACTGAAATACGATCAGTGTGATACTATCAATAAGATAATATCAGTCATCAGTGATGCCACTATGGCTACAGAATGATATCTACGGTCAGAACACTATTGGTTCATTCTGTAGGCACAGAATGATACCTATAACCTATCCGTAGTCATCATCTTTGTACTAAGCACAGCCTTGCTGCCAGTTTTAGTAATATTACATTACCTGAATTATGTAATGTTGGTTATCTAACTTATCTAAGATTCATAAAATCAAAAATTCCCGTCCAGTTTCATAACATTCCTATTCCATAAGCTTTCATTGCTTCACATGAAAAATGTTTGTTTAAACACTTATTTGTCTATAAAAACAGCTGCTATAAAAAAAAAAAACTGACTGGGAAACATGACGCTCATAGTTGATTGCACAGTTCACATACAATAGGTAATGATGTTAGTTAGTGCAGAGGTGAATTTTGATGAAAGGTGAGGACACATATCTTGTGTTTTACTTCTAACATTTATCTTAACAGTATGCTCAAACCATTGGTGCTAATAAACTCTATTACCAGATACTACATCTTATACTTATTTTGCTAGCTAACAGACTGAATGTGAAAAAGATGTAAATAAAGTAATTCAGAAAGACTTCTTTTGAAACGCATCATTCTAGAGGTGCTATACTTGTGCAGGCATTGGAGTGGGATCCAAAAGCACTGCAATAAAACATTATCACAATATTTAAGTGACAATACAATATTATTGTGCACTTTTTTTGCAGGAGCTCTGAAATGTTTAACTTTTGTCCAGTATTGTTTTTTTTCTCACCTCTAAGCTATTTAAGGTAGAATGGGAAAATTCAAACAAGAAGCTGCCGAATAGGAAGCCAACTTTAACATTGTTCCCATGTTTCCCTTGATAAAATCATGGTCATGGTCACTCACATTCATGCAGCAGTGAAACAATGAAAAGTATAAATAACATGATGAATCTGATGAGCAGTCTGATTTTGAGGCAACACTGTCATCTCTGGATGGTGCCAAGTGAGCCCTCGTGTTTGTAGAATTCACCAGGATATTTAATTTCCATACGACACTCCTTGTAAATCTTGTGTCATTTTCTTGTCCTTTATTCCTTCTGTATTAAAACCTAAAATAAATAGGAATTTCTTTCTCCAATGCCTCAATCTTTGATTTCAACAACATCCTCTGCTAACCTACCCAAAAACATAACACTATCTAGAGGACTACAAAAGCAATTAATTTTGGTATTGTAGTACCAAAAAAACTAATGCGTATTTGAAATTCATTTAGCACATTAGCAATACTTGGAAGTCTGTGCATTGATTGACATTGATATTACTGCAAAATATCACAATGCTATGCTGTCATTTTCAGTAGGCATTGTAACCTCTGGTTCCTGTGACTATTAGGGGTGTAAGAAAATATGGAAAATATTGAATATCGGGATATTAAGTTTCGTGTATCGAATCTCAAAAAGAATGTGTCGATACACAGATTCCTGGCAGACAGTGAATCATTGTGTGTTGTATTTAAACCTCTGATCACTAGATGGCAGCGTTGTGATCCACTTTCAGCACCACTCTAGTGGTGTTTTATTAGTAGGATGTGAAAAATCGCAATATCTCGTACTGCTTGCAATATAGCAATATATTGTGATATATTAAATTGTGACCACTGTATCACAATATATATTGTATCGCCAGGTTCCTGCCAGTACACAGCCCTAGTCACTATCACTGTACTTTTCACTGCAGTGCATTTCACATGAAACCACTCTGAATGATTTTGTTTGCATTTCAGCAACAGAATTTGGCTTAGGTTTTGAAATAAGAACAGGGACTTTCTCTTTAATAAACTAGACCTAAGAACCATGCAACAGCTATGATTTTAAGGCACTTATATTGTATACTATTAAATGTGAGCAATGACGGCAGTTAAAGCTGTAAATGCTAGGGTCAGTCCGCTGTTGTTTAATGCTCAGCAGTTTTATAGTTCTGCAAATAAGAAATGTTCTAAAGTGCTGCCAAAGAGAAAACTTGTTTGAGCTCATACTGTACTATTGCACCTAATGCTTGCAATAACTCTTCTTATGGTCTAATTATGCTGTCTCCAGATTGTACAGTCCTCACCTGTTGACTTTGATGTTGGATTCTGTCATGATAGCTGTTGTTGATATTTTTTTCCCTCTGTTGCCAGATGGAGCTTTGCTTGCTCATAAATCACAAAACAGCATTGAAGTGGGCATGGGTGGGATTCAGAATCCATGTTCAGTAAAAAAAATCAGCGTTGCATGCACGCGTCTCATAGACATCACTGAAGCCAGTTTAATGAGGAACACACTGTAAACATATGGGCTACTTCAAAACAGTGTGCAGGGGCAGCATGCAGCAACAGCAGTGCATCGTTTGTTTTCTCAAATCCAGACGCTCTCTCTCACTCTCCTGGGAAAGTGCCATCCAGACAAGGCTGCCATTAGAGAAACAGCAGATATTTTCAGTTTTGTCTAGACATGGTTCACTTGCCACCACAGCGACTGCGTGGAGTAGGTCAGTGCGATGTGGGAGGCTACACTGAGGGCCTTTTAAAGTTTGTTCGTTTAAATGAGCTGTTTGGTGAAGCTTTTAATAAAGAATTTGGCACAAGAAAGATGTTGAGAGGAGAAGATTCCACAGGCATATTAAGTGCTTCAGAAGCATTTTAAAGTGTATACGCTAAAGGACTCTAAATGGTGTGTTGAGTAGCAATGCCAAGGGCATTATTTCATGTAATTCTACTTCACTAAAGGCTTAGACCAGAATAGGAACTGAACCGCTCATGCAGTGTCAGTGGCCCTGCATCATTCTGTACATTCCACCTGGTATTGTCTGCTGTGGTCATTTCATTGAAGAGGTACAGTATTGATTCCCTCACTTTGGCAGCACCACAGTGATGTGTATGTGTAGTGGCTCCAGACAGCTCTAATCTCTGTGGCTGCTCTGAGGATTTGGCAGGCTGTTCTATCCACAGAGGCATGACAGGACAGGTTTCAGCCCTGTCAGTAGCAACTCTAGAGATGACTAAACACAACCCTGTGTTATGCCCATCATCTTATTGTAACAATATGCAAATAATACTTATGTGTGTACTCTTTAAAAGGATTTTACTAATCCACATGGGGGAGAACCACATATTAATGTTTGGGCTGCACCAACACTCTGTAAAGTCCCAGGGAACTTTCAAGCTTCAAGATATTTCTGCAGTGTTTAATTGTGTTGAATAGTTCAAACCTTTGAATTATGGGACAATGAAAATATTGTGCAGAGCTTTTACGATAAGAGGTTGGTATACCATGGAAGCACGACAAGTTTAAATATGTAAGTATAGTTATTCCTATTTGAGTAAAGTAGCCTCCTACCTACTTAAGTGACTAGTTAAGGTGTGAATATTAGCTTTTTTCAGCTTTTGTTTTATAATGGACAGATTTCTTTATTTAGTTTTATCACAGTCAAGTTTTTATCCATGTATTAAAGTCTTGCCTCCAAACACTGTTAGTACAGCACAGGAGCTGCTCTGCAACAACTATACCAGCATGATCGTCAGAGTGTATTAAATTATTTGAATGATAGTTTAGAACTCTATAGACAGTGGGAAAGTGGGATTTATCTAGATCTTTATAGAGTTTACGATTCACTAGTGTGGAAAAAATTGGCTTGCATTAAGATCCATTAGTGTCAACTGCTACACCCTCAGTTACATCACTGTGCCATCCAGATGCACCAGCATTGAGATAGGATGGGACTGTTTCAGCTCATGCATGCGCCCACTTTACATAAAGACTCAGAGACTGCCTCTACCTGTGCAGTTTCTAAAGCTTTGCAAAACAGTCTCTTTTCTTTGGTATTTAGTTTATTAAACTGTAAATACTGTTTGACCAGAGGGTGGGTCTCCCCTTGTGAGTCTGGTTCCTCCCAAGGTTTCTTCCTTCAGTTAAGGGACTTTTTCCTTGCCACTGTTGTCTCTGGCTTGCTCACTGGGGGATATATGTTGTAACTGTCTGTTTTCAAAACTCTGTAAAGCTGCTTTGTGAAAACATCTTGTAAAAAGCGCTATATAAATAAACTTGATTTGACTGACTTGAATTAAAAACATGTTTATTATAGCTAGTGTGAGCTAAAACACAGATTAAAATTGAAGATGGACGCGTATCTGGTCTGTTAGATGGACTTTGGATTTTGAGATTATGTATTCAAGTACTTATTTGTGAATAAGCTTGACAATGCTGTTAAGGTCATCTCTGTAATTTTAAAAAGCGTAAATATTGAGATGCATGTCGTGTGAAAACCGTGGAGTATCATGATGTAATATTTTGTGATATTGATCACCCTGACTTGTCTGGATGCAAGTAATGACAGAACATCCTCTAAGCAGTCCTAGACTGGTAAACCTAAACGATGTTAAAGGAAAACTTCAGCTCAAAATTGAAACGTTCTTGCTGACGAATGAATACTCGTAGGCGTCAGTTACCTATATGTTAACCATATAAGTAGTATTGGAGGAAGTATTTCCAGACATTCAATTCATATGAGCTGGTTGTTGGAGTGTTTGAATTCTCTTGCCCCTGTGACCCTGTTTGCAAAGACTGAATAGGTCCACCAAAACTGAATGAGCAGTGAGTCACTCTTTTTTTTCAAGACCACTTTTAACAGCATGTCGAAAATAGAGCCTGCTAATGAAAGTTTAATGTAAACAGAATCATGAATATTTCACCACATGAGCTCATAGCATTAATTAAAGAGCACTTATTGCGTGATAGGTATTCTAACTTTGTGAGTTTAGCCAGCAGCTTGAGAGTCTGTTCATTAGACCAGGCATTTGTATACCAATCAGTCCTTGCAACAGCTCATAGGGTGGTTTACATTAGCCAGCAGGGCTGAAATGTAAGGCAAGGACAGGAGATGAGTTCTCACCTTGGTAGACGGCTCCAGTTTTAAAGCCTTTTTCAGGGTCTCCATGGCTTCCTCGTAATCACCCTTGTCTGATAGAAGCTGCAAAAACAGTATAATCATTTCAGCATTGCTCCTCAACTGCTATCAGTCTACGAATAATAAACTACTCTATTCGTTTTTAACATCTCAGTGTAAGAATTTAGGCTCAGATTCACAGTATTATATCCTGAACATGCTTGGCACTCAAGAATGATGATGCATCCAACCCTGGGCCTCCTACACACTGCACTGAGTCATCACATTTGATTAACCTTTCAGTTCTTACCCCAGGACGAAAGCAGCCCATGACCTCATCCCCCCACTCCTTGTTCATTTTTCTCACATAAGTGACAAATAAAATATGGAAAAAAACATTCAAACGTTTGGAATCATCACTTTTATGTGTAACCAATTTGTTGAAGATGCATGTAAATGATTCGTTGCTAGTATGCTGTAATTTATATTAGTACTTAATGTAAGTTATAGATAACATTATAATACAATTATCATTCAGTGCCTTCTACTTAAAAAGTGATGCAAATATAAATGCAAATCAAAGAAATATAAATATGAATTTATAATCAAGTGATTATAACTAGATGTTTTCATTGTTTTTTTCATTGTGAATAAAGTGTTTTTAGACACTAATTTCGTAGGGATTCATATAATATTTTATATAACAAATTAGCAAAAGAGATTTACTCAAATCTGTATGATAGCTGACAGCATGTACTAGATAAGTACAAAATGCTGGTGGAATGCCCATGCTTTCATGGGTTAAACCAAAATTAACTTAAAAAATACCAAACTACTCTGAGATCCTCAAAAACTGTGGCCTAAAAAAATCATAGTGCCCCTCACCTTCCCTTTTCGGAAGAGTGCTTTGACATTGTTGGGATCAAGGAACAGTACGTCCTGACTCGTGTGCAGTGCCTCACTGTACTGCTCCAGCTTTAGCTGTGCTGCCGCCAGGTTGTTCAGACACTTCACCCGGTAGTCATTGACCTCTTCCTCTTCCTCTGGCACGCAATCTCGGCCGTCTGCAAACACACACACGGTCACATTGCATCTATTGTTATGCATGACGCCAGCAGTCCCTGCTCCAGGTCCAATCAACACCCCTCCCTGACTGACCATATGCACAACAAAATTTGCATTATACCAACCCGCAGTAAAACCATTACAGTACATCTGGAACCTGACACCTTTTTGGGGTCACTTGTGTCTCCTTTGTAACTCTCACCTGAGTATGGAGTAAAGCATTGAAAGGAGTCGAGATCAAAGAGAAGCATTTTGTGAGGTCTTCCAGTAAGTCAGAGGTATTCCTAAATTCATTACCCTGCATCAGTCATGAAGACTGGGCAGGTGATCAATCTCCTCCTCATGAGAAGGCACAAAAATTCATACTGTCATACTGTCTTTACATCACTTAAGGCATCCCAGGATAATACCGTGTACCATGCAGTGTTAATTTTGACAGCAAATTTTGATTTAGTTTTAGTCGTTGTCTTTTGACTAAAATGTAATTTAATTTTAGTCCTAATTTAGTCATCTGAATTAGGACTGAATCTGAGTTTTAGTCTAGTTTTAGTCGACTAAATCTACACCAAGAATGATCCACCACCCAAACAATACTAACAAAGTATGAGATATAAATGTACTGCACACTCGTAATGATGCTTGTGGTGACAGTGCCAAAGATGGGATTTTTTTATGTGTGTGTGTGTGGTCATTTTCATTGTCTGCTGTGAAACGGCGCCCTGCACTTCACTCTCTCATTACTGTCAAATGTTCCTCTCGAGGTCGAAGCAGCTTCCCTGGCAATTACCATGATTAAGGAGGTGGAAATAACATGTAGATTTCTTACGTTTGATTAGCCGAAGCTTTAATAAGAGCGTTACTCACATCTTGCAGACGTGACTGAGCACTCAAATGACACCATTATTGTTTAGATGTGCTAGCAGACTGCTTGGCTTGGACAGTGGTAGAGTGTGGAATAAATGAGATTGTCTGTGTCTAAAAGGTAGTTTTTTACATCCTGGTTAAAAGTTTATTTGGAAACAAACAGCATGCTTGGTTTTGTGTGTGTGTGTGAGAGTTCATTATACTTTAGCTCTACTTTCTGTATTGTGCTAAGCAGGCGAGAAGGGTTTAAAGTTGACCTCATCCAGAGTTTATGAATTAGCACTGTAATACATCTTAACCTGAAAAAAAACCTGATTGCCTTTTTATTGAACTTTGCAAGCAGGGCCAGAGTGGGCCCCTTTTCCAGCCCGGGAGTCTCATGCCCAAATCCAGCCCACTTTTTCCATGGAGGAGGAATCTGAATAAATGAAACAGCAGCTAGCTTTTGCAGTAAGCTAACAGAAAAACTTCACTTAAATCACTTAAACATGTTTAATTAAAAAAATAGCTTTTTTCCTACAGAGAGGTGATCTATTGATTTAGACTAAACTCCTAAGTAGCTTCACTACACGCATGTTTAGTAGCTACCAGCATCAAAAGCCTCCTAAGCAGTGCACTGGTTTCTCAACTTTATTAATAACATTGTCTATAGACATGAGAATTGTCTTCTCTGTGTACATTAGGAATAACACAATTTAACATATATCACATCTATTCTCTGTGTTATATTTAACATTACCAATAATTATCTTAGTCATTATTTAGAGGTTAAATAACTGTTGGACTATCCTCTACCTGTCCCTTCAGTAAACATGGCCTCTTCTGGATCATCAGTAGGGTCGACGCTACAAAAACATTCCATTAATGAGTTCAGTAATTAATATACTACACTTTTTATTATAACTACATGCTTATTTTTTTAGATTGAAACTGGATATCTGTGATTAATGGTGTGTATTGGGCTCTACAAAATAAACTATGCTAAGCTGTGATTGAAACTGGAGAACAGCTCTGTTCATTTCGCACATTTGGCAGCATCTTCTCCACCACCTTTCTTTTTTAAACCTGTCCTTTTCGGCTCCACCTGGTCTCTTTCTGCTCTCCGTCACCACCGACTGACGCTTCACGCTATTTTCCATGACAACACTGGGGGGGCATCTTTGTTTACTTTGTGTTAGAACTTTTGATGCTAGTTACAAGCAAAACGACAATAAACATATAAAATGACTAGCATAATACGTTCAGTTAGAGGGAGTCACAATAATTGGACGGAGAGGAAAACTTGGCTTGAACAACAGTGTTACGAACACATAAAGACTCAGTGTTGTAAAGCCGCCTTCCAAAGAAGAGGACCTGCGTCTATGGCTGAAGGCGCTAAATTTAAAACATTCACCCCAAACCTCCGTATTTCTGCTCTTACCATTCTGTGGAGGAGAACCAGCACCAGAGCATCCTTATCCAGAGAAATGGCTCGATTATGAAGCTCCGAGGAAGCCGACGCGTCAGGTGCTTGCGAGTTAAGTAACTGTTTCATGATCAGTGTCCACCGCGCTAGGCTATCTGGGCTGTGGCTAACACCTACGCAGAGTGGCTCGGGTAGCTAGCTTGACTTGGGTTTAACCAGCTTTCATAAATTTACCGTCTTTATGTAGGAGTACACGGCCGACCTTCCCTCTATGCAGGTACTGATACGCTTCACTACGGAACCGTCTACACCTTCCGAGAGTACAAAATAATTAAAAGCGTCTCCGTAGGTAACCTAAGGCCACCTTTTCATATCATCCACCCACTGTGTTATTAACCTCGGATGAGACATTGTTGTCCCATTTGAAATTTTTATTGTCTCTCTGCTCTTCTCCTATGTAACTGTATTCATTTTGGTTAGCTGAGCGGAAGTTCTAACACAAAGGCGGAAGAAACACACGCTTGAAGGTGGGGGTGGCGAAATACGGTGAATATTTAATTTTATATTTAACTCATGGGCGCAACCAACTTAAACATTTAGGAGGGGAGAATTCCCTCATATGGTAGAACCCACCTAATCTACTGCGATGTAGGAGCGGTGCTGTCAGATGAATAGAAAATGAATGCATAGTTGAATGGAGAATGAATGCAAGATAAAGTTTAGATAAGTGACAGATAAGTGTCAAAATTATTTTTCCCTTCCAACCAGCCCAAACTCGAGGTTGACATGAGCCGGCCTATCGGGAAGCCTCCCGAATCTCCCGATTAGCCACTCCGGGCCTGTTTGCAAGTAACTGCAAGTAAAAACTACACTGCAGTACTTTTAGGCTAAACTATATATTATAATCACAGTGCATGCGTGATTTGACGTGCTATTGTAACGTAATTTTGTGGCAGCAGTGTCTAACAGTGGAAAGCTGAGAAATGATCTTAGCGATGAAGACTTCTGCAGGTTAGTTCATTCACACAACATTAATAATTTAGAACAATGGCTCTTTAACATTATTAAAAGATTTGATTCACTTAAGCCTTGTTGACAAAAGTCGTATTTGTTTCTTCGTATCTGTACCTCTGACTGTTAAGATTTCCAGTTAGAAGTGAACAAATCTGATTTGTATGGTCACATTTAGTCCCCTTTGCTCGCATTGGTTGCTTTAGGAGTGACGCAAGTACGCATATGCTAATCAGGTGGGGTAATAACGTAACCTAACACTGATAACTAACTGATAAATGATAACTAATTAATATAATGATGTGTGTGACTGAACTAATACGGGATATGTGTTACCTAAAAACTTGCTTTCTATGTTTACACAGTAATATGTGTTTATACACCACTGACATTCTTGTCGCACATTCCTATGTCATAAAATGTAAATCCAACCTGACGGATCATTGTCAGAATTGGAGACTGACAATGTGAATGTAACTAGTGGTTCAGAAATGATTTGAATTAGATTTGTGTCCACAAATCTTTAAGAACACCAAATATGTATGACTTTATGGCAAAAAATCGTTCTGGTAATGTAATTGTAGCCTGTGTAGCCTTAATAAGTGAATGGTAAGGACTACTGCTGCAGTTTATCTGTTCCAAATTGCCACTCCTAGGTTACCGTGTGTGCGTGTGGTCAGCACGTCCAGGGCCATGCAGTAGGCCTGCGCTGCCATGCTGTACTCCTCTCTCTGAAAGTAGAAGTTCCCTCGCTCTCGTTTCTGGTTGCCAATGCGGATCCGGTCAGAAATGGGCAGGGACAGGGGGTCTGCTTTTTCTCTGATTTCTGTGAGCTGCAGCTGGTAGAGGATAGGGGTCCAAGCTGGTATATCAGGCTCTCTGCAGACAACACACACACACACATATACATATTAGCCTGGAGACTGGAGATATTCACATGGCCTCAATCTACAGCTATCTTTCCTCTGCATCTCCTCGTTACAGTCTCTGTTGGCTGTTTGTGGGAAATGTTGTCAGATGTAGTCTCTGCAACGCTAGCTGCTTTGCCAGCCCTGGAGACTCAGTAAATATATCTGTGCCGCTTCAAACAACACAGGCTTTATTTGTTATTCGCTAATGTAAACCCTCTTTTAAGCTCATGGTGTGTTTATTCTGTACTGTAGATACTTTAGCTTTCAGAGCTGCAGTGGAGGCTATTATAGTTAGTGGTGTATGTGTCTTTACTTTTTGGCCTTTAAACAAAATTAGGAGTCTCCTTCTTTACAGTCATGTGTGCTTGTGTATGGCTGTGTAATACTTCTTTTTAGAGGAAATCTATTAGCTATATACACCGATCAGCCATATCATTAAATCTCTTATTATCTACATTCATTTTCCATTTTATTAGCTCCACTTACAATACAGGTGCACTTTATAGTTCTATGTCTACAGACTGTAGTCCATCTGTTTCTCTGTATACTTTTTAGCTCCCTTTCAACCTGTTCTTCAATGATTATGACCCCCAAAGGACCGCCACAGAGCAGATATTATTTAGGTGGTGGGTCATTCTCAGCACTGCAGTGACACTGATGTGGTGATGTGTTAGTGTGTATTGTGCTGGTATGAGTAGATCAGACACAACAGTGCTGCTGGAGTTTTTAAACACTGTGTCCACTCACTGTCCACTCTAATAGACACGCCTACTTTACTGGTCCACCATGTAGATGTAAAGTCGATAGCTCATCTGTTTGTGCACAGTTTGTGTTGGTCATTCTTTAGTCCTTTATTAGTGGTCACAGGATGCTACCCACATGATATTGTTGGCTGAATGTTACTAGTTAGTGGACTATTCTCATTCTAGCAGTGACACTGAGCAGCACTGCTGTGTCTGATCCGCTCATACCTGCGCAACACACACTAACACACCTCCAGCATGTCAGTTTAATTCAGTGCTGGGAATTATCTGCCTTACTAATAACACCTGCTCTGTGGTGGTTCTGTGGGGGTCCTGACCATTAAAAACAGGGTAAAAGGGACAAACAATGTATGCAGTGAATCAGATGAACTAAAGTCTGTAATTAGTAAACAACAAGCTGTTCCTATACAAGCTGTAAACTGAGCTGAACAAATGGACAATGTGTGTAGATATAAACAGGTGGCTTTAATGTTATGCTTTGTTGATGTAATAACACATAATGTACAAGAAACAACCCTAATTATGGCATCTTTACAGTGCACGATTTCTGTTAATTGCCAAGTTTAATATATTGTTTAACAGCTCACAAAATTAAAATATGCCATAACCTACACCAGACACATTTCTGTATGTATGTATTATGATTGTATGTAGTATGTAAGTGTGTATGGACTTTAAATGTAGTTTCCTTAAGACACAGTGTTATATTTAACAAAGATCAGCAGAAGACAACAGTGCAGACAGATAATATATGCTGACATATTACACACTATATACAAACTCGTCTGTACAGTATAGAATATCTGTACAACCATTAAGCACAGGACCAAAGAGAAAACCCACCAGCACTGTGATCAGTGACATGGCAATTAGGGCTGTGTATTGGTAAGAACCTGGCGATACAATATAATATTGCGATATATTGCGATATTGCTATACTACTATTAAAACACACCACTATATGAACAGGTTTGCCAATGCTTACAATAGCATTGCGCTCTTGTGCTGCTTGGTAATGTTGGAGTGAAGCTGAAAATGGGTTAAAACACTTTTTAAACACAACACACTGCTTATCAGAGCTTGTCAGTACTTGAACACACAAACACTAGTTTGTACTATATATATATTTTTTTCTCAGAATTCAGTTTGCTTGCTTGTTTAGCTGTAAAGTTAGACAGAACGGTCCGGTCAGTGAAAGTGCTGCCATTTCCAAATCCTCACGAAGCACAAAATCTGGATAAGAAAAAAATACTTAAGTACAATAAAGCACACCTAATCCACCGTTTTCCATCACTGCTGGTGATAGAGTGACTGAACTCCTACTATGAACTCTGGCTGACAGCCTGTTGCTTGTTAGGAGGGAGTGAGCTTGCGTGCACTGCGTGTGTGCGCGTGTGTTGTCCTCACTTCGCCCAGCTCTGAACTTTGTTGTTGGCACAGGCTTCATAAGAACACCATCTGCTCTGGCAGTAAGTGTGTTGGTACAGAAAGGAGCCTCCCAGTGAACTGAGGCATATTGATGATGTTAATTTGTCTTCAGGAGCATCAGAACACTTTTTAGCCACAGTTTGGTTTTTGGATAAAGAATTCCTTTAAAGAAAACTCCAAACTTTTTCAGCCTAACCTCTGTCTGATGCATCTTTAGCTTATGGTCAGCCGAATCAAATGCCTTTGGCTTTTATTACAAGTGTGCTATAAGTCAGCAGGTTTTTCTCTTCTGTTCTAAGAGAAGTGCTGTGCACAGAACTCAGAGACTTCTTTTTTCTTTGTCAGTTAGACCAGCCAGTAAATACAAATTATTCATTTTTTCTGGAGGTATTTCTGGGAAGATAAGATACATAATCTACTTGCATAAGGAAGGTAAATATGCCTCTGGCGAATCCTTCCACTGTGTGAGGGGATCTCATCGCTGTCTGTCTGAAAGTATGTATCTGTCATGAAGCTGTGAGAAAAGGAAATAGCTGGAAAAAAGAACAAAAACTGCAGATGTTTTCAGCATAAAGGACTGGTCAGTCTAGAGCCCAGACGGGACTATATGTGTTTGAGATTACATTGACATGTTTTCTTTAAAAAAAAAAAAAACAACTAAAGGCAAGTCTCCCAAAAAGAATGATAGCTATAATAGAGACAAATGGCGGATGCACTTATTACTGGACGTTGAAAATTTTATTTAGCTGTTGACACTGCTGTTAAACACACGGTTCACACAGAATAATTAATAAGTTGCACATAATGACCAGTTTAAATAAATGATTGGTGTTTCCTGACTATGCATAATAATGTACATGACAAAACATTGAAATTTTTCTGTGATGATCAGGTGTATGATACAGATGTGACAGATAGAGATCAGAGTGAATTTGTAGTGTTCCTTGATATGTTAGAGTAATTAGAATGTCTTTGCCTGGTTCTCTGGAGGAAAACCTTTAGAATAAGGCAGTGTATTTGAGGTGAACATGTTCTAAAATGATAAGCCCAACTCTTCTTCCACAGCAGGGTAGCTAATACAAACACGCATGCAAATTCTCTAAGCTCTTTGAGGCAAAGACTGTTTTGTGAAATGCTTGAAAAGCCATTTATCCTTTTTTCCCTCCCTGCTGTCCAAGAGGTAAGAATGCTCCAGCAGTGCCACTGACAGGCAGGCATGCTATGAATAGCAGTGCAATATTATGACTTTAATTCTCTCTATTGCAAGCACTGAGGATTGACTTTGATTGACTGTTCAATACATCATTTCTACAGGCCTGTCTTACACCTCTCAGAGCTTCGATACATCTGCCAATACTGCTGGGGCACGGCAATGATGACAAAACGGCTCCCTGCCCACTGTTTTGTGACTGATGATCTGCGCAGCTCATTTCCAGAGCACTTACAGGCGTCGACGAGGCTGCACAGCAGCCATTGATCTAGTTCCCTGCTTAAAACTGCTGGAATGGTGCTCGAGTTAGACTGGACAGACTTGGACTGGCATTGTCGTAAGCTTTGTGCAAATAAAGTGCTTTTGTAAAAGGCTAGTCGCCGGGGCGATTTTGAAGCAGGCCGTGGGAACACAGCAGGCCAGACTCCTTTAAGAAGGCTCTATTGGTTCAGGCATATGTACCAGCTTTTTTTAAAACTGGACCCTATAACTGGCATTGCTAACTTGTATGATCTCCCTTCAGTTGTAGAGGTTGAAATAAAGAACAAAATAAAGCAGCTTTGTGGAATTTAAGTGGATTCAACAAGACATGTAATTCAAAAATAAATCAGTTCTTGAAATGTAAACAGAGTCATTCAGAGATTTGATGTGAAGTCATTAATTGTAGAGAAACTAGATTTCTTTACAGCAGTGATGATATCCATTTTATTTACTGTCCAAAAGCACCAGTGAACCTACATGTGTCTTCTGAGTTTTAAATGTAATGTTGTTGATGGAAAAAATGAGGTCTGCCTGAAAAACTACGTCTACAATGGTCTAAAATACGTTTACAACAATGTGTCAGACATCAGGCAGAGTATGTCTAATCAATTTGATGATTAGATATAAATAATTGAGGAAGCTTATTAAGGTGGATTTCTGGTTCCTATCACCACCACTGCGAACAATTCACAAGTTCTCCTTTAAAAATATCAAATTTGTACTAGAGATGCACTTCATCATGATTCTTATGGCCATTTCTGATTTCTACAGCATAATTGGCCAATTAGCCACTAACACTAAACACCCCTGTACAATGCTCACAGACCCTTCTTTTGAAGATCCTTCCCACAGGTACTGACAGATGCAACACCAGGACCACTTCCCTGTTACTTTAATCTCTAGCATTCTACATTAGAGCAAACATGTGACAAAAAGAGTTAATAGTACAACTGTAATAGCACAACAGTGCCATGCAACATTCCATTCTGACGTAGATAGATACATTGTTACATTGCACTTTTATGAGGAACTCAGTATTGAGTTTTGACCTAATACTCCTGCTCAAGCTGTTAGGCTCCTTTTGCTTTGACTTGAATCACTTAAGCAATAATTCTTGAGAATGGGTTTAGACTACACTACCCACATTTGCATGTTGTCTTATAAGCCCAGTTTGGAGGCATATATGAGTAAAATCATTGCGGTATGCTGATACAAGATTACAAGATGCGAGTCTGCTCTGTAGTTTCTGCTGTGGAGGCCAAGCACACTTGTTTGTACAGCTGCACCCATCTGAGTGCAGCCCATGGTTCTGCTGCTGTAAATCGGAGACTTAATATCAAAGTCAGCTGGGGAGCCGAGGTCTGAGGGCTATCCCAAGCCGTTCTAAATGAAACTGGATACAGTACAGCTGTGCTTTAGCAGTGGCTACATCGGGATATCTGAAAGGACAGTTTATTGGTTCATGATCTGCTGACCTCCATGAACCCGTGGGGCATAATAGAATCGTTATCGGTAATGTGTCCCTCTGACAGCAGCTGTGCGTGTGTCTGAGTGTGTGTTGTTGCCAGGACACCTTTCAGGCCTCACTTAACTTGATCAAGTTAGAGGGAGAGAGAGAGAGAGAGAGAGAGAAACGGATAAATATCAGATGAATTTGACATGATCCTGGCTAGCTTCTCTGAACCTTCCATCTGTTTTGGTGAATTCTGGCCATTCCAGCATCTGGACAGCTGTGGATGCATACATTTAGAAAAGGAGGCATATGTCTGAACATATTACATGATTTGTGACTTACTAACTATTACACAACAGTTCAGACACAATCTGATTGGTTGCTAAGTGTTATGCACATAACAGCATTATTACTTTTTATATCAGTCTATACAAAACTCTATTTTATAATTGGTTCATTGTATGAATAACACGTTAGATTATTTCTGTCATATTTTACTAGCAGCTTATTTGGTCAGATTTGGTAAAATTCATTTGACAGCACGCCTGCATCAAATTCTGAACCTGACATTGGCCCTAAGCCCCTAGGTCAGCAGCTGTGACGGTGGAACATAAACCTGCAATTAACCAGGATACACAAACAGAATACTATGAAGCAAACAAGATGGGCTGTAAAATGCTTTACAGATTAACTGGAACAACAAAGTTCAGGTTCTTCTGAACCTGGAACAATAGCTTGTAGCTTGTAACACCAAGGGCACATTTTTGGCAGTATAAATTGCCAATATTAAAGCACATTAAAGCTGCAATGTGTAAAATGTAAATTAGATGTTTTGGCTTGAGGTAAATAAATGTAAATAAAAGAAAGCAGAAAATATTTTTTATGGCAGATTATGGATCTTATTTAAACTAAAACTAACTTTGACTTGGTGCTCTAACATAGGAATCATTGTTTGTTTATTTGTTACCTATGCGGACAATCTGGCCACTTCCATATATACATAAAATGAAAAAGACAAAGCATTTAAATAAAAATTGTTATTTATTTATATGAAAATTAACTATCGGCTAAAGTACTAACATCCAGTTTATTTCAAAGGGCAAAAGTTGGGAACACTGCAGTCAGAGGCACGAATGTTCTGTCCCTACTCCGTTAAACACAATGGAATATCAGGTTTGGTGTCATCTATTAACATGTAAACATGGCATTAGCATTCTCCGCCAAGCATGTTGAGTTGTCCAATGATGTCAGCAACTGTTTAAAGATAAGTGGCAATGCTTGGAGGAAGCTGTCATTACTTAGACATTTAGTAAATAATAAGGTTTTACTCATAAAAATACAACTAAAGTCACTAAAACTAACTAAAATCACTATTAAATCAAACTCAAAAGACAGAATAAAATAACTCCAAAAAAGTTTTAAAAGATTTTAGAAGAAAAAGGTCTTTTATTTCCATTTCAGGTGGAGAATGTCTTCCAGAAAACACTCACAAATGGACAAAGGATGCGTACATTTTTCATACACTCTTGGGAGGTGCAATTTGCTTAGCCCCTCCACTTTATACACCTAACACGTTGAGAAGACACCATTAAATTCAAATGTTCTTAGATTTCTTTTAATAATCATGATTTTTGTATACTATTTGCATCTTTATGCACCTCTGGAGAATGATATAATATCGCCCCTCTTTTCTTGGTGCACTGAGTTTGATACCTATCCAAACCACACTATTGACAGGTCGCATAGTATTTTCTGATTTCAATGCATATTGAACTGTGTGTAAATATTTCTTAATTCTAAGTTCCATCACTATATATGTTTTTATATGTAATACATGTTGTGTATTTCGTTAATCTTAAAGTTCCATTAATGCCCATGCTAGCCTTCACCCTCCCAACTTGGGGGAACTAACTAGTGAAATTGGGGTAGAATATTTAACACAACACTATCGAAAAGGATCGTTTAGGTACTTGCAGGGACAGTGTGATTTTGTTTAATATTTTTTAGAATTTAAATAACTGGATTTTAGACTTTTCCACTGCTTTATGCTGTCCCTATTTGTGCTTTGTAAGTAAGTTTAGCCTGTTATAAACTTGGGTACAATATTTAACTAGAGTAGAAGGACTCAGCACTATCTTCTAGAGCAGCTTCCTCCCTCTCTGAAATATGAGGCGTTCAGTCTTCCTCTGTTGCCACTGTGCGGCCTATTCGTTTCCACGGAAGGTGATCAGCCTGTTGTGTTAGCTCATGCATAATGCATGCTGGGACTGTAAATGACCCATTTATACTGTATGAGCTTAACAGAGTTGGGACACTTTTAGTGACTGGCCTTTCACCCTTTTTACCTTAAGGTACACTTTGTTTCTTGCTTACAAAGAAGAGCATGAACTGTATTAGTCATTTGTTGTTTATCTTAGCTTTGATCATAACATATTTTTAGGCTTTTTTGTAAAATGGTTAACTTGGCAATTTCCTTTTCTTGCCCATTTTCTGTTTGGTTAGGTTCCTGGGTGAATACTGAAGTTCATCCTCTAGATGTAACAGTGCTTCTATTTAGGTCTAGTGTTGTTAGTCCTCTTCCTTTTACCAGATAACTTGTCATAGTTCTATCAACTGCATTTCTGGCAACTTTCACTTTGCCTACACATGTGGCATAACTTGCATTACCAGAATATACAAAATAAAATGATTTTTATTTATATTTTTTATGATCTATCGGTTTGTTTATAGATATTAATAAACGTGAAAATGTGCTTTTTATTTAGAAGGTCAGAGTCGTTCTTCTAGATCTGTACCTTCCAGCATATTGTCAGCGAGGAGAATGTAGCACCTGTAACTCCGTACTTAAAGCCTATTTTCACTTGTAGATTTGTTACAGTTAATCTTCTCACTGTGGAATTGGGGCAAAGTTGCCATGCAGACAGATGGAAGCTGGACAGAGTTCGGACACACACATACACATACACACTCGCGCAAGAGCACAGACATGCTCAGCTCAGCAAAAAGACCACAAGACTTAGAAGTGTCAAGACCAATGGTGAAACTGAACATAACTTGTTTGGTTAGATTTATTGTTGTTTGCCAATTTGTTGAATGCGATAAGCAAAGAGGAGCAACATCCCAACCTTGCTTCATAAATCTGCTGCTAGCTGTTTATGCGGATTATGTTCACGTGGTATTTGTATGTTTATTTATAGGACTGAAACATGTGTTCTTCTCTTGAGAGATTAACAGAATGTGCATAGGTTCATAGAAAAGTCAGAGACCACCCATCATTTATAAGCATAAGTACATTTATTTATCAGACATGCTGTCTGAGAAAATTATATAAGACAATCCACCTGCACAAGAAAGAGGAAATCAGAAGAAAGTTTCCCATACCAGAAAATGGGACTCCTGACATTACTGAGAAAAGGAAATAGAAAAGACAAATTTTGCCAAGAAGGTGCTGGTGTCCTTAAAACAATTAGCTGGCTACCCCTAACACCAGACCTCACCATCTTTGAATGTGTTTGGGATTACTTGGATTGTGATAAGTAGATTTCTTTGAATAAATAAAAGCAGGGCTCCTGAATAGAATGGAAGCTGTAATAAATCCAAAGTGTGGTCACACTAATTACTAACTGCTATTAATGCACAAATTCTACTTATATGCCATATAGTTTGCCATAGAATATAAATATGCCTTAGCTTTTGAATGGGCTGCATTTTATGTTCTCCGTAGAGGATATGTAACAGAACATGTAATTTGATCGGGGGTGCCTAACCTTGTGCCTATTACCAATAATAAAGTGGCTCTTTTTAAAATTTTCCCAATACTGTATGAGGTGGAAAACTGGAGGCTATAAATATCACTTATTTGAACTGTCTCCACAGTGGTAAATCCGAGAAATAACACTTTATTGAATCACTCTTCCAGAACCGAAGCAGAGCTGTCTAATGCATTATAGCCTTTAGTCAATTGGCTGTAAATAGATCTCCAACTCCAGCTAGTAAACAGAGATTAACTAGAGCAGAGCTAGATGTTTATTTTTGCATTGACCTTAGCTTCTGGCACTCCTGCACCAGCCGGAGTTACCTCTACTTTTATCTCCTGCTTGGATTTCACAAGAAGCCAAAGTCTACATGTTATATAACCTAGCACTGGATTGGAGCAACAGCTTGAAAAGTAGACAGTGAAGCAGAATGGATGATCACTCGATAAGTCAGATTATTGTGCTGTTGTTATTTGTAAAGTAGGTTAATGCGTTCGATAACATCATATAGTCCGGAAAGTGTCCATTACTAATGGCCCTAGTTTGAGTCAGTCCTTCTTGGCTTGTCATGTTCTGAAGGACTAGGGGCCTGTTTACATAGCCCTGTTGGTTCACCTGACCTTGATACTTCTGTGCTCACAAACAGGCCTTTATCTGGTTTGATCGCTTTATCACTGCACATATTATGCAATGAGAAACACGAGCCGTGCTGTGAAAAGGCCAGCTTGTGCATGACACTTGGATGTTTTGACATGATACATCAGATCCTTTTTTCTGTTGCTCAGTTACTGATTCTTTCTCATTTCCTTGACTCTAAAATGAGCCTCTGGTGTATTCAGGACAACAAAGCAAGCTGAGCTGTGACACACACATAATGCTTTTCAAAAAAAAAATGTTTTTCTGGTCTTTCAATTGCCAAACTTATTCTATGACTAGGATGTTCCGCAGGTGAATCCATCTGGGTTGACCAAGGAATTGTCTTTTCTAAAATGGTCCAATAAGTTGAATGCTTTTCTGCAGATCTAGAAGAAAATACAGGAACAAAAATCAAACATGGGCACAAGTGACCCTCAGTGTCACTGTTACACAACCTTGCATCTTTCACTTAAATATATGTTAATATAATTTCTATTCATCCACTCATTATGAAATGGCCTCACAATTTAAAGGATAGCTCCCATTTTCAAATGTTTTTCAAAAACATGATGTTCTTTATGCAGCCAAGAATACTTGTGTTATCATCTAAGAAAGGGAAAAACCTAGTCTCCAACATGCAAGGCTGTTGTGTTAGCCACTATGCTACATAACTGATATGAACCACATTTACATTTACATTTACGGAATTTAGCAGACGAACTACAGAGTTACAGCTCTGTATAAGAGTTACACAAAAGTTGCCATGAATCTTTCATAATAACAAAAACATGGTTATTAGTGCCACTCAGTGCTGCCAATACATTTAGTCGCAATGACACTGAATACAGTGATAGGATACTGGAAGCTCCAGTGTCTGGTTTGGATTTTGTGACTAGAGAAATTATACTATACATATTTACTGTGTAAGGCTCTTGCTGCATTAATTATTTGAATAAAATGTGTTCTTGGTCATGCACATGTAAGTGGCTGTAACAAATGTTTACCCTGGTCTGCTGATGAAACTTGTTATGGGAGAGAAGAACAAAGTGGAATTTCACAGCTGCTTTCATCACTGCTGGGATGACTCACTTGATTGTTCATCGCTGCAGCAGGAAATGCACTGTGGCACTTAGACATTCATGCTATAAAGGTTATGTGCTTATACGCATCCCATCCACCTCCAAAGGTGACATGAGTAATCAGGAAGCATCCTTTTGCGTAGCCCTGTTTGCTTATGATCACATCATCTTAAATGCTTGTTAATGCCCAGTGTGAGCACAGACTTTAATCTTGAATTGGTTGGTACTACACATGTAATTTTTGTCGGCTGGAGTCCCGACAAAGGGTTAGTTTTTCATAACCCTTTCGTACGAAGGCAACAAAGTGCATTACATCATTAAGACTGAGACCCTTAGTATCATTGAGGTTCAGAAGATGACTTTATACCATTTTGTGTAACCGTCTACATAAAAGCTTCAACACTGTGTGTATAGGAACATCTAGTAACATGTAGATCCAAGAAGTCTTTTACTCCACCACAGTGAGCCATCATCAGTCCACCTTCTTGCAGAGAAGAAGTAGTAAGTCACCTATATCCTGCTGATTCTCAGACTGATTCCCTATCGGTTTTTAGAGACATCCTGCAGAGATTCAGTACTGGAGTGTAATTGAGCCTGACCTGCTATCAGGAACAAGGAAACATCTTTACCGGAGTGATGGCCCCACTCACTCATGTTGCACCCCCCCGCCCAGAGGTAACTAACCAAGCCTCTTTGTTGGAGGTATGAGTCATTCTTTAATCAATGCAGGTTGCTGCAGCCGCCTGCTGCCACTGCTTTAGATAGATGTGGCTTTTATAAAAGATCGGGAGCTACTGTCACGTGTGCCGACACGTTTGCTCGCACACACACACAAAAGGAAATGTCTGCCCGAACTCAGCGTTACGCACATACTTTAGAAATCATTCAGCTCATTACCTTGGATTAATGACTGGCAATAACCTCAAACAAATGATACACTTTGTTTTGAGACAGTGCTTTAGGTCTGATCATGTACTCTGGAGGATGTTCATATATTTGCAGGGATGTGAGAAAAAACATTTAAAGAGACTCAAGCTGTCGATTTTAACACAGTCAATAGCATCTGATCTAGGTTCTCAAAAGGTAAAGCACTTACTGCCAACCATTTACTGCCACTCCTACACAAATTAGGTTTCCTTCCTCATTAAAGAGTTATGCTGCCCAAGGGCAAAACCCTGGTGGTGTGCAGAGTTGGAACACGCAACTAAAGATAGCATACCTGCAGCCCTTGGTGGACCAACCTGAGTACAAGATTGAGACCAGTGTTTTTTTTTTGCCTTAAACAGCATTTAACTGGAATTTGGACTATTTTACAAAGCCCTGGGGACTTGAAACAGGAGGAACGTTGCTAGCAGACATAGAAAAGAAAGAGCAGTCATAATAAAGCAGCTATATATGAGCCCCCAGAGCTCATGGCTCCTTGGGGGCTGATTAAAGCCCAAAGGGGCCTCTGGACGCATAGTGGGCCAAAAGTTCTCCACAATTCCAGTTACCCATCCAGTCCAAAGACTCCTAATAAAACCTTAACCCTTGCACCAAAAGTCCAGTAGTATTTTCATTAAAGACTTAAAGGTTAGTTAACCCAGTCCTCGAGCCCACCAGATGGTTCACATGTTTGCTGTAATGTAACAACCAGTAAAGCTGAATTAAGTATTCACTGTTCTTAATGATTTCAGTTGTGTTGGGAGCTGGACTAGATGTCTTGTGGTTCCCAAAGACTGGGTGAAGAAACAATAAGTTAATGCATTAGTGTTCCTGAAGTTTTAAGTTAAGTTTTAAGTTTTAAATAAAGTTTTTGCTGTTCAAGTAAAAAGGCTTTCTAGCAATAATAATAATAATAATAATAATAATAATAATAATAATAATAATAATCTTTATTTATAAAGCACTTTTCATTCAACTCAAAATGCATTACAGACAGGTGTTAACAGTAATAGAAGAAACTGTGAGCATTTAATAACAAAAAAGCAATATAAAGTATTACAGAAACATTTTATTGAATTTTCATTGAAAGAGTTAAGGAGATAAATTTTCAGATGTTTCTGAAAGGGGGCAAGAAGCTTGACAGAAAGTCAGTATCTGCAAATGTAAAATGTCAAATTAAATATAAACAGAGGCAGACATAGTAGGTAGGTGCTTTAAGGTCATTTGCAGCTTTAAAAACTAGTAACTGTACTTTCATTCTGTTCTAAAAGATACAGGTAGCCAGTGCAGTTCTTTTAAACTGGGATTAATGTGAGCTCTGTTTTGTTTTTGTTGTTTGAATCAATGCTGCTGAGTTGAATGAGTTGTAGTGGATGGATTGTTTTCTTAGGAACTCCAGTAAGAAGAGCATTACAGGAATCATCTCTTGCTTGTAACAAATGCATAAACAAGTTTCTCTGCATTGCTTTGAAATAGAAAAGGCCTTAGCTATATTTCTCTAATGAAAAAAACTTGCTTTAGAGACGGTGTTTACATGTGGGATAAAACAGAGCTCAGCAATTACACGCAGGTTTTGTACTTCAGGTTTGGTTTATGACGCTAACCAATCTAGTAGCCAAGCTTTTTTCTTTGAGTTTTAGTACTTAGGATAGTATTTTTTAGTTTTTCTTAATTTAGTTGTCAGTAAAGCCTTATCTATCAGAAGGAATGGAAATGTATAGTTGCAAGTCATCAGCATAGTGGTGCAAGCTTTAAAATTGTGCTTACATTGTGAGATGTGTGAGAAGTTTTGGGTGACTCAGCTTCATCTATAAAAGGCTGCACTGTTTGGCAATTATGTAACAAGCAGATTAGGAACTGCTTGACCTGTGTCCTTTGAATCTTGAGTGGTTACCTAGGGTTTGCATATTAACTGTGATATACGGCAATTGTTTTTTATGCTCAGGACTCATGCTCTGTCCTTGCTGATGACTTTTTTGAGCATTTAAGTATAGAGATAAAATACAGTCAATACTTGAACGGTCACAATGGTTCCCGTGACTGTTTTTGACTGTGGGCTGAAGCCACAACAGTTCACTAGTCATCGTGGAGTACATGACTCCAGTGAGGCTGCACACGCCTACTCTAATTCCATATGAAGCATTTACTGGTCCCTCCTTTTGGAAGTGCCTACGCCAGCCTGGTTAAATACAGCCTCTGTGGTCAGTATGCGAGGAATAGTGGTGGCTGGCTTTCCGGTGCACGAGACATTATGGAGCTGTCTCACTGGGTGGACACATTGGGCAATACTTGCAAAAGTCATTGCTGCACGTTCAAGCACCATTTTAGTGATATGATCAATCACTGGGGTCCTGCTTTTGCTCTTCTGCTCCAGCAAAGCCACAGTGCATATGTGCTAAGTGCTTCAGTAAATTAGTCTCCACTGTCTGGCAGCAACTTGAACAGACCTTTTCTGTCTCATCACTATAGCAACTGCTGAAGCTCTGGCCAAGAGGCCTGGGAGACAGTGAGCTGTGACAGAGGCAGGGAGAGTTTCAGGTGATGTCTGCTCACCTCTGGATGACCATTAAATGTTGCAGCTTCATTCAGGTTACATCCAAGAGCCAGTTTCTTGCTCTAGTCCCAGGTGTTTGGTACACATTTAATCCACAGTGTGTGCTAAGAAGTGTGTGCATTGTAGCTCACTAATTGTTAGAAACTGTAAAAACTTGTAGAACTGTTACAGTCTGTCCTTTGGAATGCAACCATGCTTCTTTTCTCCGAAATGAAACAACTGATTCCAGCCAACATTAATTACCTGTGACTACTGTACAAATACAATTCAGTAGTATGAGTCATAGGGTGAATTTAATACAACTTGACAGCCAACCTTTGCCGAATTTGCAGTTACATATTTTTGATTAATTTTATTGTTCTTGCTTTATAAAGTCATATGTAACATCATCTTTACCTTTGCATTGGCATACATTTTTACAGGTCTATATTTTTATCTATCTACTTACCTTTCCTTCCGCCAACCTGACTGAATGTTCAAGTAGCAGTTGTGATTTATACATTATGTCTGACTAACTCTGCCCCAGAAGCACGCCCCAGATTAATCCCCCCACATGTAGTAATTTTCATTCATTTGGATCCCGAAATGTTAAATTGACTAATTTAACTTCATAGTTCATAATAACAACAGGTTAACAAAAACAAATAAACAGAGGCACTAGTATACCAGCCGGGTACAGAAACCAGATCCAGTTTTATTTTCTTGTCCACTGATCATGTAAAATCAACCATTAGAAATTATGTCATTTAGTTTGATCGCAGTATGTGTTATCTGAGGTTTAATTAGACACTTGGAACTTTTTGCACTACGTTGGGACCGTTAAAGTGGCTATGGTTCACACAACTTGCAAATGAGGATGCTTTGCATAATTTAGTAAAATGTAGTGTCAAGTAAGTTTCAAGGAATTAAAGTTGCCTAAAGTTTGCCATAAAAACATGACAGAACACAAGTCAGACATCAATAATGTGTATAACTGATTAGGTCTTGAAGAGCAAACATGATTCATGATTTTTCTGATTGTGAAAATGATTATTTGATTTCCTGTTGATTTGTGTTACCATATGCAGGTAACATGAACTCAGTTGTCCAATCACTGCTGTCTGACTGTTACAGTTTAATCCACTGCTTTGTCACATGTGGAGGTAGCATCTCCACAGCATCACAAACTTGGCCACATAGATCAGAATTTGTAAAAGCATTGATAAATGTTCAGCTCTTGAAAAAAATGATGAAACTTCGTTCTCTGTTTGTAATGTCACTCTTCTTAAGAGAAGAAAGGGATTTTTGTCATTTTAAAAACATAGTTATTTTGATTGATGTGCCAAAGAAAGCATGGATATAATAAAACATTTGCTTCGTGTTCGGTGCAAACAGTTTTAATGTGAATAACATCTGCATATTTATCATTTTTGCTTTGCTTATTCACGGTCTGCTCTGCATATGATAGTTTTAAAGCCAACCTGAATCAGCAGGTCTTTTCCATCAACAAGCAAGAAATAGCTGCAAGGCATTTAATTTCCAAATGAACACTTATCAAGCCAGAGGACTGATCGGGCATTTCTTTGTGTTCATATTGGGAGCTTTGTCATGGTTTTACAGTTGTTATCTAAGCCAAATGTGTTTTCATGGTTAACTGAGCAGAATTGTGAGCTCCCAGACTTACCATGTTCCCGTGCTGTCGTCTATGTGATTACATAATTGATGCCAGATATAGCTATGGGATCAGTCAGAGTACAAATCAATCCCTGTGTCATCCCTGTAGGGACTGATTGCAACGCCGACATCATCTACTTGGCTAAGGTGTAGTGGGGCCTGCTGGGATGCTTTGCTGTTCCGTCTGTCATCTTTGCTGGTCCAGATGAACAGGACAAGATGACAACAGAGAATGGGGGAGTGCAGTGCAGGAAAAAGGGGATAACATCTTTTACGTCATGACCTCGGTTTTATCCTATGATCACATAAAAGATGGAGATGCCTAGTGTGTTCTTCAGGTTGGTTGCCATAGCAATAACCTGCCACTGTACACGCTGGACGTGGGGAAAAAAGATTACAACTAATTGTATGAAACAATACAAAAAGAGAAATAGGGTAGCAAGGCTGGAAAGTGGCACCCTGTTCTCCTGTTGGTCTCCTGTTTATTTCTGCTTGGAAAAGCTTTTTCTTTCATTGAAGATGCACCACCTCATCAGAGCCAGACAAAAGGAAGCTTAGCTTTAATCCCCAATTCAGTGCAATGTCACAGCTGTTTTTCCTTTCACCATCCCTTGTTTACTGCAAGAGGGGACAGACTGTTACAGACAGCGTTCTACAGGCTGGCCCAGCCTTTTACGCTGTCAATTACACGTGGAAGGCACTTTTACTAGTCGCCGTTTGCAGCATTGTCTGTTTTTTATTTGTTCACCATGCTCAGGCAGCGTGGGGACAAACGGCAGGGATCAAGGCAGCGATGAGAGCAGCGCCTCTGGGAGAGCTCAGAAGTGCTCATATAATGTGGAGCAGGCTTTCTCAGCCCTTTAAAACCAACCCGAGCTCAGCCCTGCGGCCACTGGCGCCAGCTCCACCAGCTGCTTTATGGGCTGCTGCGGCTGCTGCTGCTGCTGCTGCTGTTGGTGTATGTGTGCACATGTATGGTTGTGATATGGGTTGGGGAGGCTATGTAATGAGGTACTGAAGGTGTGAGAGCCACATACACATATGGACTGCCTTTGCCGACTTAAAGTATCAAATTGAAAGATTCTCTGGATAAAATCCGCCAAAGATCTCAAATATGAATATTGTCATGTTGAATGGCTTAAGAGGAAGAGATTTTAACTCAGTATATATTTTCCAGGCTTCAAATTCCAGAGACATTGTAAAATAGCTAATAATTTGATAACACTATACATGGTAATTGTAATTATTTTACCAAAGATATTTTTTTTCTCCGAATTTCAAGGCCATTAAGGGTTAATTAGCATATGAATTAGGAATGCTGGAGACTATATTGTCAGACTCTTGATTAGAAGGAGTGTCTGAGGTGATACAAAATAGATTATTTCTCCAGATTAATTGATGATAATTTAAAGCTAATTACTTTTAATGATTAACGTTGGTCTCCCTAAAATCTGAAGCAGACAGCTTTTCTGTTAGCTAGTAAATACCAAAATTAAAAATCCCACAAGCCACTGTACAGTAAAATAACTGTCAAAGCACATAAAAAGTTAAGTGAATAAAATCCTGTAGTGTATTGAGGGGGTGGTTAAGAATTACTTTGTTGTTAGAACACATAACTTAGTACTTTTTTTAAAGGATATTTCACAGTTAGATGTACTTATGCAATAAAAGCTTATGCAATAAGCACACCTGTACAGAATTCTTTTTAAAACGTTGCCCTTTTGAAATTAATTAATCTTTTGTGCATAATACCATGTGTTCTTTATTGATCAGAGCTCACTGATGTAACTGATACAGGTGATTCAATTTCAAAACAAGGTGCAGTTCTCTGAAGCTGCAGGCCTGTGAATTCGGAGAAAGTGCTGTAACTCAGTTCTGACTTTATATACTGTAATCTTTTCCAGCAGAACTCAATTTTGTAATGAGCCACGCTGCAGAGGTGTGTGGATTCGACAGAGGTAAGGGGCTGATGGTTGGGGGAGTGAGTGAAAAATCATTGCAAGAATATTATGCAGTTAACAAGTAAAATGAATCATCAGTTCTTCACAGTTACACGCTGTCTCTTTCAAAGTAACACTACACCTCCATTTCATTTCGGTCTGTCTGGAAAAAAGGCAAGTTTTCTCCCTCCTGCTAATTAAGGGGGAAATTTTATGGCACAAATGCAGAATCTATCTTACTAATCTCACATTCTGAGAAGAGTATTAATGTCATGAAACCTTATATCTCTCAAAGGTATAACGCTATGCATTACGAGAGACAGATCTGGAGCAAACAGATGTACTAAGTGTGGTAAATGTAAGGAGACATTGCATTATGTTTTGTTGGTTTATGATTTTGTGTATTTCTAATTGTTAAATTTCACAGACATAGTTCTGATAATAGTCCAGAGGGTTTGTACATTTGAGCATTGTTCTTTGTCCACCTTCATTAGACCACAATTCTCTTGAAGCTGGAAAACCTTGATGTGAACATGGGAAATTCCACAATTATGACAAATCTAAAAAAAAAACTAAATCACTCAACCGTTTGTAGATACTAAACTTGAGTGCTATATTTAAAACATACAGCTAATCTTGAATGATAAGTGTAAGATTTAAATATGATGAAATACGGCTTAAAAATAATGCTGATCAGGCCTAGCTGAGAACTATGTGAGCATGGCTAACAGCATGCAGCAATGCAGCTTGATTGACAGCTCACTGTCCCAATACTCCTAGCTTGCTTCGCCACTCATACAGAACAAATTTCTTTATCCAGCTTTTAAATGACAGTAACTGGACGAAAAAAGTGGCAGACCAGCGAACGTGTGAATGAAAAAATGGATGAACAATTTTCGTGTGTAGATAAGAACACTGACAGGCAGCTACAGACAGGTGGTCTGGTTTGCTAGCTGTTGTTTATGCTGAAATAACTCTCCTAGTTTACATAGAGAGGAGAGAAATAGTCATTAGGACATTATTCAGAGTGTGTATTTAGTACATGTTTACTGTTTGCCTGCAAGATCACATTTAACATTGTAAGATCAAATTATGCCCTTAAGTTGTTACTCTAGTATTAACTAATTTGACAGCCTATGTAGTCATTTAGTGCAATTTTGTCAATCATATACAATCACAAACACTCATGTGCAAAAGTTTGGGCTAGTTTTGTTGATTTTCTACATAATGTACATATCGTCTACAGAGAATACCTTTATGCCCATTTACAATTTCCCCTGCAGATGCATGACTACTGTTTGTGTGCTTAATTTAAATTATTGCAAACAAAAAACAATTTTAAAAGTTACATGTTTATGTCTTTTATGTCAGTGTAATCCAGAGTGAGCCCAGCTAACATGTCCATGTGGGCCCCTATGGATTTTATCTGGACTGCATGGGCCCCATTTGGGTTATGATTTTGGGCCACAGTTAGGCTGCAGTCATGGGCCCTGTTAGGTCATTTTGTGGGCCCCAGTTAGGTTACAGTTGTGGGCCCCACTTAGGCTACCGCTGGAGGCCCAGTTGGGCTACAGTCATGGGCCCTAGTTAGGTCATTTTGTGGGCCCCATTTGAGTTTTAGTTGTGGACCCTAGTTAAGCAGTCATTATGAGCACCATTTGGGTCACTGTTGTGTGGATAAATTTCCCAGAAGGGTCCCGCTGCCTAAAGGTCCCAGAAGGGTTACAGTTATTTCTATTTTGACTGTAGGGTCAGTGGACAACTGTTCACATTCTCTCCACCTGCAGCCCAGATTGGCCCTATTAGTGGCCCACATGGGCTAACACACACGGCCCATATGTAGCCAATAAACAAATCATTGTGGGCCCCTGCTGGGTTGCCTAAAAGGGACCCACTTCAGAGTCCATCTTTAACCTATGTGGGACCCATATGGGTATGTTGTGGTCTCTTGGACTACCGCTCATGAATGGTTGTAGTGGTGGTTATTTTATTTATATGCATTTGTCTTAACCAAACTGAACTCAGTTTACATTCCAGAGTAAGGCGAATAATGGTGGAAAACAGTTGTGATCAGCTCAAATAATTGCAATCAGTTAACATTTTTAATTGTGACAGACCTAACAGTAAGTACTACTCAGCCTGCTGGTCATGAGCCTCTCTCTCTCTCTCTCTCTCTCTCTATCTCTCTCTCTCACTCACCCTTGAGACTCTGTCTCAGTGTGGGCCATGAGCCTTGCCCTGCACACTCTGCTGCTAATGAGACAGACACGTCAGGGGTTGTCATGGAGTAGCTCTCCACATCTGGGAAGCTAATTATAGCACTGCTATTAGCCTGACCCTTCACATTGCTCCTCTTCAGATCACTGCTGGATGGATAAGGGCCGACAGGGTTGGCTACTAGAAGCTCTGTTTCATTCACAACTTACACAGACAGATCTGTCCAGCCCTAGGGCCATCAGGATCATAGTCCACTTTAATAACAATCACAATGATTGGAGTTTTTGTTTTGGGGGAACTCTGGTATTTAGACCAATCATTGTGACTCTCCTGCCCTGGTTATAATATGACTTTACAAGCATGACTTGGATGCTTTCATCAGTCCAGAAAGCAAAAGGCCACATAGTTCTGGGATAACTTTTGCCTGAGGTATCTTTCATCTTTCTTTTTGCTTGGTTATCCTGTTACCTGCTAGTGAGCTCACTGTAGACACATTTCCCTTCACAAAACTGTGGGCAGATATACTCGTAATAATAATAATCAAGATCAAGATCTGAATCAGATGTATTGTAAAAATTGTTACAAACTGTTACAACTCTGGTGTTAAATGTGGTCCATCTGTAACCACCTTGACTGTGGTTTGAGCGATCTGATCATAGTCGCAGCACATTGCATACTGGATGTGTTTACACATGGCTTTGCACTGCGGACGCGTTATCTGATCACCGCATGTTGATGGAAGATGTAAACAATCTGATTTTTTTCTGACTGACTCACTCTGATGCACTCTCAATTTCAACATCCTCTATAAATCAGGAGATTGGCTAGGCCATGCAAGCACCTGCACCCTCTTTTTTTAGAAACTGGTTATTTTGTCTGTAGGTTTGGGATTGTTGTCTTGTTGAAATGTCCATCTTCTCTGTAGAGACCAGTGAGAGTAAAGTCCTGTCTAATATGTTCTGGTATAATGCTCCATTTATGTTTCCGGCAGTGATGTGTAATGCTCTAGTACCATTTGCAGAGAAGCAGCCCCTTATAATGAAGCTCCCACCTCTGTACTTTAGTATGCTGTTCTTGGGATCATACCCGCTTATATCAGGACCTTCTTTCTTCACACATGAGGAATATTGCCAGATGGTTTTATTTTTATTTAGTCTGATCAGAATGCATGTTTCGAATTTGTCAAAATGCTTGTGTGCAAATTGTGGACACGCATGTGCTTCTTTCTTTGGCAGATTTTGTTAGATAAGGTAAGATAATCCTTTATTAGTCATCCTTTATTTACAAAAATAGATAAATAAACTGTACAGTATATACAATATAAATAATAAAAAGTCACTCTTGTTTGGGCTGTAGAAACGGAGGTGACTACAGTGCAGTTTATTGTTTGTAACAGTTTTATTCATTTTAAACTGTTGCTCCTGTGGCTTTCAGGTTGATCTGCAACTATTTTTGAGTGACTGATGTCTTCTTTCTTGTCTTCCTTATCATTAACCTGAGAGACATTTTGCCTGTGTTGACAGGAATGTTTTACAGTCTTTGCTCTGTAGCTTTTTCCATTGTGTTTTATTTTTCATGCTTTTATGATGATGTCAGGTGTAATTTGCAAAAGTGTAGGTGTAATTTAACTAGATTTATTGTTCAGAGCTGCTTTATTATATAGTAATCTTTATTTATATATATTATTGGGGGTGTAAGGAAATATAGAAATAATGAATATTGGGATATTATGTTTTGTGATACTGTATCACAAAAAACAATATCGATACACAGATTCATGGCAGACAGTGAGTCATTGTGTGTTTAAACCTCTGACTACTTAAAAGCAGTGTTGTGATCCATTTTCAGGTCCACTCCAACATTAACAAGCAGCACAAGGGCGCAATGCTGTTGTAAGCATTGGCAAACCTGTTCATATAGTGGTGTTTTTTAATAGTAGGATTTGAAAAGTCGCATTATATCACTTTGCTTGCAATATCACAGTATATCGCAATATATTGAATCATGACCGCTGTATTACAATACGTATTGTACTGCCAGGTTCTTACCAAAACACAGCGCTATTATATATACGCTACCAGTCAAATATTTTAGAACTGTTTTAAAACTTTTGATTGGTAGTGATCTAAAACTTTTGACCGGTAGTGTATACACACACACACACACACACACACACACACACACACATATATCATTCTTAATGTTAACATGACATAAAGTGTTTTCATTTGAGGTGCACATATGCACTGAACAAATATATAAAGAAGGTTTTAGTTTAGAAGCTATTGGCACTAGACACAAATAAGAAGCATCACTAATGATGCGGGCTTGTAATGTAGTTTAATGAGAGTCCTTTTAATTTTAATGAGCTAAATCCTTATCAATGGTGGGTGTATAGTTTAAAGCCTAGTCTCTAGTGGGCATTTTGTATGGGTTTTGATTAGGCAGGGGATGAATAGCTATCAAGAACTCAGTGGACTGTGAGTATGAATGAAGAAGTGAGCCGCATGCTGATGCTGAGGGCTGGTGACGAAGATCTGACGTCTCTCTCGCGCTCTGACTCACTGCCTCTGTGCGCATGTGTGTGTTGGCTCCGTGTGGCAGTCTGTGTCCTGCCACGAGTCCGCTCTGACTTCAGACGCAGCGCACACTTACTCTCGCTCGCTTGCTGGTTGCACCAGGCTGCTCTGCTCTCAGAGGGTGTGTGACGCACACAGTCAGACACACGCAGGTGGAGACGTCTGACCAATCGCACAGCAGCCTTCGCCAGCAGCCTTGTAGCGTGCTGGACAACGCTGGTGTGTGTGTGTGGCGCGTTATAAGGCTCTGCTCTGTGCTTGTGCATACAAAGTAGTGTGAGCCGAGTGACCGCTTGAGTGCGAGACTTTATCAAACACGTCTTGGTAACGGAAAATCACAGCCGGCATCAAGACCAGCTATGAAAGCACACAGACTGGGTCAACACACACAGGTGTTTTTTTCCTGTAGCTGTCTCTGCTCTACATTGAAATGGCGGAAATGATATGTCTGTGAGGCCAAACACGCAGTGACGTGAGCGCCCGCGGCTGCTTTCTCCGTGTGGTCCCAACTGCTGCTTTGATGCCCTCACAAATCAAAGAACTCCAGCAGCCTGGCTGGACATTAAAGTTCAAGTGCGGTTTGAACTCATCTGCTGATACAGTGCAAAGCGCAGCTATACCGCATAAAAGTTCAATATCAAGCCCAAGTGGTTTTTGCCAAAGAATATAAAGTGAAAACATTGGTGATCTGTTTTTTTCCAAAATAGTAAAAACGGAGAGTGGGTTGCCCAGTGTCACCATTTGCTCATTGTTTGATAATACAGGAAGTCTTCTTGTGATGAAGGACAAGCAGGATGTGTGTGCGAGTTGGTTTTATTGCTGTCCATTGCAAGCAATGACGGAGAGCCCAGAAAATGACGGAGATGTTAAAAAAGCTAAACTATGCAAATAAAAAAAGATTAACATACAAAACCAGGACAGAACAAGATGCACACTTAGTGCACACGAAAACCTTTGCTGCGTTCACATGCTTGTGGTCAACAGACGACTGCAAACTGGATAGTCTTGTTTTTACTGGAGCCGCAATGGAAAATTCTGCCACCGTAGGAAACATTTCGCAGACTGCAGCGGTGAGCGGAGCGTTCTGTCCGCAGTTCAATTCCCTAAACTTTGGAAATAAAGTGGAACAAACCGGATGTTATTATTTTAGAATCAGAATCAGACCAGAGATAATCCAGTATTGCAAGGGCGTAGAATTAGCATGGACTGAAGTCACATTTCCTCACCAACATTCAGCGATTATTGAATTGTCCCCACAAATAATTTGATCCCCTCCAAAAAAAAACAGATCGCTAAACATCTTAACCTCTGATTAAGGTGCAGAAAGGGTTAATTCATGTGATTGGCTGTGCCGTTCCCTGCTGTCACGTGAGACTCTGTAGCTACATTTGGTTGTTAGCAGCGCCAAAACTGGAAGTAAAACTTTCCAGTCATATGAGACTCACTGTGCAAGACTTAGGTACAACACATGGGAGTCTAGTTCACTAATTAAATGAGTCCATCATAACGGTAATGACAATCCTCGGCTTTGGCGCACAGCATACAGCAGGCTAACATCGTCTGTAGTTATGATGCTAATGTGTAAGAGATCTTAGTTGCACTATGGTAAAGTAATGTTGATAAGTCTTTAGACGTGAACTCAAAGTGTACTGGTTTAAACTGGCTGAATCGAGTCTATGTCTTGTGGTTTTATTGAGACATTAAGAAAGATTGAATTTTTTTCTGGGTTTGTTACTTTGATTTTGTGGACATAAGCACCAGGTTCTGCAGTGCTCCGTGTATTAATCCTCATGTATGAGACCTGCTTCACGAATGTCCTCGGGACCTGTTTTTGTTAGCTGGGCATTCATTGACACGTTGAGAGAGATGTTCTTTCTGTGATTGTTACTTTGTTGGTTTTGGAGAGACTATGCAGCTCCATCTACTTTTATTATTGCTGATGTATGAGACCTGTTTCATTCGCACTGAAGTCTAAACTGCTTCTTTGTCAGCCATTAGTTTAACAGAAATTTATAACATTATACAATTAATTAATTCAATTATAACTTGTAATTCTAAGTAGGTGACGAGCATGTAGGATAGCATATGTAGTAACTCCTTTATCGCTTTATCATGGAGCAAAGATAAAACAACAAAAATACAGGCAATGTGTGGGGCGTGCGTGGGTAGATTCATACGTCCCCACCAATTTCAAAAGCAAATCTATGCCCTTGCAGTATTGTACAACAATACTCCTGCCTTTTTAAAACTTTCAAAAACAATCTACACTGTTACAGCTTTCATCTGGCTTTATCCATTTACACCAGTAATGATGTCATCTTGCCAGCGTTTGTGTGGCTTCATGGCACTGTCAGCCGAGTACCAGTATTAGGTGTGTAATGATGTTTTTTTAAATTTTACATATAAGTTTAGCATTAGAACGTGTGCATGTGGTTCATTTTTTACATGTATTTTCGTTGTTCTTTGCAATGAAGACTACACAGCAAGATTGCAAAAAAAAAGACATCTCATCCAACGTCAACAGTTTGGATTCAAGAAAATCTTGTCAATTTTTGTATTGTTTATTTTTGTCACATTCTGTGTGCAAAAGCCTGTAGCTTGAATTTAGCAGAGTTAATCAAGGCCCTGGGCTCAAACGCTAAATACAACATAACAACGTTGAAGATCTAGTTGAAGAAAATATTTGTGTTTTTGTTCTACATGTCATACGTGATCTAGGTGGGTGCTGGAACCTGACATGATCTCTGAGCAAACATTTGATAAAGACTGCGAGCTATACATTAACAGAGGTCCGCATGTAAACTGTACATGATGATGCTCCTTTAGCTGTATATCGTGTATTTCTACTGTGCCTTTTTAATCCAGTGAAGAAACATAAACTTTCCCACAAAGTGAACAATGAGATCAATCAGAGAAAAAGAGTGACAAGTAAATATGGACATGACGCTTGCTCACGTGCGCTGAATTTGCATGTTTGATTTAGAAACAGGTGCTATGTCACGTTCACACTGAAGAAACAAATCTGACCTTCTCACCTCATGTACTGGTGAAAAGTCTCAACTTGACATGGAGGAGGTTAGTCTGTGCTGCAGCAGCTCACTGCAAAGAAATTTGGCACCTGTTCACCTGTTCACACCCTGACTTCCCTGAACAGAAACATACAGGCATGATTTCTTTAGAATTTAGCAAGAATAGCAGTAAAAGTGTGTCATGCCAGAGCAGCTTATTACTGACAAACAGCGACTCCTTTTATTGCAGCCTGTCTCCTCCTTCTTCCTGTTGTTATATGCTGGGCCTCTGGGAGCTCTTACATTAAATCTTCTGGCAGTGACTCAATCTCCGACTGCTACAGTGAACTCAGTGGTAATTAGCCATTTCTGCTTCATTCCTGCCTTTAAGTAGATGGTCTATGCTTTACTATGGGCATTACTGCATTTGCACTTATGTCAAACATAAGCAACTATTAAAACTGTTGTTAAGTTTTCACATAATATCAATAACTATAATCATGGTAGTTGGCTGAAGAACAACTCTTGGACTCATCAGAAGGTTGTAATTTGAAAGGGGCTAGATGGATTAGCATTATGTTTTAAATGTAGCTGCTTTCAATAATTTTTTATGGGACACAGTTTACATCTAATGCTTCGATTAAAATAATTACCCGTGGTTATTATCCCCCTTAGTGAAATTAACCGCAACTGTGCTTTGTTTTTTTGAAAACATCATTTGGTAAAGGCGTTGCTGGTACTGTTGCCACTTCATGGAATACTGGCATACCCTAGTTTCATAGTTTACATAAGAAATAGATCCCAAAATCTCTTAAACCTTAAACAATATAGCTGAAGTAAATGTTTTCACATGAAATGCAGGAGGTTGAATTTGTCTACAAACACAGTTTCTTTACTTTCGATTCCTAAAACCATAACCAGGAATCGCTGCATAGGAGAGCAGTTTCAGTACTGTAACCTGAGACACCATTAAAATAGCCTTTTAAGAATGAGTTCTGGTAGTCTTGCAAGCTCAAGGCCTGCTATTCATTTTTTGCTTCACTCACTAGTCCCGTATGTAGTAAATCAGAACATAGTTAATATTAATTCGCTGGCTAGGTCCCTGGAGGTGGGAATGTTGGGACACTGACAAGTCAATTATTTATGAGACGGATGCAGAGACAGTACACAAAGACACAGTGCCAGCAACAACAACTCAGCAGCTCATCTGCTCCACTGTGCTGTGCTTAGCCATACCATCTTTTTTAGGATGGAATGTTGCATTCACACTGGCGCACATATGTAGCCATATGTCAGTCACACATAGCAATGTTTAATTCAATTTAGCATTTACTTCTGTGACTAGTACCACTAGCACAAATATCCATTAACATAGCTAGCGCTAGGCTAACACAGTCAACTGATACCTGAAAAGAAGCTCAGTTAACATTTTACATGACCACATTGGATCCTTTCAGTAAATATTTAAACTTTCATTCAAGCTAAAAAAACTTCTGTATGCCCTAGCTGTGTGTTAGCGTGTTAGCAGATCAGAAGAAGTGTATTGTTTTATGGGTGGTTCATGACAAACAATGTCAAAGCATGTATGTAAAGTTTAATCAGAGACAACCCTGCTGAAATATTCTGCACACACCAGCATGAATTTTACATTAATATGTTGGTTTACTCTGATTTGTCCTGGTCTAGTGTCGGCCTGGTACCGATCAAGTTGGTCATTGAAACTGTTGAAGAAACATGGATGTCTTTTGTGGCAGTATGTAACGTGGCTGATGTTGATGTTTTATTTACAAGACACTTTTCCCAAATTTCCATTCCCTGTGTAAGCTACCTAAATTAAACTACTGCTGCCTTAAGGTTTAACAGAAAATTTAATTAAGAAACTAACCAGATAGAAGGTTCTGGCTGTTCTACAGCTTTATGTACATGTACATGTATATGTTTATTGTTCTTTGGGTTTTTGTGAAACCTCATGAATTGGAATTTTCTACGATTGAAATCCAGTCCACAAATGAAGCTGATTCTGTCCTCATGACTACATCTAACGTGTTAACATATTCTCACTTTTCATCTTTTTTAAGGTGATTATTGGCTATTTTGCTTAGTCTGTATCCACCTGCAACAATTGTGATGCAACAAGCTTTACTGGAGGTGCAGCTTGCCTACCAAATATCTGGTGTTTTTCATCACCTACTTTGATAGGAAGGGGACGTTAACTGACAACCAGCTAAAACAGCCAGCTAGACTGATGTATAGAAGCAGACTCCTACAGAGAAAAATGGTTATACAAAAACATGCACACTCAAGGACATCTCAGTTACTTGCTACTAAATTCTTAAAAAACCAACCCTTTGAATAACTTGTCGTGAACATTACAAGTGTTTCATTGTGCTCATTGTGGTCACTGTGTACCAAGAAGGCAACAGACTTTCAGACTGATAAAATACAAGGCCACACGTATGCACACATACCCTGCAGCCCTATAAAGGAGAAAAAACTGTCAGAAAATGTCATAAATGTTTATAAAATGCTCACACTGAAAATTTGAAAAGCTTTTTAAAAAAACATTTTTTAAACTAAATCATGTGTCTCCATTATCAACTCTAGTGCATTTGGTGCCTTGTGCAACCTCTGTTTGAAAACATAACAGCAATGAGTGTTTTGTGCTAATTACTGCTGTGATTGGAGAGTACATTGCAAGGAATCTGAGATCATTTCTCACTACAGAATCTCTCCAGATGCTCAGATTTTTGTAGATATTACGCATCCACAAAAGAGAGAGGACTAACTTGCTAGTTGCCATGTTAGTTTAAAAAGAAAACCTGCTGGCTATTACAGTCATCAGCCTTCCCACTGTGACTAGCAAGCCAACCCTGGCTCTGTCATCTGTAGACTAGTCAGGTTAGTCAGGTTTGATATATCCACCCAAGCATGAAATGGGTGGATATATCAAACTATAAGTTGAGTTTCAGTCTTGAAAACATCACCATTAATTAATTAGTTTGTATGCAGTACAGGAAATACAGCAGGCTTGAGAAGTGGAACAGACTGATGAGGAAACAAAAGATTCAAAATTCCGACCATGACCTAGTTTCATCCTGGTATTTCATAGAGTCATTGCTGTGTATCCTACAGGGTTCTCAGGGCCTTTGAGGGAAAAAAAACAGTCCCAAAAATAACACAGATCCTCCACGATTCGTGGCAGTAGGTGTAAGGATCTGTTCTGTATGACCTTCCTTCTTTTTATGGCAAAACCCATCTTGTTGCCAACAATGTCATGTGACCTCATGTGAACCTTTGGTCTCCAGTGACCATAGAGCCCTGTTCCATCTATTGAACTTTAAGCGTTTCCTTAACCACTTTGTGGTTGAGAAACGTTTTTCTTCTGACATGCCAGAAATAGTCAGCATCTAGTTAAGGGTTTGGAGATTTTGTGACCCTGTTTTCTGCACAACCATACATTTTTTTCCCCTCTCTGATCATCCTTCTCACTGTGCATGCAAAGTACACTTGCATCTTCTTCCAGACAAGTTCACTACAACTCCATCATCCTAACAGCCTTTCTAGACATTGATAAACGAATTTGGCCTCTGTGTCACCTTATATTAGCTTTGTCACTCTCTCTTTATCCGGGGTCGACCAGAGGAGGATGGATTCCTCTCTTGAGCCTGGGCTCCTCTCAAGGTTTCTTCCTCTTGTCTAGGGAGTTTTTCCTTGCCACTGTCGCCTCTGGCCTGCCCAAGGGGGCTTGGACCTGGATACCCTTTTTATACGTTTATGTTCATACATTTCTGCTTTTTTTCATAAACTGTTTTAAGTGCTACACAAATATATATATCTATATCTAATATATATATATATATATATATATATATATATATATATATATATATATATTTACAACCCAGTTAAGCAGGATGTCATAGATGACCATTTAAAATGTAAATGGTAACATGGACTGCAGTATTGTATTGGAGCATCAAGTGAACAAAAAAAATGATATATTATACCCACAGTTCACTGGAAATGTGTGTGACATTCTTTGGTCAAAATACCACAGCCTACCAAGGCCTTTTTCTGTTGTCTAAACAGCCCTGTTCAGAATGTCCGGTTTTTTAAAAAAGATAGTGATCCACTTCTCAACACCGCCCGCCCCTTGCGCGCATGCCACATGCAGAGGCGAGAATGGCTTTGTGTTCTTTGCACTATGAAATTAATCTTACAGACATTGAACTAACAAACTAAAAGCATTATCATTTCTGTGGATCCTACAGGGGAACTGCAAGAACTATCTTTAATATTAATATTTCTTTCATTATATATGTCCATAAACATATTACCACAGCTGTTAGCATTAGTGAGTGTTAAACACACAGCATAATAATTTAAACCTGATTACATTTCCCTGATCTGCAGTGTTGAATTTATTTGTTCCATCAACACCTGAGGCGCCAGCATGTAAAGTGTCATACCATTTAAGGTCAATGGGAAAATTGTAACAAGAGGCTTGCCGGGTAGCCCCAGCCACCAGCACAGCTACTGCGATGTTCACGGTGGAAGGCAAGAATTGAAACCAGATGCTTGACAGGCAACCTAAGGCGTCAGCATAACTGCTGCATTATTTAGGAGGCGGGCCGGGACATTTGTATAAGAAGTCGGACAAGTAGCCTGAGGCGCCAGTGTAACTGGTACAATATTTAAGGTGGTACATAAAAATTTGCAGTGTTAGTGGTTAGCTCACACTTACAGATTTCTGTCTGCTGTTCCAAAAATACATGTTGTCAAGTCAGGTGCAGCCAACAACAAGCAACTTGAGCTTAGCTCTTAGCTTCCACATGTTGGTGGCAAGGAAAAAATGGCACCCTTCTTTGAAGGTTATTTCTAAAGCTGTGGGCAGAGATACTCAGACAGGGGCGGATAGTCGGGCGGGGATATTGTAATAAGTCTCCCACTTAAAGTGGAGCCAAATCTGAAAAGCATGTTGAACCCCATGTTTTCTGAGGTAGGCAGCCCACTAGAAAACTGCCAGGGTTGTCTTGCATTACAGTTTGTGGGTTGTGTGGTTGATAGGCACTCCAGATACCAGTATACAATGTATACCATGTATACAAGCAACTTTTTCATAATATGTCTCCTTTAAGGTAAAGGCTTTTAGTAGTTTGCTATTATTATTGTGTTTTTTTGAGAATGTCTGAACATAAGTAATGGATAGTTTTTACCTTCTTTGAGTGGATATAAATCAGTTGTTAAGGCTTGCTCCTCACTACTAATCCTCTGTGCAATGCTGACCTCAGATCAGCCTTGATGTTTAAGATTAAAGATCTGAGCTTGGTTTATGTAAGGGCAAAACTGATTATTGACATGGAAAAAAAGAGACCGGAGTACTAGAGAATGATCTTTTCTGCTTCTCACAGGACTCTGGAGAGTTTCTGAAAATAAAAAGGAGGAGTGGAGATGAGATGGTTGTCATGGTACAGTGGCATTTGTGTCAATGTTGGAGATAAGAGAGGAGCTTGCCAGTGATGAGCAGAAGAAAGCAGTAAACATCATTATGCCAATGAAAACAAACCTAACGGTGAACATTCACTGTTATGCCAGAGGCAAAATTAAACAAGTTTTGAGTTATAGGTTTATAATCAGGAGTGTGTGAGCGTACTACCATGCAAAAATCTTAGATCACCTTCGAATATGCATTTTTAAGACCTCTGTGTGTTAATTTCACAAACCAGCTTATAAAATATAAAATACTGTACTGAACTATTTAATATGTATGTTAATTTTATTTATTTAAATATTAGCGTTTTTCAATCAAAAAGGGCTTAGATGTTTTCACAATACAGTACTCCGTTGGACACCTGATGCCTCTTTGTTATCTTTAGTGATTATATCTGTCTATGCATGCACATTGGTGTCTGACTGAAGACTGAAAGAGACAAAAAATGTTTTTTGGTTGTTGGGGCTTGGATTAAATTCTTAAAAATGTAGGTAATGATGATGTGACAATGTGCATCATGTGCTTGGACAATACATTGTTCAGTACATCAAGTACAATCCTATAAAAAAATACACCCTATCATACAAGTAACCACAATTGTTAAACTGCGCTGGTTAAACATGGGCAGACGAAGCACCATGTGCCGTTGTATATATTATATACATAATATTTCTTTGCATGTGTGTTCCTGCTGACACCTGCTGCATGCTAGCTTGGACTGCTTCTGTCTCACTTTCAACTGGGAGCCCGAGAAAAAAGTGAGTCAGCGGGTCCCACATGCTCCCACTCAACAGAGCAAAAAACTCAACCATACAGTAGCCGTGGAACAACATTTCTGTTGAATTTCTCTTTTGTTATCTGCACCAGGGGAGTGGATCTAGGCTCACGCCGAGCAGCCCATGCTGGGAAATCCTTGCGTGCCCAGACGGTTATTTCCCATGCGTTAGTATAGGGGCCCTTGGCAGTACACATACGTCCACGTGCAAGAGATGTGTTAAAACATGTAGCTGTGCATCTGTGTAGCTCTTAATGACTACAAGCCAGTCTAAAGGGTGCTGAATGTTGGCCGGCATTGGTCATCTGCTCTGAGTCATAGAGGCCTGTGAGATCTCTTGCCTCCGTGCATGCACACACATCTGTGTCTCACTACACTCGCAACATGCACGCAGAATGACGCATCTGTGCGTCACCACTGTGCAGCTTACTCTGTCACACATGCTCATAAATCAACTGCGCTGAGCCAATATTACACACACACACAAACACACACACATTATGACTGGCTTTTGTTACCAGTTCATTTAATTTCCAGTTTAGATGGCCATAAAGACTAGGTTTTAGGGAGATGTTCCTGAGGAATATAAATATTAAATTATCCACTTGCATATAGAAAACGAGGTTACGTTACTAAACTAAAACATGATTCAAAGTTATAGAGAAAAGGTGACTCCTAACAGACCTAGTAGACCACCAAAACTGTTACCATCAGGTAACAAAAACTATTGTTAACTTGAAAACTATTTTTATGGTATATCAAAGACATCTGTGTCTCATGTTATAGAGATATATATTAAAGTTAGAGTGCTGACCAGCTAGCCTCGGCCTTTCCTGTCTAGTAATACCATGTTGTACCTCAAGAGGTGATAGTGAGTTACTGGAGTGTTGAGTCTGCACAAGAAGAAGCACACCTGCTCTTGTGAAAAAAATATGTTTGTAAGGGAAAAATCAAGTGACAAACATAAAAGTGAATATTGGTGTTACTTTTCACAGCTGGATATGCTCTCGGCAAATAAAGATGAGATGAAGTTTGATGAAAATTCACAGCAGCTTTTAATAGACTGATTAGTAAATTAAGGAATGAGTGAGAGGGAGGAGGGACTGGAATGTTAGGTAGTCTACAAATGGGCTTTGAAGGTATAAAGAAATATCCCTGAAATCTTCTTTGAAACAACTGAAAGCTAGTTTTCCAAAAATCTGTAATACAGGCAAAATGTGGACACACTAAATGCTGAAAATATTGATATGTTAAGATTTGTAATGTAATTTTCCATTTTTTCATACTGCTGAAAAATAAATTGCTTGTACTCAATAACAATTTTGCCAGGAATTTAAGTGTGATCATCAACTTTTGCACTGTATGACAGGCAGGCAGGCAAAAAATCATATTATTACTGTATAGTTGCAAAAAAATACTAAATAAGTTGTTTTAACGCCATACAAACAAATCTGTTTTTTTTCTCTGACGCTTATAAAATGTGCAATATATTTGCCTCTGACAGTGCTAGGATTTAGGGCCACACCATTGTACAACCTGCTCCGACACACCTGAAATCAGAAAGTTGATAATTAGCTGATGAGTTAAGTGACATGTCAGTCTACCAGTACTGGAGTTTCTTGTCCCTGGTCTAAACTATAATTAGACACAACCTGGAACATTTGGTACATTGGATAACTAGATTTTGGGTTTGTGTCACACTTTAACAATGACTGCTTGGCTGCTTGTACTGTGCATGCTTTTGCATCAGCAAAAGGCATTGTTTGCATTTTGTTTGTAATCACAAAAAAAAAGTTGTATCGCAAAGAGGAATTCATGAGCATTGAAAGCAGTGTTGCATGCCTTGCAGTGACATTAGAAAGTAGCCATTTCAGATTGCCTCAGAATTTAAGGATCATGTTGAATTTTTATAGCCAAAGAGATTTTCACCAAACCTGACATAATGTCATAATATTTCATAATGGAGAATCATAATAATAAGTCATACTAATAGTTCCTTCGGTTAAAAGCCCATGCTGTATAGTAGTGGAAAGTAAGCAATGTATGATGACACAAACATTTTTGGTGTACCTTTGGGATTGCAGAGCCATTTTTCTTAAGGCAAATGAACAGGGGCCACTGCCAATTCTTTCTCTGATGTCAATCTGCTCTTTCTCAAGACTTGGCAAGGAAGAAGAGTCACCAGGACTCTGTGTGTGTTGATTTAAAAGCCTGCTGTGAACAGACTCATCACTTGGCTGCCTAATAGCGTGAGTGTGTGTGTCTGTGTGGATGTGGATGTCAGTGCTTGCTAGCTTTTCGCTGGGTGTTTGGTGTGCATGGATGTGTCGTATATCACTGTAGACGAGATTGTCATCAATGGCACCAACACCCACAAATTCCTCATCACATGCTTTGACGTTCAGATGAGAGACGATTTTGTCTCTTCTCTCTGTCACACACACACTGCTGTTTGCTCAAAGGCCCAATCTGTTTGCACTCCTTATCAGAGTTCCTTAGAAATGTTTCTATTACTGCAGTGAAGCAGCCTTCTCCTGCTACAAATGGGTGTGTAATGGCTCATAAGAATACACTGACTAGGAGTTTCCTGACTATATACTGAAGGAGTAGCTGAATTATTCGGTTGTAGTACATTTTCTAAGTAAATAATTATAATTAAGTTAATCATCATTTAATACTTTAAAGGGGCTGCCAATTTATTATTTGCTTATGTGTATATCCTATAGCTATAGGCTCCTGTGTGAATGTATCAGTGGCTGCCAAATATAGAACAGTAGTGGTCATTTGAGTGAGAGGCTGGTAGTATTTGTGTCAGGAGACTTTGTCAAGTGATCTCTCAAATTAGGGCAGATTTTGGCAGTGTCACTTTACCACACTAAGCAAAGCCTTTTCAGTTGTGCCTGAACGACAATGAGAGAGCTAGCCTGGAAAATGCAGTAACCTACTTTACACTACTTTACAATGTCAGTTCCATAATTTCACATAGTACACGTGAGACAGTATACATAGGCTAGTCTAACAAAAGTTTATGTTGCTTGAATGATTTGTTGTTGAATGATCATAGCAACCTTTAATAGCAATCGTTGCCACAGTGCTATCTATAAGCTAATAAGGCGTTTGCGTGATTGCCCAACTTCGCCAGACTTACCACTGTGGTTAACCTCTTCACACAGATGTAAAGTCTGACATCGGGCAGACAATAAAAGCTTTAACAAAACTAAAAAAGCCCACTGCCATGAAATTGTTAACAAGGTCATAGCTATAGCATCGCATCAGTAATTGTCCAGATTTTTTTTCACTTCAGTTAATCATTAAGTTACAACTTTTCAGATTATTAACATAGTTTACAGTCTGGTTGACAGTTAATTAAACAGTTTTTATTGCAATAAAATTCTGATTTACTTTTTAGTGGTAGCTAGTACTCTGGCTGTAGCTTCGATCAGTGTTCTTTACCATTCCAATCCCAATTCCCATTCCATTATCAATCTTTAAACAAGCATATGTACAGCAGGGCAGTAAAATAGTACCTGGTGAGTTAAAAAGATTACATACATACATTACATGTTCGTTATCAGGTATAACATTAGATGGATGCCTTACATTACATTTAACTCCATGTCCATTATCAGTGTAGATGACAGGGGCTGTTGTGAAAGGTGATGAAAGCAAATTGTATTAATGAAATAATGGTTAATTTGTTTGTTTTCCCATTTTGGCTCCTAGAAAGCCTGACATGCTAAATCTGTCCCTAAACTCTACATTTCAAGCAACTTTTGAAACACCTTTCAAAAGAAAAAACAATGCCGGTCAACAAGAGACAGAATGTCAGTAATACCCTTGTGAACTTTAGCCTTTGTTTCGGTTGCCTACTCAGTTCTCCACAAAGCTTTCTTGTGTGTCACGCTTTCAGCACCTGGCTGAAGTCACGACCAGGGGTCACTATTAGGGCAGAAGCCTGGACTTTAGTGATATGTTGTCCACACTGAACGCTACCATGAAACCCCACGTACTGCAGGCTGTGTTTACAGAAGGCTGCACTGCCAAAGTATTAGATCATTCACTTCAGTTCCCCCTGTTTTTGTTTTTGGTCTGTTCCCCCGGGGCCAGCTCTGTCCTAAGCAGAGTGTATTGCTATGGTGTGAGTTCACTCCAGTTCACTCCACTCTCGCCATCTGGGGTTTACTCGGGACATTATATGACATGTGTCTGCGTCCGAGTAAATATACATTTGCCTCCCCGCCAGGGTTCATAGAGCTGGCCGCATCCTCTGCCAAGAATAACAAGGAGGATGTGCTTTCTGCCCTGGTAATGACAGCCTCGTATTCCGGCCCTAACGCACACTCTTTGGTCTGTGAGAAAAAAAAATTCCCTTTGTAGTTTGGAGTTGAAATTTGTTATCCGTCCATGCTCAGCTGTTTATAGATGTAGGGGTGACTCAAGAATTTAACACACGCACAGATAAAGTCTGGAGAGTATATATGTGTGTGTGTGTGTGTGTGTGTGTGTGTAGTGGGTGGGTAGGCGCTTGAATGGCTACTATCGCAATTCCCAGGAAATTAGTGAGTCATTCACTTTAGGTACCCTTGTTGAAAGCGTCATGGGATTTCCATAGCGTCATTATGCCAGCCTTAATGTAAATCTAAAAGCCTCTCTACAAATGCCTAGTCTGAGTGATGGGTTCTCTTTTTTATTCCCAGTTTTATCGTATATTTGTTAATGTTATTTTGTATTAGGGCTATGTTGGAAGTGAATCCCCCGTTTACTTCTCCTACACAAACAAAAGGCTGAAACAAACTGTACCAAATCAACATGTGCCAATGATAAAGGATAATTAAAGGACCTGTTTAGCTAAAAATGAGATTTGCACAGTTTTGTACTGTAAATGTTGCTCAGTAAAGACGTTTGGTGCCACCATTGTAAAACATCTGTTTGTATTTTAAATACATTTTTATTTAATCATCATACTTGTTGAATTTAAACTCTGCAGGTGTAGGTGTGTAGGTCAAGTTAAGCAAGCTCTCCTATTGATTAGGACTTCAGAAGCATTTTGGGGTAAGCAAGAGTATCAGTGAAATCCATTGGATGGGAATGATTTAATGAGGTAAAAAATAAGCACATGATTCAGGCCCCAAGACCATTTTTTCTGTGTAATATAACTTTTTTTTTTAATTTTAGTGAATATGTATATTAGATGTATGTTACATTACTACTACCTGCTACATTACTCTTATTGTGTTGGTCCATTTCAGATTTTTCATCCAAATTGTTATTTTAGGTACGATTTTTGAGTTTTAATTTTGGAACAATGTTAAACTATCAACGAAAGTCACCAGGTTAACGTTGGCCACACTTAGGTTGACCACTTTACAGATTTACAGTTGACCACAAAATGAAAGTCAATCAATCAATCAATCAATCAACCTTTATTTATTCTCGAAAATACAGAAAGTCAGTAGTGCATAGCAATTATTACATTATTAATAAAGTTTAATTGAATATATACTTGATTTATACTACACAGTGAGATCATGCACATCCTGCACATCAGTGCATGCTGTATTTTTCTAACATAGGGTTAAACAGTTTTAGTGTTAAACCTTATTTGTTATTCGTGGTTAAGAGATTTACCATTATATTACAGTGTCTGATTGTTTTGAATAAAGAGAAATATTTGTACTTCTACACTTCTTTAAGAACTTGATTTTTCATGTCACTCAAGGAAAAGAGAGCTCTCCCAAAGTAAGCCACACGCCTGGTGTTCATACATTACTAACAGTTACTAACAGTATATGTCCATATTTCTTTTAAAATCACTTTCTTGTTAATTTGTTAGTTATTAAATCTGAATAAAAAAACAAATGGAGAGTTTTGTTGTTTCTTTTAAGCCTGGCTGTAGATAATATAACAGATTTTTCTCAGAGTTAAATTATTTAGTTATTGTTAGTGTTCTGTAGTTTTTTTGTAAAATGATTACTGTTGATTCAATATTAATTCCTGGATGAAGATTTAACAAACGATTACAATGTTGGATTCAAGTTAATGTTGACAGATTCAGTGGCTTTGTGTCATCTTATCTCCAGTGCAACACTCAGAAGCAAGCTTTGAACATTAAGACGAGCTTGGCTAATTAGAGGTAAAGGGAAAATGATTTGACTTATTGCTTTCAAATCAAAATAGCCACACTCTCTACTGAATATTAACTCTGTTATAGACGTGTGTAATAATATGGGTCATTGCTGCTCTTGGACCTGAGGAATAAATGTTGACACTGTGTGGACCTCCTTCCAGTGCCCTGGTCCCCAGTGTTCCCTCTGTTGGTTTTGGTACAGAATGGAGCTTTGTGGACTCCACTGATCACTGATTTATGCTTGCCGCCCCGATGATTGCCTGGGGTGCGGCTGATGCCTTCTCGGAAATGCCTGGATGTTGTTTCGCTGAGGTCTGTTTTTTCTCTCTTTCTTTAGTCCTGGGTCCGGCAACTTGGAGAGTATGGAATCACCTTTTATCTTGCGTCCCTTCGCACCACGCTACCCGTCACATTCACATCCAAATAGTCAGTGGCAAAAGAGTTTTCTTAGCCTTTCGCAGGCTGGCACAAGTGCTCTGGAGCACCCTGTAAGAGGCCGTCTTTGGTGGGGGTTGGTAAGAAAGAGAGGGAGAGAACTGGCACCCGTTCTATGAGTCGCCGTTTTCCCCGCAGTTGGCCGATACAGCTTGTCTGCAGCCAGCAAATGCTAAAAGCTGTGAAGTGCCCTCAGAGGAGACAGGCCTGTCTGTAACAGGCTACCGACAGGGCTCAATCAATGCGTGCCACCGCTCCTGGAGAGTGACTAAATGAGATTTTCTCTCGCTCACTCTCTCTCTATATCTCTCTCTCTCTTTATTCTCTCCATGCACCCCTAAAAACCTTTCCGCTTACACAGTGCCATTCTGACAAAAATGTCACAGCCATGCAAAGAAAACAAGTTACTGGTGATTACATTTATCTTGGAGTGCCACTTTCCATGGCAAACGGGCCTAATCAAGCCTAGCCGTGGAATGTTCTGCAGTATCCCGTGGCTTTTTTTTGCCCCCCTTTCTCGGATAGGAGGTGTCACCAAATCGTCTGCATTTGTTGCATGCTGACCGAATATGCGCTTCTTTGTGGTTGGGAAAAAGCAGGCTACAACTGCCTTGGGATGGAGGCATGGCTACAAAGTGTGTGGGAGCTTTTCCAGCGGAGCAGTTTGTATGTTTTCTTTTATTGTACCCACTTGTGCACCAAGGGAGGAGATGTTGTCACAGTGGCTTTGCTGTCACCCTTTAAACTGCTGGTGAGAAGCCTGTGAGGTCTACCGTAGGGGCCAGGCTAAATTTGACTCTCCTGCATAGAGCCCTAATCAGTGGCATCAAAAACAACCATTAGCTCGGGATCTGGCTGCCTCTACCCGACTGGCCCCACTCCCTCAGGAGGCTGCTCATAACAGGGCCAGAGAGAGAGCCGCACGGGAGCATGTCCCATCAGTGCCTGGCTCTGTTCTGCTTCAACCAAGCCTAACAATCACTCTGGAGCCCTCTCTGATTCCCTGCCACACAAAAACATACACACTCACACACGGCACGAAAACAAGGCCTGTCGTGGCACGAGACCACACACTGTACGCTCACAATAAGGGAACAGCATGATCTAGGCTTGTATTCGTAAATCATTCTTCAGCAGGAGCACTAGTGGAAGATCAGGTTTCTTGTTGTCAAATGCACATTGTTGTCACTGTGTTCATAAAGAAAGCAAAAGAAGTAAACTATGACATCATCAGTCCTGTTAATGATAATGCGATGGACTACAGCAGAAAAAGGACTGGTCATGTTCTTTTAATTAGAAATGGGCCAAAATGGGCCTCTTCAGCACCATAGAACATGGGTGGCTAATCCTGGTCATGGTGATCTACCACCCTGCACAGTTTAACTGTAAACCTTATCCAGCATATCTGATCCAGAATAAGAAGTTTTCTAATAGCCAGGTGTGTTGAATCTAAAATCTGCAGGGTAGTAGATCTCCAGAACTAGAACATTGTCATAGAACAGCAGTTCTCAAACTGGCCCACATAGAAGCAAAGCAAATTTATGAAACCTTTTAAATAAAAAGTATTAGACCTGTGTCTCATGCTGGTTATCGATTGTTGCAGCGGTGTACCTTTGCTGAAGGCAGATATTTTGCCTGCACAAAAAGCTACCAATATTATGTTGTACAATTTGGGACATCCTAAGACTACAGCCACAGGTTTTAGACATCAGCCAATATGGCTTGGTCAAGCAAATCATTGTCGTGCCCCAACCCCTCAGACGATTTGACTTCAGGTGAAACGACTATAGGTGCAAAGATAATTACGCATTACTAAGACTGGTGCGAATCACAGAATGCCGAATGATCAAAATATCGAATTACAGAATTATTACAATGAATCAGTCACAATACGATTATGACAATTTTGCAATAGCTGAGTACTGTAATAACATATTGCAATTGTGATTTGTTGCCATTTTTCAACTGCAAACTAAGTACCCACAAAAAACGTTGTGCTGTTTTTAACACATAGGAATCCAGTCCTTGACATCCACACATAGCAATAATATGCAATCCTTTCTGCTGTACTCAAAACAATTGGTTTTATTATTCTAGGATCAAAAGTTTAATTTCTATTTTTATGTAATAAAGTATTGATACTTGCTGTCCACACATTAGTACAATATTGCCCTTCAAAATATGGTGATAATATGCTGTATTCATTATTGATCCCACCCCTACAACCAAAACTTTTACAGAACTATGCCATTGTATGTTCTTTTGGCTGAAAAGTGTAAGCCTCAACTCAAACAGCAAATATCTTTGCGTTTGACTGTGTGTCCAAAGCCATGTAGCATTTAGAAACCTTGATGTTGAAGGGGGTAGTAACTATAGACAAACAGAAAAATCTGTCAGGCTCCAAACCGCTCACACCGCATGCTTCCACTGGACAAGCACAATGCAGCTAAAGCTCATGTAACTTGCGCTGTGTATCTGTGGGCATGTTGGTCGATAAAAAAAATAAATAAATTGTCTATCACTTATATATGAGGATATGTAGTTAATGTCATCAGTCTTATTGTAATTTGTACATTTATCTCAATGGTGTTCCACTTAAATGCAAAATAACAACCTCTGTTGACATGTATTGAATTTTTGCTGTCAGTGCACTCTTAATTGAAAGTGGTAAAACAGCCGTTGGCTGAAATTGGAGTACTGGTCCCCCAGGTTTGGGAGGGAGGGGCAGAAACCTCTGGCCAGTGACTGAATGGTGTTGGGTGGGAGGCCATCTGCTCCTATTCACGGTTCATTTAGCAAGCTAGTGGGGTTAGGCTATGCGCCCCGACAGCAACAGGTACAAAAGGACTTTGTCCCACTGCGTGAAGATAGATGTCACATTACTCAAACCAGTGTCATCAAGAAGATCTTGAATATGTAGCAGGATGGCTAATTTTGTTCCAGCAAAACAACGCAGATCTTATTGATGCTCAGCAAATACAATGTTGCTGTCAGAACAAAACCTTGCATCCCCAAAATGGTAACTTTACAGGACAGAGGAAAACCGTTTCTCTTATGTGAGTTGACTAAAAGTCATTTGGATCATATCCATTAGTCTACTCGACATTAAATATTTATATGATGTGAAAAGTAGGAAGTATTTTTAAATGGTTAAAAATGAAAACCATACAGGATTTTGTTCTGATAGCAACGTGTTTAGTGCTCTAGAATTTTAATCAGATGAGAACCTTTAGAGCAAAACCATGCAATGTATAACATGGCTTCCTGTTTTCTTCTCCTACCTTCCCAGAAGGCCATAGGTGTACTGTGAGTCTGCCAGCAGTAATGCTATCTCCTCCTTCCTCATTGAGATGGCACACTCTTCTAAAGCCTGTACGCAAGCACAATCAGCAGATGCACAGTTTAAGTGTGATACTAGAAAAACCTTTAGAAGAATACAAAGGGGTAAAAAAGCATTATGGATAAACTACAGGTACAAGCTTCTATCCTCTGTAAGCTTTTTGGCTGAGGAATGCCAAATGTGTGTGTTTTAAATGACAAGATTCAGAGGAAATATTAAAATGTGAAATATTCTGATTACTCTTTGCTCACAACATGGCTTTATTCCAAGGCATGATTTACTCATACTGGATTGTATGGTTCTGTTCAAACAAGCAAAGGCCACAATTTCAGACAGTTCCAGTGAAAACATTGGTGGTGTGTATTGTTTTTTCTATCGTCCAAAGGAAAATACACAGCCAGATCTGAGATATGCAAGCAGTGAAACATCTTTCCAGTATGGAGTAAACATATTCGGTAGCAGACATGTGAAAACACAGGCTATTCCCTGCAGAGAACTCGGCCTGCAGCAGGTGCAAGGTGACAGCCTGCATGCTGGCAGGTGCTCTGGAGGAACCTGTGGGTGTGTGTGTGTGTGTGTTTGCTCAGTGTACAACTCACCTGGTTGACATCTCCCTCCCCGATGACAAAGACCAGCTTGAAGTCTTTTTCCACCATGGTCCTGTCCTCTAGCACGCCCTGCATTTTCAGCGTGACTTCTTGACCCCAGACAGGACGCGGGGCTTGCTCGGGTCCTGGTTCCAGAATTTTCTTCCTGAGCAAACGATCATCTGCAGGCAGCCGGGGCCGTGTAGGACATGAGAGGCAATCGAGGCTTGATTAATCCACTTGTTGCTTAAGAGGCCTTTGCGCAGGGGTGTCCAATCTTATCCACAAAAGGCCAGTGCAGCTGCAGGTTTTCATCTCAAACAAGCAGGAGTGCCTCTTATTGCTTTTGTTTAATTGGTTGGTCTTAGGCTTCAAATGATTGATCAGGTGTACTCCTGTTTTGTTAGAATGAAAGCCTGCAGCCACGCTGGTCCTCTGAGGATAAGATTGGACACCCCTGCCTTTGAGTGCCTCAGCAAGCAGTTGTAAACTTGGGCAGGGGTACAGGTTTTTTTGTAATTCACTGCTGCACTTGCTAACAACAAATTACAATTAACATTTAAACCTGAATGAAAGTCTGGGTTTTGTTCTAGATAAGGCCTCTTAATGCTGACACCCTGCAGTGAGATGTGATCAAATAATTAGAGGCCTGCCCTCAGTAGTGCATAGCTGTTGGATTACTGACTGCTCCCTTGTGTTTAACAAGGTGGCAATGTATTTATCAATTACCCAACCAATTACGTTAAATGAAAGGAAAACTTAATAAAAGTTCTGCTTGCTGAAATGTTCAGCTTGAAAGTTACGCATTCCTTCTTTATTTGAGCATACAGTTTATATTCCAGATACACTACAGGTCAGTTTCCTGGACGAGTATAGCAGATTGTAGTCATGGGCTACATTTCTCTTTGAATGGAGTCTCTATTAAGGCTGCTGTGTAGTACAGATGTAGGCTTATCCCCTGTCTGGGAAACCGACCCTAAATCAAACATCACTGGGAACAAATTAATTCAATGTGATCATAATTACAGTTGCTAAATATATTTTTCATTAATTGAAACTGATAACACAGCAGCATGCAATATGCAAATTAAAATTCTAACAAATGACAATTTTTTTCCAGTGCTGTGTGCATCCTGTTTTTGTGGTTTGTAAACAATCCCAGATGTTCCAGATAACTGTTCTGTGGCTGTTAAGTTGATGCACGACATACACGTCCAACAATTGCAAATAAGTTTTGACAAAATACAGCAGGCCAGTCTTTAATCATGTCATATTAAGAGTTTTCACATGTTTTAATTTTTTTTTTAATTGTGCAGTGTAATAATCAACAGCAAATGTGATATTTTTCAATTTCTTCTAGCCTTACTAATAATTATCATCACAGAACATGAAAATCACTCTAGTCTTTTAGCCAGACCGCTTACCCGTGATGTCGATCCAGTCATCAGCCATGAACAACTCCTCAAAGCAAGCAACAGTCCACTCCTCAAGCTCATAGTCTGGAAAAAGGCTTTCCTCTGAGCTATCTCTTTCTTCCACTTCCTCTGTCTCTGAAAACCGGACTGTTTTCCCAAAACTGGGTGTCTTTGTCAGCTTTTGCCGTCCCTCGTGGTCTGACTCAAGGTTCTCTGAATTATGGATCCGTGAGGTTGTACCATCATTATGTGGTTCATTGTATTCATCGGCCATGCCGCCTACTGCCTGGTGACTGTCCATAATTTGTCTCACAACAACGTCTTTCTCCATTTTGTCCTCTTTTTCCATCCCTACTTTGACCTCCTCCCCCTCCTGCAGAGTCTCCAGATCCACACTTGTTCCTTTTAGGTTCTGGTGGCTAAATATCTGTGCTTGCAAACCCTTGCTGCCCTCAGGGACTGGACTGGTATGTATCACTGCAGGTTCACCTGGATCCAGCACTTTGTTCTCTGCCTGTCCTGGTTCTGGTTCCATCTCTGCACAGGGAGCAAGCGATACCATCTATGGAGCTTTCCCAAGCCGCTCCTTTCCTAAGCAGCTCTGAGACCTGGGGCAGAAGCGTAGCTGCTGCCTGGTGGCCAAACTAAGGCAGAGGAACACTTGTATCCATAAGTAACAGCCTGTAGTATTTTCTAATGCCCAGCATCCACATGCACTCTAATTGAATTAGACAGGGAATGCATTACCGTCCTGCTGGCACCTGGTCCTTTCCTGGCCAAAGGTCTGACAGATTGCTCTTCGCCCAAGTCAGGATGCCGTCCTTTGACTGTCCGTTTAAGCCTATATATGCCAGATTGGTAAAGAAAACCAGAAATGATCAGTGCGCAGAAACTATACTGCACAGCGAACCCCTGTCGGTCAGTAGGGTTGTGCGATGGTAATCTGCTGGATTAGAAGAGCAAAATCTAATCTGCCCCAACGTCTGTAAGCTCCTTAATGACTTCATCACGCTGTCCCACAATGCAGTTTCCACGAACATGTCCACCAATAAGGTTTCAGGGTGTGCTGTTCCCTATTTCAGTTTTGTCAAGCGGCAGCTTACAGCACTGATGAAGATCTACATGTTTGGAAAAAACACATTTCATCATACAGTTTCATTGTTAATTGAATAATTAGACATTTCTGCTTCAGTGTAATCGGGATTTTTAAACAAGACACAGAGTTCTTTTCTTCTTAGGGAGCACTTGACCTAAGATAACACCCTGGATGTGAACAGGTTTTTCCAGGTTTGCAACATGCCTTTAGCGGAAGAGTTGATGAGCAACAGAGAATTTCAAGACAAGACAGGCCCTGTGCCTGCACAAGTCTTTAGCACACAAACACAAAAAACACTAAATTTGAATGTAAAGTTAGTAAGAACTGGGTCAATAAGTTGTGAATCACTGCATTTTACCATATTGTAAATACATTTTAAAATGAAGGCTATATTACAGGAAGATTTAAAAAAATGTTCAGTCTTTTCAAAATCTTTTCAAAGTGCATTTCAGTTATAGCCACCTTTTTGCTGATAAAACAGCTTAACGCTCAGGACTGTCAATTATGTCAGTGATATTTAACATAAATTACATTACGTAGATGTTCACTAAAATATTTGTTATGTTTTATTTTCAGTGTGACAAATCTTTTGAAATTCATTTACATTCATGTTTGAAACTGTCATCAATTGTCTTGTCTGTATAGGCAAAATTCATGAGACTTTTGGGTACTGCCATTTCTCCACAGCGGCCACTGGCAGTGTTTCTGGCATTGCTAGCACAAGTTCTTGCACTTTTTGGGGGTTATAGAACCCTTACTAGCATCCATGTCTAGCAGACTCTGATTACTGAACAGGGCGAATGGATTAGACAGTGAATAAATAGCTTTCACTATTATTCACTATTTAATACTTGTGATATGTGATGATTGATTAGTAGCTTTATATATTTAAAAAACTGGCTACACGTGCACTTCCCATTTCCAACCACCACAACTGTAAAGAAGTTAAGTTTCTCTATAATATACCATTTACAAAAAAATTGTATTATTCTGAAATGTAAAAATCTATTGAAATCTCCTTTAAACAAGTGAATAGATTAGACAGCCAATAGCCTTTAACAAAGCGTTTAACAAAATGTAGATGGTGAATAAGGCCGAAAACAAAAATCCTTCCTTATGTAATCAAATTAGAGACACTAGTTAATATACATATACTTCAATATTAATGCCTAACTATTTTATCTGAACACTACATTTGAGATTTATATATTTGAGACTTTGTTTTTTTATGTAAAAGAAATCTTTCTACATAAATGTATTGGGAGATTACGTTTAGCACTTCAGACAATTAACTCTTGAGAACAAGCCAGTGTCTGGGTGTATCTAATCTGACTCAGCGTCTTGGTAATTGGGCCTAGCACAATACCCAAGCACAAACATACTGGAACAAATCATTATTTATATTTCTATTAGAAACAGGCTGGAGCCGAATGACACATATCTGTGCAGCCCACACTCAAATGATGAGTCTTGTTTGTCAGGTTGTGTTGAAATACTCCTTTATCTCAGACAGCCATATGGCATACAAAATCTCCATTAGATACTACAAGAACGTTCCTTAATCCTGAGCCAAGCACCTTCCCTAGTCAGGATTATACGTCTCTAATTAACCCAAATTCCCTCGGTTCATTTTTTTTAAACCACTGTCTGTTCAGGTTGTGAGCTTGACAAGGTGGAGAGGTTTGGCTGGGTCAGATTAAATGAATCATGTTTTTTTCTCTCTGTGTGATTTAATCTAGTTTACAGTATTTGCCATCAACCCCAACCCCCACACAAAGAACTGATTTCTTTAATGCTTTTTTAATCTCAAATTTATTGCATCATCGCCGGTGCAGTGAATTTGACTCTAAGAAGACCATATTTGTTTATTTTCCACCTCACTGATAGCAGTTGTTTTTCAAGAGTTTGTCTTTAAGCTGATGTTTGGATTTGATTTAGGCCAAACACTCAGAGGTCAGTGGTGTTTTTTGTGTGGGTCAACATGTTATGTTTACTTTGTTTTCAGGGGTCTTATATAAACATTAGATGCAAGAATGACTCTTGAATGTGTGTAAATGGCTATATGTATTATCTGTTTACAGACTCCTCCAATTTCATATTACTATTATTTTTCTCAGGGGGAGCCATCCTGTGGGATGCTTTGGAGGATGTGTGATGGTGATGTTAGCATTTATGCTTCAACGCACATAGGACGACTTTCTCTTGTTGCATTGTGGCCCTAAAGAAAGAGACAAATTGTTACAATAGGCACTGTGTGCTTAATGATGGGAAAAGGTGAAGAAAAATAATTTTAAAAAAACTGGTAGACCAGCAAAACTGTGACGTTCAGATAAGCAGTACTTATAAATAAGCTGCGGTCCTCAGATCTAAAAAACTGTGTTCCTGTTCATCCTTATATAAGACACTTTGAGCCTGAAAGGATTCAGCATCATATAATGTGTTTAGTATTTCTAGGATAGTGAGAAGCAGGAAATGCATCCAGCTTCTAAGTCTGAACAACAGAAAATATCGCAGCAGAATTATTAGAAAAACTGAAGTCTTGCAAAATGAATGGATGCAGTAAACAAAGGCATTAGAAGACATAATAATGATGAAAATGATATTAGGTTGTGAAGGCTTCTGTGTGTTTTTATGTGTATGTTTTCTTTTTTTCCCTGAAGCTGAAAAAACTGTAGTTAATAGCTGTTTTGTTTGGGAATTAAATAAATTAAAGACTTTTACACAGTATTGTGTTTATTAATGAATTATATGTCATGGTTAGACTTTGCAGGACATCCAAAGATACTTGTGCCAGGGGGGCCTCATAAGACCATGATCTGTCCCCAGTGTGTAAAATACCCTCTGGTATTTCAGGCGTCCTATGTTGGCTCAGTAATCCAGCGTTAGCTGGCTGTTTACTTGCCATAGCAGTGCAGGTGCTGGCTTCACTGGCAACAGAATGTTTTGGAATTTTTCATCTGGAAATGCTCCTCCTTCATCTTCAGTGAGAAATGAGTATCAATTCAGACTTTCCACCAATCACTTGGCAAAACTTGACATGTTTTCAGATTTGCAAATATCCACCCATTAGTTAGTCGGGGGTGCTGGAGCCAATCCCAGCGTCATCAGGCGAAGGCAGGGTACACCATGGTCAGGTCTCCAGTCCTTCGCATGGCCAACACTCACTCACACCAACGGGCAATTTAGAGTGACTGATGACCCTAACATGCAGGTCTTTGGACTGTGGGAGGAAACCAGAGTACCTGGAGCTAAACCTACTTAAGCACAGGTAGAACATGCAAACTCCACACAGAACAGTCCGCAGTGAGCATCGAATCCAGATCATCTTGCTTTTGGGCAATAGTACCAACCACTACACCACCTTGTTGGATTTGCGAATATGCTGTGGTATATTGTAAAGTTTTTCAGAAAAATCATCGGCATAGTTACAGTTGATTGACTATGAAGGACCAAGTAGCTATGAATAGAGTTTTGTGTAGAACTGTTTTTTAATTCTAATTTGTCCTGCTCCTGTGAAAATCATCAATATTTTTCCATGCCCGCCTGCAATGTAGATGTTTAATCCTGCGCCCACCTGCAGTCCCATACAAGATATATGACATCCAAAAACTTGTGATTTTTCCTGAAATATTACGACTGGCTGCTATATGTCGGAACTGTCTTTGGTCAGCTTAGGGCTGGGCGATATGGGAAAAAATCTTATCACAATATTTTTTTTCATATCAGTCGATATCGATATATATCACGATATAAATCAAATCACTATTTCCTTTTTACTTTAAGTGAGATATGAAGGTATCAATTTTTTTTTTCTTAAACTGTTTTTTATTTTCAGACAAATAGACAAATGTACTATAGAACATTACACAACTGTATTAACCACAGACACACACACACACATATATATATATATATATGTGTGTGTGTGTAATACAGCTGTGTAATGTTGTGTATATGGGGCATAATAAAGTCACTCGTTCTCACACAGTATACATGTTTATGTTTATCGATTACGAAATTACATCGATTAGCATAACGTGCGTCGATGCGTCGCAAAGGTGGCCGCGTCTACTGAAAGCATGGATTTATCCGGAGCGCAAACTGCAGCTACAAACAATCACTCACGTACATCTAAAGCTGAGGGAGTATTTTACACAGAAACACAACAGTGTGGTGCTCTGTCAGCTCTGCACAATACAACAGTACAGCTGCTACACACCAGCACTTGAAGCTCAAACACCCCGTAGCGCTTTATCAACACAGCAGCAAGACAGCACCTGTTTACTAGTTGTTCTTGTTTTAGCAGATTATTTTAAGATTACTGACACATGTAACATGTTTCTTTCAGTAGTAGTTAACGTTTTCTGTCGTTGTTTTTTCTTATTTTGTTCTCTCTGCTCGACTGTGGTGTCTGCAGTAACTTATTACTAGCGCGTGGGCTAAGCTGCCGCTACGCTGACACTCCAGTTCAACCACTTGATTGGTTGGGGGCGGCGCTATTCTCATTTTCATTGGCTGTTTGTGTTGTCTCTCAAAACACGGACGGAACTTAATTCTATCGACTTTCTATCGACTACGTCTTATAGTTCTATTGAGGAAATGTTATTTCGCGATAATTATCGTTATCGTTTTATCGCCCAGCCCTAGGTCAGCTTTATTTGTGCTGTGTATATATATATATATATATATATAACAAATGCAGGACCCCATGTATTTCGCATTTCGTCCGTCCCTGTTTATTTGTTGGCCAAAAATATAGTTTCATCTCTGAAAGTTGTTTCTGTTGCATCGTATCTGTGAAGCCCCTCTCTGTGTTGTTCAGATATAAAGTTAATGGTGGGCTGTTGGTGTGTGTGTGTGTGAGAGAGAGAGAGAGAGAGAGAGAGAGAGAGTACGTGCATACGCGCGCCTGCGTGTGTTCTATGTGCCTGCGTGTGTGTGTGTTTGTGTACGTGTGTGTGTCTGCGTGTGTGTGTGTGTGTGTGTTTGTGTACGTGCTTGTGTGTGTGTGTGTGTGTGTGTGTGTGTGTGTGTGTGTGTGTAAGAGAGTGTGAGTGACGTGCTCCCAGCGCTCGCTCCTCCTCCACTCGAGTGACGTCTCAGGGAGAATGTCGCCAGTTCACCTCACAGTCAGTTCCAGACATGGCAGCGCTGAAACAGGAGCATCGGTATGGACTCTCCTGTGCAAAGACCCACAAAAACACTCCGAACAGAACTATCTATCATGTCAAGCTGACCGACACTGCCATTCGGACACTGGAAGCCTATCAGAACCTAAAGGTAACCCATCATGACTTTCTTCTGCTGTACTGAGACTCAGGCTGCTCGTTTCCAGCGCGAAGTCGCGGTCAGTAGGGACAAAGCTCGAGACGTAAGTTGGCAGAAGTTAGACTGACCCCAGAGATACAGTTTTATTTGTCTTTATCCTGTTTAGTCGCTCAGTCGTCGGCTGTTAAAGTGGTGTTTTAATTGGTTTGTAGCCACAACCTGTCATGGAAGCGTCCGAGTAAACAGCAGCACTGCGGACGGCTGGTTCTGGCTTTTGGCTCCTGTTTTAGTCCAGTTTAAAGTTTTGTTTATTGAAATGTCTGGTAACCTATTGGCTTCCCCTAAGACCCTAAGACCACCACATTTAGCAGTAGTCTCAAAAAAAAACGGACACGCGAAGCCTCCACTGTGTTGCTTACTTCTGGTGTGTTAACTGAATATGATTAAAAATTAAACTGGGAATGTCGACTTTGTCATTTCTTAGTCGAGTGTAAGCTTCAGAAACAGGTTCCTCAGAAGTTCTGCGAGATGTAGCTACTTACAGGGATCATATGGTCTGAGAGGGGCTCAAGGCAAGCCAGAATTGATCGTGACTACTGGACTTAAACTCGGCTCTACTTTTTCCTCATTTAGTGTGCACATTTAATGACAACTTCATTTTCTTCTTCAGTCATTAAAATATGTATCGTTTTTTTCTTTAACAGTTGATTATGGTTACTTGTAGCGAATTAGCTGCTAATTCCTTTGCCGAGCGACCCCCAGCCCCCTCCAGTCACTGCCAGTTATGTTTTGTTCTGTTTTCCCAGCAGAGTCTAATCGCTTCTCGTAGACAGGAGGACCAAAACAACTTTAAACTGTCCAGCCCAGAGCTCTGTTTTCACTGTGCTTTCTAAGCAGCTGAGAGCAAAACATCCAGTTAAAGCGATAACTGTCTGTGAAGTTTAGCGACGTGTCAGCGACGTTTCAGTTCAAACTAACAGCGTTAAACATTTATTTACTGGTGTGTCTTGAGGGGGGCGCAGATTCCACTGCTGTCCTGTTTGGTTCAGTTGTTAAAGGGCTTATATCCTGGAAAACTGTACGTTCCTGATTGTTTTACAAATGAGACTTTGATGAAGTATGTAAACACAATTGAAGTTTCACAGCATATCGTTCACTCCCCAGTCCATACTATCTGTATGGAAACCTTCTGGAATGAACTGTTTTTGTGATGTCGCAGAAACCAATACATATATCCGCCTATTCATGCTCAAGGTATAGGAAGTGCTTCAGCCGGGACTGCTTTTTTAAGGAGGCACAATACATGGCAGCCACTCAGAAAGAAGCTCATTTACATAGATCAACCTTAAAGGCACAGTAACAAAAAACAAATATTTAAGATTTTTTTTAGCTAAAAAAACATAATATAAATGATGGACTTTGACCACATACATCAAAGGTTCACTTGAGAGGTAATAAAGGAAAGTAAAAATGTAGGCTGTATGGGCCCTTTAATGGGCCCTTTAATGCTGAAGCCATATCAAGGCTGAAAGTGTGTTCTCTCTGGTGCTTTTCTGTTTTATTTATATGGCCCTCTTTGCCCTTTAAATGCTGGAACAGCTCCAGATTTCAGAGGCGGTGTCAGATATCGCAGCTCTGATACGGCCTGAACTTCACATTTGAGACCAGACTCGAAGAAACCACTTAGTTGTCAAACATAACTCGGCAAAACTTCTCCTCAGGTATTTACACTTGTTCACATAACCTCCTGTTTTTTCTTGATTCTGCTTGCGTATTCACATCGTCTGCTGTAACTCACTTCACAAATACGGTCAAGTGGGGTCAGACAGGGTCTCTCACTCCCAGTGGACTTAAAGGCTTTCACCTTAAAAGCATAGAAACACTAATAGTGTTTATCACATAATCCAACAAATGCTGGATCTATGAGCTCCGCTGAGCTGGTTGTAACTTGGGCAGCACTGGACAGAGCAGGACAGCCTCTCCCTCTTGCATCCATGACAGATAAACACGTTTGTTGACCACAGCTCCAGCTGTACCTTTAAGATAATGAGGCTTATCTCCGACCCTGTATTATGGCTTTGAATTACGCTGAGAGCAGACAGAATCACCCCTTACCCATTTCAGTAATATAAGTTGAGGATGAGAATGACTCTGATTTCTACCCTTCCCTTTAATGAGTGTTCCTGAACATGAAGCGTTAAATGCTAGGCACAGTGCGTTCTAGGACATGGTTATATAAACACCTATTTGGATGGACATTTTTCACTGAACCCAGAATTGATTGTACATAGGCTGGTGTGGACTCACATCATCAGAGTTACCGATTATGGCAGTTTAGGTAAAAGGAAACATAGTCTTTGAACAGCCTCTGTTTGTATGTATGTATGCATGTGTGTTGTAGAGGTGGAATGATGTGAAAACTATTGTGGTTTGTGGTATAATTGTAGCTCCACTAAAACATACAGAATACATATTTAAAAAGATTGAGCACATAAAAAAATCTTTTTGTTCACTCTACTTGTATTTATTACAACATCAAAAGTAATGAAATGAATATGACAGTGTTGTCGTTTACTCTTCTGAGTATGTAAAAGTCAGAGATCACCCTTCATGTTATTCCTTTTCAGTGAAAGTGGTAATTAAGTACAAACTAATGAAAAAAAGGCAAAAAACATTTATCTGAAAATGACAAATTACAAATAAATCTATAAATGCTGTATTAGTTTCCACTATTTGCTTTGGACCGCTTATTTTCTTTTCGAGAGACTAAAATGTAAAGAAATTTGGAAGGATGTTTTGTTTACCAAAGTTGAACAAAAGTCTTAGAAGTTTGTTGCATTATCTGCAAAAAAAACCCAATTAAAACATGTTCACGATGCAGATACACATCACAATATTTATTTTTACAGAGATTAAAACAGACCCAGTAAATTTATACACTGCATGAAAATCAGTTGAACAGGATTCATTCTGCTTCCGTTGTAATTAATCATGCAGACCTTTAGTGCTCCATACCTACCATATGCTAAGAAGAGCGTACAGTGATGTAATGATAATGATACATATAATTAAAATTGTTACTCTAATTTTTCAGCAAACTGCTATGAGCTGTTTACCTCCACTGTCACTGTATAGATAGACTCTGATCACATTTTAAAATGCCAAGAGTAGCGGTAGGTTCTTTTCACTATAAACCAGTAACTGTCCCATCACTAATAGCCTACAGCCTTTATTATACATTCACAATCTGCTACCTTCCAGTGAGACATTTCATCCGCTCCCATACACACAGACACTCCAACACTCACAGAAACATTTGATGGACTTGTGCATGCTCTCTTAAGTCCATATTTATTAATGGGAACACATTCCAGTACAGATTAGCTGAGCCCAGCCTTGATCTTTAGGCTTACGCATGCAGAACCATGACACTGAGAGGCCAGGGACAGGCAGCTTTTATTCCAGTGCCCCGCGCTCTAGTGCTTCTCCGGCCGTGTCAAGGGGTCCAGGCCAGAAACATGAAACTGTAATTACTGCCCAGGCAGCCTAATAGGTAGGCAGGCTTTTCACTATATGCCCGATGTAAATAAATACCAGCCTACTCATGGAAATCTCCTCTCTCGCGTGAGCTAAAAACAAACCCGAAGCTGTCATTATAAAGGATGACTAGGAGTTTAAGAGGGGGTTTCAGTCTGTGGCTGCATTGTTGTTATGATGATGCTGCCTTTGTAAGGAAGACATGGCACTTTTCTTCTCGTCTGTGTTCTGTTACGAGAATTCTGACTTGCCCTGAAAATGAGGCCTGATGAATCCCGATCAATGAAGTTCTCTTTTGTCATGTGCCACTTTAGCTGGTAATATTAAATGCTAACCAATGTCTTTTACCTCTCTTTTCTGTCCCCAGGGATCCTTACCAAATCAGCCGGCAATTTGCTTCAAGGGGAACCAGGGGGTAAGATGAATGTGTTTTTGCTCACCCCTCCCGAACGTCTCAGAAATAGAATGCTTTAATTAGTCTTGATTGTTGAGCCGTGTAGCAAGAAAAAGGGGAAAAAACGCTCACGGCAGCTCTCCTCACTATCTCAATATTTCATGAGCCTTCCAACCGCCGCCTCCCCCAACATTGAGAGGGAGACTGCTACCACCCTTAGGGCCTGCTCAACTAGATTGAAAACGTTTATAGAATTTTAGTGCTGTACGTATTTGTAAGTGCACATACGAATAGAGGTTACTGCAGAAGTTCGGGCTCTCTCTCTCTCTCTCTCTCTCTCTCTCTTTCTCTTTCTCTTTCTCTCTCTCTCTCTCTCTCTCTCCTCCTGAATTGCTAGTTTCATATGCGCTGTGGCTCCATGTCTACACTGATATAGCCAGATATACCAAGCCATGAAGTCTGTGGTCAGCCTGCATGACCTACAGAGAGAGAGAATTCCTGTCAAATGGCTATAAAGAAAGATGCCTGTGTCTAACCGGATTAGCACATTCAGCTACAGCACCTCCCCGTCGCTGCCTGCTAGCCTCGCGTACGTTTAAACACACAATCGCTCCTGTCTGAAAGGAGCCTGCCTAATCCCCCCGGCCAAGTAGCTCGGGCGCACAAGCGATGGACTGTGCGGCCGAGGCGTGCGTCGGGGGTGCCGGGGAAGCCCCACGAGAGGGTATCCAACACCCCCCAGGGCTGCTCGCCAGGTTACTGGGTCAGGCTGGAAACTGGGGAGGGCTTTGTTAGAGAGCGTGGGGCGGTGGCTGTGGGGAAAGAAGAGGGGGGTGCCGAACCCCAGGGAACCCCCCTGTGTCTCTGTGCCTGTTGTCTCTGCGCAGACATGAAAGGTCTCCGACGAGAAGGGGGGAGGCCTACGGCCACCTCGTTTCTAAAGGCAGCAGCGCAGCAAACCTCCTAAATCCACAGTTCTCACATGCTAAACACATAGACAAGTAGCCGTTTACGTTGAAGCGGAATCTAATGCGTGCCATTAGCATTGAAACATGCAGCGAATTAATTTAGAGAAATGGTCATGTCTGAGTGTTTGCAATTAAAATGGGTTTTAATTGTGAAATGAAATGAAGCAATGATATCTGTGTTTGGAGCGTTACATATTCAAATTGGCTGTGGCGAACTGGAGTGTGGGGTCCCTCCTCCCTCCTGACAATGGATTGCTGGGCATTAATGAGGTATGTGAGCCGTTGGAGAATGTGTGCAGCGCAAGATGGGGTGGGGGGATTAAGCCGTTACTTGTGGGTTGCAGCCCTCACTGTTTTTACAGAGCTATGATCCTCTCTGACAAGCGGAGCTGTTATCAGTGGCATCAAAAATATTAGACATAACCTTGCTAAGGATGGTCTAGAGGCCATACTGCTAGAGGCAATGCTGTGCCTCAGCCGCTAATTTGCATGCGATGCCTTGGAATTTGAACATAGATCACAGGGAGCATAATACAGGGGCCATTGCTGTGACCTTTCAATTCATGGCTGGGTAGACAAGCACTCATCAGACAGCTATTTGAAATCAAATACCCTCTCGTGAGTTGGGTAAATTGGGTTTCTAATGACAAATCTGACACAGTAAGCTGTGTTTGTGCTAGTGAACTGTACAAATAACAGTGGCTAGCAGGGGTGAGTTAGCTGCTCTTGCTCATACAATGCTAACTGCCTTCTACCACCCACCTGGCTTTTGTTATTAGCAACGTTTGCACTTTTCGGTTCAAGCTGTCTGTTAGGTTGGCTGCAGGTTACGCTTGCTTGCCAGGGAATTCCCATAAACAGTGTTCTGGCTCACCTCCAGGCCTTCAAGAAGCGCAGTGGGAAGGGGTGGGGTGGAAGTCCCTTCAACGGAAAATGGCCTTCTGTGGGTCACGTCGCTACCATAGTGTCTCCTCGATAATGCCTGCACAGTGTGTCGCAAAAGACTCTGCAGGACATTGCCAAACACCGAGAGAACACTGATAATACATGAAGCAGATTTATTTTGATATAGGTTACTTATGGCTTCAGTTAGCGAGATAAAAATGCCCCACTGTGGATCCGCATCAGTTGGAGTAATTTGCAGCTCTCTTAATTACATCTAGACACTAAAACGGATGATGCAACGGCAGAGAAACAAAATGCTGGAGAAGAAGAGTGGTAGAGATGTGTAAAGTTCTTTTCATTTTGATGAGAGCAGTTCTCAGTCCTGTGGTTCATGGAATTTAAATGACTTCGAAAGCCTCACGAGGGAGATTATGGGAATGTGTTCAGGTTAAGTCTTGGAGCTCCTAGGCTGGAATTTCACATAGTGGTGCCCATTTTCTTTTGGCCCCAGGAAAGCAGTCTCTTTTACAGGAAGCACTGCCTTACTCTGTGTAATCATTGCGAAGGCTTCTGATACAGTCTTCTGTTTCCCTTGCTTAATAAGTGCATTATTACTCCTTTCAGGCCTAGTTAGCAGATAATTAAAAGGGAATTCTTTCCTCTACATCTGCTTTGTATAGTCTACAGTTCTTTACTAATTGCTGGCCTAAACGTGGTCTAAAATGTGGTGTAAATGTGACCCAGAGACTGTATTGAAATTGTACAGTAGTAGGTGATTTCAGGGTAGAAGAAAGACCGACAGCACTGCACAAGGCAGCTTTGCTGTGTTACTTTGCTTTGGTTAGTTTACATTGGGTGTATATCATTGTTTTTGAGTCGCTGGTCATGCGAATGTGTCATTGAACAAATATGGAGTTGATAAAGGTAGCTTACAGTATGTCTTTAATTATTACTAACCTTGTAGCACAAGCCAACCCTGCCTGCATTCCTATGACTGCACTTATTTCCCTGTGTTTGAAGTAAGTCCTGATTGGCCTTCAGGTTTTGGAACCCAGAATCAAGTGAGGATGAGTTATGCTGTGGTGTGTTGCTTCTGCAGTAGGCCATGTAGTAGAAGTGTGAGAGCTGGTTAACTCTCCAGTGAACAACACATGCATTAGCATTGTTTCATGGCCAATTCTGATTTTTTTTTTTACAGCCGAATGACTTTTTTTTTTTCGGCTGATTTTTAGTTGTTAGATTTTTTTAATGCATGAAAGAAAGTTTTGTCCAACCATTAAACTGTTTCTGCATTAAATACAATAAAAGTGCTCGCAACAAAATAATTAAGTAAAACTTTTGTGATACATGCTGGGAACCCATGGATAATGCAGATATTTTAAGATCTAGCAATTAATATTTTAGCTAAAGACACTCGTGAACTGTTTTATACTTTGCTGTGGACCCAAGTCAACAGTTTTAACATTATGTTCTGGGCACCTTTATGAACAATTGTTTGTTTTTGCAGAGAATACTAGATGCTCAGTTCAGAGACTAGTTCCGTAGGAGTAGGTCTGTAGGTGGTGTAATTGGATATCAGAGATGATAGACAAGGAACTTGATACTTCAGAGGCAGTAATTGTTTTGTTGAGAAGTACATTTAGTCTATCTGATCTAATATATATATATATTGTGCTAATTGTTTTTAGAAATGGTCCAGACCTAGTTAATAGTCACACAGTATTACTGTATGTTTAATTAACATTTTAACTTGCAACAATCTCATGAAAAAGATCCTGGTGGGGCAGATTTTTGCTCTTCATCTGTAGTTTGCATTTTGTGGGCTAAATGAATTCACTGCTGTTAACCACGCAGTGTCTCCTAACACATGCGCAGATGAAGCACAGATTGCGGCTTGACGTTCTCCTCACACATTTTGAAGTATTTCGAAACGGCTGACATTTTTGGCAAGTGATAGCAACAGCACCCGAATAAAACATGTGCATTTAGCGGGATCACATTTCGCCATAAAATTGCAAAAATCAAAACAGACTGACTGATGTCCAACCACGAGTTGGAAGCGAATTTGGTCTGATTCCAGTCATGACTGATTCTGATCGTGCACCCTGAGTAGTAAGTCTGTTTTGATCTGAATGGTTGGGATTTCCTTTTATTATTGGTTTATTGGTAGAGCTTGAAATAGTTGTCCAAACTGTTTGGGACTGCTAGATTGCTCACGTCAGATTTGGTCAGGATGTTATCGTGAGAGAGTCTGAGCAAGTGAATGTTCAGCCCCCCACCTATCTGTCTCTCTCGTCGTCATTGTCTTAGCTAACCCAGCTTCCCTATCCCTCTCTGGGAGTCACAAGGGCGTCCTTCTCACATGCTCGGCCAAACCCAGCCACAGTGGAATATATGTGTGTGTGTGTGTGTGTGTGTGTATTTAAAAAAAAAAAAATATATATATATATATATGAATGAAAACAGTCTCTTGTGAGACTTGTGAGGCAAGTGAGATTGCATGCTTGTGTAAGTTTGAGGATGTGTGTGTGTCTGTGGGTCTTTCTTTTCTTTCTGAAAACTAATTAGAATGACAATAAGAGGAATGTGCAGCAGAGAGCGGTGGTCTCCAGAAGAGGAACAGCAGAGGTGGGGGGAAGGAGCCCACGTGTGAGTGAATGGGCACACGTCGCACTATTCACCCAGATGTGATGTGCCCGCCACTGGGGCCCCACAGTGCCTCTCTTGTCAGGGGCCTCTGTGTTTTGACTGGCACTGCGTTTGGCTGCTTGGTCTTCCCACGTCTGCTTTGCTAGGCTCATTCTAAGAGAAGGAAAGATCTGCTTCTTTTCTTCCTGAAAGTGAAATTTGAATTGCTAATCGATTGTTAGGAATGTCATCTTTGACGTTTAGCTTTGAGGAAGTCACTTTTGGTAGACACCGGAAGTGTTCATGCTTGTATTATTGTGATTTTCTTTAGTGAGTAAATGGCTCTGTTTTCAAGGTTCTGTTTAAATAAAGCTGTGGGCAGATTAGACATTTGCAGTTTGCATCTCATTGCAAAACAGGTGTTATCAAGGCAGCACCGCAAAAATAGTGATAAAATCTGATTTCCTTCTGATGGAGTCAGCAAATTAGCCATGTCATAGCTGTTCAGCTGTGACTAACAGTTTTGTGTTGAGAATGAGGAAATAAGCTACCTAACTTGTCAACCATAAACAGTAAAATCATGATATATAGAAAGAGATCAGTGCAGTAAAGCTATTGTGTTGTTGGTCCTTGATGTGAATTCACATGTCAGAGTTCTCTAATGTTGACATTCAGGTGAGCACAATTTTCAATCTATTTTTTTCCGCTCCAGAATCCCAGGCTAGAATCGAAACTCCTTCTCTTAGTAACAGGGAGGGGAAGGGCCATCCTGAGTTGTGCTAGTCAGTTTGTGTGTTTGTAAGCTAACCAAACAGAATGACAGTTAGCTTGCTCCTCCAAGCTTTTGAGCTTTTCAGTGTTTAGTCTGAAGAGATGTGGTGGTACTTCATGTGACTTGAATGAGGCATGTGCTAGCCCTCACCCTCACAATCTTGGTAGCATTGCATGATGGGTTGACACTTAACTAATAGGTGACTAGGCCGTATTTTTCTGTTTGGCATTGTGTGGCCATGAAGTGCTATAGTACAGCTCATGGTAGCAGGAAGGAGCATGAACACACAGTTTCCATACTATTAGCATGACTTCAGATCCTACGAAGGTAGAAGCTTTTACAATTCCCAGATGCATGACATGTTTGATATTCAAACCAGTTTTATCATCCTGCCATTGTTCCCCCTTGATGAATGGCTTTTTGTTGCAACTTGCTGGCATTTTGCAAAACCTTGTCTGACCTATCAGCTTGGCCTATTGCTGATAATGTTCTGCGCATGTATAAACGGATTGATTCCTTGCCACCTCCAGGACGTCATGGTTTAGGCCCGGCAGGACACATTGTTCTCCAGAGTTACCTCTCAGCCACAGAGGATTTTAATCTCCTGTGGACAAATCAACAAATCGAGGATTAGCTGGATGAAAGCTTCAGGTGGAGCTAAATGAAAAATTCTCCTTTTCGAGAGGTTATTCCTGTGCCTGCTTGTGCTGCACCTTTTTATTGAGCTTCTCAGAATTGGAGCTGGCCAGGAAATGGGCTACACTGTTGTAAATAAACTCTGCCTCGGAAATGCTGTCGCGCTAAGGTAGAGGTTTCTCAGTTTGTTCTGTTTGATGCATCACAGGTCTATGACAGATTCTGTGGTGCTGCACACTGAGGATTGAATATGTTTTGAAGAACTAAAGATAGTGCTGTCTGCCGCGAGGGAGTTATTTATTTATTCATTCAATTATGTATTTGGGAGTGATTAACTATGTTGGACTCTTTCATAACTAATCATGGCTTATTTCCCTTCTCTGGTTATATTCAGTCCTGTGGCCCTGGGGTCCGTTACAGGATTTAAGACCATGATGTAGTTCATACTTTTAAAGTGTGGAATAAGATCGGACTATGCTAGCATAATCTACTAAATGTTTATTAAGTACTCCTGAGATGGCACAGACGTGTTTCAGTGCAGTGCCCTACTGTGTACATGCTTGTAGTTTGTTGAATAGTGAGTGCTACACATCACATCACACAGGCGGATCCACAAGTGATGGCACTGGAGGACAAAAATGAACAAGAGAGTTGGCAACAATTACTATTTTTATTTTAGACCTGTGTTTTGTAGCCTTACGGAAAGTAATAGTGGACATTTTTTTAAGAACTATTTCGTAAACCAGAAATGACAACCCAGAGAAAGGGCAGTGCTGTAGTAAATGTGGAAGGCTTCATGATGCTCACCCTCATGCTTAGACCTGCTTCTGTTTAATTTCCTCATGACTGTCTCTATAGTAACTAATAGGAGAGTAGAGGCTGGCTTCTGGCTGCGCCACGGAATGGGCTGCATACGAAAGCAGCACGCAGGGCGCTCTCCACCCCCACGATAGAGACAGACACGCACACACACACACACACACACACACACACACAGAGGGTTGGTTATCGAGTTGGGTCACCAAGAGCTTACTGAGCTTGACAGATTAGCCCTCAGGTGCTGGGGAGAAGGCAGAGGCAGATTTTGCTTGGCATCCCAGGCAGTAGCTAAGGGGAGGAAGCAGGCAACCACCACAAAACCCCCTCCTTACTCCATCCCCCAACACATCACCAACCCCTGCCTCCAACCTTCAACCAACCCCCCATGCTCAACAGACAGCCGCCCATTTAAATGTAACCGACATCCGAGCCCATCTGAGCACGTACTGACTGCCTCAGAGTGATTTAATGCCAGGAGAGACAAGCTCGCACACCGCCGCCTTTACCGGCCGTGACTCGTGGCATCGTCATTGATCATATGCTAAACAATGGAACAGCGAGTAAAAATGCATGAGGATGTCAGGATTTTCTCCCTGTGTGTGGTGCACATATGTTAGTCTGCTTCTATGAGCAGTAACAACCCCCCAAATCCTTAAATGCCACTTGTTAACAACATTGTGTTTTATCTTGATCCATCATTATTAATTTAATGTATTCTGCACATTGTAGGTGTGTAACAGTACAAGTATTAAATTGTATCACTCAGAACAAGGCTTTCAATTCAACATTCATGGACATCAAACAATAGATTTCAAAAGGCTGGATGAAATTAAGCACTGATTTTCATATAGACTGTATTGCAGAAAAAAATGTAAACAGTGAGGACAGAGCAAACCTCTTTTGAAAAAAAGATTGTATCCTCTTCACCTTAAAATGAAAATGAAAGAGCAGGGAAGACAAGCTCTCTCTATCCAAGCGTATATTAGCTTGTGGCTAGTGCTTTATTGTAAACACATTCACATGAGGCACATTTTCAAGCACACTTCATTTTTACTGTATCGGGTAAAAGAATTGAATTGTATCGTATCGACCGGAATTGTGAAATGGATCGTAACACTCCTAGTGTTTTGTCTGCTGTTGATCTATGTGTTCCTGTGTATGTTCTGATCTTTAAGAAAGGAGCTATACACATTGAATTATTATTACTCTCTTGAGTTGCTGCCAGTGATCATAGTTTGTCTGAGGCAAGTGACTAATAGGAACCAAGACTCCAAAGGGGAATCCTTCTTTACACAAAACCAGATAGTGAAGTTATCTTTTGTCAGACCTGATCATTTTTTGGGTGAAATATGAATGTACACTGCAGTGGCAAGAGAATGTATAACAGAAGCAAAACACTCCCTATAGTCCTTTTTGTCTCCCTCCCCCATCGCTTTCTCTCTCGATCACACCCTGCCACCTCCCTGTCCTTCCTTTCCTTGGATGAGTGATTTTTCTGTCCGTTGTAGGTTCATCTACTGCTGTCTCCTTTGGTCCTGGGTAGGGATGCCCTGCCCCCCTTTAGCTCCCCCATCCAAGCCCCCCAACAGGGCACACGTCCCTGTGGGTCATGAATAATCCAGGCGTCTCTCCGTGCCATCGCATGCGACTCCTCCAACAAAGGACGGGCTCCAGCTTCTGAGGAAGCCATGACGAAGCACTGGAGAAGAACAATAGTGTGCGGCCGGCTAGAGCGGACCTAGCCCACATAAAGCAAAACCGCTGGAACTAATTCCACCCGTGCCAGAGAGAAGGGAAGTAAAGAGTGCTCATTTTGATGACCGGTCGGGGCCGAAGAATTATAGCCACCGCAGTAATTGCACGGCCCCAGATAAAAGCGCTGCCCTTTGCTCATGTAATTTTGGTCACAGGGACTTGGGCACCAAAAGCAAATGTCCGTGCATGTGATGTCTTGATACTGGACAAGATGGTTAGGCAGTTGGGGCCCTGCAAATTGGGATGGATTTGGCAGATGTGTGTTATTTTCAGTGCCCTGGCTTGAAATAAGCAGGTCACTCTGAGCTGTTCAGAAAAACAGCACCTGAAAAAACATGACAGCTTCTGCCCTTTTTCCCCAAACAGATGTGCGCTTTTAAAGGAGAGGGGAAAAATCTCAAAAGTTTATTCTTCCCATAAGCAGAGCAAAGATGTTGTCTGCCATGCATAATCGCATTGAAGTCAGCGCGCCGCACGTTCTGTAGCTTGCATAAGCGATTTTCAGCGTGCCATGAAATCCAAGGAACGCGAGGTTTCTCCGCTGGCCGCCAAATGTGCCCTTTGTCTTCTGTGCGGCGGCCAAAGTCCCCCCGCCAAAGTCGTTCCGTTCCAGTCCAGTTCACGCCTTACAACAGGCCCAAAGTATTTGACATCTCCAAACACTCGGGGCCGAGCAGCGGCAGATGTGGCTGGGTCCGGACCACAGAGGGAGGCTTTGTGTTACGCTCGGCTCCTTGACCACACTGCTGGTCAGCCTGACGAGGTGCTGAGGACTGTCAATCTGATTCCGTTTGGCTGAAATGACGTGGGTGCGCGTGTGTGGTTTTGTTGAGGCCGGGTGGCAGAACTCTTTTTCAGATCACCGCTGCTGTATGTAGCAGCTTTACAGTGATATAATTCAGCAGGATGATTAACTCTGTTGTAATCAAATAGATTTTTAGGTTATTGAAAAGCAGCGGCAAACCAGGGACTGGCCATGTGCACACTTTTAAAAGATCATGTATTTCTTTAAAATATCAAATGTGTGATGACAAGAACATGCACTTGTGAAAAGTTAAATCATGCACATGGTTTACGTTGGCATACTAGCATTTATGCTTAGGTGTATTTAAGGGCTCAAATAATGTTATTTTGAATCTAACAAGTATCATCCCAAATATTTTTATGGTTTTGTCAAAATAAGAAAAAAATCAAGATGTGTTTAATAACTGAATTCAAAATAATATAAAATATTATCATACCATTCCTTTTATTTATTATTAGTTTGCACTGTTGTACAAACATCTGTTTATTTAATTTGCTTTTTAAAAGTTGCCTCTACATAGGTTGTCTGCACTGTTTTAAAAGCTGCTTTAAACCAATTTATACTTGAGCAAGTGATGAACATTGGCTTTACAGCCGGTTCGTTTTTTAATAATTTTCCTACCATTCTGGTAGGCGGGCGTAATACCACTTTTTCATGCCCATTACAATTACTGATACTGCAACCTTGAGTATCTGCTGGTACTTATATTAATTAACAGTCAATACTGTGCTTTTTCACACACACAACTTCTAGCAGCATTTTTGATTAGTCAGCACCGTCAAAACATTCAAAATGAAATTTAAAGTTCAACATTGTTCCAAAGTTTAGTTAAGTGTGAAACCTGATAGTTTAGGCTAATGAATCATGTCGGATTCTTTTTTTCTCTTAATAACCTATCCAGTGAGTTAGGGCGGTATAGGGCTGATACAGAGTATCGTGTCTACCACTAAGCTCTGGACATGTCTCTATCCTGGAAGTCTTTTATTCTTGAAAATAATAATGCAATTGACAAAGTGCTAGTTTGCAGTCTGTAACAGTAGTAAATACATTTGGACTGTATCTAGAGTTCAAACTGATTGTTGTCTCAAATTGTGAGAGTCTTGCAAAGAAGATTGTCACATCAGCACTGGGCATTACTGGACAATTGATCAGTGGCTTGATTTATTTAGATATATGAATAAATAGACTGGTAGGAAGTGCTAATGATGCAGTCTAGGGGAGATAGATGTCAGTTCAGCTATATAACCTACTCTCCTCAGTTTTTATGATATCGCGTTCTGCTTAGTGCCTAAATGTCACCAGGAGTGCAGCTTTTCTCATTGTTCCTACTTTAGAGTAATCTAAAGTACAAAAGCTCTTTTGTATACAGATGGCTGAATATATGGAAGGAACATAAACTTCATAAGAATTGTTTGAAATTGAACCAAAAACTGGCAAGCTTAAATAATCTGGCGAATACTGTAAAAGTGTCAACCCTACTGTGGCACATCAAGATCTCCAGTAAGTCTGGTGTTTGGCAGCTACATTGTACCGATGACCAGCTTAGTATTTGACTTGATAAACATTTGCTTTGCCACAGAAGAGTGTGGGCTCATGAAGGTGGGACACATCAGTTATTTGAATAGCTTTTGTGTTTTCAAATAGTTTAATTGTTAAAACATTTGTTGCAGCCCTTCTGTAATTTATTATCAGTCTTTTCATGTGGTTTGATTATTAGTGTGAAAGACGTGCATCCAGTTGTATTATGGTTTCTGTCAATGAAAGACTGACTACAGGTCCAGCCACTGCCTAGCTTATCTTTAGCCATATACAGTCATACATTATACAGCTAAATGAGAGCCATGCTCCTATTGGTCACCTCTGAGTTACCATGAATCAGCAACTTCTCCATGGGATGACAGACTCTAAAGTTTGCTCAGACCTCGTCTGCTGTCTAGGTAAAGTGCTGTGTCACCGTGAATGCCAGTCTGGGCCTGCTTGTCCAACAGCGTTATTGTATTATCATCTCAGCTGTTTGTACAGCTTATGTCTCCTCTTTGAGGCTTGAAAACCTCAGTCCTGATCTGCAAACTGAATATTTGTGTTGCTTATGAAGAGGCTTTTAAATTCTTCTGTTATGTTAATTGAGTGGTGTATTTCAGTCTTCATCATCAACGCAATTCTGATAATAACAAAGTGAGACAACTACTACTACAAGGTGCCCTTGTTTCCCTCACATTGTCAGGAAGGCTGGCTTTTTTGGCAAGGAGGAGCTTCAAAGTCACTAAATCTCTGATTATGTTTGGAACCCAAAAAGCTGACATGTGATCCAACAGCCAGAAGATTTTTTTCTCTCTCTGGAGACAGGCTGGGAACCAGTGGGTTAAATGACATATGGTTATGAAGATGGCAAAGGAAGCCACGGATGGAAAGAAAAAGAGTGGGTGAGCGACTCCCGGAGTGGAGTGACCTGAGTGACATTGATTAGAATTAGAATGTGTGCATGGTAGAGGTTTGAGGGGGGCAGTGTTAACTTACGAATGCATCACTTAACCGGGGATGGATGTAGGGGGTAGGGAGGTTGTCTCTAGCAGAATATAGCGTAAATGCCCCCCCATGTGATGTTGGAGTGGGGGATGATGGGTCGGGGGGTTGAGACTATAAATTCAAGCTTGTGCCCTCCTCTAAGGCAGGATTTCATTCCATCCTCAAATGAGTCTCTGTTGTGATGCTGAGACATGCTGACCTACTTACAGAGGCCCTCCCTTTCTCCTATTTAAGTAACCTGTTGCTTGTAATTTGGCTGAAACCAGTTACTGCTTTGGACAGTTTTGCCCTCATATGTCTTTTTATATAGACAGTTAGGTAGCTGCATGGCTCACCAAAGAACCTGACCCACGTCGTATCCATAAATATAGATGAACAGCAAGTACATGGTTGTTGTTTAAAAAACTGGAGTTCAAAAAAATTTCTTTTTATTATTATTATTATTATTATAATTATAAGGTATTTAGAAAATGGTTCTCCTAACAACCGTGCAAGACCTTGTAGGCCATTAAAACTGCCACTATGAGCTAAATAACTTTCATCTTTGAACAAGAGGAGAAAAATAAGCTCCACTCTTGCTTCAGAAAAATCCTCAGGTGTTTCTGTTCATTCTTCCACTGCGTGCAGACAACTCAACACTGTGGTTTTGAAATGACGTGTACTGGGCAAACGAAATAGCCAAAAAAGAAAGTTTGCAAATCAAACAAACTGCTGGTGTTTTCAGAGAACAATGGACTGACCACCCCAGACTGCAGATCTCATTCACTGTTTAGGATTACAGGGATCATTGGAGGCAATATATATATATATATATATATATATATATATATATATATATATATATATATATATATATATATATATATATATATATATATAGACTTTTAAGACTGAACTTCGCAGGAGTAGAAAAATATCTCTACAGTTTTCCTAAAAAACCTGAAAGCAGTAGAAGCAGTAAAAGGTGAACACATATTACACATAGTACTTGAGGCTTCTGAGTAATTTCTGTGTGCTCTTTCTAAATGTAAATATGCTTTATTTCCCTTGATGATAAAAAGTAAGTCACTTGTACTGAATATTGTGTTGAAATAAATTAGGTTGGCGTCTGACTTTTGCTGTATTGCTGTATTATAGGTTGTAATTCTTGCCTCCATTCTGGCATCTTATGTCTGTATTTCTGGGTAGTGCTATCCGATATCAATTAAATTCAGTATTAAGATATTTTCCTATGTATCACAGTATCAGGTGATATTTAAGCTTGCATTAGTAAAGTTTATAAGCATGTACTTTCTGAGTACTACTGCTTTGTGCTTAAGGGACTTGTTTTCATTGCTGTTTTGTTCTGTTGCCTTCTTTTAAAATAACACATTACAGAGTATTAAGCAAGCTGAATGCTCATTTTCAGAGAGGAAGCTTTCTGTTTATTCAGTAGTCACCCAGCAAGTACCAAATGCAAATACTTGGAAACAGGAACATTGCTGTTTCTTGTTAAAAATGTTATGAGGGATATAATGCTATTAATACCACTAAAAAGGAAAAGCTATTTTGTTGTGTTATGCTAATACTGGTGTGCCAGTGTAGACAATATATCACGAGCATGTGGTTAAAGAAAAGTATGAGTTTTTATTCCATGAAGTAAGGCTGATGGCGGTTGCCCACTTGTACTCTAACCCCCCTTTTTTTTGGATGATCGTGCTTAATAAGCGTAAAAAGACAAAGTACACATCTGTTAGAGTGTGCCACTCTGCGTCGCACTGAGACACAAGCGGAAATAGGTCATTACTGATATTCGCTTCAGTTGCCTTGAGTAGCCATAGCTGTGGTGGGCCGCCGTTTGGGCCGTGTGTATGTTGTGCTAGTGGGGAATGGGGGGTTGGGTGCTGAAGCTGTGGAGCTGTGTGTATGTAAGTGTGTGGGGGGAGTTGTTGGAGGGGTGCTGTTATTGACTACTCTCGGCTGTGGGCTGTGCTGCACGACTGGGCATTTGTGACGGCCCGGGGTCTGCTCTCTGCATCTGCCCACAGCTTCTGTCTGTCTTTTTCTCTGTCTCTGTCTCTCTGCAAGCCCATCCCTGGAATCAATCCTGCAGTGTAGATAGCTAAAGAGGCTCTTTCAAGGCCCACTGGCTGCTCTGTTTCTTACTGTCACATGATGAAAGGGGGATATTACTCGGAGGTTTTCTGCAAGGCTTCCCGTTCTGTGCCTTTTCTGTAAACGCTAAGGGTTCTGTATGGCTCGCTAGAGAACTTTGCAGTGGATCAGACAAATCTCTTTGCATGTCCGCAAATAAAGAGTTAAATAGACAACATGTTTTTTGTGTCTGTGCTCGTTGTGTATTTTTTTTGTGTGTATGTAGTTGTGGGTGGTCAAAGCAAAACATAATATACAGAGTGACAAAGCTTTTTAGAATATTTTAAGCACGTTTTTCTTTAGTCAGCAGTTGTGTTTGCCTATGAGTTGTCTGGTGAATGTCTTACTCTCTTTTTGGAACTTTTTGTAAATGTTTTTTGTTTTGATTGGTCCATTTTTAGCTAAAAAGTAATCACTGTCTATCTAATATACAGTGCTAATAGTATTATATAATGAATTATATAATTAAGTGGTTGAGATGGAAACAGAAGTCATTTAGACTGTGTTGGTATTAAAGCCACTGTTATCGAGAAATGCATCTAGTCCGAATTGTTCAGCTGTGACAGAAACCAGACGTCCAAAGTACTTAATGCCTCTAGAAACTCCCTCAGAGAAATTATTTTTAATGGTTACGTATACTCTGCCTGATGTCTGAGATGTTATTAACTACTAGTACTTCTTTAAACTTCTACCACTACTGTGCCATTATCAACACTACATTTTAAAACTCACTGGACGTTTTGGTCAGTAAATCAAATGGCTATATTTGTGTTGTAGACATCACAATCCCTGGTTTCCATCACAATCCCTGGTGTGAGTAGACGTCTTTACAAGAATTTCACAGCAAACAACATAGAATTACTTTGTTTGTAATTGTACTTTGTTTGTTTGGAAACTACTATTTCGCTACATTTGCCAGGTTCATGGCATGAAACCACATCATACTGATACTGAAACTTTGAGTTCTGACTGATATGGTTATTAGTCTTTTTTTAAACTTTAAAATAATGATGTTTTTAATGGTAGTACTTTACTTAAGATGATAATCTAAAAGTAGCCTCTAAACTATTCCACTTCCCCATTCAAGCGAAATTTGTTGTTACAGAATATCAGCTCGATTCCTGTATGCTATCTGTAGTTGATTTTATGATTCGTGATGATTAGCTGCTTGCTGGAGTGTAACCAAACAGAAGATCTTTTATGGGAAGCAGCAGCCATTAGATTAGAAATCCACTCTTTCACTCAGAGAGCCGATGTTTTGTTTTACAAAGACTGCTTAATGATTTTAACAACAAAATATACTTTCTTCAGCTGTGAAGCTTTTCCAGTGAGAACTCTAGTGAACCAGTGTGCATCTGTGTAAGTGTGGTTGAACTGTAGTTGTGTTCCTCAAAACCAGTTTTTTAAAATCGCATCCAGAACCTGAATAAAAGCCTTGCAGGCAAAGAGTGGCAGCAGGATATAAAGACGAGTAGAAATATGTGCAGAATTGCAGAAGCGCTTGACATTTTGTTTATGTAACAGTGACACACAAACACCTGAATGTTGCCCAGGTGTAGAGTGCATTGACTGGTCATCTTTTTTGCTTTTGTGTTCATGATCAATCGTTTTTGCTGGTGCATCATAGAACGTATAGCAAGCCAGTGCCAGCTGCACACCATTGCGTCGCAAACAAATCAGTGAGCCTGGCTCTTGCCATCTTTTTCTTTAAATCTAGGCCACCGCCTGGACTAAAGCGCCCCGTCAATTTCCCAACTGAATTGCCGCTGGAGGCCGTTTTGAAGGGACCACTGTTTTTAAAGACGCCGCAATACCTGTTGCCTAATGAGTTTGTATGTTGAATTGACTTTCTCTTTTCTTATTAGTGAAAGTAGGTTTCTGGGACTTCCCTTTAGGAATATAATTGCTCTTTGCTCGTGGAAGTGGGTTTTTGAAAGAGAATGTTATTGTTCAGGAGCTCTGCAGGGGCAGCAGAGGATATCAGTGGTAGACATAGGGTTGGATGATGTTTAACCCTGATCAAGGGGCATTTCTGCCATGAATGCCTAAGCAGAGGATTGGATTTAACTGATGTGTTTTTTATCTGTAGAGGGCTGCAGTGTTCTAGTTATGGGCTGTTTTGAAGATTTTATTATGAATAGGGTTATATTGAACTTTTTTATTATTTTTGAGCTTTGTTTTGTTGTTGTCTTAGGTCTCATATTCAAACTGATATTTTTTACGCCTCTTTAGAATTGAATTTGCATGCCTGGTTATGTAAAGGTTTTAAAATATAAAACAGTTACCTGCCAATTTGAATGGCATTACCTTTGCTGTCTAAAAGAGTGGCTGGTCCTGTTTTAGTGGTTTATAACAAGAGACACTATAGAATAGGTCTATAATCAGAAGTACACAGGGGCTATATTTCAACTTGCAGTTTAAGCCATGAAATACCTTACAGGGTCATAACTGTAGTGCACACTTACTTTTGTTGTTGTCTTAGGTCTCATATGCAGTATAATTTATTTGTGTATTTGTTTTTAATAAATATGTTTTTTTATTTGCTTACAAAATGTTTAACATTAACATTGTTTAACATTCCTTTTTAACATCGTTCTGGTCCCAGGACAAAAATCACTGAAGGTACATCAGAAATACAAGGGAGTATAAAAAATATAATGTAATGAATGATTTAACAGCTAATTTGAGATAAAGTATTCAGTGTGGTGCTTCATGTGAACACCACTGTGTAATTGTGTGATTTCTCTTTTGAATACTTAAACACTTCCCATGTCTGTGATTGAAAGCTTGCTTGTTAGCTATATCTGATTATATTTCCAGACGTGAATGAGCACCCAGTATGGTAATGACAGAGGATAGCTGTAGCACAATGCACTGTTTGCAGTGTATACATGAATGTTTTAGGCTTTATCCAGATGTACAAGCACTACTTAGATTAATTATAGTCTTCATACTACGGTGTCAGAGACATTAGCATTGCTTACACAAATATCGAACTAGCAAGACTGAATTTCAGTTGGAATTAGTAGAAAACTTCCTCGTAACATCCACATGCAGTTAACTGAAGGGGAAGGGCGCATTCACAGCTGTCAATGCACCGTGGCAGCATAAATGCAGCGTGTAAATGTATTTTCCCCAAAGCTTAACTGAGGGTGCACATATTCAAACTGATATTTTTTACGCCTCTTTAGAATTGAATTTGCATGCCTGGTTATGTAAAGGTTTTAAAATATAAAACAGTTACCTGCCAATTTGAATGGCATTACCTTTGCTGTCTAAAAGAGTGGCTGGTCCTGTTTTAGTGGTTTATAACTAGAAACACTATAGAATAGGTCTATAATCAGAAGTACACAGGGGCTATATTTGAACTTGCAGTTTAAGCCATGAAATACCTTACAGGGTCATAACTGTAGTGCACACTTACTGAAGCTTTTTCTAACCACAGAACCTACTGAGAAATGCTCCTGTGCATGTCATCCCTATTTTGACAACAACATATGTCTTGAAAATAGAGTGAGCCGAAATAACAATGTCTTCTTATGTTTCTTTCTGGTTCTCTCTCCTGATGAAGCTCCCCAATGTGCATCAGTAACCAAGACCACACCCATGTAAAAGGGGGGGAAACTTTGGAATTGCACTGTAGCACCCCTAGCTTCTACCCAGCAGTGCCCTCTGCCTAGCACCTGCGCTTTGATTCATAACAACTCGTACCAGGGTGGAAGTTTGCCCGCTCTCAATAGCATGTCTCATTGATCGCTCTCGATAACTTTGTGTAGGTTCTCAGGGCCTCACTGTAGACTCGCTTTCCGCTGGGTTCCATTTATATTGATCGCCTGCAGACGACGGAGAGTTACATAAACACACCATGAGCCGCAGCCCTCCTGCTGCATGCAGGCGCTTCCCTCGGACTTACAGTCAAGCTCATACAAGTCAGACAGCCTCCGCCCCAACCTTGTTTTCACTGTTGCTCTTCACGACAAGAGCTGGGGGGCTGTGTGAATGTGAGAAATAAAGGAGTGCATTGTTGCCCTGCAGTCCTGAAGATACTTTTAACTTCTCAAAGATAAACGAACCCTAAGTGACTGGCTGACAGACGGGTTCAGGAGATGCGTGCTATCCAAATGAGTTCAACAGGCAAACGCTTATGTGCACTAACCCATAATACATTGGCATGCTTTTTGGCTGCTCAACAAATTCTACAAAAATATTGTGTTATACCTGATTAAGCTAAAATACCACATTACCCTTTCACCTTGTCAGCCTGTACAGTGGAAGTGAACGCAAAAGACAACAAAGCTGTCGTTGTTCTGAGGCTGTATGATGAGGAGCTCACGTCTGTAGATTTCCTCATATACCAGTGCATACCAAGTTTTCCTTGTGTTTTAATACTATACTGTCTTTTTAAATGGCAGACCTCATGATGGTGAACTTAATTAGAGGTGTGTGCAGACTCCACCAATGAGTGAAAAGGAAGATTTTTTTTGGCTTATTCTGTGGCAATGACAAATTACTGAGCACGATTGAGTGCTTATATTTAGCAGGAGTTGATCCATAATAAGGGTCAAGCCCACACTACTGGGCAGTAATGAAAGTGATCACATGTCAGCACTGCTCTGGGACATAGCAGAGCTTTAGTCAGGTCAGAAACCTTTGGCTCAAAGAGACTTCAGCACATGTTTACTCTTTCACTTTTGACTTGTTTTTCTCCCAAAAGATAATTTTTTTTGTCTGACATGACAAAAACATTATGGTTTTGTTGTGGATTTTAAAGTCAGGATTATTTGTAGGGCTTACAAAGTCTTATTACATGTACATTACCGTGCAAAAATCAAGGACCATCTTTCATTTGTTCCAGTCAAAACGGCTATGAATTGATTCATTTTTGCGTAGGGAAGGGGAAGCAGACCATCAAGACTGCCACCACCAGATAAAAAGGAGTTTACATCTTTGAGAGAGAGGAGAAAGTTAAGCTCTACTCTAGCTTTAAATCTGAAACCTGAAACACTTGTGTTTGAAAGGATATGTAGCTTACAGGAAGCCCACACTGAGAAAGAAATAAAGAACAAAATTTTCTAATCAAACAAAGTGGCCACTCCAGCTCTCAGCATTGCTGAATATGATTGGATGTACTTGGATCACTTACACTTACATATAACAGCACAAGAACATTCAAACTATAAATGTTATATTCAAGTGTGTATATATAGTAAAATAAGGGTTATACCAACACCACCCCTTAAGCTGAACAGCCCCGATTTGCTGATTGTAACTCATACAACGGATAGAAATGAGATGAAGCTGAAATTAGCCTGTGTGTAACTGCTGCACTATTTGGTGGAAATTTCATTTGAAAGCTTACATCAACCTCAAGAGATTATCAGATTCAGTTTGTTAATACAATACTGGCTAACACAACAGACAACCCTTCAGACTTAGTTTACCTAATGTTTTTACAATTGTCAGATATGAAAAATGTAAGGATGGACTGCACCAACACGAACTGCATAAAACCACGGCATGAAAAAGCTAGTTAAGGAGGATGAGGAGATATCTGAGAAGAAGTGCAGTAGGAAACGTTGACAAGGCGTTTAATTTACTTAGCTAATGTTAGCATGATTTGTAGCATATTGACTGTCATGGTTGTCATATTTAAGATGAACTTGAGTTTTTGTTTTATCTCTATCAAGCCACCTCAGTAGTTTCACAGTGTAGCAAATAATGAGAGGAGTGACAAATGAAGATAAAATGCACAGATTTTTATAAAAAGTTATATTGCGTGAAGGCATTATATATATATATATATATATATATATATGTGTGTGTGTGTGTGTGTGTGTGTGTGTGTGTGTGTGTGTGTGTGTGTGTGTGTGTGTGTGGCTGAAGAAATACTAGAAAAGTGGAGGAGTTTCAGATGGGCTGGTCGATCTTAATATGGACCTTACATTTTGACATTGTATTAAAACAAACCTTTGTGTGTTGGGCCTATGCATGTGTTTGTGTACACATGTAGAGTTTAAAAACCTTAACGGAGCTTGACTGATGGTATACCAAGCAAATAATCCTTGCTTGAACTCTCTGTGCTCCCTCCAGCCACAATACACACCCAGTCCCCTTCGCACACAAATATTCTACTGTATATTATGTACTGTTTATTTAAAACTCATTTTATGTCAGAAATAGCAGGCACGGAATGGCCTCCGGTGAAACGGCTTTTGGAACAGCACGTTCCTCTCGTTTAAGATTGTAATTGCTGTATGAGGACACGGCATTCTGTGCTGCAGACAGGAGACTGAGGCCCACTGTGTCATGTGTAGACATGGCTCTGAGATGTTGGGGCCCAGTTTCTCCATTACGGCTCCCGTTAAATCAAAGAAGACATTAATCAGAATCAGTATGATAAAGTGAGAATTATCAGCATGGGCTTTTTGAGATAAATAGCCAAGTTTATAACGTGACAACATTCGAAGTGTGCCTGCCAGGGCTGCTATTAAAATGTTACATTTCAGTTCTAGTTGAGCAGCTGTTGCTTTCTAATGAAACCGGTGATTGACGTTTCATTAGAAACCATCTATGTCTAATTTTTCTTTTTTTTTTCTCCCCCGTCAGGTTTGTTTGAAACAAGCATTTAACAAACTCAGTGTGCAACAGCACGGAGAATCACATATGTTGTGAGAGATTTTGTAAGACAATTTGATGTTTCAGAGAAGTTTTTTTTACACTGTGCAATTCTCGCTCCTTACAGTACATCAAGATTCCTGCTCCCACTGTGGACTCCTCAGATGCTCTGCGTGTCTTTTCCTTCTACCTGTCCAGTGACAGCAAGGATAAACCTCAAGCCAGCTTTGACTGTATTCATCAGTATGTCTCAGGGTAAGCAACACGTCACTCAAATCTGCTTATGTGTGATCAGTGAAAACTCTGAATGTTAATATTCGGATTGTAAATATCCGAACTCACAATGATTAGATTTTAAATTCTTAAAAAAATCATGAAGTGTTTTTCTTTTACATTAATTTGATTTATATTTTGGTATAAGAACTACTTTAGAATCACATCTTGTACACAAATACGACAAATAAGACTGTCTTGAAATGAATATGGCCTGCACAACCTGGTCTAGTTACAGCGGGTTGCACTATAAAATATACAGTTTTTTTTTCTCCAAAGATTATTTACTTTTGTTATATTTTTATATATTTGGATGGGCGGTTAATTGAGGTAGTCCTGTTTCAATTGGATGGTAATGTGCATATAATTGCCTGGGCATATTACAATAATCATATGCATGTTTAAAAGTAAAGGCTTCTCTCAAATGCTCATTTATGTATAGGCTATATTTGTGTTGCGGAGGCTTTAGTGTGTGAGTACAAACATTTTACTGACCCTTGGACCCAAGTTGCATCACAGAGTTCAGTCTTTTTTCCCTCCCCTGGCCTGAGTGACACTGATCTGTTGGTTCTGGAGCTCAAAGGAGGCTTGTGGGCTCCACAATACTTTGCTTGTCTTACAAAAAGAATAGCTGTACATAGGTTTGTGGGAAAGAGGATGCTGGTTGAGGGCATTAGTCATAAATTAGTCACCGACTTTCCGGTCGAACTGTGCACAATAGGCACAACTGTGCCACAGATGCACTTGAAGAAGATGAGAAAAAACAAGGAGAACAGCGAAAAATGAAGCCAGGGAGCAGAAGTTCAGTGTTCCAACAGACGTTTCAGATTTAAATGCAACTTTGATTACACCACGCTTTTGACTGACATCTAGCTGAAATTGTGCAACAGTTAAACTCTAATATGAAAGCTAATATGACTTTAGTAATCAGAGCTATTAGAATAAATGTGAGGGTTTAAATAACTTCAGAAATGTCTTTACATATTTTGGTAGTTGTAAGTTGAAATAGGTGTGCAAGAAAAGATAATATACAGAGCAGCAATACTTCAGGATCACTGTGTTGCCCTTTATTGTTAAAACTACTGAAGCCATAAGCATTAACTACCTTATTTCCATGATCTCCGTTCTCCTCAGGGATGGCAGGGACCACCTGGAGGGCCAGGGCAGTATTCAGGACAAGATCACAGTGTGTGCCACCGATGACTCCTATCAGATGACCCGTGAGCGCATGTCCCAAGTGGAGAAAGACATCTGGAGTCGATCAGCTATCGAGATCAAACCTGGAGCCACGCATCCGAGTAAGGAGAGACCCCTGCCCTACACTTTCCGTACCTACACACACACACACACACACTGTTGCAGTGAGGGAAATCATCTCCATCTCAACTTCTGGCATCAACGCCTCTGTCACACCTACAGCTACAACTACAGCAGGATAACAAATAAGGCCATGTGTTACAATAATTTTTATGTGCTTAAGGAGTTGTTAGGCACAACACAAGACAGAGTGAATAATGAGTGTTTTGAATGGAGTATTTTATACACAATATAGCTTATAGAGTATTGTCAGAACATCCTCAGTATATTGAATTTCAAAACATCTTTTAACAGGAAATGATACAGTTCAAATAACAAATAATTCAATTATACATTGTTATATTGTTATTATACATGTTCAATATTTAGTGTGTCCACCTTCATTACTTTTTTTCTTTCAGTTGCTGTAGGTATATTTTTCCAAACATCCAAAAATCAGTCTGGTTTCTTGCATTTCCTGCCTTTTTTTCCAAGTAATTCTAAACATATTCCGTGATTCTGGGGTGGACATTGTTTTAGGAACACCTGCAACGGCTTTTTTGTGATTGTCAGATTTTCCTTTTCTCACTGAGGCCTTTTTGAAAGCAATTTATTCTTTCAGGCCCATAGCATTGAGTTGTTTTCTCACAGTGGAGAGAGGGAGAGAAGCAGATGTCGGATCTAAAACTTGAATTGATTAATGTACCTAATTGACATTTAGGTCAATAAAAAATGAAAGGTGGTCTCTGGCTTTTGCACAGTAATATATGTGTGTTGCATTTCACAAAGGCTTCATAAGTGGCTCAGTCAGACAGGTTTTAGGACTGGAACTATGTGTATTTTTTCCAGCCAATACCTTTTACTCTGATGATGGCAAGTTAGGCCAGTCTGGTAAACAGGTTAGTTTGCAACTGATCAAGAAACCTTTGTTTGTGGTGGGATCTTCTGCCCCTTCTGTTTTTGACCCTCATCCACACACTACACAGGCATGGAGCCAGAGAACCTGCTCCATTAATGTGATTGAGATTGCCGGAAGTATGCACTAACAAGTCTCATGCTGTGCGGATGAAGCTGAGCCTGGGATTTTAATTACTGTGGCTGGGAATCAATTAGGTTTTCATCTGCAGAAATGCTGAATTATACATGGGGGCTCTCTCTGAAGCGAAGTCCACAATTTCCCCCAGAGGAGGTTGAAAGGGACAAGATTTGGCCTTGTGTGTCTGGAACGGCTTTACGCACGCTGTCTGGCAAGAGGGGCATGACGAGAGTTTTGCTTCTTTGTATTATGTCCTAATTCAGAATGTGTAATGTGTTTAGTATGAGATGTTCTGGCTTTTACTTTGTGAGACTAGCAGGTCTTGTTATCAAAGTAAGGATTGATTTGCTCACTGTGCAAGTTCCAGCAGCACACAGTGGGGTGGTGGGGGGTGGGGGGGAACTGAGGTACAGAGAACTGAGGTAATTTTTTATGCTGTAGTCCTGCTCAGGCAGAAATAAAAGGGTCGCAAGCAAACAAGCCTGTTGCGGTGGTGCACTGTATTTCTGTGGTAAAGTAATGGCACACTTATCTTCAAGGAGTTTCTAAATGTAGCTTTTGCAGTCGTAGATCTTTGAGCAGAATGATCCCAAATGTATGGCAGGTATTCCAGAGGAGGCTTGATTATAGAGGCATCGTGGACTGGGAGGTGTACGGCAGATCAACAGATATTTCAGTCTTTTACAGTGTTTGTTTGTGCCCAGTGTTTTGTGCCACATTTGTTTTTGTTTGTTTTGTCTTACTTGCATTAGTGTGGTTTAACGTAGCAAAATCAGTTTTATTCCAGTTTTATAGTTTTCAAACCTTGCTTTATCTTTTAGAATTAAACAGATCTTTTGTTACTGTGCTTTTAGGACTGAACTGTGTAAAGGATGTTTTGTTTTGATTGGCTGCCATGTTCTGTGCTTCATTTAAAAAGCAGCCCACTTAGATCTTTCCGAACTTTGGCCGATGATAACTACTCACTGACTAATCATGATTGTCTCTGTTTTTGGCATGCTCACAACCAAGATGAACAGGGCTCTAAAAATAACAGATTTTCCAAAGGCAGCTTAAACTGAGCTACAAACAACATCCTAAATGTGGAAGAAGTGTGCAAGACTAGTGTCTTAAGTGCACTCTATGCATGTAGTGGTGTGGATTGTTTTGTACTGACAGTTTTCCTAAAAGTGTATTTCCTCACTATATATTACCTTATTTACTAGGTTCTTGCCAAGACACAGTCTTATTTACATACTACATCAAACTTTTATATGAGTCCTCTTAAAAACTTCCGACTTGACTAAGTACATATGTTGGTCACAGTAATGGAGATTTCTTAAAGGAAAGACGACTGAGGATGTTGGAATGTGTTTTAGCAGGTTATTTTTTGTATTACCTATTTAGGCGTCAAACGGAATTTCTCTCCAGTTTCTTTGCCAACATCTTGAACTTTGTAATGCAGAAATATTCCTCTTAAATGGAGACATTGTTTTCTATCAGCGAGGGTCAGTGGTATTGCAGTGTACATTTAAAGTTCTAGTCAGGAACTGGCAGTCTATGTTTTAGGAACAGTTGAGGCTTTCATAATACTCCTACTTAAAGGCATAATATATATATTTGCTATGCTGTCTCTTAGCAAACATGCAATTGGTTCTGGACCAGTTGTGTTGTGGATTTGGCAATTCCTGAAGCCTTTTTTAGGGTCTAGCGTTGTGACGTTTGCGACTGTGATTGCATTTTGCTGTTGTGTGTGTGTAAGTCTGTAGTTCATACTGCTTAAGGGGGATGATGCCATTTAGAGATACTTTCACCACAACAATGAATAAATAAAAACCCTCATTTAAAAAGCACGAGTTGGAAGGTTCGCAATAGTGTAAATGTTTCTTCATTACATCATGTAATTTTTCTCAACACTTATGCTCTTATTACGTTATTGTAGAAAATAATGCACACAATAGGTTGTTTCAAGGTTGTTGAGTTCTACTGTTTAAAGTACCAGTTTAGTTTTTTTATACTCCCAGGCTGTCGCACTACATGCAAAGCAATTACTTGCTATAAGTGCAGTCAGAACAGAAGCCCCCTTTGCAGCATAAACGTGTTAATTAACATTACGTAAAGAAGTACACGAGCTCAGGACACGAGGCGTCCACTCTGCGAACTGGCTGTCCTTCTCCCGCTTTTATGGCAACCTTCAGAGCACGGCTTAAACTACTTAATAAGATTAGGCTTGCTTGATATCTGTCAGCGCTGTCGTGGCCTCCTGGCTAGCTTCCAGGTGAATTAGTGCACTGGTAAGAAGAGAGAGAGAGAGTGAGAGAGAGAGAGTTCTATTTGAGCTCCTTCAGTTTCCATAGCTGTGTTGTTTGCACAGGAGAAAGCGCCGTTTACAGTTAAAGCTCTTTCACGCTACCCAGCCTGCTCAGTGCACGGCACCTCTGGAGTACGGGTTCCGGTGGGCTTGTTTACCCAAAAGCCAAATTTCCAGAAGCACGCCGACATGCACTGTTTGCTCTACTGTATGTGTGACAGACATATGTCATAGCGCTTGTGCTAACATCTCCCCCCACCCCTTTGTATCATTCTTTCCCAGTCCTTCCCCAAGTCCCTTTCTCTAATTTCACCATACAAACTCTCTCTGTTTTTTTGCTTTGTTTCGCATAATGAGAGTTAAGAGATTTGAGTGGATCCAGAGGTGCTGGACTATTTGAATGTTTTTTTTAAGTTGGTGATAAGCAGTAATCCCTCTATTTTTTTAACTCTATTTTGTCTGAAAACTAGAAAACATTCTAAGAAGACTTCAGAAATACCCCTACCATAAGCATGAATTGTTTCAGAGAAGAATTTGATCATTTGCTGGTGAAGAGATTAGTTGAGAAATGGTCATTCATGTCCTGTTCGTATGCTGTTTTCTTTTGTGCTTAGGTAAATGTGTTAAGATTAAGAGGAAGCAGGGGCTGCCAGGGAGCTTTGATGGCGCTAACAGACATTCACCCAGCAACAAGAGGAGCTCAGCGCCCAGTGCGGTGGTCCACAGACCTTTAAGAGAGCGCGTCATTCACCTGCTGGCCCTAAAGCCCTACAAGAAACCAGAGCTGCTGCTGTGGCTGGAGCGAGAGAGAGCCAGTCCGAAGGACAAAGCTGACCTGAGCGCTGTGCTAGAGGAGGTAAAGCACAAACTTATATGCACACAATCACAGACATATAATCTCAACCCCTAAGAACCTTTCAATAGTCCAGATACATAAAAACTACAGCCCCTATTTTTGTAGCAGTATTGGCAGGCTTGTACAACACCACCTTAACTGAAAGTAAGGGGGAGTGTAGTATATTCACTAACATATACTAAGTAATACTGAACAGATTTTACCCAGTTTTTCCCCTAATGTTAGTTGTTGCAGTTTCCACTCTTCACTCTCTTTCCACTCTTATTCTTCCCCATCACACCACACACACAGTAGCTACCAGCCGTGGAGGGTCAGGGCTGAAATGTTTTTCCCCTATTTAGGATTAGTTACTAATACTCAAAGGTGGTAGGGTGGTAGGGTACTGTAGTTATTAGTAATTTTCTGATATTTTTACAGACTGTGTGCACCCACATCAGTTAAGATTCTTGTGACTTTTACCCACTTAAAAGATAAGGTTGAAACAACCCCAGTTTATATCAATCACATCCAGATTGGAATATTACTAAATATTTCATCATAGCTTGCATAACTGTTCTACCTCAAGTGTATTACCCTGAACATATTAATTTTATGCAATGTTGACTGTTGGTGGTAAATTCTTGTGCTACTGGGAATGCTAATGACACACTGCATTCACTTAAGACAGCTAGGTAGTTACAGTAAACAAAATTATGTTATACCTAGGATCCACTCATAGAAGCGTACTATAACACAAGTTTTCACAGCAACAATTGCATCTAGTCCTACTGCCCTCCCCACTACTTACCGTGGATCTCCAAATGGCTATGACTAATCTTAACTCAGCACCTCGAAATCGACAGATATAGGCTTCATTCAGCTTCTGCAATAATGGGCGTCTGTACATGCTGAATGTAATGGAGCTCAGCTGATTTCCTTGCTAAGTTTATTTGCTGCACGTTTCCTGAAGCGTTTAAATTTGGGAGCCCCAGCTCAGTCATCAAAGGGAGACTGCGGTCCTGGCGGCAGCAATTAGACCATTGCTTTAATTATATTTGGAGGAGAGGATTGTGTTGGGATGGGGGAGGGTTGGGGTGGCTCCACTAAATTTGCATGGAAGAACTGAACTGCTGTTTTTGGGACACTTTTGCACTTTTTCGTTTGTAATTTTAAAAATCTCTACATATACACTGTGTATCTTAAATCCGTGTCACATTTTTATAATAGGAGTGATGCTATGCTTTTTGAAGCAAAAAATGATAAAAGGTTAAATTCAGAAAGTAGTTTGAAGGTAGAAGGTTACCATGTGCAGAGGTTTTGACCTAATCAGCACAATTGTTTTTCTCATCTAATTGAGCCAGACATAGCCTTGTAACATCTCAGCAGGTCCGGTGTGCCATAACAAATGAATCAAAGCCGGAACATTTTCTTCTTCTTTCAGGTAGCGAAACTAAACCCCAAAGACCACAGCTTTACTCTGAGGGATGACTTCTACAGGCAGGTTCAGAGGGACTGGCCCGGCTACATGGAGGAGGAGAAGCAGCTTATCCACAGGCTTCTAGCCAGGTGGGCAACCCTTTAGCCTTAGTGTTATCAGCCCTGCAGTTGTTATTTTCCTAATCCTAGTGCTGGACGTTTACTTTGAGTTTGCATTGGCGCTATGTCCTTTTATTCTGGCTTAAGTAAATATAACAGCTGTTTTTGTATGGAAACATCTATGAGCCCTCAAGGCATATCTGGGTTTGACCTCCTAAGCTTCCGTAATGGGAAGATTGCTTCAGTTGAGTATTGGGTGCTGCTGAAGGTTTGTGAAAGCCCCATCGTTCGCACCGCTGGCCCTTGTAGTCTGGCCTCCGAAGTCGAGTGTGCTGACATGCTGAGGGGCCCTGTTAAATTCCTAACCGAGCACAGATGATCCGGTTAATAGGCCTGTCAGAGCAATAGGCTGCACAGTTCAACACGCCATTGTCGAGTGGAATTATGCTGAGGGCTTCTGAAACAGCAGCGTTCAGCCAAGAAACAACAGGGGAAACGGCATCACCTGCCTTAAATTCCCTATCCTGCCAAAAAAAAGAGATTTTGGCAGTGGCGCCATTCGGGAGAGTTGCCACACTTGTGTTGACTGGCCGTACATATGACTTTCTCCTCCGATTCCACCTCTATCTACCATTTTTCAGGAGCAGGGCCAGGAGGGAGGCAATGGTGTCCTGCCACAACTTTCACAGCGTACATGGATTTTTAAAACCCCTGGAGCTAGGCTTACACAATGTAGCAGGATTTGAAGGAACTTTCATCCACTAATACATTGGCCAGCCTGTACATTTGCTTTTGAAAGCAGCTGTTTTTTTCCCGCTTGCTTTACCCAATGGTCTCAGTGCGGTTGAGTCAGTGGGTTTCTCAGGTCACAGTAAGGAGGTTCCAGAACAGGCCACAGGGGAGGAGCGATCCCTTGGTTAGATAATAGGCTGCTCTATCTGAGGAAAGAGCTGTAGGAAGCAGATTGTCAGAGGAGAGTGTTCGGGGAGAGGGAATGCGTCTGGCACCATTGTTCTCTCTGCTGGACAGCAGCGAAGCCAGTGCCTGCTCCACTGCAGATCTTATCAGCTACCCGGAAACACACAAGTAGCAGCTGGACTGAGTGTAGCGAGGAAGGAGCAAACTAACAAGCCCTGACATTCTGACTAGGGTGTGGGCATGAACGAGTGTGAAAGAGCATGCCATGAACGTGTAAGAATTGCACAGCCGAAGCACTTGTGCTGGTATCTCCTAGACATTGGCCTCCTTCGTAGTTAAAAAGCCCAAATGTCTTCCTGTTTAGTTTTTCAGTTCCCTGAAAGCACAGCATGGCTTGTTTATGACTTTCTGTAAATGCTAACTCTAGCTTCCTTATTACATTCACGCAATGCTGGATCAGTGGTGGAGGTTTCCTCTAATGCACAGGGATTGGCTGGTTTGTGTAGAATAACAACATGCACATTTGTCTCTCTAATCCTGCAGAAAGCTTCAGCCTCTCAGCAGCAGTAGCCAGTTGAAGACCTTCCAGCCCAACAATTCATTCCACAAAACCACAGGGGATTCTCCGTCCCAGCTTAGCCCAGTCAAGAATCTCTCTGTGGTGAGTATGCACCCATTAAAATAACTGCTGCTTTTTTCTCCATATAGCTTTCAATCGGAATGCCCCAGTGGTGTTACTGTATTATAGCAGAGTCTGCCCACAGCAGGTGTGTGATCTGTCTTCCTGTAATGTTTAAAAGATTTAGACCTTACACACAAAAAAAACCTGAAATTCTGATCATCGGTTTGAGGAATGAAAAGGGATTTTTTTCCCCTGTGGAAGAGTTATATGTGGCGCCATCTGCTTTTTATTGATGGAGTTGCTATCAGCAGTTCAGCTCCTCAGGAGCAAATCAGACTCCTGACGTACACTGTAGCTGAAATGCTGTGGATACCTGTTAGCATATCGGGTTTTGTATCATCTCTTTCACCTCTACTCCTGTTCCCAGAAACGCCCAGTGCCTTCCGACCACCTGGAAAGTCAGACTCCGAAGAAGCAGAAATTGCTAGACCAGAACTTGCAAACTTCTTCCAGTGGACTTCTCGGCTCCTCCATAGGCCATAATTCATCCGGCCCTGGAAGCTCCAGTTTGTTGAACAAAACAGAGCTTGAGAGAACCAACAGCAGTGTTCAAGGCAGCCCCAATAGCCTCTATCAGCGGCACAAACTTAGCGAATCTAATTGTATACATAAATCGGAACGGTTGGAACCTGAGTCACCAGTGTTGGCCAGCCCCAAACCCCCACGGACTGAACCTCCTATCTGCACTGACCAGCAGCTAGCAAACAGCCAGCACAAAAAGAAGAAGTCCAAGAAACACAAAGAGAAGGAACGAGAGCGCTTAAAACCTGAGTGGGTGGAGACTAGCCCAGACCTAAAGCATAACCAGGAAAATCTATTGGGTACGTTTGCTGTGTCTGTTGTCACATTTTCTTAAGGAGTATGTCATCTAACCTTTGGCTAATGTTGAAAAAAGGCTAGTGTGGACCAGTTAGCAGAATCGATTTGCATAATACTGGATCTTCTTAGCCTTCCATTAAATATTAGCAATGATATGCTTTTTGGCAGAAGTAGGTTGTGTTCTTAGTAGGGTGGTCAAATTATTAAAACAGTTCATCATGATCAGTCTTAATTTTCTCAAATATAACACTAAATAGATTTGAAAGCAGTGCATTTTTTATAGCTCTATGAGCTTCACCAGAATTAATTTATTACATTAAGCATTGTGAGTACTGTCATGTTAACTAATGTTGTTGTGCTTCATTTGCATTAATGTATTATGTGATTGTAACTTTGCTTACATTAGTTGACTGTGCCATTTATTATTTTTTAAAAGAGAATATGCCTTCTGTCAGTGCATTAGTGGTCACGTAGGACATAAGCTTCTCACTGATGTGCTCAAAGGTAAATGTAGAACATGTTGGGGCATATCTCTGATTAGTGTATTGCTGTCGGCAGCTCTTATCAGAGGTTTTTCTGATAAAGGACTCTGCCATGGTGGCAGCATACGTGCTTGATCACATTTGCACGGCCAGATTTCATGTATCATTTTCCCCTTTGTTCGTGTGTGTGTGCAGACCATGAGGGCCCCAACACACCTGTGACCCGTGCCTCACCGGAGGAGCTGCCAGACTATTTATTGTAAGTTCAAAACAAATTGGGTGCCATTCGAGAGTTCAGAGATTGCCTTCTTGTGTTGATGTGCCTTGTGAAAGAATCATAGCCTAATTGTGTAGCGTTGCAAAGCGAACAGCAAGAGGAACGGCTTTCTGAAGTCTCCAGAAACATCTGTTTACTGGAGCAATTTGGTTTTTGCAGGTGCTAGCTTAGAACCCGCTCTTAGGTGACAATGACCAGCTTAATTAGTTTTAGCATCATATAATATGGGGTAAATATGGCACAGCCCTGCAGAATCTGAGTCAGGCCTCACTCTTACAGTCCCGCTACCCATTGAGTTCAGCTGTGGAAGTGAAAGGGAGGGAAAATGACACAAAACTCCAAAGCTGTAATTTTCTATTTATACCTCACCATGAGACCTGATCTTGTAAAACTCATAAACAAAAAAGCCCAACTCTCCAGCAGAAAATCCACCCAATATAAAACTCATATGGTGGTTGGGAACTAGTCCAAATTTGCCTTGGGCTACAGTGCCACCTATTGGTTATTTGGTTGAACTGAGCCTTTACAAGTGCCTGCTCAGGTTAAATTTGCAATTCAAGCTTATCATCTCTTTGTCTCTTTGCAGGAAATACAACACTATAACTGACTCAGAGCAGCGGCAGCAGTATAAGGAGGATTTCTGTGCTGAGTATGATGAGTACAGAGACCTGCACGAGCGGATCGGGAAAGTCACTGAAATATTTGTTCAGCTGGGGTCCAAGATAAAGACACTGTCACCTGGTAGTCGAGAGTACAAGGTAAGACAATGTTCACGTCACATGTGATTAGCTAAATGAGATAACTTTAATGAGATAACTTGAAACTATTTTAACTTTATGCTCTGAACAAGCAGTTTTAAAGTTGTGTGAACGCAGCAAATGACTGTGGCCACTATGAATAACCACAGCTTTTGTTAACCTTTCAGTCAATGGAAGATCAAATACTGGAGAAGTATAAGAAATATAAGAAGGTGAGAAATCAGAGGCATGCCATTATTATTGTTCTTTTCCAAACTGACAGTTTCCAGAATAAGTATTTGATCAAATTTATGTGTGGTATAAATGCACCATTAATATCGTAATGTAGTTTAATTTAGTTATTAAAATATAGGCTAAATCCATGTCTGTAAAAACGGCACTTAAAATTTTAATACAGACTTTTGGTGTATATATTTAATATTTTGTACTTTTTTTCTAAAGACCCTCTTTTTTTTCTTGCTGCAGAAGTTCCCCGGCTACAGGGAAGAGAAGAAACGTTGCGAGTATCTCCATCAGAAACTGTCCCACATCAAAGGCCTGATACTAGACTATGACCGCACTCACACCCCCTCCTAGTGCTGGCTCCCCCTTTCTTTTTTTTCTTTCCTTCTCGGCTGGCCGTACGGACCAAAAGACTCCTCACTGGAGACGAAGCTGGAGCAAATCTGGTTTCTTTTGGAAGAACCTGATGAAGCATTTCCACTTCCTCCTCTGCACAAACGGTGGTGAAGTTGGCTTTTGGGGATCGAAGCCCAAACCTTCTCACACAGGCTGAGACCTCCAACTCGTGAATAAAACCCTTTAATGTTTTTGTTTTCTTTTGTTAGTCTGTGTGAAAAGTGTTTCATTGGTGCGATTCTGAAGGTAGAACTGGTGACTTAAGACGTGACTTAAGCCAAACCTCCCTCTCCCCACCTAATGCAGCATGCATTAGCTATCGGCTCACCCCTTCTAATGTAGGGCTATGGGCTCAATTTATGGTACAATCATAATGACTGGACAATAAGAGAAGATGACCCCTGCCCTGTCTGCTGTGTCGCTGTGCACAGAGTCTATTTTGCTATTTTACTGAATGTACATTTGTAAACTTGTAAGATCATGACTTCTATTATAGAGGGTTTTAATCACTGGATAGAATAAGGGAAACGTGAAATATTTGAAGATCTGGCGCTACTCTGTAGAACATCAGGGTGCACTTTTTCTTGGGACGATCGTTCTTGTAAATGAAAACTGATATCCAATGTTCATTGGAAATGTAGTTAAAGGCCTTAAATCTCAGCAGTTCTGCTCTTTATAGGTTGTACTGGGTCTCGCTACTACTGATCTGGCATACATTTCAGACAGAAGTAATGTGACGTAACTAGAAAAAAGGTATGATGAAAATAGAGCATCGAGGAGGAATTACAAAGCCCTTCCATCTCATGCTTAGGGCTGAATTCACAGACTCAGGTTAGGCCTAGCACTGGACCAAAATAGTAATGGAGAATAATTTAAAGAGATCTCAGTTTTATTTGGTCTGAACACTAGGCCCAATCTGTGTTGAGGAGGCTGCAGCATAAGGGTACCACAGTGGTAGTAAGTCCATAAATTCTGTGTCCAGGGTCCAGTGCTCAAACCACTACAGCACATTGTGTCCTTAAAATATTATTATTATTATTATTATTATTATTATTATTATTAGGAATAAACTCCTTCACAGCATACACAATCATCTTTTTAAAGCACATTAATTTTCAGGCGTTATTGATACTTTGCATTATTGTTTGTCTATGTTTTCTGAAGTTTATATTTTTGGCCGTCTTATTTCATTGAGCCAACGTCCATTAAGTCTTTGTGAAAATGTAGTGATTCCTGAGTCACATCTGTTCTCTTACAGGCCGGATATTTCACAATTCAGAAAGGAGGAAAAAATGTCTGTTCTGCCTGTCTTTATTTTGATGGTGTTATCAGTTCTGTTGCTTGTACGAATGGGGTTTGTGATCATAACTTTCGCTGACAGTTATAAAGCTTCATATCTTCCAAATCAAGTATCTCCAAACCCACTCCTGGAGAACTGCCCTCCTGCTGAATTTACTTCCAGTCACAAGTAGCACACCTTTCTCAAGTATTCAGATGGTCCTTAAGATTTTGCTTATTTTTATTATGTAACTTGTGTTGAGTTCTCTTTGGAACTGAACTATGCAGAATGGACAGCTGTCTGGGAGCTGGGTTGGTGATAATTGTTCTAAACCCTGATATCAAGTTGCAATTTATATCTGACACTTTGTTATATTCTTAAAAGTCTGACGGCTGTTAAACCCTCCGTCAAATGTTGCTGTTGCCCTGTAATTGGGTTCTTTTAAGTAATGTACCAGCACTGACACCAAACGAAATGTGGACCGTTGGGTTGTTCCTGTATGTTCACTCTTGTATGAGTCCTCATGATCAGAGTTCTGCTAACTCTGCCCAATTGCCTCACATGCATTTTTGGAAGTATTTTTGTGTCACTTTCGTGCTTTGACATTTCTCTAACGGAGACTGCTAAGTTGTTATTTATGTCCCTGCAGTGTTAGTTCTCTCTACTTCTCAGTCCAAATTTGATATCTGCGTGGAAGCTGATAGAATTGCCAAAATAGCGTAGGTCTCTTTTTTCTGTTTGTTTTGTTTGTTTGTTTGTTGTTTTTTATTGTAAAAGTTTATGATGTTTTCTTCCTTCATGGGGCTACTTCATGTATTGATGTAGATGCCTTAAATAAACTGGACCGCATTAACTTGACGTGCTTTGTGAGTGTAAGGTTTATGTATGTATGGTTTTCAGTGTGGCGCTTAGCACTCTTTTTTTTTTTGAGGAACCGCACAGAACTCAGTTCTGTAGATAACTTCACAGAGGGCCTAGATTCAAGTAGTTGATCAAAGGCTGTGGACAGTTTGTAGTGAGATGGGGGTGCAGGCCCGGAAATGCTTGTGAACACGTTTTTCAGTCAGCAGGCTGTAAGCCTTTTGAGCAAATAGCACTGGTGCTACAAGAGCTGCAAAGGTGATTCCATGATTTGGATGCCAAATACATTACAAAAAATACATTTAAACCCCAGTAAAACCTCATTACAGCACTTAGAAAACTTGTTGTCTTGTTGGCTTTGCCTGTCCAGTATAACTATATCTTGAAATAAAATCATTAAAATACTTTTTAATGATACTGTTTATATATGTTTTGCATATTTCATGCATTTTTTGCATCAATGTGTGAATCAGTTTAATGATTCACCCCTAAAGAATATCTGTAGTTCACATAATCTGAATTTCCTAAAGATCAGGGTAGGAAAAAAAAGCTCTCATTCTTTTTTCCTTCAATGCCTGTAAGAGATGAAGTCACGCTGTTAACCATAAAAAAAACATTTGTATATAAAACATTAGAATGTCTTTAGTATCCTAATACTACATACATAGATGCTTGTTATTCTTTTTAATAAGTCGCAAAAAAAGTTGTTTCTAAGATGGATCAGCACATTTCTTTGAGAGTTAAACATGCCGGCCCTATAATGGACTCTCCCACAAGTGTGGCAGTCCAACTAAAATTATTATAGTGCAGTGATTTTTTTTTTTTTTTTAACTATATACTTATAAAACAAAGGCTCTACTAACCTAACCCCTAATCCTGACCTGGCTTTACTATTCAGATACCTTTGAAGACCTGCATTAGGTTAGGTCTGGAGCTACTCTGTCAGTTCTACACCCACCAGATGTATTTAATTAGAATTCAGTGAGGTCCATTTTATGTCATCAGCAACTGAAAGACTAAACTACAAATACCGTTCAGTATATTTTACCAACATTATTGTTTTAAATTCTGAACTGAATAAATTATTTATACAACTTCAAATAAATGTTTTTATCCTCTCCAAGTAAAAACAAGGGCTACATTAAAAACAACGCTTTTGAAAAAAAGTGCAGCATAAAGTGCTTACTTATAGAAAAAGTAAATAAAACTTTTAGAGCAGGTTAGCATTAGCCTTTCTCTCAGACTCGCTTTATTCTCCGACTGCTGTTTCACGATTCCTACCTCGCCTGTGCGCGCGCCGCACTCCTAAATCTGCACAGGTCTGATTGGCTGAGGAGCGCTTTTGGTCATCTTACAACTCACGTGACTGGTCTGTGAGTTTACTGCACCGCGAAGCCCGAATACCGTAAAGACTGGAAAAGTTCAGCCTCTTAAAATAAACACTGTCAAAAATGAAGTTGTTCTCAATAGTTTATCGGTTTGGGTCCGCATTGGACAACGTCTGGTCCGGACCTGGACCGCGGTCTGCTTAGTGACCTTTACTGTTCTACACAGTAAACATTTTAATAAATAGAATAAAAAAACATAAGCAGCGTCTTAGAGTTTGAAATGTAAGTAATTTATTAATTTTACAGATAATTTGTTTTCAGTACAATATTTCAGGTTCAGCAGAAGTGGTGTTATTAGCAGTGAAAAATAGCTTTTTGTTCATTCTAATAAAATGTCTCGTTTTGTAGTCAGCGCTGTGTTCTCATGCTCATACTGGAAACTCAGACTCCCAGCCACAGCGTTGTTAAAATGTGGTGCTTTTGTACGTTGTCTGAACAAGGCTGGCACAACGCCACAACTAAATGACGTTGTTTTTCGGTACTATGACTACCTTTTGGCTTAGCAAAAGTTCTGTGCAGATATAATAAACGTATGAAGAATTCTAGAAGGTTGTGACAACGTACTGAAAACGTTACCACTATGTTGTCTAACTAACTTTATGAGGAATTACAAAACGTTGTCACAACGTTGTGGACACTAAAACAGTACGTTGTCACAGCTGCGTTGGCGGTGTACGTGGGAATTCTCTAGGAGAAGAATGAATAGAAAAACATTGTCTCTCTCCTGTGATCTTCTCTCAAACATCACTGGATTCTTTGTCGGCATGTGAATATTGCTACATGCAAGCTAACGCAGCGCAATGGAATGACGTCATTAAACCAAAGCGTCTACCCAGCACACATAATTAACGTTGTCACAATGTTGTGTCTTGTCAAAAGGCCGTGCTTTTTCGTTGCTACTACGTTGTCAGATAACGTTGTCACAACGTTCTGAGGAATTAAATTTTCAACGTTGTGACAACCTTGTGAGCACTAAAACAGAATGTTGTCTCAACGTAACTGTGTTTGCAGGGTAACTGCTTCCTTAAAAACCGAGTAAAGCAGCACGTTTCGCCAGTGTGGTCGTTTATTGTACAGAATGAAGCACATAAAAGATGACACACTGATTTAAGCTACCAGAACAGTCTAAACTAATTACGTTTTAATGCTGGGAACATTTTCTGATACTGATAATCTTTCTGTTTGAATTGTCCAGTTCCACCTTAACAGTGCTGCGGTTACGTTCTGGTGTCTGAGCCGTTATAATAATCGCTGCTTCATTTAAGGAGTAATACAATTCTAAAAGTAGCCGATTTCACCTTCACAGAGTTTGAATAATAAGCGTAAATGTGTCACACAGTGTTGTCTACTTTCCTACAACGTTGTCAAAGGGTGGTGCTTTTATGTTGTCAGAACGTCACTGTTAAATAACGCTGTCAAGCTGTTATGACTACCTTTTAGCCAAATTCAATGGTTTGATGCAGATATATTCAAAGTATGCAGGATTCTAGGAGATTGTGACAACGTTACCTCTACGTTATCACAATGTTGTAAAATTGACATAACATCAATTTTTAGAGGGTTTGCATTTCAACATTGTGGCCATGAGAACAGTACACTGTCACCATATACTATAATATACTATAATAAAAAAATAATCAACCTAAGTGTAAAAATACTGCACTTTATTTGCACCAGTGCATGAGAACAGTCTACATAAGGCTCATCAAAAGAATCTGCATAGAAATGTATCCAAAGTTAAAATTGAAATAAAAATGACAATAGCAGATGGTTCTCTCACATTTGGGGAAAAAGAAACCTGTTAAAACACTCACTCAATATCAATATTTTGTCTATTAAAAGAATAAAAACAACTGTTAAACAGGAATCAGGAAGAGGTAGGTGGTCATCAGGTTTCACTGATGTCCCTCAACAAAAGGTAAATTAAATGAGATACATATAAAGTGAGCAGACTGTGCAAATTAAATATTTCAGCATAGAGTTAACATGTGTTACCTAGAATCAATCAAAAGATTTCATTACTATTACTTAGCTCAAAATCACTAAATATCCAAATATATTAAACCAAAACAGTATCAAAGATTAATTACAAAGGTTCAGTTAACAATGTGCGTTTTTCTCGTAAGGTCTTTAAAAGGCAGTATAGATAACACAAATGATAGAAATATTAAAAATACAGTGTCTTGTTCAACTGCACTATGAAAAATGGTATTTTGTAAAGTAAAATGATCTTAAATTCAGTGAATATGTCTGATATTTTGCATTTTAAGATTGTTATAGGCTTACTCTAGGATTGCTTAATTTATTTCTAGACTATTAATTATTTTAAGTGATTTAGTAAGCCAAAGTATCTGACAATAATTTGCAGGTAGTTGGAATTGTTTCAAGCATGTTTCTTACAAATACAAATTTTTGCCAGAGTAGTGACATAATCTCACTAACTAAGTTCATGTGAAACAAGAAAACAAACATAGAGATAAGCTAAATCATCTTAAAACATGAACTACTGGCTATACTGATGAGATCATTTCACTTGACAAGATATCATTTTTTGCAGTGCAGCAGCATCTTAGATATACTACAATTATTATTTAGGCACTTGGCCTTTGTTTATATTTAAGTTCTGCAGCAATAATTCCATTTTCTTTTACACTATCCATTTTCACTATGATGCCAGAAGCTGTCCAAGCCTTAATTTTTAGATACCAGAACCTAGTTATGTAACAAGCTCATTATTTGGGATTCTAGTGAATTAAACACAGATACATGTTAAAGTAAGTTTCTTCCCTCATGGTTAGTAGCTCACTGGCTCTCCTTAATTCTTCAATTCTAATTTCAATATAAATCACTAGTTCAAACCCAGGTGCACATACATTTCAACTTTTAGGGTGGGCTCACATATATCTGGGACTTAATTACATTGTAGCTTCTAATTGAACTCGGTTTTTAAGATACAATGGCTGTCCAGAAATCCAGCACTCTATATTTAGCGTTAGTTATGAAGTCTCTCTCAGTGCAAGACTAATGGCTGTACATTTTAAACGGACCCTCCTAAAAGCCTCAGCCAGGAAAAGTCAGATATTTTATTGTGCTATTCCTGAACTGGCTAATTGAGATTAATCATAACACAAATGCTTCATTTATTACTCTACTAACTACTTCTTTCCTTTAAGCTGGGCTGTGGAACTGAGGCACAAAATCCAGCATGGTTTGCTGATTTCTCAGCCTGGACACACGTAAAGCTGGTCAGTTACTACTAAATAAGGTCTGATTTGAATCAGGTGTGGTTAAGCTGCAAAATAGCCTGCAGGAATCCAACCCTCAAAAAAAGTTCCATAGCCTTGCACAACCACATAGATGCAGTGTGGTAGGCAACAAGTAGCATCAGCCGTGATTCATTCGTATAAAAATTAATTCCTGTAAGTAAACGTGAATGAAAACAACCTTCTGACCTTGGACTGTGTTTGTGACAGAGGATGCTCTTATGAAATCATTTTTAAATGTACTTATTCGAAACTGCTGAGGGTGCATATTTTCTGTATAAGACACAGCTAGTACCTCAATGTATCAATCAAGCTTTTGTTATTTTTTTCAATATTGTCAGTGATTCTAACATCCAGACATACCATGGTATACTCATGTCACCTGTATTAAATGACAAAACAAAAAAACTTCCAGAGCTTAAACCCTTTTCCCTTTCTCTCCATACCTTTATGGTTTTATTTTCAGACTGGGCTTTAAGACTGACAGTATCCCTATAAGTGAAGAGACAAGTCCACACATCCCCACAACCCCTGCATTTGTCTGATAAATTCCCAGCTTGTCAAGTGGAATAAAAAGATCACACGCAGTCTTGAGCGTGTCAAGAGCGACAGCTGGGTGACTTTTGAGGCACTCAATGAATAGAAAGAAAAAAGCATCAAGCTGTGGTATAATGACACAAGCCACATCTGGACTGTCATTAAGGTGCTGGTTGACCTTCAGCTGAAACTGCCTCTCCCGAGACTTCTGCACCATAAGCTGAGCAATCACATAAGCATCTCTGGTGAGATTCATCAGTAAAGAAACAAAGTAATATCGGTTTGCGTTCAAGCTCCAGCGGTCCTTATTGATGCCTTGGACGAGGCCAATATTGTTGGCCCAGAGAACGTTGTCACAAATGAAATACAGGGCGCGGTTGAGATTGGCCACAGTAAGGCAAAGACGAAGCACAGGGTCAGACAAGTAGAGAGTTTTCTTGGCTGCATCGATGGAGTTCACAGTATTGCCAAGCCTGAAAACTGAAAAGAACAACAAAGTTGGCCTTTTCCCTCTTATGACTGATGCAACTTTATGAATGTGCAGAAAATACTTTTCTCAGTAATCAACTGAAATTAACACTGTGTTAATACCTGTAGAAGATGGACCACTGGGCATGTTTAAAAATTTGTTGAGCTTTATTTGGATTGCCACAGTAGCTCCAAATGAATTCAATTTTTTTTGTATATTTTTGCATTTAATGTGTTGCCAAGTAATAAACTCCCTTATTCATCAAAGCTGATGGTGTCTAAGTCAAAAATGTCATATGCCATCGAAAAGAATGCAAATAACACCCAAATTTATCTGTATATAAGTATAATTTACATGGGAAATAACACAATTATTTCAGATGTGGGCCAATAAAAGAGGACATTCAGCAGCCTATTAAGCATTAAACAAATCCTCTCTGTCACTTGCATAAGCTGGAATGATGTCTTCCAAGAGTTTTCAGTACAAATTCACTAGCTAATAAGTATCCACATAAGTGTAACTGTCATTGCTCATATTTCTATTGCCAATATTACTACAATATTCCTGAAACTAGTAGGGATGCACTGATAAGACAATAGCTGATTAACATAATATTCATGATTTTTCATACACATGCTAGAGACTTTGGGATCAATCAACACAGACTGTTTTTTGTCGAACACTATATAGGGGAGCAGTGAGAAAGACAATTGAGGGAATTCTGATGACACTTAGGCTGAAACAAATCATCTTGACCTTTCTCTGTATAAACAATCTAGTACAATTGAGGCTTCTGGCATCATCAGCATACATCACAGTAACGTGGTATTAGAGCTTTTAGCCCTAAGACAAAGATGAAGGCATGCTGTAGAAAGATCAAGGTTCCAAAGAAACCGCTATGCACTGTGGTAGTTAGCCTTGTAAATCGTGTACATCAGTTGTCCACTATTTTTACTGTGCATTCTGGGTAACAATATAGTGCCTATATAGGGAATATAACTGTCCACTTAGAATTCGGACAACACTACTAAATATGAATAAGTATAAAAAAATTCAATTGCTGTTGTGTTTAATACAAACAATGCAAACTGCTTATGTGATTATTGTTAGATTGTACCAGAGGTTTAATTGTTTGTTCATTTGTTAGCCTGGCTTTAGGGTTCATAGGTCTCTCCACAGACAGCAGCCTGTTATGACTGGAAATCGTAACAAAATCATAATTTGTAAATGCTTAAAGCTTAATTTCCAAATGGCCCACACACAGCCCTGCAGGCCACAAACATGGCAATCACAGAGGAGTTTAGAGGCAATCTGTACGTGCCCACACTTTAGCTTCTCTGTGAAGCTAAAAATCGCCTTTTTCGCCAGCTTCTTATTAGAATTTTCTTAAGTAGTGCAGCAGTTATTATAACACCTCAGGCATTAGAACATAATCACAGCACCAATTAAGGTGGAATGGGGGAATTGAAACAAGGAGCTGGAGAATGTCATTAGAAAATCTTTCCAGCATTAAAATAATTAGAATGTTTTGATATAATAAATCCGATGATCAGGGAGTCAGTTGTGATATTAATCTAGGGTTATAATTAACATTTGTTTGTTTATTTGTTTATGTAAACATTTATTTGCTTTTTAATATAACTTGTAATCTAATCTGAAACAAAAAATGAGTTATGACCAAAATGAGGATACAGAGCCTGCACGTTGCACGAGTCTGTCGCAAATGCATGCGTTTAAAATCAAGCCCTCTCGAGGCCTCTTACTCCATGTATGTGCACATTGCTTACAGCCCCAGTGTGTGGATTTGAAGTGGACTGCAGGTTTTAGAAGACGTTTGGCACTGAAACTTCATGCCACCAGGCAGTAGGCGCACCGGCACTTACGCTTCCGTCCGGAGCTCATGTTCGCCTCCAAACTCCTCAGCTTCACCAGCAGTGCTTTCCTTGACGGTTCATTGCGAAGCAGGTACTTTACCAAAGCGCAAGCATACTGCGTCGCCCTAAACACCAAGCCGAGTTAGTTCAACTCAACAGGCAAAACATGAAACAAGTAGGTGTGTTTCTTCGTTTTAAAGTACAAAGTTGTTGAGCGTAAACTTAAAGAAAGACGTGGTAGAGTTCAGTTAGCTGGAAAAGCTCAACTGCTTGCTTTCTGAAGTTAGCCTTTTATTCGAATTCCCCGCTCCACCTTAAATGATGCAGGCATCAGAATATAACTGCTGTACCATTTAAGGTGGGACGGGGAATCCGAATAAGAAGCTAACTTCAGAAAGCACATAGCTGAGCTTTTTCAGCGAACTGATAGCCAATCTGAGTTTTACGGTAACTACGTTCAAAACACTGGCACAAAAAGTGGTCTCGGGTACTCACCTGAAAACACGATCTCTTGCTTGGCTCTGGTTGGTGAATTTGACGAAGGCATCCATGTTAGTAAAACTGTTGAGCTGGTTAAGGTTAGCAGTTTGCTAAGTTAGCCAACAATGTAAGTGAAGCTCTGCTAACCAGATAAAGCGAGGCGACTGATTTCAGTTAAACTAAAGTTAACCAGCTAAAGGCGATTCATGTTTTCGTTTCAGTTCTGCTTCCGCGGACATGTGGACTACTAGATCAAGCTGATCAGTTCGCCTACATGATAAAAGTAAATCACTCGTCCTCTCGCCGGTGAGTTTGACCGCAGCTCTGCTGGAATCTGGTGAAAGTTCATGCTGCACGCTGAGAAACATCGGAACAAACATCACAGGTTCCAGGTGGCCTGATGTGCCACGACACTACATCGTACGCAGCCGTACAGGTCACTGATCCCCCAGAAAGATAAACTATTAAGAAATCACGGTCGCTCGGCCAACGTCAATGATTTTACACACAACTACCACCATCAAAACACACAATTGACTTATGCTAATATCCGTACGTTTTTCTCAGTTTGGACCGCCATGTGTAATTATGTAAGATTTTAGTTTACGAGTGTTTGTATTAAACAGAAATATCTCACATCAGATATCTGCTGTTTAATTGTAGATCTTTACGGGCTGTTTCCGGTTGTAGTTTCAGGACGGATGTTTTAGTTTACAGGATTTAGTTTACTTCCTGTACGCTGTTGCTATGACAACTGCGAGGTAGCGGCTAACTTTGAATTGTATTACTTTATTCCCCCAAATAATAAACTGTATTGTGTGTGTGTGTGTGTATTCTGTGATATACTGATCTAGATTTTTATGAGAAATTACTGGAAATGACTTCACTTTGCTTTAAATACAGTGCCTTACAGAAACACACGAAACACATTTCCCCCAAAGTGCATGAAAATCCATGTTGTCCCAGGTTGAGCAGAAGATATGTGGAAATGAATACTAAGGCTGCATTACTATGCCTCCTCTGCAGGCCTAGTTCTGCCCAAATGTCTCTCTTAACCAATAGATTAGTTTGATCGCTGCTTTAAAGAGAATTTTTCAAACCAGTATTAAAAAACATTAAGGCTTGATGATAAAGTCTCTTTGACTGGAACATTGAGTGGCCATGTTCAGTACGGGTTAGTCACTTACTCATTTGTGTTTGGAACAGACTGTATTTATTTTGATTCTTTCATCATGCAGTTACACTTAAGAATCTGCAGAGGGCAGTCCTTACCACGATATGGAGAGATATTCAACAGTTAACCTCATAAAGAATTATTTCATTAGAAATGATCAGAATTAGTGAATATGGTGATATTGCATGTTTATATTTGTTCACAAACTTGTTTGTATATATGCAGATTTTGAAAGTGCTACAAAAGTAAAAGGCATTATCATTATTATCCTTAGCTTTGCTGTTTGTAGTTCATTTATAGTTCATGTCATTTAGAGGCTTTATAGACATAAATGATGAATATTACACTATTTAACTGCAACAGTAGCAACTTTTACATGTGTATCAGCACCATTGTGAGCTTGGCACTAACATAATAGTGGGAATGAGTAGAGCTATTTTATTTTTTTTCCCAGCTGTACCCTTTGCATATATTAAATGTACTGTTTCTTTGAAGAGTGTAAGTTTAAATTCTGTGTCTACACTATATATATGCTACACATTTTAATAGCCTACTTGTTCCATGCAGTATAGTGACTAATTGGATGTTGGAAGCGGGTATAGCTGATGAGGAGTTAAAAACTCTGTACACTGACTGTAAATTTATGATGTCGCAAATCAGATTGCACTGTATTAATCAGTGTTAAGCTGAACAAGCAGAAATACTCATGTTCAAAGTGTTAATCTAATCAGGGCTTTTCCTAAAGTAAATAGAAAAGGTTCCTGCATTAAATATTACTAGTGTAAAAATGTCCAAGGTTTCATGAAATGACAGTAATCTTGCATCTCAATGTTCCTGGTTCCGGTGACCTAGCCAGTGCCTGAATCTATATTCAGTGTGTATCTACTGATAACTCAATACACAGCCTACTTTTATTCTTCTTCAAACATTAAACAATGGGTGGTTTGGCCTGCAGAATGCTTTATGCTGCATTTAGAATTGTAAATATTTAGCTTATCTCAGTCTAGAAAACAAACTCCTGCTTTGTGATATACTTTCAAAATTAATATTTGATTGGCTGTCACAGGTGTTTACTGTTTGCAGCAATCAAGTATGTGATCAGGGGTCATTCCAAGTAAATAAATTCTGTTCCTGTTTAACAGCATGGGAGTATGCATTGTTTTAGAACACAGTCCAGCCTGATTTTTAGCCATTTGGTATTTGGATCTATTAAAACAGCACAGCATGGTTTAATAGATAATATTAAATATTCATTACTCATGAAGTGACATGAAAACATGAAGAACTTGCTATCCTGTAAAAAAAAGTCAAGAAATTTGACAGCCTCAGTGTGTAAGATTTTCCCTTCTAGATGGTCCTGCTCTACAGGAGAGGAGGACAGGAGAGATCTTATTTCAGCATTTGCAGCATTTTTTAAATGTTTTTGAGCCTAAACCAGAGTTTTAACCCAGATAGCGTGCATATGCAGGCTACTACTGGCAAAGATATAGCACTGCTGGTCCATTATAGGCACTGGGAAAGTGCATTTGAGCTGAAAGCCAAAGAACCACTTTGTGTTAGTAATTTTGAGTGGTGGATCAGTTCTGGCGTTAAAGGTAGCTGAGATGTGGCTCGCTAATGGCATTAAACAGGCTAAGTTTTGGCAGCCACATCTAGCCCTCTCCTGGGTCATCATCAATACATGCAGTGTGTGGGGTGCAAGGAAATGCTGGATGTCACCCAGGTTTGGGCCATATTAAATCTGGGACATTATAGAAGGTGGGTAAAGAAGCTAAATAAAGCATAAGATAGTACACTTATTTTGTGTACTTCTTTTTGTAAACTTCTTTATGTTTGTACTAGGAAATATATTTTAAAATCTTTTTTTTCACGTTTTTACTTACTGCACATACGGTCAATCAGCCAAGAAATATATGTCTGACATCTGACATGTGCTTCATTAGTTTACAATAAGAGATGCTCAAATAAAGGTGCCATAGAATGGAAAACTGTATTTACCATGTCACAAATGAATAACTCTAGTTGAGTCTAGTTAACTCTAGTAGCTTTTTAATCAATTGTTCTGTTCCACCTTAAATGCTACAGCTTGTATGACTGCCAGCAGAATGTACATAGGCATAGTTTTCAGGTCGATTCTGATTGGGCATGATTGATGTTCATCTTTAGATTAGGCTGAAGTTGATTTACTTTGTGTTCATGTCGAGGTTAATTTTATTTTATTATCCTGTGTTTGTTTAGATGTGTTGCTTCTAAACTAGCCAGTAAGAGCAGAGCTCATCAAAATTCTGAGCACATTATATAAGGCAAAACAGCTTGTTTCATTCTAGGGCCAAATCATAGGGTTACAAATGAACGTGTAAAACTGCATCTGGACATTTTTCACTCCAACCAAAGTCACATACATTTATGTAGACATCAGAAAAAAATACTGGAAATGAACTTTCAAAGACCGCTTTAATTTATTTGCTTAAAATTATACCTTACAATACAAAAAATATAACAATAAAATTAGTAAAGCTGGGTAAAGAGACCTTATAGTATATTGAAGCTGAAACTGAAACTACATTAACCTCAATATTATGTCCTGCTTTGGAGAACTACACCACCCAAGGACTAAATTGAGAGATTTACATCAGAACATCATTATGCAGGTGCAGCATTGTGTACATAACTATAAGAAGTTGTGTCTAGAATAACAATAAAGATACAAAATGAGGTGTTGCATTTATTACATGTTGTATAAACAGTAAAACAGCAAACAAACAGCCCTACCACTTTTAAATTAATTAATTTGAATTTGCAAATGGAAAATTTTAACTTTCAGCAGCTTTCCTGTGAATGTATGGGGATGAGAAGTGAATTTAAGGTGAGCTTTATTTATTTTATCTCTTCTGTGCTGTCCATTTTGTGCTTAATTAGCTACTGTCAGATAAAATGCAGCTAATATGCTTGATAGTGATTGCTTTATATAGTAGAAATAAACACACTATTATCTTAAATGTCAATTTGTTCAAGCACAGGCATTAATAGCTCTCACTCCCCACAGCACAGACACTTCATCTCTGCTCGCCAGCCTCTTGTGAGCACAAACTGTTCTATACATCCTGCTCCTCAGACCTACATACTCTTTATGATTTGGGTCACAGTTGACAGCACAAGGAACGAAAAACAAAAGCAGACAATGTTTTTCACAGAATTTGGCAGTTAATTCCATCGATTCCAGATTTGTTGAGAGGAGTTTAAAGTTGGAGTCAACTCCAGAAAACATGGTGCTGGGGGTTCGTATTTAAAGGCACTGGCAGAGGTGCACCATACGACCAGTCTTGTGTACAGGCTGAATGGTTACTTAATCTCCATTTACTGGGAGCTTCTTTCTTTTACAGCCTCCACGTTTCTTCTGTTACCAACTGGGCTTCATTTTTGTGCTTTCTTCATTACTTTTGGCCTTTGGATTATATTGGGTAAAACCTTAATAAGGCTATGAGGGGAGTCAGTTGGAGCAGTAGGAGTGAGCAGGATTTAAGAGCAGCAGTGAACTGCAGGGTTTCCGACCTGCAAAAGTTTTACTCAAGAAGTAATTATCAGTATTAACATCAGCCATTTACATGGTATTTGTAATATTGCAAGTTAGCAAAGATGTTGCTACTATTAACCAAGTTTTACAGTAGACTTGTTATAGTTTTCTCTGGTCAGTGTTGATATACGAAAATATGGCAAATATCGGCCCTAATATATATATATATATATATATATATATATATATATATATATATATATATATATATATATATATATATATATATATATATATTACAAAGCTGTTGTCACTGTGCATGTGGTCTACTGCCTTGCTTATACGTTTGGAATTGGAAAAGTTTAAATGTAAATAGCAAATATATATGTAACATTTTAAAATGCAAAATAGCCTCACATCTTAATGAACAGGTATATATTTTGCCTTACAACGTAATTCTTGTACACAAATTAATTACAGTAAGTTGATTATCTGGCCTTGCAGTACATTTAAAAAATTGTGGTTATATAACTTACAGTAGCCAATATTTTTAACAAGAAATTTTTAAATGTAAATGACAGTTTTAGGATTTTTAGGCACATCCAGCAATGCTGAAAAAAAATGTGTAAACTGAAAGTCAAATCGACAAATCGAAAAAAGTACATGAAAAGTACAATTATTATTAATGTTCTTGTTGCATTGTAGGGATTTTACACTATATATGTAAAATATTTATAATTTTATTAAAAGCCAGTAATTTCTACATGTATCCTGATTCTATCATGGTCTTTACATCTGAGTGAATGAGGGCAGAGGGGATGAGGATCGGGTGGGTGTGTAAAAGTAAAAAAGCCATTCTGGCCCAATTCCAGATCTAGTTACTACTGTAAAAACTGCAAATTACCCCCGGAATCAATAAAGTATTTCTGATTCTGATTCTGATAATGCACTGGGCCCATTTTCATGCCCAGGACGAGTTATTTCAGTTTAATTGTGGCTTAGCGAACTGACCTGCACTTGACAAACTATCCAGAAAATTATACAGCCATACACTTAACAGTAGAAACAGTTAACTGCAGACAATTAAATTTACTAATAGTTTTTAAACAATACATAATTTAATAAAACGTCATTACACCTAATAGATGACTGACGCTTCCCTTTAAGAACAGGGAGAGCTACTCCAAGTAAATTGCTAAAAAGGACAGAAAGTGTTGTAGATGTCGAATCATTGTCTGTATCAGTTCATTTTGTTAGTTGAAGAGCTTTCATTTTTGTCATACCAAAATCAGGAAGGTCACATTGGCAATTATTTTATGTGTAACTGATCTGAGCTTGTTTTCAGTGAAATGACAATTCATTTGTATTTCAATTTTTCACTTCTTTGTGGTAACTGGGTTACCAATTATTTACCAAACCCAGAAGCTGCCTACTGCTCCTGAGTGGGCCACGATGATTTAGATGGCTGGCGGGCTACAGTCTTTGGTATGTTGTGAATACAAGTGCGTCTTGTGTCTGGAAAGAAAAGATATGTGTATGTGTGTGTCTTCTCATCTAAAGCAAACGTAAAACTCATATATCTTACATAGTGCAACGTTGTCATGAATATACTGTATAATAATAGAAATGTACTTCCATTAAATTCCACTAAATGCATGTAGGTTTTATGGAAATGCTTTTAGACTGTTTCCTTGCATCATAGAATGTTATCAATGTGTGATTCATGTAAATAAAATCTGTCCCATTGTTCTTGAGTCATCAGAGTGATGGAGAGGTTTCACACAATCACCAACTCAGCCTTATAGCAAAATCTTCATGCAGTTGGTCAAAGAAAGTAAAATCTTCACTAATAACTTATTGATTCTCACATATTAATATTCAGGCCTGATAAAACAAGTGACCTTTGCAGACAGCTTTAACTGTGCTTCGAAGAAAGGCTTTGATCTCTTTCTCCATAACAATGACTGCTTGAAATTTTATGCTTCATATTTTGTAAAAGTGGTGAATATTTATTAATGATGTTTTATTCAGTATCTGAGGAATACAGCAGGTTTGAGAATAACTTCTTTTGTTCAAATCCATTTTAGCTCCCAAAGAAATCTTCAATTTGACAAAAGCAGCTTACATATATGATAACATAAATTTGATCATCCCATATGTCATTATTGTTATGCTATGAAAGCCAGTTTGTCAGCACAACAATGGCTCTAAGAAAGCTGCTGAAACTTGTTAAAGTTACCATGCACTTTTAAACAGCAAATTTAATAAACTAAAAAAGACTAAAAATAAAATGGTTATATAAAATGTTATTCATTTTAATAGTAAATAATGAATACTTATTTACTCAAACAATAAATATGAAGTTATGTCCCAGTGTCTGTTCAGCCCTGCACCGTAGATTTAGTCTGGCGCTGTAGATCAGTCCTGACTTAACACTGGAAATGCCATAGGGAATATCTGCTACTAGAATTTTAAAATAAATTTTATTTTAGAGTAAGACCCTTCAAACAGAGTGGACAAAGAGAAAAATTCCTTCCAACATAAACAGGTTTTAGTAACAGAGTGTCATGTGCAGTGGGGCATAATTAAAGTGTAAAAAATTGAAGTACAGGGTCACTCAAATAAACATGTATGTACACACACAAGTACATGTTTTTTTTCATGCACTCATCTGCACTGACCTGGATCTAGTTGAAAAGCTCAGTAGCCAATGTAAAACTCTGTCCTGGCCTGCAGGTAAACCTTTGTGTGAGTGGAGTAATACACTGGGGACAATACATCAAGAAGGGCCAAGATAATACAAAACATGCAGAGTGGATGGGTTTAATAAGCTGAAGTTCAAACAATTCTGTCTCTTGAATAAGCACATGGGAGCAGTGGGAGGTCAGTGCCTCATGCATATTAGTGTGTGCTCATTATGGCCACTCAGGTTAGTATCATGCAGCAGAGAAATAAAAGGATGTAACACGTCCCATTTTAAGTATAAGTCCTTTGATGTTGTGGTCCAATAGTGTGTATGTATTACATATCAAGTCTGAGCTTTAGTTGAAACCATATCTACTGCACATGGTACATCTTGTGTTTGGCATTCAAATCCATCCCCCTTTTTCTACTACTAGTTAACCGGGCAGTGCAACTTATTGGTCACTATTATTTTGTCTAATGGGCCAGAAGATCTCTGTCTCTATTAGCTTTATTTTACAAACAACAATGCTGCCTGTATAGATGGAACTATGAAACAGACCTTTGCAGGCAAATAATGGTCACATGAGATACTGATAGGGTGATTCTGTTTCACAGTATGCCCTGTTTTTATGTGTTCCAGTGAAATCCTTTCAATAAAATTTGTTGCGTTTTTTTATAAATTTTGAGTGTATTTTAATTGCAACCTAGTTTATGCTCTAGTGTATCAAATTATTGCAAAAACAGGATTTACTGTTTTTTTTCTTTGTTACACGAAGGGCTGTATTAAAGATGACATACTACTTTTCCACAAGTTAACACAGTTCCCTAGGGGTCCTAACGAAATGTCTACAACATGCTTTAGCCATAATAATTTAAGCACCACGGCACATTTTCACCTCATCTGTACAGCCTTGTTCTGAATGACTGGAAAACTGAATAAAGACAACTTGAAATGAAAAAGGATTTTTACCTTGTTAGTTCATGTCTCTTTTTACAATAAGAACAATCAACTGTGTCATATCAAATGACAAAATTTTTATTTCTCTGTGTAATCTTTGTCTGATGGTGTCTGATGATTTCTGTTCGTCTTTAAATGCTGTCTGATGTTTGCTTGTGTCCCTATTTACCGGCAAATACAATTACAAGTGCGCTGCCTGTCAGAGTCTGACTCAGAATACATGTTTGTTCCCAAACACTTGCGTTTCACAATCCATTTAGATGCTAAAGAAATAAATTGGTTCCAGCCCACAATAATGTTTTTCCATCTGAATAACCCATTTCACTCATAACGTCATGCGTCACATCGTGAAAGAAAAATATGTTAATATTTCCAGTGCACATTACCAGCAGTTTCCAGATGATCCTGCATGTAACTGTTGCACCATTAAGGTGGAACGAGAAAGACATAAAACCTGAGCTGGAAAATTCAAACAAAAAGCTGGACAGATAGGCTAAGGCACTAGAATGTAACTGCTGCAATATTTGGTGGAGCATGAAAAACATAAAGAATGACTGACACCTGTATTTGTATTTCTGCTGCTCTGCCTTAGACTTCCAGTGAATGCACATAGAAGGGCAGCTTAAATAAGCTCCCAAAACACTCTCGTATCAGCAAATATTACTCACTGCAAATAAAAATAAAATATTCTCTTGATGAAGAACAGGACTGAGTCCAAAATCGCCTACTAAGACAATAAGTATTAGACTGGACCAGGTGTGCACTGCTCGACCTGAGAGTGTTTAATACCCACACAAACTCGAATGTACCACATGCACCATCTTAATAACGTCCTGTAATGCAAGACGTCACACATCACTGTAAAAGTCATTCATTAAATGTCCTACCTAATTACATCATCTTTATATAATAAAAGCAGCAGCTTATGGCCCACAGGCACGGTGCAGCCCTCCAACAACTTCTGGGTTATTTATTTTCCAATATGTTGCAAAAGTCTATGTTTACACAGAATTTGACTTTTTCTTTATATGTGCCACAGAAGTGTGTTATCTGTGTGGCTGAGTTCTGGTTTGGAAGCCTTCCGACTCTAAAATCAACATTCATGTGGTCTTTTATGCCAAACCAGCTCAAAATTTGTCGTAATTTCGCACTACCGAGGCCTCATACACGCTTAGGATTTCTGTACAAACTGAAAATTAGAAGGCATTTATCACAACCGCTCTGTGTTCAGTAAGGTACCTAAAGAAACCGCTAACGAATGAGACTGCAGTATCAAAGAAAAAAGGTAAAGTAAAAAAAACAGACGACACAAACCAAAGTAGCTGTGGCCGAATAACATGCCCTTCTACAGGGAGTGTGTGGTAAACCTCAGTTGCTGGTAGTTTATAATCATTACTGAGATGCTGGCAAAGGTGATGCTGAAACAGCAGTTATTTTGTTTTACACCGTGTTTAACACCTTTCTGTGTTAATCCAGGTTTAGAAATTCCAGATGTGATTAATCCTCATCAGTATTTACATGAAAGCATGATGTTTATAATGAATAGCCAATCATCGCAAAAGAGGGGATTCTACATCCTCCTGTATAAATGTTTTAAAAGTCAAGCATTTAAAATGGTAATACAGCAAAGCTGGGTACTTACTATCCAAGTCTAAAGTCAGCTGGATGAGCAAGACATGAAGAAACTACCTGGATGGAGAACACTAAGAAAGGTTATGTCATTTAAACTGTATCTTCAAGCTGAAGAGTAAAGATCCAAATCCAGCCATCATTTTGAAACTTGTGATTTAATTGAGGATTCCTTTATAAAAGAATGATCTGTAAAGAATGTCGGACACAGCGGGTTGTCTTGGCAGCTAATTTATATGAAGAGAACACCAATGAAGAATAGCATGACGTACCCAAATACACTTATTTCTTCATAGTAATCCCCCATGTGTAAAAAAAAAACTGCAGACAAAAAGAAGATGATGTTCTGCTACAAAGACAGTTTAAGCGACTGCTCCTGTGGAAGTAGAACAATTTTCCCTTTCAATACAGTTTCTTTCTTAGGCAGTCCTTTGTACTGTGCTCTTTCCTGACGTTTATCCTGCTGATCTTGACAGCATCTGAGGATTTCAACCATTTCATTACAAACCATTTCACTTTTTTAACATGACTCATAAATCAGGCAGGTACGCTGAACCAGTGTAATAAAAAGTCACAGTATCTTCAGAGAGACTCATGAGTAAAATCAGAATATGTGCAGAAGAATGATGCTTAAGTGAAAGTATGCCACAAAAATACTGTGAAAAAGTATTTGCCCCCATTTGGACTTCCTATATTACTGCATATTTGTCACAGAAAAGGTACATAAGTATTTTTAAATGGTTACATTAATAATTGATTATGTATGCATGGGTCAAAGTTGTCCAACATGCAAGTTACCCATGGAATCACACCTACTACATGACTAAGAGCCTCCTTGACCAGAAGTGACCTCTTTGTGACTATGTTGTTGAGCATGATCTGTCCTTAACACTGACAGTCCACCAGTGGGCATTGCTGGAGAAACATCTGGTGGTGCTAGCACTATTTGACTATCCACCTCCGTCACAGCTCATAGTTTTCCGGCTATCATTGTTCTGAAACGTCTAGTAGCTCAGGACAGCAATGCTGACTTAAGAATAAAAACTATGACAAGTACACTACTACAAACTGTGAACACACAATTCAGCAATGTTTAAGATGAACCACTACCTATTCTGCCTATGATATAAAGAATAATAAAGTTGTAACATGTTAAATAAATACCTTAAAACATAAAGTATATATATATATATATATATATATATATATATATATATATATATATATATATATATATATATATTTTTTTTTTTTTTTTTTTTATTTATTTATTTTTTTGACCTATGGGATACATTTCCGAATTAAACATAAGCATAAGCAAATGGTTAAAACATGAAAACTCTTTTTTTTTACAGGGACTGTATTAAAATATAAACTTCCTAACTTCCTAACAGTTCCAAAGTTCATAAAAAGTCCAGAAAGAAATCAGTATTACAGAACACAATTTTCTAAATTGTCCTTACCCTAGCATAAACATTCCAGACCTGCACAGACACAATCTCCACCATTCCTTCTTAATACCTTCTGGTAATTAGTGGTAATTAATGGTAATTCTATTGGTACATCTATCATGAAGTCTTTACACAATGTAAATTATAGCTGCCGTGTTTAAATGACGTACAAAAGTCTAAATTGGACATATGTTAATGTCTATTGCAAGCTTCAGAAAGCACATGGAATGTATTAAAATGTCTGTTTAAAAATGTGTTAAACATCAACAAATGTTTATGCAAATTGTTGTTGGTTTAGGGTTTAGGCATACTAGCACAAATTAGCAAGTTTTTACATTTATGGCACAAACTGAAGGTGTAGCTCTAAACTGGACTACAGTATCCGGAGCTGGAAATCATACTGGAATGATTTAATTCTGTTTTTGTTTCCGTTTTTGTTCAGTGTAATTTTTGGGAATAATGTAAGAGAGGAGTGGTTACAAATTGCCAAAGGCCTTATTCCAGATGAACTTTATTTTATGTAGCCATAGCTAACATTTGTAAGCCTCTCTGTGCTATTATTTTACAGGCACATCGGCAAGCATATCGAATGAACTGCATGGTTTAACCAAGATTAGTGTGCGGGTATGTGTTTTAGTGTGGGCCTATATTGGCTTGCATGCGTGTATATGGAAGGCAAAATGACTGTGTGTGAAGCATCACTAATGTAGAGCTGTGCTTCAGGCAGACCTGTTAGAGGCGGTGTTAAAAACATTTTTCACCATACACAATTTTCATTTAGTTTTCAGCAGAGAAGTAAAGAAATAAAGAGGAAAAAAATGTAATTATACGTGCACCAGTTAACACTTGTCAAAGCCACAAAGGAAGCATTAATTAATAAATTTGTGAATCAGCCTGTTTTGCATAACATAGCTGTAGCTGCCTTTAAACGTGGGACTGAATGTACTGACAGTACTGAGTGAGGTGTAATGATATCAGCAGGGAAATACTGTGAGGACAGCTGAATGGCAAATGATGCCAGAGATGTCAGTCACCACTGACAGCAGCGCAATATGTTTTCAATCTTCGATGCCTCCTAAGGGGGCTCTTGTTTGCTTCTTTTCAAAAAGGAAAGAAAGCGCTTGTGCAGTCATAAAGCTGCGACAGTGAGCTGTTTTGCTGTGAGCATTATCAAGGTTTTTAGGTCTTTGTAAATCAACATCAAAATGATTTTTTGGAATTTAAAAGTATTTTGGTTGCCCATTGTGATATTATTGAAGGACCATGACAAAGATAAATGCTATTCCAGACATGTTTGGCATTGTATATGCCTGCTTTGAACATGAACGTGAAGTAGATGTTCAGCTCATTTGTAGGCATTTGTTTGGTTTGCCCTCAAGTGCAGTAGTGAGGTATGGTGACTAATGTCGGATGATTAGCTCTGGATCACTTCTCTGGTGCTCAAGACAAGGACGGAAAGACAGAAGTACTAGTGGGATAACAGACAAAATATATTTACACAATAATAAGTACAAAAACAGTTCAATTAGCAGTAACATGGAGATGGTCAGCTTGGCTCCAGATATCTGTGACAGTCTACCAGGACCATATTGAGTATCTCTCAGTGGAACTTCGTGGACCAAGAAGTCTCTGGGATATTTGGGGTCTGAGGTGATACTGCTGGCTTTCCTCAGACTTCTGGTGTATTTAGTTGCAGAGGAGCTGATGTTGTGGGTTGGCTGTTCTCAGTCCACAGTCCACTCTTCCTGAGGTCAATCAACAATCATCTCTTTGGTTTTGTTTACACTGAAGGAGAAATCGATGTCTGTGCATCATCTTCTCTCTGTACACTATTTCATTGTTAGTAATGAGGCCCACTGCCATTGTATCAACAGTGAGTTTGGTAATGGTGTTGGAGTTGCGCTTGGTAATTCAGTCATGGGGTACAGAGTATAAAACATGGGTGATCAGAAAACTTTAATGAGAGTGAGGGTAGGAGAAGTGTGGCTGCCCACCCTGACATACCCAGCTGCAGACTGTATGACTGGGTCTTGAGGTTGAAGACCAGTCTAGACGGGCTAGCCTCGTTCAGAGCGGATAGGAGCGCGGCTCTGTCCGAGAAGACCCGCGGTGGAGGCGTGTGTGTTTACATCAACACAGAATGGTGCAACAACGCTGTGACTGTCGCCAAGCACTGCTCTCCGCTGGTGGAGTTCGTCATAGTTAAGTGCAGACCTTTTTATTTAGTACGGGAATTCTCCGCCGTGCTGATAGCTGCCGTGTACATACTGCCTAGCGCTAATGCTAATGCTAAAGAGGCACTGTGGGAGCTGCACGAGGGCATTAGTGATCTGCAGACCAGACATCCAGACGCACTGTTCATTGTCGCCGGAGATTTCAACCACGCTAATCTCCAGTCAGTCCTCCCTAAATTCCATCAGCATGTGGACTTTGCCACGAGAGGAGCGAACGCGTTGGACCTTGTTTACACAAACATACCCAGCGCGTACCGGGCGGAGCCCCGCCCCCACCTCGCGTTCTCGGACCACATGTCTGTGTATCTGACTCCAGCTTACACACCCCTCATCAGACGCTCCAGACCAGTTCAGAAGCAGGTGAAAACCTGGCCGGCAGGAGCCATCTCTGCCCTTCAGGACTGTTTTGAGTGCACTGCATGGGACATGTTCAGGGAGGCTGCGACTCTGTTAACTTGGATGGAGTACACAGCATCAGTCACTGGCTACATCAGCAAGTGTATTGATGATGTCACTGTCTCCAAGACCATCACCATACGCCCAAACCAGAAGCCGTGCATGACTCCTGAGGTGCGTGCGCTACTGAGGACCCGCGACTCGGCCTTCAGAGTGGGTGACAAGGCAGCCCTAAGGAAAGCAAGAGCCAAATTGTCACAAGCCATCCGAGAGGCAAAGTGCGCACACGCCCAGAGAATCCACAACCACTTCAGGGACACGGGTGACACGCGGCACATGTGGCAGGGCATCCAGGAAATCACACACTACAGGACAATGCCACCGTCCTGTGACAGTGATGCCTTCCTCCCCGATGCCCTAAACGACTTTTATGCGCGGTTTGAGGCACAGAACAACACGATGGGGAGCAGGATCACACCCAAGCCAGACGAGCAGGCGCTGTGCCTGACTGCAGTGGACGTGAGGAAAACTCTGCGCAGAGTCAACCCACGGAAAGCTGCAGGACCAGACAACATCCCTGGCAGAGTGCTCAGAGAGTGTGCAGACCAGTTAACAGATGTTCTCACGGACATCTTCAATGTCTCCCTGCGCAGCTCCACTGTCCCAACGTGCCTCAAGACCACCACCATCATCCCCGTGCCGAAGAAGTCCACGGTGTCCTGCCTCAATGACTACCATCCCGTAGCTCTCACGCCCATCATCATAAAGTGCTTTGAGAGGCTAGTCATGAGGAACATCAAGACCCAACTGCCCTCTTCATTTGACCCCCTGCAATTTGCATATCGTCCCAACCGCTCCACGGACGATGCCATCACCACCACCCTTCATCTCTCCCTTACCCACCTGGAGAAGAAGGACACCTACGTCAGAATGCTGTTCATAGACTTCAGTTCAGCATTCAACACCATCATCCCACAGAATCTCACCAAGAAGTTAAGCCTGCTGGGCCTCAACACCCCCCTGTGCAACTGGATCCTGGACTTCCTGACAGGGAGGCCCCAGTTAGTCCGGTTCGGGAACAGCAGCTCCAGCACCATCACCATGAACACTGGGGCACCCCAGAGCAGTGTACTGAGTCCTCTGTTGTTCACCCTGCTGACTCATGACTGTGTTGCGAAACACAGTTCTAACAGCATCATAAAGTTCGCCGATGATACAACTGTGCTGGGTCTCATCAGCAAAGGCGACGAGTCAGCATACAGGGAGGAGGTACAGCAGCTGACAGACTGGTGTACAGTCAACCTCTGACCGCAAGTCCCTCCAACGCATTGTGAGGACAGCTGAGAGGATCATCGGAGTCTCTCTCCCCTCCGTCTTGGACATTTACACCACCCGCTGCATCCACAAAGCAACCAGCATTGTGAATGACCCCACCCACCCTTCACACAGACTAATCTCCCTCCTGCCATCAGGAAGAAGGTACCGCAGCGTCCGGTCCAACACGACCAGACTCTGCAACAGCTTCTTCCCCCAAGCCATCAGACTTCTCAACACAACTCAATGTCTGAAGTGATATCTTCTGGTACATGTACACTCTCTCTCTCTCTCCAACCATTTACCCCAGAAAAAAGGGAAGCATTTTTGCACAAAGCATTGCACTAATAACTTTACTACCTCACTAGACTCTATTTATTACACATTGCACAATTTGCACACTACCAGCAATTATTAATTATTCTCTGTCTGTATTGTGTTGTGTTGTGTTGTCTGTCCGCACTTGTTTGTTTGTGTTGCACTTGTGTCTTGTATGCACTGTCCATGTTGCACTATGGTCCTGGAGGAACGTTGTTTCGTTTCACTGTGTACTCTGTATGTAGTTGAAATGACAATAAAACCCACTTGACTTGACTTGACTTGACTAGAGAGGATCATGGTATTAAATGCTGAACTGTGAATCATCATTCAGACATTGGTGTTGTTCTTTAGATGATTCTATGTAGTGTGCATTGCTAGAGACATGGCATCTTCAGTGGATCTGTTTGTGTGGTAGGATGAGGACCTAGACTTCTAGGGACGTAAACCTCAACATGAGTCAAGACCAGCCTTTCACAGCATTTCATTATGATGAGTGTAAGTGTAAGCTGACGCATTGAAGCATGTGATGTTAGGTTTTTTTGGTATGAGGATGATGATTGTGGCTTTAAATCTGGCGGAAACAATAGTGTGTGCCAGCGAGAGTTTGAAAATGTCTTTGAAAGTCACAGACAGCTAGCTAGCACACGCTTTTAGGATTTGTCCTGGGTTGCTATTGCTTCCAATTACTTTGTGTGTGTGTGCACTCTCGACAGAACTCTCATAGCCTCATCTGTAGACACCATGTGGACTGCCTCTGCTGCAGAGGGTCCTGAGGTCAGCTGAGCTTGGTTGACCTTGAAGTGGGGATAAAATGAATTGATTTAAGTTGGGAGGGCGACATTTGTGGCCAATGAGCTGTGGACTTTGCTCCTGTAGTCAGTAACTGCATGGATTCCCTGCTATATGTGCAGAGGTCTCAGTTGTTGACAAAGTGAGCTTGATTCCTGGCATCCCTGATACTAGCTTTCAGATTGTGTCTGGCCAGTCTCAAATCTGCCCTGTTACATTTAAAGCAGTCCTACAGTGTTGATTCTGCTCCCTCTATGCAGTGTTTGTACTGTATATTTAACATGTTTTTGGAGCTGGTGGTACAGTGGTTTAATGATCAGTGAGATAAGGTCACAGGGTAGAGTGGCAGTGTAAGCATCCTCTATGTTCATGAACATGATCTTGTGCGTTTCTTTATTTGGTCAGACGGAACACATGCTGGTTGAAACTGGAGAGTATTGCTCTGAGGTCTGTATGACTAAAATTGGAAAACAGGAAAACACTTGCATATGGAAGAATGTATACAGGCAATTCTTCCATATGCACTACAGGCATACACCCACTGGCCAATGCATTAGGTACAGCTCCTTGAATGGATATTATTTTAGTGGTCTATCATTCCCAGCACTGCAGTGACAACGATGTGGTGGTGGTGTGTTAGTGTGTGTTATGCTGGTACTGCTGTGCTGAGAAGCAACTAAAAATATCCAGCCAACAGCACCCTGTGACCACTGATGAAGGACTACAGGATGACCAACACAAACTGTGCAGCAACAGATGAGCATTCTTTCTTGGCTTTACATCTACAAGATGGAACAAAAAGGTTGGGGTTGGAGTGTTTAAACTTCAGCAGCACTGCTGTGTCTCATCCACATATACCAGTGTCTCTGCAGTGCTCTGTAACACGTGCTTTGTGGTGGCATTTGCATTTGGAATCTGTTGCTGTTTACTCTCAATATAAAATCCCAAAAGCCTTACTGCCAGAGAAGCAAGCCTGAAAATGAAAACAAAACACACAACAGAGAGATTACATGTGGCTAACATCAACTGGTAAAGTCTTTGAAAGAAAGAATGCAATGGTCAGATAAGAGATACAAGCACCCAGAAGACAATGGAAAAACTAAAGTAGATTAAAAATATTTTTTTTTTCTGGAAAAGAAGAACTATTGATAACAGCTGGCCAAATCAAGCACACCCTTCAGGGATTTAGACTGTCTTAGTCAAAATCAACAATCAACAGAAGTAAAAACTAGAAAACATACAGAGGGTACTAGCACAAGATAAAACCAACACCAGGGTGACCAAATTAGTCTGCCAAAAAAGATCAATTTTAAAGATAAAAAAAGCTTCAGTTCTCAACATTTTATACACAAATGAAACAAAGATCAGTTTGTACCAGAGTGATGGAAAAAGGAAGAGTCAGGTAAAGGGAAGGGACTGATCATGATCTAAAGCATACCACCTCATAGAGAGGTAGCGTTATAGCACAGGCATATATGGCTGCCAGAGGGACTGGTTTCCGTGTATTTATTGATAATGTGATTGCTGACAAACACAGCAGGATGCATTCTGATTCTTTTAGCATCTTCTATTTCCTTTTATCATCTAAATTGCTTGCTGACTTTCTTTCCTAGAAAGTTTTGTAATCTTCATGTTATGATAGGAATGCGAATTCAAAGGCAAACAACAAAGGTAAGATCAAAGACTAAGTCTTCATTCACAGCTCTTTTATCAGGATACAGTCGGTGCAAGAAGACACATCTGACCAATATGACATACCTAAAGGCAATATTTATGCCCACCAAGATAAAAAAAATCAACACAGAACAATTGAATTTTATTGTAGTTTCATAAAAAATCTTAAATTCCATGCATTTGTTTCTCGAATTATATATGTAACCTGATTTTGGTTCTGTATATCACAAGCCTCGGGGGCCCTTCACACATTTGTGCACAGGGGCCTCAATGATATAACTTTTGTGTGCTGTAATGACCAGGGCATGATATTACAAAATCAGGGCATTCTCAGTAAGACAGGCTTTGCTGTACTACACTAGAGCAAGGCCACGCATGTGGCCACGTATATGTTTGGAATTTTTGCAACCTCAATAACAGCTATCAAATAAAAACAAACATCCCTCTTTAGAAAACAAGCCTGCGCACAAACCTGAGAGTCCTCATTAAAATGAGTTTTCTGAACTTAATTAAATTATGCCAGGTATTTCCTTTTTTCAAAATGTGTAAATGTGTATTTATTTGGGTTTCAGTGGAATGAAATTCTGTCTGGATCAATGAAAAGCAGTAATACCAATATATACTGAAGGGGACACATCCCTTCCAATATTCAGATATGATTAAAATGTTCCCCCCAAACTAGTGAGATAAAATATAATAATAATGAAATGGAAAAAACGCTTGAAAGAGTAAAATATTAAAAATGTTTGTATGATACTAAACTTGAGTGTTATATTAAACATCCAGCAAAGTGTGAACGAAAAATATAAAATTAAAAAATGCTTATTAGACCCTGTGTGTGTGTGTGTCTAATGTGCAACTTGTTTGACAGCTCTCTGTTTGACACTCATACTCATACACACACACTAAAATTATTATCCAGCTTTTTGTGTGACAGTTACCGTACGGAAAAAAAAGTCAGATAAGCAGATGTGCAGATGGACAGATGGATGAACAAACAGGCAGGTGCAGACATTTCTTGTACAGATAAACAAATAAACAGGTGACAGGCAGCTACAGTTTTAGCTACAGTGCTAAGTTTTTCAGACTTTGAAACTGTTTTGTGTGGGTGGGGCAAGAAATGTCAGTCGTGTGATTGGTATAAGTGCTTGTAATTAGTAGAATCCATAGCCTTCATAGATTTACATTGAGAAGAGAGAAATATAATGAAATATATCGATTATTTATCTGTCAATTAAAGAATATGCTTAGTACATGCTTGCTGTTTACCTACAAGAACAAGATTAACTTAATTAAAAGAAATCACAGATTTAGCCTTTTTAAGACAATAAAAATTACTTTTGTTAAAAATGAATAGAAATGTAATGCACGTTTACCATATTATGCACAATTACTGTTTATTTACGGAACTTACATTGCCATTAACATGTTAAGAAAAAAAAGTCATTTTTGGAGTTTTGAGGTCTATAGCTGCCATGGCATCCTCAAGAGCTTTTTAGAAATAGTGTCGTAGGAATTAATTCACTTTAGAATTATTACAGACATGGCAGATTCATACTCGATTAAAATAACAAATGACTTTGATAATCATTCAAATTACTCCACATCCCTAGTCCTGCTCAAATAGAGCTTTAATTTACTATTATTAAAAGATTTGAATTGTGAAAAAGTGATTTTCTTAGTATCTGGCATTGACATTATATGTTTGTCCAAACAATTCTGAACGGCAAATCATATGTAATGAAGGTTATCTAGACATATATTTCATTTTGTAAATTTACTCCAATTTCACCAGTCACCTAAAAAATCAGACAATTCTTCATTGTGTCATGCCTTTTTGTTGCTATAAAATTTTCAAAAACTCTTTGTTGTTTATTTCCAGGTTTAAATTAAAAAAACAACAACAGATTTCCAATGTGGTCTCAGACTTTTGGACTCCACAATATATAGTAGGTAGTACTATGTGTATTGTTGTACAGCCATAGAAAACCATCATGAAATCACTTCTTTTTGAATATAAGCATAACTCTACAATCCCAGATTAGTGCATCACTTAGAAGACATAATGGAGATGCCAATGTTTAATTAAAATAGATCCTCTTATGCTTTAAAAACTACTTGCTATACTGAGATGTTGAGTACTGTATGGTATAGCTGTTAAGCCTCTATCACCCAGCCTAAATTCAAATGTGTCTCTCCAGTTTCCCTCAGAATTGGAAGTGCATCTCAGCGTGATGTGTGAAGCTCTAGCTTTCTTCAAATGATACGACTTGAATTCTTGAGGCAAATAGCTGGAGTTAAAGTGTATTGCATAGGACAGAAGGCAAGCATGCATAATAGGGGCTCAGCTGCTAGTAACAAAAACAAATGGGTTCATGAAGCGGCACTGGACCTGACTCGATTCATAATTCACTCTCACAGGTGTATAGAAAGAGTGATACTGTTCAGCACATACTTCTGTTTGACCATTGGTGCATCGAGATGTAACCTTCCACAGAGAGGAAAATGATGTGTATCCCAAAATAAAATGGCTTCCACCTGACATGAATTGGGTACCACTGATTATGTATTAAATGCCATTGGTTCAGACATCAATAGAAAGTGGCTGCATAGAACAGTAGTGGGGTAAATTTGTTGTGAGTCAGTTCAATCTTTTTTTATTGACTGTCCATTCAAGTTTCAACCAAACTGTATTCTTACACTTGGCTCACCTTTTTATGCTCTGTTGCCCATAACAATGTTCCAATATTCACATTAGCCTGGCCTTACAGTAATCTTTCACACCCATCTGTCACAAGAGAATAGCAGCCTTAGTGTCTTGGCTCAATGAAATGTAATAGGTTGGCAGAAAAGGTCACGATAAAGCCTCTTTCGTCCTCTATGACACTGTCCTTTGTCAAGTCTATTATATGGATTTCTATGAATATGCGGTCACAGTGTTCTCTCTGGCTATATCTGTTACGTATAAGGCATATAAGACAAGGCAGAAATTATTTCCAAAGGCTTTGACAAAAACATAAATTGTGGCTTCTGCTCAGTGTTAAGCTGTAAACTTTTGCAAGTCCCTCATTTGCTGGCTTGGATTTTTGCTTAAGAATAGATTTTATTATTTATTTCTAGATGATCATTGTGCTGCACTTTAAGTGCAGTGCAGTGCGATCAAATATTACATATTGTTCAAAACAGAGGGGGACCCTCAGAACCTTCTTTCTATTGCTGTAAAATAAAAAAAAATATGTCTGTTATTTTAAATTTGTTAGTATTTAATTTACTCATCAAACTTCTTGTGTTTAAAGCATTCTAGCAATAGTATTTGGGTTTTTTTTAAAAACAATTTGGTTTAATTAAGGGATGTAGAGGGGTTATTTCTGTATTTAAGGTTCCATTCAAGGTAACAAGATATGGAAACTGAAAAACTATTTGTGTGGTCATTATGCTTTATTGTGGGTAGACAATATACAGAGAGAAAACATACAGCCTAGCCATTCAATTCAAATCACACAACAGCCTGGCAGCACTTGTGTTGTACTTTGCTAGACTAAAACTTGAGTATGATATGAAAAATATGAAAGATGATTTTTCTGATGAATAACAAGTAAGTACACCCTTCACTGAGGAGAAACAGCCTTGCGTAAAAGACAATTCCTTATCCAGTGTGACACTAGTTAGCACTGTTTGTTTATTAATCCAGTATGTATTCTGTGCTGGTAGTCACTTGTTGGTTTGGTGCTGGTATAGCTCATTACCCAGGGTAGTCTTTAAAGTCATTACATGATCACCATCATTACATACATATAAACATGTAATTCCTTTCATATTTGTTATATTGCAGAATACATAATATCATTTTCAAACCATTTTCCCCCCCAGAAAAAAAAGGAATAGACCTGCATGATATGGCTACCAAACATGACATTTCTGACTAGAACTACAAAAGAAACCACAACACGAAACCAATGAAACAGTGGTCAGCTCAGTCACATTTAGCTGTTGAGTGCACACTGTCCAGTAGTCACTATCCTAAGTCAACGTTAAGAGATGTTGGTCATCATACTGAGGATGTTACAGTCTGTTTAATGAGATATGTGACAGTGCACATCCTGGTAAGATTAAGGCATTTAAAGGCAGCAAACTTCACACAGAAGTTGACACAGACTTAATATCACTACTTGCCCTGATAAGCTGATTTAGTCTATTAAATCATAGAAATTATTCTTTTAATGTTGGAAACAATTCTGATAAGGAACTTCTCCACCTTTTGTCCTGTTCCACCTTAAACAGTGCTGTTCCCTATAAGATTCTTGAAGTAATCCTATTGAAATGTTTCTCATATTACAGCAGACGTCTTTTCTCATTGTTTTACTAGTTACTATGTTTTACCATGTTGTTTGCATTACTGTTATTTTTCTAACTGTTAATGTAAATGCTTTCTGGACAGTTGTCCTCATCTAACGATCTGCCATTCATATCCAGTAAATACATACTCCCTCCTGCACTAGTTGCTCTTCTCTGGCTTTTGCAAATTGGCATGGAAGGGGTCCGATGCTGAAGATCCTGGTGTTTTTGTTCTGGCTGATGAGGGACTGCAGAGTGGTCTCTAGGGCATTCAGTGTGCCACTTGCAACAGTGCACCAGATTGTCCATCGTGTTGCAGAGAAGTTCTTAGTGGTTCTGCCCCAGGTGATCCACTTTCATTTGGTAGCAGGGCACTGAAGGTGCTGCTGTGCTACTGTAATACAATTGTGACGTAACACAAAAAAAGTAGAAATCTTTCGCAGGTTGAAAGCTAATCATCAGATCTAAGGAAGATTCTCTAGTTAGCTCACTCTCTTCTGCAAATATGCTAAATTGAAAAGTTGTGAGTATGTACATTCAGTATAATTATTCATTGACGGTGTATTCCTTTCTTGTGAATCGCCAGAATTGGCAATTCTAGTTGACCGTCTGAGTGAAAAAAATGGCCAAATGAAGGGTCAGTGGTGAGGGTATTGATGCAGTGTTTCTCTGCATGTTTATACTGTACATTACATTCATGCAACAACCTTGACAGAAATTTCTATGGAAAAAATTCTCCTTGCCCTCTCAAGCTTCTAATAAATATTGCATGAGTTCACCTGCAAAGCAGCTCTTGCTCTGAAACGATACACTGCTATCTTTTTTATAACTTTTTTTTATTACACCTCTCAGTCTTGTGCTAACCTGTCACTTTAAATGTGGCCTTCCGTGGTTGCTGAATTTTGTTTTTTAAAATGTTTGGTTTGCAGTTCAGCTATTGTGGTGTCTGGGAAAAAATTTTGATGGAACCCTATTATTATACACTTATTCTGAAAAATAAAAAAGATAATTATATACCAAAATATTGCTTAAAAATAAAACAGGATAATTACACAGTTTTATTTTGTTAAAAAGGAAACTGTTAATGACTAATAATCGTTTGCTGTGTAATAAGGATGCGTTTTGCAGGCACACAGAAATGATTCCTGTTTATGAGATATAACTGTGCGGTTCAAAGGAACATTTTCATTAACAGCCCCTTGTGTGGTCATCTAAAACTGAGAGTTAAATCTAAAAAAACCTCATGAATCACAGTAAAAACAGATGAGAGCTGGTCCAGGACTAAGTGTGGCAAATTGTAACTGGTTTGCTGCTCATAGAAGCCTTGTTGTAGAACAGTAAAACGTATATAGATTCTTAACCATGGTGAAGCTCTATATCCTGTAGGACTGAGCTTAAAGTATTATTGCACACAAAATCCATAATTCAGTATCTGATTATTAACCATGAAGGGAGCTTGGATGAACACCCCCGAGGTACTCTGTAGCTGGACTAGCTGTGGTCATGTGATACAGGGACTTTGGGAGAGTAAAATTAATTCTTCTGTTAGCACAATGATAGAGCATCCATAAAATCTGAGATTTGCCACAAAGAAAAAATGTCAATTGTAGGAAATGATGAACATATTATACACTGATGAGCAAAAAAATGAATGCTCAATTCAAAGTCCATCGCATCTGGTCTGTTTAGGTGCTCTCTATTCTTCAGCACAGGGATCTTTATTCACCAGTTTTATATTAGCATGTTTAGATGCATCATCAGATTGCTAGTATTATGGCAATATTAAGTTGTTTTCTGAACTTACACTGCGCTGCTAGCTCTGGCAAAGTGCAGTTGTTCGCTGCTGCATATCAATTACTATTATTATTTTTTCATGGTTACTTTTAAGGTTTTATTATTTTTTACCATAATGGCTAATTTAATTTGTTATGAGATGTTTTCGTACGTTTGTCTAAATAAAGGCTGAATGAACGTGCACCAGAGACACAAAGATATGAAAGCCATACAAAATCAGGTGGAATATTTCTGAACAATCAGAGATAATTGTTATATGGATCACTGTGCCTCATTAATCCAAAGTCAGTTCAAAACAGCTTTGGGACTGCCTTGGACTTAAAAATCCTAGTGCTTTGAGTGACTCTATGACTCTCTCTTATTGAATTTAAACAAACGGAATTGAACATCCATCCCTAACAGAATAATAGCACCTACAAAGCTTTGCCAAATGTAGTTTCAGTGACAAGTTTAGCTCATTGGCAGCAGAACTGCTTTGAGCGATGACAGCTTTGAACACACATAAAATCATATATATATATATATATATATATATATATATATATATATATATATATATATATTCATTTTAGATATATTTATACATTTATATGTTTGTTTACTTTATTGCTATGAAAACATTGCTAACTAATATGTGTGCCCATAGTGGCAATTCTTAATATTACACACTTGACTTGTACATGTACATAAGGAACAATTAACAGTTTACAGTTAACGTTCCGTCCATGGTCAATAGGTAAAAAATCATTAAGTGAAAACTAAAACATTGTCTGGGACAGACAACTGAAAGTACCCTATTTTGTATATTTTGTATATATTTAGTTTATTACTGCCCCATTAATTGCTCTGGGTTTAAATGGATCAGAATGTAATGGGATCACATTTTAACTAATTTGATAGAACATTTGCACAATAGCAGTTCCTTCTTTTTTGAGCAGATCAAACACATTTCACTCTTTTCTGGCTATAACAGCACAGCAGACTTTATAGTCAGTAAAGTCAAAGGACACCACAGACTATTATACTAAGTGGGTCATTGATGAGTTTATCTTTGGCCTTGTGATTACTGTCCTGTGTATGTACTTGGATTAGCAGGAGGATCATTATTTCCTATGGGAACAGAAAATACCATCAGGACTGCTTGAGGAAAAAAAGAAAATAAATGTGTTGTAGTCATGGAGACTTTTTGCTGAATGACCGGGTTAGCTGAGCTGAATGTATGAGTAAGCCCTTAAGCTCTGATTCCTAATAACACAAGCTCTGGCCCTTAGGCCTAGCCTATTTTGCTTCCGACACTGCCCTCATTTCCGCCTGACTGCGGTAGGACAGGCTGAACTGACCGGAGACTGCACATAGCAATTAATAGCCTCGGACAGGACAGATGTATTGACAGTGATTTCAAAAAAGTCCCTTTAATGTTTAGCTGATAACAGTGTCTAGCCTCGAAACTGTTAATTTGGTTACCGGCTTGGATATAGATCGGTATAGATCTTATTTTGCAAGAAGGAGCAAAAAAGGTTAATTAGATTACCTCCATTGTGGTTGTGTAACAGTGAACCAAGCGGAAGCATATCTGACATGTTGTTTGTGCTTGTTGTGCCCTCTCCTACGTGTGCTGTTTTCTTCTAGACTTATCAAGTATGCATTTTAATCCAGTAATTGGAGGGCTTGGAGCACTTCTAGTGCACAATCTGCAATCAGTAGTTTTCCATTAGAAAGGGTGTTGCAGCAAATTAGTTTATCTGATACAGGACCATCTGACAGGAGGCTTTTATCTGTATTGCCCTTCTGTTGACCCAGTCCATGTGCCGGACATGACAACCTGTTCTAACTGCTTAAGTTACAGGTCACTGTGTACCTGCTTAGATGGAGTATTAACACATATCATGCCCTACTTCACAGAAGCTTTCTGACGTCACCTGAATCATCTGCAAGCCCATTCAAGCTGTCCTTTGAATGTTGTTCTCTTGAAGATTTGTTTGCAGCATCCTTCCCTTGCAGGAAGTAATTAAATCTGGGCCATTTGGAGACCCGACTGACCGCACAACCTTGCGTAACTGCTGTCCAAAAATGGAAGCAAATGTTCTTGGATGGGTTTATAGATGCCCCAGCTGATTTGCATATTAAATCAATGCTTGAAAACAGTAAAGTCTTAAAACAGTTCCTTTTAAGAATGTTACTGTTGTATTCTACAACGTGGGTTATTGCTACCCCGCATGATGTGCTTGTAATTCCAACACACAATGTCATAATCTGAAAATAAACTATTGTCATTATACTTTCATTATTGCATTTTAATGATGATTATATAATCAGAATTAATTACATGTCAAGCTCATGAAGCCAGGAACATGCACAAGGAGCCAGACATTGTGTTAACTTCATCTACCTAGATCAGATTAATGCCATCAATTCTAGCCTAGAAATAGTTCAGTTACCGGCGGATTATTAGCGAGAATTGCTTTCACTTATTGGCCCTTTTTATACATTGTACAATGGCATACAGTCTATGCTGCTGACATACATACCATCGCTGTCAAAAAAAAGTCTCTGTTTTTGGATATTTTTTTTTTGAGGTATTGAAGCCATTCGTTACAGCACTTGTAATCTCTCCACATTAACTAACATACGTTTTTGTTCTGTTTAGTAAAGTTACTACTTTGGAACATTATGGTGCCAGCCATTACTGTGTTCAGCCAGTGTGCTGAGAATTTCTAATTACCCTGTCTCTGATAAGTCACTCCTTAACAGGATGAGGACAACCAGTCCACCACCCTGTGCAAATGTCAGCACAGACTAGCGACAACGTCCTCTTTTCAAGTCTCACCTCCGACACCTCCTGTAATGGAAAGGTGGGAACAGTGTGTTCAGCTGCTCGTTGTTTCCCCTGCATTGTGTAGAGCACTGACTGTCACATCACCTTGCACATCAGGGCACTTAAGAACCTGCAGCCCAGGCACATGTGGCGCTCCCAAAGCCTAGGCATAAAAGAAAACTTCTCCCAGTATCTGGGAGGCCAAGTCATGTTTGATTAGGTGAACTTTTAAGGATAAGAGGATAGGTGTTGAGGCAGCAGTAGATGTGACCGAGACTTTGGTCGGCATTAGTGTTTCTTCCTGTGGCCAGAAACATTTTTTTGCAACACCACAAGATTTTGTTATTTACCTGTGGGTGTCGTCTGTCCTCAGAGAGATTTCAATCTCATTTCAGTCAAAGAGATCCCAAGATCATTTAGAAATTGAATTCAGTTTTGTTTATGTGGCAACTCACAGTACACACTTAGACAGAAAGAACACATATGTGAGAATGCTGTTCATAGATTACAGCTCAGCATTTAACACAATCATCCCAGCCAAACTCATCACGAAGCTCAAAGACTTGGGTTTGAACTCTTATCTCTGCAACTGGTGAGGGTGGGTGACAGCATCTCTTCCACTCTGACTCTGAGCACGGGGCCCCCCCAGGGATGTGTACTCAGCCCCCTCCTGTACTCCCTGTACACTCATGAATGTGTAGCCAAACACTCCTCCAACCTCATCTTCAAATTCGCTGATGACACTACCATCCTAGGCCTCATCACAGATGGAGATGAAACAGCCTATAAAGACGAGGTCAGCGCTCTGTCAGAGTGGAGCCACAACAACAATCTCCGTCTAAACATCAGCAAAATGAAGAAGATGATTGTGGACTACAGGAAGCAGCAGAAGGGTGGTCACTCTCCCCTTTACATCAAGGGGCTGAAGTGGAGAGAGTCAGCAGTGTTAAGTTCCTCGGCGTTCACCTCTCTGATGACCTCACCTGGTACCTTCACACCAACACGATTGTGAGATCTGCCCGTCAGCGTCTCTTCTTCCTGCGCAGGCTCAGGAAGTTTAGACTGCCTCCTGATATCCTCACCAGATTCTATAGATGCACTATAGAGAGCATCCTAACGGGCTGCATCACTGTCTGGTACGGCAGCTGCACTGCCTGCGACCGCAAGGACCTAAAAGGAGTGGTGAGGACAGCAGAATACATCGTAGGCAACAAACTACCAGCCTTACAGGACATCTATCAGTCCCGCTGCCTGAGGAAAATCCAGAAGATCAGGTTAGACAGCAGTCACCCAGCACACAGCCTGTTCACTATACTGCCATCAGGCAGGAGATTCCGCAGCATCCAGGCCAAAACAACCCGCCTACTGAACAGCTTCTACCCACAGGCTGTCAGGCTCCTGAACAAACTGTGAGGCTGAAAGACCCCAATACCATTCACTCAGCCCCTGCTATATTACATTATGTTACACTTTTTTATTATTTATTCTGGTACCGCTGCTTTGGACAATATCACTAAGTCACTTTAAATAGATATATCTTCTTATATAACCTGCCTATACAAAAGTTTTTACAGATGTCCTCCTGTATATGTTATGTATATATCTTGTGTACGTTTTGTATAGTCCTTTATATATTTCAGTTATAATTATGTGTATATTTTCTAGCTTATTTTTACTTTAATATTGTCTATTTATTGTATGTTTGTGTAACGTAACCAGGGGTATTTATTTAATCCACCAATTAATTAATCGAATTAATTAATTTAGATGAATCAAATTTACCCTTATAAAATATTAAGTTTCTGAAGTTGAGGTTGGTTTGAGTTCAGGGATCCACACACTGGTAATAATATTGAAAACACACCAAGACTAGCTTATATAAAAGAGGCTTTATTAGATAAACACATCAAAAGTACGTATATATATATTAAATAAAAGAAAAAGAGATAAAAAGGGGTGAAAGAAAGGAACCTAGACTAAAAGGAAGCAGCACTTGCTATGCACTCGGACCGAACCACGACAGAAGTCTGCGCATGCATGTCTTACTGCATTTCTGTCTGAGGGAAGCGGCGGCGGTCTCGTTGGTGTAGACATCAAAGGCATCTCCGCTAAACTGGGCGACGCGCTGGTTGCCTCGGTGACGGCGGGCCGGGTGGACCTCTACTGCGCATGGGCGGTTTGGTTGCTTCGCGCGAGTCACGTGGATCGCGCACTTGGGCTGCCGGGCGACGCGCTGGTTGCCTTGGTGACGGCGCGCCGTGCAGACCTCTACTGCGCATGTGCAGTTTGGTTGCTTCGCGCAGATCACGTGGTTCGCGCACTTGGGCTGCAGGGCGACGCGCTGGTTGCCTCGGTGACGGCGCGCCGTGCAGACCTCTACTGCGCATGTGCGGTTTGGTCGCTTCGTGCACCTTGGTTAGATGAATGAAGCACGACTCACGTGCGCACGGTGAACCATTCACCAAACGAAACTTAACTGAACTTGAGTGACGGGGCTGTGTAGACCGTCTCAGCTGATCTTCATTCTCCGTGAAACTACCGTCTTGTGGAGCTGTTGCGGGTTGACCTCAGTTCAACCCCTGTCGGCTCTCTCGCGAGCGGCTTGGTTTAGGCCATGTCGTTGCTTCCGCAGTTGGAAAGCCCCGGATGAAGAGAGAAGTCTGCCTCTAAGGGCCGACGCCCTGGAACTCCTTGGAGTTCCAACAGCTTGCCGTCTTTGTCCAGAGTCAAGGAGAAGAGAGAAAAAAAAGGGAGATGTTTCTCTCCTTTATAGAGCTCCTGAAGGGGGAGGGGTGACGTGGAGGCCCCCCTCTCATGCATATGCATCACTCGTGTTTGTCACAAAGCCAAGCGCATCACACTATTCTGATTGGCTGAGGGCAAAGCAGGCATCTTTTGAACTTTGAATCTTACATACCAGAGGAGAATGCCGATTCAAACAGAATTAAAGAAAAGAAAACAAAAGAGTAGATTAAAATGGAAATAAACATAAATCTCCAATTGAAATCAAGTGTCCTGCGTTCATCTGAGCTGCTGTAAATGTTTTGGTAAACGTAAGGATTTAAGTAGGTCTTTAAGTTTACTAAATAAACTTACAAAACTTTTAACACACCGCTAAATTCTACCACTTATAACCACAATCAAACTTGTATATGAGGTTATGAAAACATTCAAACATTCACAAGTTCATTTGGCGTGAATCGAAAATTTTAGCTTGGATCAAACTCGATCAAAAATCGAAGGTCTTGGAGAGAGAGAAGGAAATTAAAAGACACAGTGTAGACATAAGGTGGACACATAACTTTACATATTTCACTGCCACAAATAGAGGAACATTTCTATGAAAAGTTAATTTGGCTTATAAAGTCTGGTCCCTGCTACTGGTGTCAGCAGGAAGTGGGGGTAGGAGTTGAGGGGTCATAAATAGTTTTAGCCCTGTCTTATCTGATTTTTAGGCAGGATGAGAGGGGGTGGTGTGTGTCTGTATGCGAAGACTTCTTTGTCTCTGGAAATCGCTGGTTGACACAAAGTCTTAGAACAGACAAAATATGCTGTTCGCCAAATCAGAAAAAGTCAATGTATGGGTTTTGTGCATGGATCGCTACAGTCCCCCCTTTGATTTAGAAGGTTGCAGCCTTGCAATCTTCTAGCACAGGCGTCCATGGTAGCTGTTGGGCATAACAGTTTAGACAACACAAAACATAACACAAACCTCTGTCACATGATCCAGTACCGAGATGCTTCTAGTCATTCTGGTTCAGCATGCATGAGCAAGTGGTGTAGTATTAAGTGGTGTTCTTACTGTAGTTGATTATCCTACTGCTAGTAGTAAGTTCTAACAGTCGCAAGTTATAAGTCAATGTGAGGCCATCCGTTAGATTGTTGAACACAAGAAGGCTATGGTCAATGCACTCTTGTTTGGAGAGGTGCTAGGTCACAAAGTTTCACAATGTTGTCTGCGATCAGTGACATTCTGTATACGGTTAGAAACTATTGGTTTTGGAGAGATTAGTCAAGTCACCCCCCTTTAGGAAGCAATTTGGCTAATCAGTTAAATTACTCTTGTGCTAAGTTCGTGACATCTTAGCGCTGATTAAAACCAGGTTCTCTGCTTACTCCTACAGTTAGTATAGCCCTATGTCTTATACTGAGTGTGCGTGATGAACAGGTTGTAACCGAGTCGTTTGATCATTAAAGTGACACCCTTAGGTGTTTAACCGCTTAAATGACTAATAACTAATGGGAACACTGAAGTCCCCGACAAGTCCCATGGGGTTTGGTTTGACTGGTGTATCGCAAATTTTGTGAGTGCTGAGTGGTTGGACAGTGTCCGGGTTTGTGTTAGAGGATTGAGAAAATACCCAACAGTGGTGTTTGATATTAGGCCAAGAATTAGAACTGCGAGTGGTTAAATCATTCTGGCGGGGAACACACATGCTTGGGGTATTATCACTCACAACGTCAGGTGGTCTAGTGTGGGCTGGGAGGTTCCTCAGATCATCCCAACCACAAGTGTTCAAGTCATTCCCACCACAAAGGGACAGGGCTTTAGCATAGTTTGTTAGTTTTTCCACCATGTATGGCTGATGTGCTACATGCTGGAAAACTTGGCGTTTTGCCTTTTGCAAGGAGTAATGGGTTTGCTTCACCCCCTTTTTGGTCTCTGGACCCACGAGCAGAGGAGAAGTGGGGGCCAGAGGGCCATGAGCTTTTGACCCATTTACGACATGTGTTAGTGGGGCTGGGTGGGAGGGAGAGGCTGAAAGCCCCATTTGCCCTGCAGAAGCAGTCATCACGGTGGGGGCCGTGGGGGTGGGAGGGTGTGGGCATTTAGGCTGAGAGGATTGTTCATTTCTTGTGAGCTTACCTGGGGTTTCTGGGTACCCCCCTTTTGAGATTGGTTCGCCTGAAATGAACAATGGCCTGCCGACTAAGTGTTGAAATGACATGTCATGTCCTTGCTTTCGATCTACCTGGGCCGCTAAGACATAGGTGGGGGAAGTCTGCTTCTCACCCCCCTGTGGTGTCTGTTCCAGTGAATTAGGTTGGACCGAAGAGGACCAGTGCTTAGATAATGCAGGCTTGGTCTTGCCAGAGCATATGTTAGACATTACCTTTAACACTGTATGTGGACTGGTCAAATTTAGAGGTGGACATGCTGAACTATCTGAGGCGACTGAGCAGGTGTCAGTTTCATCATTGTCCCTTTCTAGATTTTGCAGTATTTGTTCCAGACGTCTCACAACGTTAGGGTCAAGTTCGTCTGTGTTTAATTTAGCACCCGTGTTGTTGCTGTTACGCCTACGCTGATTACTAAATTTTACCGAGCCTGTCGAGTTGTGACAACTTGGAGCTTTACCAAAGGAATGTGTTGTTTCGTTAGGATGTTGATTATCCCTGCTACATTTCCGTGTTTGGTAGTTTTTGGAAAACGTGTGTTTTATGTCTCTACCTGTGCAGTTTTGGGTTGTACCAGACTCCAGCTGCTGGGAGCGATTACGATTCTGGTTCGATTGCAGAGATTGAGCGTTGGTACGTTCATCAGACACCTGTTGATGTTTTGCAAACCCTTTTAGAGCTAAGTCACGCAGTTGCTTACTAGACAAGGTGCGTGGACATGCAGCAATCCCCAAGTGATAACTTGTGGTAGGGTGAAGGTTTTGGACAAACAGTGTCTTAAAAGTTAATCTTCCTCCATACCTGGTTCATTTCTAAGACCAAAATATGTGTGGAAAAGACGTTTGTAGTACAGTTGAGGCGACTCGACCTTTTGTTGTTTAACCCTTAGAGCTGGTACTAAGCCTGTCTGCTCTGAATGATTTGAGAATTCCTCTACCAGTGCCTGGCAGAGTGCATCATAGTTAGTTCTGACACAGTCAGACTGTCGCTCAATGAAGCTGCTAACTTCTCGGCTGGAAGTCACTTTGATCAGATAGATTTTTGCATCTACTGTAGCATTTGGGAACCTACGCAGGAAATATCCGATGTCATTCAGATAGGCACTGACATTATTAAACCCTTCCGGTGTTGGTTCGAAGCGGTTTATGTTGCGTGCGATCTTATCTAGCTCCCGGTCTGGGGGATTTGGAGAAGAAATGTGGCCAGAAGGCTGGTGCAGCCTCGGAGTGGACGTGGGTCCATTCATCGCAGGCAGTGCAGTTGCACTTCTTTGGGCACCGCTAGGATATATTTTCATGGTTTGAGGGAGCTGTAGCTCTTCCTGAACACCACTAAAATTTTCCCCAGAGATTAGTTGTTGTTGCTGAGCTTCCCAAAGTTTAAATTGGGTCTCTTTCAGCTCCCTTTCAGTCCTCAATTGGGACAACATTAGTTCACGTTTAGTCCTGACTAGTTCTTCTCTAGTGCTGTTATGTTGCAACCTTAACTGACCTAGTTTAGTTTTAGCTTGGTCAAGAAGTTCAATCGTTCCACGAACGTCATGGTCTAGTTTCTCAGCTCTAGCGCTGAAGGTACCTAGTTCTCTGTGAGTAGCTTTTAGTTGAGCTAGCAGTACAATAGCCATTTTACCTAATGTTTTGGTTAGGTCTTGACCTTCGTTGCTAGTAGCTGTAGATTGGGTTATACAGTCTAGCATCAGTGGCTCTATGTTAAAGGCGCAGGTGTTTTGGACACCGGCTGAGTAGTTTGGCAGCAGGTCTGTAGTTAAGTCCTTCAACATTGCCTCTGCATGGCACAGTGGGTCTCTGCTTCTGGCAAAGATTGACTGGGGTTCACCCATCATGTTTAGTTAGTTAAGCAGGTGGGTTTAAATTACGACTTGAGTTTTTAAATTTAGTGCTTCTAAATTTTCACTCGTATCTGTGTTTAACCCAGCTACTTTGGATTGACCCAATATACAGTGGTTAAACTGTTTTAACTCGTCCTGTGGGAGAGTTTCTAAGGGTTTTAAGTAGTAATTGGAGAGCTTGGTTGCTGCAGTGGTCACAACCAGCAAGAATTTAGATGATTCCTAAGGAATTTAATGCCTACCTACGTGGTGTTCGAGTAGGATACTAGTAATAGTTAAGTGGAGCAAAACGAACAAAATTCTATTAGACTGTGAGAGACAGGCTTGAATTAGATCGTTCAGATCGCTAGAGGATGCTAGGAGTTAACACTATGGCTAATTCACTAGCTGAATACCACAGGGGCGATACAACTTTAACAGTGAGGACCAGCGGAAGCAGATATTAATATAAGCTCGGTCAAATAACTTCAGTCCGAACAGTACTCAAAATCAGATATGCCTGGGGTTATCTGAGAATGAAAATTTAATTTCGGTGAGAGAATATGCGTTGAGGAAGTGCTTTGACACTTATGCAGCTTATATATATCTAACCTCAGCTATAGTTTCACAGTTAAAGAGACTAGTTATGGTATATTGGACGGAGAGCGGCGGCTCAGAATAAGATATACTTAGTTTTGTTAAGCATACTTAAGCAACAGTCCAATACTAATAAAGTCTTGATGAGTACACTGAATACTTAGGAAAGTCATTCAGGATGAAAGAGGTTTAGCGTACAGTTAAAGCCGTAGAAGGATTATTATCCAATAACCAAAGTTAATTGGATCATAAAATAGGACAGCTAAAATTGGTTGAGGAAAAGGTAACTCACTATGTGAGAACGGTGTACCTCAACATGAAAGGTGTTGAAGAGCAGCTACGAAATAAAGAGAATTCTTCTGTGTCAGATAATTTAGTCCATTTCATCCGTGGCGATCTATGACAACATTTGATTAAAGATTGGAAACAATCTTCCTTAAAATGCTTAATGATTAAGTAACAACAAGAAGCCAAGGCAGCTGTAACTTAACATGTGTCACTGATGAAACACGGATGATTTCCCAAATTAATCTTTCACGATTTTCTCAATATTGTGAATCTCTGAAGATTCTGTCAATCTGTTTGTCTAAATACAGTTATCCGCAGTTATTCATCAATGGGTGATGGCCGAAAGTAAACTGTATGAAACACACAGATGGTGCTTAGCTTAAGTCAAAACGAGTATAGCGAAAGTGGGCTATGCTAAGTTGCTAATGGTAGCCCTAGAGGGAGCCAGAGAATTAGGGCCTGATTCCTACTGAGCTTCTTAAAAGCTGCAGTTAATAAATTTGGCCACCAGATGGAGCCAGAGGGCACTAACTTACAGACAGGAGAGTAATTTCCCACTTGGTTCCTTGAAAGCTGCAGTTGTTAAATTTGGCCACCAGATGGAGCCAGAGTTTCACAAGTGAGCCAGCAAGAGCCTTTTAAGCTAGTACCATGAACTCATTCTAAGCATTAAGATCACAAGGGCTGTACACCGCACAAGTTTCCAGCATAAAGATACACTTTTGACTTAGAATATAATCACCTAGCTGTTAAATGAACGTTGCAGTCTGCGCAGTTTAGATTGTAGAATCTCTCAATTGACAAGAAAGTTATAGATAATAACTTCGGTACAAAATTACACACAGGAGTTTGAACATCAATATGGCTGGATTCCGCAGCCGGATTAATTATTATTCAAACCTAATAAAGATATTGGAATTTCGCAATATCAAATATTCAGAGACCGGAATTTCGCGATCTGTACACACCAGTTTAGTACCTGTTATTACCTTTGTGACAGTCAAGGATAGAGAGAATTCCACAATGCATTGACACAACCCAAGGTTCAATTGGCTTCAATTTCTGGAATTCGCAGTAAATTGAACGCACATAGTATGTAGTGAAGTAACGGAATTCGCGCTACTTATTAAGGTGCATGACACGATATGCATGCAATACGAATTTAATATTAGAGTGCTCCAAACAGTGCACCGTTGAACAACCTCCCTTGTTCAATACTAAGATTGGTTCATAAGTTTATGAACACTGCACATAATTTAGGAATAAAATTAACAATTGCTCACACCACTCATAGTCCTGCTATGCTGGCTGAATTGTATAGGGGGCAGCACTTAGGATGCTAGGCTAACCTCCAGGTTAGCCCCAGGAAGTGAAGCTATAACAGGAAGTGACTAGGTAGCACATGGGCTAACAGGAAGTTGGACACTAGCTGTAAGCTAACAGGATATGCTAACAGTGTTTGCAGGAGGCACCATGTGGTAGCCTGTTAAGCCAATAAGCTAACTGGGTTGCTAGCGTATTAAGCTCACTCAGGAATGCTGGTTTTTACCCGCATGTACTGTTAGCAGTGTTCACCAAAAGGCTAATAAGCTAATCACGTGGTGACTGTGCTAAGCTAATCGGCTAACGCTAAGCTTATTGTCTACCAGGAGAGCTGTTCGCTGCTGGGGAATAGCCAGGCGTTAGCGCGTTGAGCTAATTAGCTTTGTCTGCCACGTTTTTTATGGTTAAGTTTTAACAATATTATATACACAAGTGTGAGGATTTGATTTACTCAAGTCCCTGTTCGGGCGCCATTATAATGTAACGTAACTAGGGGTATTTATTTAATCCACCAATTAATTAATCGAATTAATTAATTTAGATGAATCAAATTTACCCTTATAAAATATTAAGTTTCTGAAGTTGAGGTTGGTTTGAGTTCAGGGATCCACACACTGGTAATAATATTGAAAACACACCAAGACTAGCTTATATAAAAGAGTCACGTGGTTCGCGCACTTGGGCTGCCGGGCAACGCGCTGGTTGCCTCGGTGACGGCGGGCCGTGCAGACCTCTACTGCGCATGTGCAGTTTGGTTGCTTCGCGCAGATCACGTGGTTCGCGCACTTGGGCAGCAGGGCGACGCGCTGGTTGCCTCGGTGACGGCGCGCGGCGCAGACCTCTACTGCACATGTGCAGTTTGGTTGCTTAGTGCGCCTTGGTTAGATGAATGAAGCACGACTCACGTGCGCACGGTGAACCATTCACCAAACGAAACTTAACTGAACTTGAGTGACAGGGCTGTGTAGACCGTCTCAGCTGATCTCTCTTCTCCTTGACTCTGGACAAAGACGGCAAGCTGTTGGAACTCCAAGGAGTTCCAGGGCGTCGGCCCTTAGAGGCAGATTTCTCTCGTCATCCGGGGCTTTCCAGCCGCGGAACTGCGGAAGCAACGACATGGCCTAAACCAAGCCGCTCGCGAGAGAGCCGACAGGGGTTGAACTGAGGTCAACCCGCAACAGCTCCACAAGACGGTAGTTTCACGGAGAATGAAGATCAGCTGAGACGGTCTACACAGCCCCGTCACTCAAGTTCAGTTAAGTTTCGTTTGGTGAATGGTTCACCGTGCGCACGTGAGTCGTGCTTCATTCATCTAACCAAGGCGCACGAAGCAACCAAACTGCACATGTGCAGTAGAGGTCTGCACGACGCGCCGTCACCGAGGCAACCAGCGCGTCGCCCTGCAGCCCAAGTGCGCGAACCACGTGATCTGCGCGAAGCAACCAAACTGCACATGCGCAGTAGAGGTCTGCACGGCCCGCCGTCACCGAGGCAACCAGCGCGTCGCCCGGCAGCCCAAGTGCACGAACCACGTGACTCGCGCGAAGCAACCAAACCGCCCATGCGCAGTAGAGGTCCACCCGGCCCGCCGTCACCGAGGCAACCAGCGCGTCGCCCAGTTTAGCGGAGATGCCTTTGATGTCTACACCAACGAGACCGCCGCCGCTTCCCTCAGACAGAAATGCAGTAAGACACGCATGTGCAGACTTCTGTCGTGGTTCGGTCCGAGTGCATAGCAAGTGCTGCTTCCTTTTAGTCTAGGTTCCTTTCTTTCACCCCTTTTTATCTCTTTTTCTTTTATTTAATATATATATATACGTACTTTTGATGTGTTTATCTAATAAAGCTTCTTTTATATAAGCTAGTCTTGGTTCAATATTATTACCAGTGTGTGGATCCCTGAACTCAAACCAACCTCAACCTCAGAAACTGCATATTTTATAAGGGTAAATTTGATTCATCTAAATTAATTAATTCGATTATTTAATTGGTGGATTAAATAAATACCCCTAGTTACATTACATTTGCAATGTTTTACATACATAATGCTACTCTGCTGTATCTGTTGTGTCTGAGCCTCACCCTAAGCATTTCAATGCATGTTATGTCCTGACATGATGTGCAAATGACAAATAAACTTGAAAATTGAACTATACATTGAACTAAAGCAGCTTTACAAAAACCAGGCTCAGATCTATGATGAGCATGCTGAAGGTGACAGTGGCAGGAGAAATATATTCATATTAGAACTGCTAAATAAAATACAAGTTTATAATTAAAGGTTTTTCTTTGATATATTGTGTATAAAGTCTTGCCTGTATTGGATCTAGTGATGTGTTAATGTAGTAGTCTGAACTGTTGGAAGGAAGGCATATCTAAATTATTCAGGCAAAATGTACTAAATTACTCAGTCCCCCCTCCCAATGGGCAGACTTCATAATCTTCAACCATGCACTCAGATATTAGATATGTAAGTGAAAAATTTTCTAGCCCAGAAATAAATGCCATTAGTCAAACTATATGTCTAAATATCTCTAGATACTCTGTCTACCTAGTTAATTGAGCTACTCTAAATTGCACCCATTGCTGACACAAGCATTCAAAACCAAGACTGCCCAAAACCATTTATCAGATAGATGGGTACAAAGCCCGCCAGCATTGAGCTCTGGAGCAGTGGAACTGCTGTTTGGTGTTTGTGATTCATCGCTTCCAACTTTAGTATGTGACCTCAATAATGCTCTTGTGGCTAAATGCAATCTAAACCAGCATCCATCTCATATAAAACCATCCCAGTAGATTTCTTGCAGCAGCAAAAAGGGTCATATTCCTTACTAATACCTTTGATTTCAGAAATGTATGTGACTTTGTAGAAACCAGGAAGCGTAAGGTAGTTTTTTCAACAATCCAATAAAAAAATCTCAGCCCGTCCTTCCCCAAAACACATGAACATGCATGGCCTGACTATTAGTGACAAAGATCACTAAAGAATGGTGCACAAAGCACAACACACAATTTATGCTTCGAAGGTCTGTAAGTTGAAGTTTTTTTCTCATAATTACAAATAAACACACCTTATTTGTTTAATGTCATACTCAAACCTAACAGCCAAATTACCGTAATACGACACTAGCTCAAAACTACAATCTGGACACTGACGCGCATAGATTACAAACATTTTATACTTCTGTATTTAGCAGTGCAAGCTGAAGTAGGTACCTGTGTAAGTTTCTGCCATTCTTGTGAACCTAGCAGGTTCCACATGTGCAGAGTACGCCCATGAGGATAGGTCGTGACGTAGATAGGCCAACAGGCAGGCAGGCCATACAACCAATTTATTCAGTGCAAATGAAATGATTGGACAATCATTGGACAGTCCTGTGACCTCCTCAGATAGTAATCTTTTTTTATTGTTTTTATTATTTTTTATTGTTAATCCTTTGATTGATTGATTGCTATCAGGATGTAAAGGCAGGTTTATGCATTGCAGGAAACAGACATCATTAAATAATTATTTGATCATAAGTTTAAATCAGTTGTTTTTAACATTTAATTTAACATGCTTTAAAGAGATTAATTTATTGCCTCTGAAGTTATAACAGTGTCTTACATTTTGGCCCAAGATCTTGCAGTGTGACTGCTACTATGGGGAGCCATTTAATATTTTAAGAATACTAGTTGACCTTCTTTGTCTGGCCCAGTCCTCAGTTCACACATAGAGTGTCCTATAGCTATATAATAGCTAGGAACTTCATAGTGAACAGAAAAAATAATGACCTCAAGTTTACCTTGGAGGCTGAGCGTTACGTGTTACCGTTTTTCTGACTTACAGTATAATTGAACTCTGGCATGAAGTTCATGCAGTGAACATATAAAACCACTACAATCACAGTGTTAAGCAGTCTTTAATCAGAAAGTGAAATCTGCAGTCACGTGGGACTACTGGGCAGAATGGCAGCTTTCTGAACAGGCTCCTCAAGCCCACCAATAAAACAATTTATTTGGCGTTCCTTCCACACAACGGTGGCATGAATATCAACGTTTTTCTCACCGTAAGTAGTTCTGGCCAGAACGTGCCAGTAATTGTAAAGTTTTGGGCAAGAAATTCGACAAATGTTGACTTCGAAATATTTCAAGGGGGCTACGGCCACACACATGACGACCCGAAGTACGCCTCCCGAAGGCGCCTCCACACAACAGCGCCAAGCAGATCAGGCCTCTCCATAAATGAAGGAATTGGTGACAGAAATCAGTAAAATGAGTTTCACGCTACAAAGGGTAGCTTCAGATATTTCCAAAATTAAGGAAACCACAAACGAATTGAAAAATGCAGTCAACCCTGTCCAGCTATCCTATCAGCAGTAGAAGACTCTGCTACGAGGCTAACAAACGACTGAGAAAGACATAGAAAGTGGATTGACATGCTTTGGAAAAGAGTGGAGGACTTGGAGAACAGAAGTAGACGCAACAACGTCAGGCTAATTGGATTGAAAGAAGGGAGAAAGGGCGGAGATCTAAGTAAGTGCATTCAGAGTATTCTCTTGGAGGGTCTCAGTATCGAGCTAAATAGTGAATTCGAGATTGAGAGGGCTCATCACCCTCCGGTCCCTAGACCAAGTGAGGATAAAACACCCCGGATGGTCCTGTTTAGATTTCTGCGATCCTCAGCCAGAGAAAAGGTGCTTAGGGCTGCGCGGCAGTGCGGAGTACTTGAGTGGGAAGGATGCAAGTCAAGTCAAGTCAAGTCAAGTCAAGTGGGTTTTATTGTCATTTCAACTACATACAGAGTACACAGTGAAACGAAACAACGTTCCTCCAGGACCATGGTGCAACATAGACAGTGCATACAAGACACAAGTGCAACACAAACAAACAAGTGCGGACAGACAACACAACACAGTACAGACAGAGAATAATAAATAATTGCCGGTAGTGTGCAAATTGTGCAATGTGTAATAAATAGAGTCCAGTGAGGTAGTAAAGTTATTAGTGCAATGCTTTGTGCAAAAATGCTTCCCCTTTTTTATCTGGGATAAATGATTGGAGAGAGAGAGAGAGAGAGAGGGAGAGAGAGAGAGAGAGAGTGTGTACATGTACCAGAAAAGACATCAGTTCAGACGTTAAATTGTGTTGAGAAGTCTGAAGTCTTGGGGGAAGAAGCTGTTGCAGAGTCTGGTCGTGTTGGACCGGATGCTGCGGTACCTTCTTCCTGATGGCAGGAGGAAGAACAGTCTGTGTGAAGGGTGGGTGGGGTCATCCACAATGCTGGTTGCTTTGCGGATGCAGTGGGTGGAGTAAATGGAGGGGAGAGAGACTCCAATGATCCTCTCAGCTGTCCTCACAATGCGTTGGAGGGACTTGTGGTCAGAGGCTGTGCAGGTCCCAAACCAGGCAGTGATGCAGCTGCTTAGGATGCTCTCTATGGTTCCCCTATAGAAGAGGGTGAGGATGGGTGGAGGGAGACGGGCCTTTCTCAGCTTCTGGAGGAAGTAGAGACGCTGCTGGGCTTTCTTGGCTGTAGAGCTGGTGTTCAGGGACCAGGTGAGGTTCTCCGCTAGGTGGACACCAAGGAACTTGGTGCTCTTAACGATCTCCACAAAGGAGCCGTTGATGTTAAGCGGAGAGTGGTCTGGTCTTGATTTCCTGAAGTCAACAACCATTTTCTTGGTCTTCTCTACATTCCAGTGAAGGAAAAATTGGACAGTCACAATAGCATATGGAGGTGGGTATGGGGAGATTGGAAGGCTGCGGAAAAGGTACCTCACGGACCAGTGTTCCAGTTTGGATCAACCTGATCTAGTTTGGACCGGTTTCTGTGTTTAGAAAACGAGTATTTTTTGGTTCCTTTTTTCTTCTCTCTTTTATTTTGTTGTTCTTGTTTTGTCTTTTTTCCTTCTTGGTTTGTTGGTTTTGTTAGATTTTTAACCATTTATAGATCATGTGCGTTTAAGGTACCCCTTAATAATCGATTAATCTAACAATTAATTTTAGATTACTTTTATTCAAGTGTGTTTGGAGTTAAAATATTTTGTGTATATATATGTATACGCACAGAATCATCAAATGGTTACATAAATATTACAAAATAACAATTTTAATTCCAAACACACTTAAATTAAAGTAATCTAAAATTATCATTATAAAATAATCATTAGATTAATCAATAAAGAAATTAATTGTTAGGTGCAGCCCTAGTGAACACCTCCAAAAAAAATTAAGCATTTTCTATTTCTCTTTTTCATTTTTCAGCTCCAGCTGTTCAAAATTTTTTTGAGACGTGAATAACCAGTTGTTTTTAGCCCTTACTCAAGCAAAGTCAAACATCTGACAGAAATGGCTGAGATTGGCTGAGAAAACTGGCTAAAGTGTATCCATTTGCCCCACGTTTTTACAAATAAAGTCCCTGTTCAAATCTTTGAGTTTTTCTTATAGCCCATATTCACTACTCACCTAAGCTTTTCTTTCCATCCTAGCTGTAGAAGGTGCTGAAATGATGAGGAGTTAATTAGCTCATAGATGAACAAGCTGTGATATAGGTTATCTCAATTACTGCAGTCCAACTGGTTCTCTTGTCTCAGGTATAAGAGCTCATCCTTGGTGTTATATGTTTGCAGACAGCTTGGTAAAACTCATGTCGGTTTTAATGTGAAATTTCATTGTGTCCTATTATTTCATGCAAAGGTCAGTAAAGGACAAATTTGTGATGCTGTGTTATGGTTGAAAGATAAGTCTGATTACGTTGTGTCTTGCCACAAAAGCGAGCTTTTATTACCTGTACGGAGACAGCTAACAGGTCACAGCAATACAACCATGTTTCAAAGCTTAACTCTACTTTGCATGCTCTTTCTCTTTCAGGTATCTGACATAACACACTGAAGAGAATTTTTACCACTGAAAGTCCATGCAGTATAAAAGTAATTGAATTGTTTTCTTTACTATTTTCTCTAGCACATTACACTGAATTGAGACGAAGCAATGCCTATGGTGTTACAATACTGAAAGTCAGGGTATTTTTGTTCTATACATATACATAGTTTTGTTTACACCCCCCAGATCAGATAAAAATGGAATTGTGTAGAAAATGTGAATTAGACAAGAAAGCAGTGATTTCTGAAATTTACTTGGACTCAGTTGCAAACAGTATTAACACACAGTATTTCATTTGTCTAGCCAACTACTGTTTGATTGTAAACATACATACATTTCTGCCATTCAGGGCTGCAACACAACAAATGTGGGATGGGGAAGTTTAGAGGTAATAATTAGGTAATTAATTATTGGAATGTTTAAAAACAATGTTCCTCAAATAGTTGACTGGGAGGGATTAGCATATTTCACCCTCTGTGGTGCCTAACATGATAAAAATAATAAAGGAATCTGGAGGAATTGCAGTGCGTACAGGATGCAAGTCATAGTTGAATAACTGTGTTCTCCAATCCCTCAGGTGGCCCTGCATTAAAGAACTGTTATTTATCTATAAGTCATTTAACCATATGGGTTCAGAATTCCTTTAGCAAACCTTGGTCAAGTGCAACAATACAAAGCTTCATCAACAAATGCCGTTTAAAATTGTACTGTGTCAAAAGGAAGCCTTATTGTGAAATGTGTTCAGACTTATCTAGATTCAGAGGCATTGGGAATGGTTAAAATGTGTATTGATCAAATGAATCAGTATCTCAAGAAATAGACATTGTGTGCTTTGGACCCAAGAACAAAACCAGACCTCATTCTGGACACATTACAAAGGCATGCCTACAGAAGAAGAAGAAAGTGCTGGACTGGTCTGCCTGCAGCCTCGACGTGTCCTCAGCACTGAACACGGTCAACGAAATCCATGTTCTGTTGCACACTTACAAACTTGTTTTTAGGAAGAATGGGAAATTTACATATGAAATATTTATTACATGGTGTCTCCAGTCCCTAAATAACAAGTGCTTATGACAGAAGTGTTTGTAAACATAAAAAACAAGCACTTTTTCTAAGCACTTTCAGTTAAAATTTTATTCAACTGTACATTGTTTCCCCTTCTTGATGGTCTCTATTGCTACACATCTAAGTTTTAGAAACAAAACATGTTTGTATTACTATTTCATTTACTTGAAAGTGGTTATCCAACACTGCAGATGATCTATGTGAAAATAATATTTGCCCCCTTGGTTTCTCAAGCAAATTTATAATGATATTTTAACTATTCTCTGCATATATTTTAACTATAACAAATAGTGAATGCAGCAAATCCAGTTTAATGTAAACCTAATTTATACTGGAAATTTACTATTTACTATCGTCGCTTGGTTATGTTAAAAAAAGTAATCACTGAAAAAGCTGTAGAAGTATAAGGATCTAGAACAAGTTACAAAACCATGTCTAGTTTCCAGCAAATCACCAAATTATTGTCTACACATTTAGAATTAGGAGTAGTAAAAGGGCAAAGGGCAAATCATCCAGAAAGTCATCAAATGTTCACTTACGAAACTGGCAGCCTGTCTATTCTTAGCTAAAGGCAGCGTTAATGACTCAGGAAGTGAAGGAGCAGCAAGGCAAAAAACACTGCTCACCAAAAGAAGCACCAATGCTCAATTCTCATTTGCACCTTCTATTTCACAAAGAAAATGGAGTGGATGCAGGGGATGTTTTGCTGAACAACTTGTTATCTAAATGATCTTAAACATTTACTGTGACAAACATGCAGTAACAGAGAAAATCAACACCACATCATTTAAGGCTCTTGATCAAAGAAATGGAGCAAAGCAAAATGAACAAAATCAAATAAATGTCAACACACTAGAACTTTTTCATATTTTAGGAACATGGTGTCTGCCCTATTTTATGTGTCATTTAAAAAAGTGGTACACCCCCAAGACAACACTCCCCACAGCTTATTGGAAATTTAAAGAGGCTTTATTTTGAGCTTAGAAGATTAAAAAGGAATATGATGTAATATAACCTAACAAGAATTTAACCTCATTCTTTTTTGGAAGTAACTGTTCTAAAGCTGAGTACGATGGCTTGCTTTAAGATGATTCATGAAGTATTGTTACCCAATGCTCTTGTTTATTTATTTTGCTCTTTGTTTTTTATTGTTAGGATCAATCACAGCATTAATTGCACTGCTGTATGCATGGATGAATTGCACTGTATGATATTAATATGAATTAATAAACTTGATATTACTTAATAGAATTAATGTTAGTTAATAATATTAATAAAATTAAACAACTGTATATTCTCTTGATACTCATGTTGATTGTATTACTAAATCACTGGAATGTATTTAAATATTGTAGCTTTAATTTAGCTCTAACCAGTTAGCAGTAACATTAAACCCACCTCTTGGTATCTACACTCGTGGTCCATTTTATCAGTTTCACCTACCAAATAGGTGCACAGCACAGCAGTGCTGCTGGAGGTTTAATCACTGTGTCCGCTTACTGTCCACCTTGTAGATGTAAAATCCTACAGCTACAGAGTAAAAAGTACAGAGTAAAAGTGGGATAACAGAGTATGCAGAGAAATACTCTCGGATAAAATGGAAAATAAGTACAGAGAGCAGGAGGAAGTTTTAATGTTATGGCTGATCTGTGTAAGCCTTTCAGCAAAAGGTCAAATTAAAAATTTGAATTTAAAATGACCCAGTCATTTACTATTTTCAGTTAAAATGTTGTATTTTTTAAGTCTACAAAACCAACAGAATATTTGCACAAATCACCTGGTGCCATTATATGAATGGAGCATGTATCAGGACAGAAAAAATATTTTGACTCAAATCGCAATTATTTTCAATTAAAAAAAGGTTAAGGCCTACTTTTTGCCAAGTGCTGTTGGCTTGAAGCTTAAAGTGCTGCATGTAGTGCATCACACTGCTTGTTATTTGTGGCTGATAGATCGTATTAGCTTGCTCTTTGTTTTATTGCTCTGCCTCATCTTAAGACAGATGTGATTTCCTTTCCTTAAGACACTGTTAATAAACTGTGGATGGATTTTTTAACACAACAGCAAACCAAAATATCTAAAAAATTTTTAACCTAAAACAGGTAAATGACAAGTCAAACTCCAGACTTGAATTCCAATTAAAAATGCTGGAATTAGTAGTTATGTAGTCTCATAACCATGGGGAATTTTTTTAATAAAAATGAGTCAAATTCAAACACCAACGCTTTAAATAAAACAATTACATCTTATCAAAGATTTTTTGTAACAACATGTTAATGTCAATTTGCAATGTCTGAATACTTTTTTAAAAACTATTGTTGTTTATGTTTGTAAATACATATATTTCAGTTCTTATTTAAATGTTAAAAAAATTAAAAAATCCTTTTGGCATCCTCCATGCAACATTATTGACCTTCACAAGTGATATGATGGCCTCTTATCTGTAAACTTGGCCAATCTTAACAAGGCCTTAATTAGGAGATCAACACCTGTTCAGTGTTGACCATTTGCGATAAATGACTATTGCTGTAATAACATTGTGGCAAAGAACAAACTTGCTTGAGAATAGAAGGGGTGGGCCGTATACCAGTTTAGACATAAATACCGGTAAGAAGTTTTCACGTGATTTGGATTTAGCTGTACGGTGGATATCAGTGGATAACAATTCATTATAAACAGTGCTTCCCAAAGACAAGCTAAACATGAACAAGGCTTAAATAAATCTTATAAACCCAACAAAATTGCAGCACCTCAGAGTCCTCATGCTTGCCCAGCACATACATGAACATGTTCTCCTCTTCAGACGCATATATCAGAACAAATCAGAACTAATTTCACAGAGATACTGTGATGACACATTGCAGAGGCATCACTAGGAAAGTAGTGCATGTGCACAAAGCGAGTGCATTGTTGGGTGCATGACACATGCATGAAGCATCATGCCATACTGCTCATATATTTCCTTAATGGTTTAATGAAGATGACAGAGAGTTCAAAGCATAAACTATTTGTTCAAGGTAGATGTTCAACAGTCATGTCTGCTACCAAGCAACCAATGACAAAAACAATAACAAGTAACTAAAATAAAATAAACAAAAATGGAGTTTGAGGATATTAGTAATATAAGTTGGAAACAGTTATTGCACTGTTTCCTGCAAGGGCGCAGGAGCAGGTTTGAAATTGGGGGGGACACATTTGTTAATATGAGTCAAAGCCCACCCTATCCCCTAAATATTACCTATGAGCTGATTTCAATGTAGGTAAGGTAGTAAATCACTGTATGTATAGTGATGTAGAAAAACATTTGTGGAATTACAGTAAATTGTAAATAAATAAACAAACTACAACATTATCTTCGGTTTATTATTAGATAAATCCTAAAAAAAAAAGTTATTTCTGAAATCAGTGTTGAGGCAACCATGTGACTGGAAAGACACCAACAAATTTTAAAAAATCTTAGTTCACAAAGCTTATTATTACAAATGTATTAAGACATTTGATTAAAAGTAAAATACGATAAACTATATATATATATATATATATATATATATATATATATATATATATATATATATATATATATATATATATATATATATACATTTTTCTCATTGAATACTGAGCTTTTGTGGGCTAGGGTGACGAGATGAGAATAAGAGAAATTCAAGGCATGAATTTAGTGCTTTATCAAGATCACGTTGGCCTTACTCGAATATAAGAATCTAATATTTATTGCTGACTCGCTGACCACACACACACACACACACACACACACACACACACACACACACACAGTTATGTTATAGCATCATCTCTTCATATATTTTCATTCTGTAGCATTAATTAGCTAATACACATACAGACAGCACTACTCTAACACCTTATCTTTAATAACACACAGACTAACCAACAGCACAGCAGCTACAGCTTCTCTCTCCTTTATAAACAGTAAACAGACCACCTGCAGCATTAGCCTGCTAAACCATAAAATAAACCATCAGATAGTCAGTCCTAGCTAACAATAACAGAAGAGTGATTAGAAATATTGACTGCTGATAAGGATGGCAATGTGTTGGTTTTGAGTGATAAAGTACAAAAATACTCCTTTGCAAAACTTACTAGACACCAGTCAGATAAAACACTGACACCGTGTGTGCGCGCCATGCTGCATCTTATGCTGCCAAGCTGGATCATACTATTTTGCAAAGGGGGAGGGGCTGCTGTATTTTATTTGTTAAAATAATTTGCTTAACCATATACTCTTACTTTTTATTATAATCTTTAGGGGTGCTGAGACTAAACTAAGCCTAGCTACGCCCCTGTGTGACAGTAAGGCTGTATCCTCTGGAACATTACATACTACACTACTGAAAGCACTTCTAACGATGGAGTCCGTTTATTTATTAATTCATTTATTTATTATATTTTATTTATTACGCATTTAGTGTAGTAGCAGTCTGCAGTTTGGGACATGTCCAGAGAGTAATCTAACTTTACGTTTTATAGTGCTTTTTAACTAAAGTTAATATAAACGTTAGCTAACCTAAACACTCCTCGTCTGTTACCATAACAACACATTATACAAAAGCCGTTTTTATTACAGTAAATTTTGCTGTTTATTGCTCTCATCACTGACCTTGTGTTTAAGTTTGTCGCGAGCTGCCCGCCAGTCCAGCGAGGAGAGAGCTCGACTCAGCGAAGCTGCTGACTGCAGGATATTTCTGAACAGGCATCTCAACACAAACCTTAACAAAGATAAAGACCACCTGGCAACCAGAGTCTGTTGCTAACAACAAACAGTGCGTGAATTGCGAAGGCTGCCAAAACGTGATTTTAAAATAAAACTTTTTAAAACGGTTTCCGCTTTTTCTGTGGTTTATTTTTTAGGTGGGACAAATCTACCTGTTTCTGAAATTGGGTGGGACAATTGTGATTAATAGAGCTCAATCTAAAAACATATGTCAGGCCATTCTGTTTATCTGCTAAATGCCTGTACTGGCTCATAAGGTTTTAAACTGATGCGTCATGCTTGAGCTTTGGATCATAATTTATAAACCAACTCTGCATTTTTAACAGCTCACAGAAATCAGTATGTACTATGTGTTTAAAAGAGCATGAATTTCACATGGAATTAAGTGCTTGCATAGCTCCATGCCCATGAAAAATTCAGTGAAATGCTGTAGGAGCAGTTCTGCAACAACATTAACATTTAAGTCTAACATTTTATACACCTATTTTTATTTCCTGCCTTCCAGGGACCCTTAAAGGGAAACTGGAAACATGCTGCAGTTTAGAGATCAAAAGGTAAAGGATGATCATACACAGGGGGAAACAAGGGAGGGAATCATCAAATGAAGAGCCATGCTGAGATTGCTTCTGAATTATGTTTTGCACCCAGAGACACTTAGAATATCATTAGAATTTTTCCCTGCATTTCTTAATATATATTTAGTAATATTTTAATATAGTAAGGCATTCATACATCTGTATGGTTATATCTGAATATGAATGTGAATGTGATTACTGATTACTGAGACTTTGATTCTGTGACTTTTTATGTAATTTCATTATTAATGATTGAGCAATACAACATTATTGTTTTCTGGTATATGCAAACATTCCTTTTATTATTGTTCTGCTGTCAAATGAGATATCAACAGTAAACCAACTGTGGAGTGTTTGGTCTGACTGAAGTGCTTGTGTACAGCATTTTGACTGCATGTATGGTTTCTGTAAAATCGATTTTCCCCACAGGTATGAATGGCAAAATACTCTGCAGGGAATCATGCTGCTTATATAAACATCCTCCACCACATTCATTGTGTTGCCAAAAGTCTCTACACTCCGCAAGATACAATGATAGCAACCCTATAGTAACCACCTGAAATGTGATCATTATAATCACTATGGGTAATCAATATCAATATAATATGGGTGAAGCATACTTATAACACTTATAAACTACTGATCAAATATTTGGAAGCCATATTTTAGATTCAATAATGGTAAACAAGTACTTTCTGAAGTTTTCTGGCTTAAGATTTGAAAAATTATTATTATTATAATATCTTTCTTTATATTATTGAGATTTTTTAGTCTACAGATTTATTCATTACTCTAACATTAAACCTATTTTTTTCAGATTATCAGTTTAAAATCTTTGAAGGCAGTTTTGTCCTTTTGTTATCAAATGCAGATCAAACAAAGAGTAAGATGTCTACTCTTGTCACCGCACTGTGGCACTGCAATCATCTAAAAGGTATTCATTTTTATTTACAGCTTCCAACTAGTGGTTTCAAATGGTTACCATTAAGCCGATTCCCATTAAAAAGCAAAGGCATCAGTAAGCATAGGTATCAGCAGGAGGTGTTATTATTTGAAGGTGGACTTGAACAGGACTAGACTATCAGAATGATTTCATACATACAAACGAAAACAATTCCAAGGTTTTGATTGGTAATGTATGTCAAGGAAAAGTACAGAGAGGAGATATATTGTTACTTTTAGTAACACAGCTTTTGTGAGATTGCCAGAGGTTACTGGTTTTTAGACAATAAGTACTGTTGAAGAGAAGGCTGCAGCATTTTTTCAGGCACAGGAAACATCCTTTAAAGCATATATCTATAGAAGAAAAAGGAAAGAGAGATTCTGACAGAATTGGGATCCTTCAGCATATTAGAAGATGGAGAACACAAAGCTCTAAATGAGTCATTTGAGATTCAGCTACATGTTCTCATATGCTCTCATGCTAAATCAAAATGAACATAACATTGAATAGACTTTTCTACTTCCTGAGCTGAGGCTGCTTATTTTAGTGGCTTTAGCATTAAACACCATGTAAATCTGCTAATTGTAAATAAACGCATGCATGTGGGTTACAGATCAGGCCGCATTGTAAAACCTAAAGCAGTGTGCACATGCGTTACAGTGGTATGCATGTGCAGTGCAAACCAGGCAGGAAATGCCTGTCAACATACAACACAGGGTGTCAACATACTTCCCTGTCATCTGAATGACCACAGCCCTTTCTAGATAAAAACACAGCCAGAATGCACCAGCATCAAATTGAAAATATGAATGGCACAATGCATAAAGGCTGCTGCATTACATTCTGTATGTCTAACAATAATAAAATTCAGAATTTTTGACCGTTTTGATTTTCCAAACTTCCCCAAAGATTCCCAAAGAGCAAAGGACAGCAAAGGATTGAGCTACTAATGGCTGTAAATCAGTATAGTACCCCATGATGCTTTGAATGATTTATAGACAGAATTTCCTGGGAAGTGTAAACAGTTTATCTCTGCATTCAGAATGGTTCACTCAGTAACTAATTTCCCATTAACTATGTCACGTCAAGTTTATTTGTATTGCGCTTTTTATGACAATGTTGCCACAAAGCAGCTTTACAGGAGTTTAAAAGCATGAAAACATGAAGTCACAACACTTTATCCACTGTGAGCAAGCTAGGGGTGACAGTGGCAGGAAAAAGTCCCTCAACTGGAGGAAGAAACCTTGGGAGGAATTGGACTCACAAGCAGAGACCCATCCTCCACTTGTCGAACAGTATTCACAGTTTATTAAACTAAAGCTGAGTCTGAAGGTAAGAGCTTTAGATACTGCACAGGTGCTTCATGCAGTCAAGGATCTAGCAAATGGCACAAATGGAGAGAAGAACTGGTTGGTGCCAGGTGGCAGGGGGGGCCTGGTGGTCAGTCCCAGTATTCGGTGGGACAGGTGGGCGGTTATTTCCTCAGAAAGAAAAAAGAGACAGAGTTTGTTCTGGTTTGGGTTAGTATAGAGGATGAAAAGCGTTTCAGAGTGTAGCTAGTGACTCTGGCTGATCTGTTCCTAAACAGAATGAACTAAAAGGAGAAAAGCTGCACAGGTGCTACATGTCAAGGTGCAGCAGATGACACAGATGAGAGGAGAACTGGTTAGTGCCAAGAAGGTACTGATGGTCGGCCCTCCAACAGTATTTAGCAGGACAGGTGGGCGGTTATTACCTCAGAAAGAAAAGAACCAAAGTTAGTTCTGGTTTGAATTAATATAGAGGACATAAAGTGTTCCAGAGTGTAGCTCAGTCACCAAAAGCTAAACTAAACAAGTATGTTTTCAGTCTAGATTTAAATGTTGAGACTGTGTCAGAGTTCCAAACATTAACTGGAAGATTATTCCACAATTTGGGGGCTTTGTAGGAAAAAGCTCTCCCCCCATTGAAGTTTTCTAAATTTTTGGAACTAATAGAAAACCAGCATCCTGTGATCTGAGTAATCGTGGTGGTTCATAATAGGAAATAAAATCTCGCATGCACCAGAGTGCAATACCATACAGGGCTTTATACGTCAGTAAGAGAATTTTATAGTCAATACGTGAAGCCAGTGTAGTGCTGATAAAACTGGACTGATGTGATTAAATTTCCTGGTTTTAGTTAGTACTCTAGCTGCAGCGTTCTGAAATAACTGAAGTTTATTCAGGTTCCTGCTGGAGCATCCTGACAATAATGCATTACAGTAATCTAGCCTTGAGGTTATGAAGGCGTGTATCAACTATGTACCATTTACTACAAAGTGAACTGACTGGAGGATGACCAATAAACACTATTTGGACACAAAGTTCGGAAGTACTGCTTCATAAAATTGATGGACATCTGTGTCATGCATTCACATTCTTTCACAAATAAAACATGGCTGCCATATGAACAGTTGAACGACAGGTTGGCCTATTACTGATTTTGAAAACACATGCCGTAATTATGTGAAGTAATTTAATTAATATGAACATTTAATCAAAAATGACATCTACTTATATTTTGATATAAAACTGGTAAGTTTCCCATTTCCTGCCACTCAACCCCAATTCCCAGACTTCCCATTTGAGCATCTGTGGGACCAACTCGATTGGATCCTCCCCTACATGCTCTCCAGCAGCAGTGAGATGCACTACAGTCAGCATGGCTCCACATACCTGTGACAACTTTCCAGGACCTTATTGACTCTCTCCCAGTCTTAATAATGTGACTCGACTTTGTAGAGATTAATAAAAATGTAAATTAACTTTGTCTTAGCACTTTTTAACCAGTGCTAAGGTAGTGCTTCTCATATGGTATCTTAATGCCAAACTAAGAGGGTTAGCCAACATTGTCGTCTTAAAGATATTTTAAGCTCAACAGACATGAAAGAAACAGTTTAGCTCCTATGTCTTTAAGTCCCACCTCCCAATGAGCCTAGTGTGCTCTGTTGGGTATGATTGCCCACTCTGTTCTGATTAGTAAAGCAGCAGCACTATTATGCTACAAGTTCCGTACCCATAGGCAGCCAATACATACTGTGTTGTGAGATGACATGACAGAAAAAATTCCAACAGGGAGTTTCAGGCAACCGGGAAAAGTGGGAAAGAGTTTCTCTGCTGTGTGCTGGGGCTTTATTGAAAAAAGCTCCACACTAAGGAAAAGGAAAAAAATGAATAGTTTTAATAGGTGACTTATAATTAGAGTCTGCTAGCAATAACAATTGATGTTTAACTGACAATTCTTTATCTGGTTGGATTATATGTACTCAAATTTCAACAATAACAGCCCAGCTTTTTCAAGCAGCCATGTTCATTTGTTCTTTGCAACCTCAAGCTGCGCAATCTCTAAAAAACATTTAATGGGATTTTAAACAGTAACTTAACAAACACAGTTTCTGCGGCTTAGTTAAAACACTCAGATATTTTGTCTACATACAGTGGCCACATGTCATATGACACATGCTTATTTACAGTAGATTTTGGTTTGGCTACAATACGTTTGAGGGTTAAACTCTAATCATGAGTTGAATTTCAGACGATTCCTTATGTTGGCTGTAGTAAATAAACTGCGCTGGAGTTGAATTCAGCCCTGCCCTACAACAGGGCTATGACCACTGTCATTGCATATGTGCTGATTTTAATGTCCTTTTTTGTAGGCAAAAGAACTGTGTTAGTTACCATGTAAGCCCATCCACTTTCAGTTATTGAATTGAATGGATTTGGCAAGTTTGTTTACTTGGCTGGCTTGGCTTTATAAAACTGCGCTGCCACAGAAGGTCAGTATTACAATAGCCAATCCCTCTCGCCAAGCCATTTCCAAGAAGATTCTAGAAGTTACACACAAAAGGTGAATACTGCATTGGAGTAGCGGCTGACTGAGGTAGGCAATTAACCAAGACATGATTGAAGAAGATCAGACTAAAGTACCATCTCTTCACTGGGAGCAATTATTTCTCCTAGTTTCTTGTATAATTCAGAGAGCGGTCTGATTCTGAGTCTGATAACTCCAGATTGTAATTTGCTGGAGAGCTGTTGGTGAAGTAAGGACGAAAGATTTAACCTTATAAGCCTTATCTTTTTATCCTTTATAATAAACACTTCACCTTTACTTGCTCCTGTGCTAAATGAATTGAGGATAAGGTGCAGGATACCAGTATATACAGGCTACCTTAAACTTGAAATAATCTGGGCATAAATCTCAGATTTTTGTTCCACTAACTTACTATTCACAATTGAATTCACTAAAATGTGATGTGATATATATATATACACACACACACACACACAGTTGAGTCCAGAAATATTTGGAAACTGACACAATCTTTATGATTTGGGCTCTCCATGACACCACATTGGATTTAAAATTAAACAACTGGCATGAAATTGAAGTGCAGACTTTCAGGGTTATTTCAAGGCACTGAACAAAAATATCCTGTGAAATGTTTAGGAATTCCAATCATTTTTCCACAGAGCCTCCTCATTTCGAGGACTCAAAAGTAATTGGACAAATTAAAATTAAATAAAATGTTTATTTTTAATACTTTGTTGAGAATCCTTTGCAAACAATGACTGCCTGATATCTGGAACCCATAGACATCACCAAATGCTGGGTTTCCTCCTTTGCCATTCTTTGTCAGGTCTTTACTGCAGCTTTCTTCAGTCATTGCATGTTTACGGGTTTTTCTGCCTCAAGTTTTGTCTTAAGCAAATGAAATGCATGCTCAATCGGGTTGAGATCTGGTGATTGACTCGGCCATTGCAGAATATTCTACTTCTTTGACTTAAAAAAAACTCCTGGGTTGCTTCCACAGTATGTTTTGGGTCACTATCAATCTATACTGTGAAGCGTTGTTCAATCAACCTTGCTGCATTTGGTTGATTCTGAGCAGAATGTATATCCCTGTACGCTTCAGAATTCAGCCAGCTGCTTCTGTCTTCTGTCACATCATCAATAAACACCAGTGACCCAGTGCCATTGGAGGCCATGCAGGCTCATGCCATCACATTTTTGCTTTTTTGTGGTTTAATTTTTGGGTGGGACAAATCTTCCTGTTTCTGATATTGGGTGGGGCACAGCGCTATAAATGCTTGTAATAAATGTTATAAATGTTTAAATTTTCCTGATCTGATTTCCAAAAATCCATATACTACTTTTATGGAATCATTGTTGTTCATTATCATTAGTGAGTTTTCCTCCATCAGCTCTGTTCGTAACTAATTATTTTCAATTCTGAAATAATATGCGCATGATTTAGCAGGAGTGTCAGACTGGGTTCCTTCCAGATCACAGCCCTGCACCGCTGAGCATTTTGCCTATTGTAATGCTCTTAATAAAATAATGAATAATTAGCTGTTGAGGCTAGTCAGCTGTGTTTAATCAGAAAGAACCAAGCAGGACTGGAGTCTGATGAAAATGTGTTATTTGTAGTCTGGCAAGTCACTGAAAACTTCAGACAATAGTAAAGATTGCTGGTTATTTTGGGTGAAAATCTGCCAAATTTGTTTGTTTTATCTTGTTGTAGTGTCATAAAATTAATATGTATTTTGTATCAAGCAACTGTATTTTGAAACTAAACTTTCCTGTCCTGTTTGGATTTGAAAAACATCTCTATTACATAGTCAGCTATTTTCCTGCTGGCTTTCAGTGTTTTCAGCAGTATCAGTGGCCAGCTGATAATCCTCTTTTTTCTGCTGTGAAAAGCATTGAACTCTATCCACTTTACATAAGATGCTATAATATCACATCCTCAGTTGATTCTAATAGTGTGAGGGAAAAGAAGTGTTTAGGCTGTTTTTGATATTTAATATACTTTCAGTGCCTACATGCACTTCAGTTCAGCTCTGGTAAGAAGTAACAAGGCTTTGCAACATTGTGGTTAAATTCTGGTTCATTCTTTTTGGCAAACTATCTTCAAAGGTTACAATGGTCATCCTGAATGAACTCACATTTTCAGTCTCCCATTGCTAGATCATGCAAGCGAAAAAAATCTTATTTTGACTATATGACTGAGTTAGTTTCTTGACTGATGATTAATTAATACTATTTTTATCTCAAGCATCATGACTACTTGGTCCAATTGACATACTTAACATAGGTGCAAATGTCACTACAGACAGCTTTGTCTGTGGAAAACTTCTAAATCAGTGACATAAATATAGTGATGTGTTTTCCTATCACTAGATATGGAACTGTGTTCATATGTGAAGGTGGACAAGCTGTAATGTTATGATTGATGATTAGGCTTTTTAAGAGGATGGGCTTACAAAATACAGATGTACAGTACAAGAAAAATTGTGTTTTGGGTATAATTTTTTACAGGATGGTGTAATATATTTTTTCTTGAAAAAAAAAACTATTTGAGTTGTGAAAGAATAGGGACTGGACAGCAATTTTAAGAACTTATCACAGGCGTTGATAGAATTAAGGTCAGATCTCTCACTAGGCCACTCAAGGACATCTATTTTATTGTCTAGCGTATTGCTCAGGCACTGGGCTTTGGATATTCGTCTTATTGAAAGCCAAACATCTCACCCAGGGTGCAGATTTTTATCAAGGGTTTGGCTCTATTGTATACCATTTTTCTCCACATTAATCCTGGTTTTTAATTAATTAAGGTAAAAAAAATCACTAGTATATCACTGCTGTACATTACTGCAAGTGTTAATGTAACCTGGTTTAAATTACATAACATATTCTTATCAGACCAGAGGCAATTTTCACATTTCTAAAAACTTTTTTCACTTTTGGACTAATACGAAACCACCAAGTCATCTTTTTTTTGCTATATGTCAGTACACTGAAAGTTTCAATCAGGAATTTGTGCAACCTGCTTTGCAGTTTAAAAGCCCAATTCCACTTAGTGGATATATCTCCCCCTATCACATGATGATACCAAGTGTAAAGGCTAACAGATGCTTGTACATGCTGTGTTAGCTAATATTGGCTAGCACTGCTCTGAGTGATAGAGGAAAACAGAGGAATTCTCTATACAAAGAGTGATTCCAATTATATGTTAATGCCACCAGGTTTGCATTCAGACAGCATTTCTTTTTTGGTGGCTGCATTGCTCTTTAATGAGATCGAACTTGTGGTAAACAAAGCACAGAATGCTTATTATCTGAAGGCCTCCTTAGACGGTTGTGCCACTCAGGAGCCTGTTAATGCATACTGTTTATCCCCGGATGGATACGGTGCTCTTTTGGATGGTCTTGATTGAAACTAAAGTTATACAATATACAAACCAACCAGCCATTTCATTAAATCCATTTACCTTGTATCTACATTCATTGTCGGCCATATAGGTGCACTGTGCAGTTCTATGATTACATACTGTTGTCCATTTGTTTCTCTGCATACGTTTTTGACTCCATGTTAGTGTGTGTTGTGCAGGTATGAGTGGATTAGACACAGCAGTGCTGCTGGAGTTTTAATCACTGTGCCCACTCACTGTTTATTTGTTGGTTCACCTTGTAGATGTAATGAGAGCTGAGAGCTCACCATCTACAGTCGATTCAGTTGACTAAAATATAAAGGGTGTAAAATTTAATGCTTTTTCTTCAGTTCTCTTTATTTATTTAAATCATTATATATATACTTACATGAAATTAAACATTTTATAACACGTTATGGAATATTATTCATGTTTGAAACACTAATAAACACAGATTTAACAAACAACATCTGAGGTCTTCCGTAACTGCAAAGTGAACAAGAGAAAACTGTTATTTTATCCTTGTATCACCTTTTTATTTATTATCTCTTTTTTATTTAATAATTGTTACTAGTGCTGTCAATCTAATTAAATTACATGCTCTGTGGTTAACTTTAATTGCATTTATCACTTTTTGCTATGAAAATATTTTTAATTGTGCAATTCAAATCAATTTTAGCATAACAGTAAATCAATGAATGAAAAACTGCCACATCTCCAGGTCACAGTGTTTACTAGAGACACACACTGCACATTACGTGCACTAATAAATTGTAAATAAAACTAGCTAATCTGTTTTGTGCACTTTCTAGTGTGTACAGAGAGATTTGGGACAACTAATCTGACCATTAACACCACCTTACTGAGTTAATACAGCGCTTCACCTGCTTCCCACATACCTGATCAACTAATCTGACCATTAACACCACCTTACTGAGTTAATACAGCGCTTCATCTGCTTCCCACATACCTGATCAACTAATCTGACCATTAACACCACCATACTGAGTTAATATTGTGCTTCACCTGCTTCTCACATACCTGATCCACTAATCTGACCATTAACACCACCTTACTGAGTTAATACAGTGCTTCACCTGCTTCCCACATACCTGATCAACTAATCTGATCATTAACACCACCTTACTGAGTTAATACAGCGCTTCACCTGCTTCCCACATACCTGATCAACTAATCTGACCATTAACACCACCTTACTGAGTTAATACAGTGCTTCACCTGCTTCCCACATACCTGATCAACTAATCAGACCATTAACACCACCTTACTGAGTTAATACAGCGCTTCACCTGCTTCCCACATACCTGATCAACTAATCTGATCATTAACACCACCTTACTGAGTTAATACAGTGCTTCACCTGCTTCCCACATACCTGATCAACTAATCTGACCATTAACACCACCTTACTGAGTTAATACAGCGCTTCACCTGCTTCCCACATACCTGATCAACTAATCTGACCATTAACACCACCTTACTGAGTTAATATTGCGCTTCACCTGCTTCCCACATACCTGATCAACTAATCTGACCATTAACACCACCTTACTGAGTTAATATTGCGCTTCACCTGCTTCCCACATACCTGATCAACTAATCTGACCATTAACACCACCTTACTGAGTTAATACAGCGCTTCACCTGCTTCCCACATACCTGATCCAACTAATCTGATCATTAACACCACCTTACTGAGTTAATACAGCGCTTCACCTGCTTCCCACATACCTGATCCAACTAATCTGATCATTAACACCACCTTACTGAGTTAATACAGCGCTTCACCTGCTTCCCACATACCTGATCAACTAATCTGACCATTAACACCAGCTTACTGAGTTAATACAGCGCTTCACCTGCTTCTCACATACCTGATCAACTAATCTGACCATTAACACCACCTTACTGAGTTAATACAGCGCTTCACCTGCTTCCCACATACCTGATCAACTAATCTGACCATTAACACCACCTTACTGAGTTAATATTGCGCTTCACCTGCTTCTCACATACCTGATCCACTAATCTGACCATTAACACCACCTTACTGAGTTAATACAGCGCTTCACCTGCTTCCCACATACCTGATCAACTAATCTGACCATTAACACCACCTTACTGAGTTAATACAGCGCTTCACCTGCTTCCCACATACCTGATCAACTAATCTGACCATTAACACCAGCTTACTGAGTTAATACAGCGCTTCACCTGCTTCCCACATACCTGATCAACTAATCTGATCATTAACACCACCTTACTGAGTTAATACAGTGTTTACAGCAGGACACACTCTAAACTGTACAGGACAGTGTGCTTTCAGGACTAGGATTAAGCAAGGCTAAGCTAGTGTTAGCAGTGGTAAAGCTAGCTGATGGTGGTGCTGGAGGGCTGATGTTCAGTGCGGTGTGGTGATTCTTCTGTACATACTCTTGAATTAACATTGGCATTCTGCACTCCAATTAAAATCCAGTATTCTAGAGTACAAAATCAAAAGAATAAAAATTACGCACAGGCTTTGCTTCACTTTTAGGGTTATGAGTGGTCAATCATGTCAAGAAAGCAAGGAATGACTCACTTTGTTATTATTACACAGCAGGCAGTAACACTAAAGGACCTAATTTCATTGAGGTCCTACTTCCTAGTTTCACAAAGGCCTTTAGTGAGGCTTACATTATCACTGTTCTCAGAAAACATGTTTCCCTCAAGCCACTTGCCTGCTGCCTATGTGCAGCAGAGAACTGAGACCTTGTGCCATTGTGCCCAATTGTCAGCTCAATGTCATTTAGTCCCTCTTCTCTCTATTAGCCTGCTCTTGTCTGGGGTCAGTATGTTTGCTCAGAGAAAAACTGTTCCCCCATATGGTTTACAAGCGACCTGCTGGGCTGACTACAACCGTGTGTGCATTTTCTCTCTTTAGCGGAATGAGTCATTCGTGCTCTGACTGACCATGGTGAGAGTATTTAATGAATAAGCCGTAGGCAACAATGATCAATGGCAGATGGCGGAAACAAAATTTATCAGTAAATGTTTATGTGGGCTTGTATAATAATGCACAGCGTGGAATGCATGTGGGCAATTAAGAGCCTTCTTCTATCAGAAAGGGTTATTGGAATTTTAATGTTTTAGTAATGGGCTGTGTTGAAACACAGTTAAATGCTCCATCTTGTTACTGCAGTGTCCTAGATCTAATCTAATACTCTAAATGCTGATATAATAAATAAGAATATATATTAATTTTAAAAAAGCAGTGTGACTATAATTACCTCTACAAACCACCATGTTTTCATTGGTTTAGAATAACACCCTTCAAATGTACATAGGAGCAAGGTGTCTTCCAAAGGAGGCTGCAAAGTTGAGCTGCAACCATGGCCCAGAACGCACAAACCACACAATAGCTGTAGATAGTAACTTTCACATTTACATTGAAGCAGAAGCTTGAATTTGGTGGTGCTATAGCACTGATGTAAAAAGAAGAAAGAAGAATCTTTAATCTTTAGCAGTTATTGTAATGCTTCATGTACCAGAACACAACTGCAGCATCATTTAAGGTGGAACAGGGAAATCTAAACAATAAGCTGGTGAATGCCCTTATTGTAACATATAACCTGCATTATTAGCATTAATTAAGATTTCCTGATACATATGCCTACATCAGCTTATCAGGGGATAAGTAGCCATATTAAACAGAACTATCTGAACTCAATTAATATTAGGACAAAATAAAATATTATAGTTATATTGTTATTGTGCTGATGGGTATAACAAATAGCTAGAACACCGGTTGGCAACAATTATGTGTTGTGAGAAGTTGGAGAACTCAAATTTTCATATACTTGTTATTAAATACAAACAAATGAGGAAAAAGCAAAAGAGAATGAATCCTCGCCAACAAAACAAGTGACAACTTGGAAAAAGCAGAATGAGTCCTTCTCAGTCACATTACACAGAGAGCTGTTAAGAGTAAAAAATGTTTGCCAAGAAGCTGTGTGCTGCTAGGTGGTTGATTTGTTGTTGATCATTTATGTAACATCTTTTGTCATGATGTGTGCATGTAAGTTGTTTCACTTATTGAGCAATAAGGCTTGTATTGTAAATATGTTTATCACACACACTTCTGATTTACCATTTATTAAGCTCTTTATAAAACATTTAAATATTGAATAAACTAAGTTACAGTGTTTCAGACAACGTGGTATATGTGATATATGTTGTCGAATAATATAAACAAACTGTCCATAAAAGCCTTGTCCCTCGTCTCATTTAGTTTGGATTAGGATTAGTGGGATTCATTTCTTATTGATAGATTTTAAGTATGCCCATGAGGAAGGAAGCAATTTTGGTAAGTAAGGAAAAACCTTCATATTTGGATCTGTCTTCCTGTGTCTACTGTCCTTGAAGTTACTTTAGCTCTCGTTCATTGTGCCCAGGACAGACTCTAATTTGCACGAGAATTGTTGTTTCATGCAGTATCTTCTCTCACCGTTGTGCTGTCTTATACTGACAAAATTGTTGCCTTGATGTTCAGAGCTTGCACTGATGCCTCTGTTAATATTTTCTAGAGACATACAGAAAGAAACTAGCAATGCCGTCAATTGTCCTGGCTGCTGTGTGAAGCTATATGAAGTGTTCTTCACGAAAAGCCCTGCTCATTCAAGAGGACACAGTGCACAAGTTCATGCTGCCCTTCTAACATCACAGTTCATAAGGCATCCTCGTGAAAGCAATAGCGAGACTTTCTTGTGTGAAGCAGACCCACTTGATCAGAGAGGTAATTGCACTCAACAGCAAATCTCTTACACTAGACGGTCCAACTCTTATTTTCTTTTTCCTTTGTTTCAGATATCACTGACATCTGACAAAGCTCTGCTGAGACCTGCAGGGCTGTGAACTTTTCCACCTTCTAATTCCTTCTAGCCATTGGCGAAGGAACTGGGGGGCATGGGAGGGGGCATGGGGGCGGGGCATCCTACCTGATATCAGAAACAGGTAGATTTGTCCCAACCAAAAATTAAACCAAAGAAAAGCAGAAACTGTTTAAAAAGACTTTAATTTTAAAAGTGCATTTTGGCAGTCTTCACAATCCACCTGCTGTGTTTGTTGTTATCAACTGGTGGGTTAGGTGGTCTGGGTCTTTCACATTGGAGAGGCTTGTGTTGAGATGCTTGTTCAAAAATAACCTGCAGTCAGCAGCTTCACTGAGCCGAGCTCTCGCCACGCTGGAGCGTCAAGTAGCTTGTGCCAGCTTTGAACATGAGATCAGTGATGAGAGCAATGAATAGCAACAATGACCATATATACTGCAATAAAAACAGCTTTAGTATAATGTTTTGTTATGGTAACTGTCAGGGCTGCAGCAGGATCGGACACAGGGTGGAGCAGAGAACGAGGGGAGCACATGACCAAACAGAACCACATGGACAGGACGTAAACAGAGACATGTGGACAGGCAGGCATGACAGTAACAGACTAGGTGGGTCTGGGTTAGCTAACGTTTATATTAACTTTTGTCATAAGGCACTGTGAAATGTAAAGTTACGTTACTCTCTGGCCGAGTCCAGAGTGCTTTCTTAAACGAATTAGTAATAAATATGTTGATATAGTTGATACTTGTTTTATCAAGCATTTTGCACATACAGAGCGGGTAAAGCGGGTAAAGTTTAACATAACTGATAACCTACCCAATCCAGCATTTGAAACATCCTCTACATACAGTATATATTTTATCCAGAGAACCCTAATGCAACTGAAATAGAAGACAAAGGCGGAGAAACAGGTAGAGCAGCAGGGTGTGAGGTGAGGTTTTAAAATTGACTGATGATTATAATAGATAAAATCCAGAAATGAAATTAAACAGAATAAGATGTAAAACAGAATAAATAGAAATAATATAATGTGCTTAGCTTCACATTAGCCCTTCAGAATTGTTTTTAGTGTCTATTCAGCTCTGTGACCCCAATGGCAAGGACCCATTTCAACCAGCTAAATGCAAACATATTTATTGTTGGTAGACTCACTGGTGCCTGCTACACTTATTAGCTGCACCAGGATGCTGTCCTGCACAGCACATACTGAAATGCTACTCCAGTGCTGAATAAGTTAATTTTATTCCTTAGTTTTTAAATGAGCTACACTGATGTTCAGGAATTTTACCTTTGACATGCATGACTTAAGCCATATTGTGTTTTAGGAAGGCAGCAGCAATATAGAGACAGTAGAAAGGTTAGAGACAAGGCCTGACGTGAGCCAGTTTATGGACATTTGTGCATTTGCTTATCATTTATTTGCAACTTTGAAGGTTTGGCATCTTACAAAACCCTAAATATAAATTTAGAGTAACTGCCATTTGTGTGTTTTTAAAGCATTGTAAACATTCATGCCATGCAGACCCATCAGGTGGTTGAGGTAAGCAGGCAAAGAGAGGGAGACAGAAGTTCAGACCAACAGGTAAGAGAGACCCACTATACATACAGTGATTTACTACCTTATCTACAGTGGAATCAGCTTATAGGTAATATTTTAGGGGATGGGGTGGGCCTTGATTTATATTAGCAAATGTGTCCCCCCAATGCCAAACCCGCTCCTACGCCCTTGCTTCTAGCTGTCTAGAATTCAGTCACTGGAATTCAGTGGAGATGGGGATTAATAGAACTGTCTCCATGCTCTTCATTCAGAGATGCATGAAAACAAGAGGGTCAGGCACAATATTATGGAGAGGCATTAATGCAGGTCCCTGTGGATTGACAGCCAAGAGGTGTCCTTATGGAGAGTCTTCATCTGTTACCTACCCCCAACCTCTTGCAATATGGGGTAGGTATCAAGAGGTTAATGACACTGTTGACAGGGGGGGAAGCATGGAAGCATACAAAGCATGATTGGCACCTATGACTAAATTATGGAAATATAAGGTTAGTCCTCTTTTGTCGGAAAGCAAGTACCAGTGAAATGAAATGTCAGTCAAGGCTGTGAAATTTGAGCCATGCACATTAGCCAGTATATTCTTCTTGCCATGTACTATATCAGTCTATTGCTATTGTTTATAGGTCTCTGTATTATAAGTGTTTTTAAATTAGTTCCACAAAAGAATTTTTTTTTTCTCAGTTGGCTGTCTCATCAGAGTATGCCCTGAGCCTTACAGCCAGTTTCCTGCATGAATTTTAGCTTGTTTGCCCGACTGTAGCAGATGCTGATGAAGTTATAATTTCTGTCCATTATCATTTCCATATTAAGAAAAAGAGACGCTTAAAGAGATTAGAATTTTCTTTGCTCCTCATTTTTATTGGTGTCACTCTAAATGCAGCCATCACTAAGCTAAAGGCAGTTTATGCCAGTTTGTATTCCTCTATCCATGACAGAGAAAATGCTATTGATCATTGTCCTTTGAATGCTTTTATGGGCAGAATGTGCATGATGTGTAATGTATGTGGTCATTTGTAGCCTTACATAAAGCATGGTCTATGTTTGATCATTTATCGATGGAGATGTGGCAGCAATGATCTTTTAAAGGATTTGCTTGTCAAAACTAGTTGTTGCAAAGACTTTTCGGCAGAATTGGTGACAGAACTGTGCAAAATTCCATCCTCAATTATTTAATTTTCAGATCACATACAGATTTTTTTATTTCTCAGGGGATACAGATGGGGAAAGTCAAATAAATATACATTAACAGAATATAGAATATATTGTACAAAACTATGTTTGTATTAGTGTAATAAGTGTATAATTACCTACAAATATTTTTTTTTTGTTAACCTCCAATGAGCCTTTCATATATACATAGAAATGGGTCCTCTTCCAACTAAGGCTGCCATGTACAGCTGCTACAGAAGCTCAGAGCTAACAAATGGCTGTAGAGAGTGCCCTTTTCATTTTTATGGAGAAGCAGCAGCTTGAACTTGGTGGCACTATTGCACTGCTTGGAATTCATAGAAAAGAAGAATCTTTGTTGAAATGTCTTACTGTAGCACACATTTATCAGTAGCTCCATGAATAAAACTCCAGGTAAGACATTATCTAGGTAGGATTACTATTCCTCATCAAAAATACTAACAGCATTAAGGCTATGAAGTTAAAGTTCTTATTCTCCAGAGTAGTGCTTGGCTTATCTTGTTCTTTCCAACATGGAGCACCAGGTATTATAACACCTCGCGCACCAGCAGAATGTAAACACAATTTAACAGTTAGCATGAAGACTTCTGGCGGCGCGCATTACTATCAAACATCTTCTTGTTTTTAGACCAATGGACTACTTACTTCAGAGCCCAGACCTCAGCATCACTGAACATGTGTGATGTGACTTACAACTTTAACAAATACTTCTTGGAGGTATGACAAATGTCCCTGACGATTTCTTTAATTCCTGAAAGAACAGATGATGAAATAAGGAACAGGGTGGACACACTAAATACTTAATTCTAATGTATTTAGCTATTGGAGCGTTTGTGTAATTTATTTCAAAATAAGCGTTTTATGCTTTTTTTCCTGAAACAAATTATAACATCATTTAACAAAAGTGCCTGATTTGACTGGATATTACGTTAATGAAGGGTGGTCTCAGACTTTTGCACAGTAACCAAATGATAGTAGTGTGCTCAGTTAAAGTACCCCTAAAGTTCAAGGATTAAAACACACACACACAGCAGCCTAAAGTAACAGCTTTGCACACAAAAACAGGTTTTCCTGAGCATAGAAGCTCCAATGAGCTGGAGTTTACCTCTGTTGTTGTGTGTTATGTTAATTTCTAGTGAACATGACTGAACGTGCAGCAAAATACACTCAAAGAGGACCTATTATGCTTTTCTGGTTGTAGCCTTTTGTGCATGTAAATGATCCGCAAAGAAAGCAAAACCTAAAGTACATGCCAGAGGGAGACACTGGTGGAACTTGCAGCAGGATGCCGCAAGGAAAATTGAAGAATGCAGTTCTATTGTAGTGGACCCCAAAACCAAAACCCAATCATTGAAAAGAAATATAACAGGTTCCCACACATAAATAGACAGCTTTTATTGCTGCACTCTGGTGAAACTGTTGCATGCAGTAGTATTTGCTACTAGAACACTGCCACGTGCCAACACTTGTCCCAAGACACATTTCACCCCTGAAAACGGAGGCAACAAGTGTTAAACTAAAAATTCTTCATCTTCCTTTTGTCTCAGGTACTTGTGCTGCCTATACCAAGAGTTCTAACACTGGGTTTTCATTGCCAGTGTTGGCTCAAGGAGCATCCCTGCTGCTCTCGTTGACTTTCTTGGTTCTCGTCAGTGTTTGGTTCCTCACTAGTATGTTGTAATATATTGTGCCTGGACAGGTCTGGACTACTGGTTGGACTACACTACAATGCCATGCAGAATGTGATATGACATTGTCTTGCTGAAAAAAGCACCTTTGAAAAGCTCCCCACACTATGACACAGGCTTTTGAGCTTTGTGTTAGTAACAATCTGAATGGTAATATTCCTCCTTGGCCTGGAAAACATGACAGCCATTATTTCCAATAATGGCAACAATTTGAAAGGTGAACTCAAAAGCACATATTTCCACTTTGTGTCAGTTTATCTCAGATAAGCTTTAGTCCAAAGAAGTCATTTCAGAATGTTATTGAGGTAAGGCTTCCACTTAGTGTAGTAGACAGTAGAATCTGTACTTGCATTTGTCGATGCAATATCTGAATTTCTGAAATATTCCCGTGCACATGTAGAATTCCAAAACCATGTTGGTTTTTAATGAAGTGCCCTCTGAGGTATTGAAGTTCATAGGCATTCAATAAGGGTTTTGGCTTTGCCCTCTATGCCTGAACTGTATGCAATCATGTGCTGATAAACGTTTTTAAGCTGTTAGACTATTTATTCATTCAGTTTACAGGCACTGCTGACTGAGCCTTCAGGGAAAGTTTCTTTTATAACCAATCATAACAGCACCTGCTAACTATGGTACCAAAACAAGTGTTTTTAATCATTCCACAAGCATCCTGACCCTGCATTACCCCTGAACCAGCTTTTTTGGAAGGTTGCAGACATCACATTTGGAATTAGCATACATTTATGGTGATAAGGTCAGCTATTAATATATGGCCTCTATTTGCTGTTTTCAAATAGCGTATACAATCTGTTTTCTAGCATGTTACCTGTTGTCTTATCTTTTTCAGAACTTTACATATTTTGACTGTAAAAGTCTTTAGGTGGGACAAGGATGATGAACAGAGCTGTAGATGATTTCATAACAGCAAACACTTTATGTCATTGAAGTTATAATTAACACCCATAATGCTTCTTATTCAAAACGTGATCAAATCAAGAGAGAAATAACTAGATATGACTACAGATAATTACAACATCACATTTATCAATGTAATTCCAAACTTTTGAATGGACATTTGGAACCATATTATGGCAATGTTAAACCTCATTACACTCATTTACATTTATTAGACAACACATGGTCATTGATTATGTTTGCACGGTAATTCGACAAATAAACCTCTAACAACAGTATAGTAAAAGTATGCCAATTTCAGATCTCACAGTGTTTTCAGCATTGTATGTGCTTTCAGAGGAAGAGAAAGTTTCTTATTCATAAAGCCTTCTACATCTGACATTGCTGTTGTTAGATGGTCATAACTGCATTTTGCATTACACAAAGTATTGTCCCACTGCAAGAAATAAGGAGATGCCAGCTTAGTGAAATGCTGCTGAAAACAACAATGCAGCTCTGAAATACCTGGATGACTAAAAATGCATGACAGACAAGTACAATATGCTAAGTGCTGGAAACTAGTTAAGCATGCTGGAACAGCTCCTTTGTTGAAAAGGCCATTAGAAAGTAGTTTTATTTTCTTTTTAGCTCAGCGAAGTGTACTATATGAAGTGTCTAAAAACTTGTCTTACATCTGTAACATTATTTATTTATTCTCATATTTATCTAGTAGCACAGCATACAATTTACATCTCTGAGATTTACAATATAACAATATTACACATTGTAACATGATGTTGTCTAATACAAACATCTGTACTGCAATAACAAATAAACTGCAGATAAAACAGATCACACATGTTAAACTAACATGCACACAATACTGTCACTGTGTCGCTCCCTTCATTTCCCCAGTAACGTGCAGTTAGCAGTTTTAGCATTTTTACACACATAAGCAAATATAACCAACACTTTTGTTGACTTATGTTGTAACTTCGTCTTTTGCCGTCAGAATGAAGAGGGAGACCAGACAGAGTTTCAAGCTTGTTTAATTGCAATGGCAATACTCTCTTAGCTCTGATCAGGAGCTGGTCAAAATCTGGTCCCAATCTGGTCTCTCTGAACTGGTCTGAAGCTTGTCTTATATAGGGCTGCGTATTTGCTTTTTTTGGCCCACCAGTACACCTGGCTATGTCACTCTTTGTGGTAGAGTGGTTCCCAAATAGAAGTCCCCAAAATAACGCTGCAGAGTATATGGCCCTATATGGTGGGGGTTAACAAAAAGCCTTGACCTTCCCGTGAGCTTAGCAACTTCCCTGGGCCACCTGTCCCTCCATACATTCGAACAAACGCTATAGTGTGATTATTTTAAATAAAATTCACTGCACTTACTACACCATATCACAACAGTAGAAGTATACCTTACATTACCAATTCATTAACATAAATTAAATTATGTTTTTCTTAGATTTGAGACCATGAGCCAGAGCATTATTTGAATTTCCTGCAAAACATTTCAAGCTACAGGCCCAACATGTCAATCTTAATGCACAGAAGTGATCTGCAGAATAGTTGCCCCGTCTAAGCTAAGACACATTCTGATCTGCTTCAGTGCCAGCATCTATTCAGTACAACAAATTGCGTCTTTCATGCCGATGCTGGAAGTAGAAGAGGGACAGAATCTGTCAGTGCTGTCATTGGGCTATCACGTTTCCTGCAGCTATATGCACATGACCCAAAGAGACCCTTCAGAGGCAAGTCAAACACGAACGGCATAACTAGAGAATGTTATGGACTACTCATACCTTTCACTTTCACGCATGAGTTTTGAAGTATAGCCTCCAGCAAATGATGTGAAAACATCATTATTGTATTATCCATGGCCAGTAAGATGGATTGGACTAGAGGAAAAAAACAGACAAAAAGAAAGAGATCTTTTCGCAAGTTCTTAGTGATGACATCAGAAAACCCATTTCTTATCCTAATATGGCCGCTCCTGTTTCTAAGGAAAATGTGCTGATAGCAACACAATGCTGAAAAATATGAAGTGCCTTATAAAAATCTTTCCAACATCAGAGGTACATTTGAACATCCAGCCCAGATCACATGACCTCATTAAAGTTCTTTGTCCATATGGCACTACTGATAAACACTATACAGTTTGCTTGTCTCCAGCTGGATTTCAGTACCTTAACCACAAAGGCAGCACTCTCCCTGAGAAGATTTATATATAGAACACATTTACCTACCATTCATTAACACACTCTAATTTTAAAGCTTTAGACCTGCAGCCAGCGCATATTCCTCCTCATTAATAAGGTGTAAATCAGCAACGACACCTTGGCATTTATTAGCATAGCAATATGTAATATTACAAATTCAAAGCACATGCGTTTTTAAGATTACCTGCGTTTTAGAAACCACCCAGTAAATAACCTGCTTAAACCCAAAGCGTGGGCATAGTATTCCAAAAAGTGTGAGACTGAATGTCTTCATTAAATGAAAGAAATCCTTCCGGGCTCCATCTGCACTCATTTACATTTAGAATGTATCACAATCTTTAATCCACATTCTGTTTGCAAGTGGATAAAACCAGTCTATGAGAACCATTTCCTCTGCCGCAAGATTTACTTTGCAGAATCAATACATGGGGGGAAAAGAGTGATACAGCATTCTGTCAATCAATAAACATGAAGCCTTTGGTGGATCCAAAGAATTTTAAGAGATAGGCTTTACTAGCATCACCAGCATCATATCACGCTTTCAGGGGTGGTGTGGTTCAGCTCATGCAGTGTAAAACTGCTTCTTTGTGGCCCTGACTTTTTGCCCTCTTTGCTTTCCATAGCCTCAGTTCTCAGGGCTTGCTGGGTCAACCTTTTCAGACGCAAGGGAGATGGCGAGCACTTCAAAGAGCCGGTTAGAACTGTGTTGTTTTCTGGCTCCGGTAGAGCGGCCGCACCACGACAGTAGCGCTTCAGTCCTTTGCGGAAATGGATGGTGAACAGGCCGTAAGTGATGGGGTCCAGAATAGCATTGAAAAGGCCAAAAATAAAAAGGATATGAGTAAGTGAGTGGGAAACAGTCTCCTCTAAGTCGTCAGGGAGAAACCAGTACCACAGACCCAGCAGATAGTAAGGCGTCCAACACACAATAAATGATGTCACGATGACGATGCTCATTTTCAAAGTTCTCATCCGCGCTTTTGGGATGTTGTTGTTGGAGCGACGTAAATGCACCTCATTGGAAGAAACTGAAAAAAATAAAAATTATATTAAGTCATTTGCATAATATTTTTTTCAAATTTCTCATTTAGTGCTTATGACTTAAATACGACCTACTGTTTCCTTTGGTCATTCGCTGAGAGATCTCCACCAAGATACGTGTGTAGCAGAAGATCATGATGACCAGAGGCAGCAGGAACAGACAGACAAAGGTGAACATGTTGTAGAGAGTCTCCTGCCAGTGCTGCACGAAGCTGCCGCGTGTGGTGCACTGTGTAAAGTTGGCAGGAACTGTGATGGTAACGTTGTGAAATATGAACATCTGGTAAGAAACAGAAAAATCTCTTTTTCAAAAGCTGTACATTAAGAAAACTATGAGCATTTGATATAGTAATATATTGGAGGAACTTAATCTTTTTTTGATGTTTAGTGGGTGATAACTAAATAAATTTTGTCAATTATGTGCTGAGCTTAAGCCTAAGCCTAGCATAAGCCTCCAGGAAGGAGGTCCCTCTTCACTAAACAGATTTATTCACTGTGAAGCAGATGTAATGAAGCCTGGCTGAGTGTACACTCAGATAGAATGCAGAGAAACATCAATGCAGACATATGGATCTCAATCAGCGTCTCTCACACAGTAATTTACATCTTAAGGTTCTCATTCTCATTGTCCTCAACCCTGGACTGCACTGTTCCAGCAGGGCACCAGCATGCCGGAAGTCAGCTGTGCAGCTAATTATCAAACCCTTTCTGAGATGAATCAGCTGTGATGGAGAAAGGAAATGATAAGAGGCAGAAAATGAAATGGTGCAGACATTTAGTCAACCTGAATGTCATACCGGTCATAAGCTCGTACTGCATTAATACTGCAATCATTCTTTACCTCAGAAGTGACATTCTGCATGATATTTACATTTTTATAAATTCTGTAGAGCTGGCACAATAATGACAGTGTTTGACATATACAGTATGTTATGTACAAGATCATTGCCAGGAGGAAGTTTAAAACATCAAGAAATAGATTACGAATTTATAAGAATGTGGACAGTTAACGAGGTTGATTATAAATTATTTTTAAAAATCTGGGAGTCCAGACTGTAGCGATGGCAGCCAAGCAAATTAGTAGGTTGGAGCATCTATGTGAAGCTATTCATCAAAGCAAAATGGTGAACAGCAAATTACTCTAATTTCTCTAATATTATATCAGCACAGGGTAAAACGTCCACTGACCTGTTAGAAGTTGCTTGAATGTAGTCTATATAATGGTTAACACGTTCCTGAATTAAGCAACCGACTGTGAAAACCCCATAATTATCATTAGTCTTTAAGCCCAGTAATTGTAATCTTCACATCCAGGCAAGCCCTGTCACTTACATTTTTTCACCACTTTAATGAATGTAATTGGTGCTATTTGAAGCAAGCTTTTGTGTTTTGCCTAAAAATTATAAATTATTTCCCCATTAGACACAGCAAATGTGCTGTACCTGTCTGGCAGTCAAGCCTCCTTTTTTCTATCTAAATGACTGACAGAAATCTATTCATAAATGTTATTATTACTCATTTTAATACAATAATATAATATTAGTATAGGTACAATTTACAGGAAGGAATTATAGGAATTTAACTACTGTTAACAGATTTCCTCTATTTCACAGGCTCAAAAGTAACAGGACAAAAAAAAAACATTTTAATACGAATATTATTTTTAACACTCGTCTGCAAATCCTTTGCAGTTAATGACTGCCTAGTCTGGAACCCATGAACTTCACTGAATGCTGAGTTTTCTTCTCTGAGATGCTTTGATTGTGTGTTTTTCTTCAGTTTCTGTCTTCAGTGTTGTCTTCACTAAGTGAAAGGCATGCTCAATAGGATTGAAGTCAGGTGTCTGATTTGGTAATTTCATTTCTCCTGGGTTGCTGTCTGTTCTGAGTCATAATCCATCTGAACTGTGAAGCGCCATCTAATCAGTTTTGCAGTATTTGACTAAATCTGTGTGGAAAATATAGCTGTATACACCTCAGAATTCATCCGGCTACTTCTACCAAAACACTGCCTTCACCATGTTTAACACATGATGTGGGGTGCTTCAAATTATGAGCCCTTCATTTTCTTCTTTTTCAAGATAATCTTGCTTTATCTTTCCAAAGAATCTTATTCCAGAACTCCGCAAGCTTATTAGAACTATTCTACTTCAGTCTATTCTGGCCTTTCTGTTCTCGTGTGTTACCAGTGATATGCATCTTTAAGTTTAACCTTTGTATTATGTTCATAAAGTTGTCACCTGACATCTCTAGAATGTCACTGATATGATGAGATGTTGTAAATGAGTTTTACTTCACCACAGAAAGAATCCCGCAATGATCCACCAAACTGTTGATTTGGCCAGTCCTAATCTCTCTGATAGGTCTGACAGCTATCAAATGCATATTCAAAGATCAACTTCAGACTTTTTATCCCCTTAATCTGTCATGAAATAACACTCATTCACTTTTGAGTCACTGTCCAATTACTTTTCATTCAGGCTGTAAAAAAAATAGGTTTTTGTGAAAAATTAAAACTGAAAGTATACACAATAATCACATCTTGATCGAAAGTATAACATTCTCAAATCCATTCTGGTGGTGTACAGAGGAAAATGACAAAAAGCGTGTCTCTGCCAAATACTTATGGACCTGACTTTATCTCTAATAGCTAAATAGCTACATCTGTCTATCTACCCATCCATATAAAATGAACAGGAATAAGTTTAATGAGCCAGAGCTCATTAATCACCACAGCCACATGAGCAAGGCTAAATCAGATTCATAGCACCTCGTCTCATTAAGGATCAAGAAGGTCAGAATAGCAAATTGTGGTCAGCAATCTTACACTACAAGGAGAACAATCATCTCCATGGCTGAACAAATTAATTTAGACAGAAGTCAGTGACTAGATTGTCTGATCTGGCCTACATTTAATAACATGATACTGAGGTACCAGTGACAAAAGATCTCGTTTCTATGAGTCTTTCAGCTCCAAACAAATGTAATTGATTAACAATCAATGCCAAAGTCAAAAAATAGAATGTATTTAAATATCTGTCTGCTGTAGAAACAAAACCTGTTTTGTTGTTTTTTGAGCCTAATTTGAAAATGCATTATATCCTTAACATTGTTTGTGAATTTTATGATGAATAGACCAAAAGTAATAGCCCAATATGGCCCAGTATGGGTTTTTTTTGTCTGACAACAGCAACATATACGTGGCAGCAGGCTGATTTATTTGTGCATGACAGCTGTAGCACCCAATCTCAATACGTTCTTTTTAATTTATTACATCTTCTGTTTTTTCCTTTTCCCCAGTGAGTGCCCTCAGGGCAGCCCATGAGGAGAAGCAATAAAACAGAGAATACACTCCTTACCTGAGGGATGGAAAGCATAATGCTCATGGCCCAGGCAGCACTCAGCATGATCTTGTTCTTCTTTTTGGCTTTGCTGATGGCTAGGGGGTTGAGGATAGCCGAGTGACGGTCCAGGCTGATGACCACAGTGACAAAAGCACATGAGTACATGGCCACCAGCTTGAGGAACATGAGCAGCCTGCAGGCGAGGTCACCAGCCAGCCACTGCACTGTGATGTTCCACGCCGCATCCACAGGCATCACGATGAAGGTGACCAGCAGGTCGGCCACGGTCAGGTTGATAATCAGGATGCGCACATGCGACTTGCGGCGGGTGCTGGTGCTGGCCGCCCACAGCACAGCCAAGTTACAAGCGGCCGACACAGCGCACAGGGTAAAGGTGATGATCACCCTTGCTTTCGCTGCTGCTGAGAAGGTGGGCAGCTGCAGAGCCGCCTCCCCTGTGGTCCTATTGCATTCCGCGTAGTCGCAACTAGCATTCAGGGCACTGTCTGTCAGCTGATCAAACATGGTAGCAGTGCTCAGAGAGATGTCATTCATCTCTGAAGAACAGCGGAGCAGGCAGTTGCTTGCTTTCCTCCGGCATTAGGTTGACATGGAATTGGTGAACACGGGAACAGCGGACCGAGGGGGGCTCTTCCACATGATAGTGCTGTCATTCCAAATCGTCTGCAGGGCAAAAAGTAGAGTAGCAGCATAAATTTACTTTTGACATCATAGTGACATTGCAGCAATGCAGCCTGCAGATACAGACAACAAAAGCATTAGAGTGCATAAGTGTGTCTGTAGATGGGATGCAGGGTCAGGACCCAGCTGTACTGTCCATGGCTGCAGGTCGCCTGCTTGCTCTATGGGGAAGGGGTTAGATGGGAGGCTCTCCTTCTTTCTTGTCACTATGGGGCCAATTGCAGCTTCACATACAGGATTTCCCCATCTCTGCACCCCAGAGACTGCTGCATGTGAGGCAGAGCAAGACAGGCTACACACACACTGTAAGTTGAGTTTGAACCGAAAGGAAACAGGATTAAATGCAAATTTGAAAATGATTAAATAGTGTCAGTGTAGACTAGATGTTTAAGGTGGACAGAACACATATATAGTTATAGTATGTAGGAATAAATAAGACTTTGCTGTGGTATGGCAAAACAGGAGGAGCACATTTATTCTAGAAGTAGTTAAAACGAGTCAGTAGATACTGTACATTGATAGTGATCCAGCAAAAAGAAACTTTAAACGTTAACAGGATGAATGAGCTGCAGTTTACACTGAAATTCGCTGTATTTGACTTAGCAAACTATAAACTTCCTTCATGTTCGACTTAATAAACACGTAAAGTATTAAGGATGACACATTCAGTCATTCGAGACTCACCTCATTCGAGGTTCTGAAATCCTCCGTTTGGTGCAGACACTGATGACCTTGAAGGAGCGTCTCAGAAATTAAGACATCACAGAAATCATCACCGTCGAAGCGCTTTACTCGAAGTCGTGCTCAGCTGCACGGAATACACATTCAGACACACAGTCCAGCTTCCGAACAGGTGTGCAGAAGCGGAGGAGTGTTGAAGGGGAAGTGGAGAATCGACACGTTACAAACCCAGGACGGAGTATCTGAAGCGGCGGAGGAGAAGTTCAGCAGAATCCCGCACAAACTCACAGAACCGACACGAGGACGCTCCTGAAGTCGAATCCTGCGGTTTGGGTTCCTCCTGAGCGACAGCCGAGAGAGTGAGAAGTCCTTTATACTCTCTTCGCGTGTCCTGCTCTCCGCGCTGATTCCCCTCAGAACCACTTTATTACTCCGCCCTTCGACCACCATCCGCAGCCCGCCGCGCTGACATATGGTACAGCCCCCATTCATCTGCCTCGATTAAAGGAGCACTCCCTAACACACACACAAACATACAAACACACACACACACACACAGACACACACACACACACACACACACACACACACACACACACACACACACACACACACACACATTTTCTTAGTTTTGGTCTGTGTTCTTGTGAAATGAATGCAAAGACAGACTGAAATGTACCTCCCCTAGGAATTCTAATAATTACATGGTTGAGAAAGTGATTGAGAGTGGAGAAATTTACCAGAGTCATCCAGAACTGTCCTCACTGGTGACAGGAACAAATGCCTGAACTGCTTAAAGGAGCAATATGTAGGATTTTTAGTTTAAATAATTCCAAAATGAACTAAAATTATCAACAGAATGTGAAGAAATAACATCAAGGCCGTCTATATATCACGTCACAGAGACATCTACTGAAGTTCACATGCTAACCTCAGCCTGTCCTTTCTCATAGTACCACTCTGTACCTCAAGAGGTGACAGTGTAGCGATGAGGTTGCTATCAGTCTGACAAGAGAGGATGAATAAGTGGCGTATCAGGTGGTATTTTGTCCCATTTTACCTGCAAACATGTCTTAATGTGAGTAACAGTTCGAGGTAATCATTGTCACATTTTTTATTTCTAAATTCTCTGTCTCTTTTGGGGACAGGACATGACTGCAGGCAGGCCAGTCCATTACCTTTACCTGCTTCTTCCGCACCTTTGCCTTTGTGTGTGCAGAATGTGATTTTGCATTGTCTTGTTATAGAATGCTGGACGGCCCTTCTTGAGGGTCTTCTTGAAGGTAGCATATGTTGATCTAAGCTCTCAATGTACTCTTCTGCATTAATGCTGCATCACAGAGGCGTAAATTGCCTTTGGCAAGGGCACTGACATAGCAAGAGAGACCCTGCCTTCTGGAGTCAGTTCAGAAGATCCTTTTCCTCTGTAGTATGTAGCACACGGCGTCCGTTTCTTCCAAATAAGATCTGGAATACTGATTCGTCTGACCACAATACACATTTCCACTGTGTGATGGTCCATCCAAGATGCCTCAGAGCTTATGGTTAACATAAGGCTTCTGTTTTGTACAGCAAGGTTTTAGGTGGTAACTCTGCATTGTAGTGCTTGACAAAGGTATGCCAAGTATTCCTGAGCCCATATGGTTATATTAGCTATTGTTGAATGGCTGTTCTGGATGCAGCGCTGTCTGAGGGATCAGAGATCCTCCTGATTCCTTGAATTGTTTAATGTGCTGTAAAAGGAGAAATACGCAAATCCTTTCCCATATTTCAAGAAACATTGTGTTTAATTATTTCAAAAAATTTCATGCATTCTTTACAAACAGTATATCCTTAAAAACTTTCATGGATACAGTTTTTGTGCCAAATCGTGATTAAGATAAGATAAACCTTTATTAGTCCCACAGTGGGGGAAATAAGGGATAGCAAGGCACTCAGTACAAAAAAAACAACTACAGATAAATAAAAAAAGTACAGTATATACAATATAAATAATAAAAAGTGCTCTATTAACATCACCAGTTTGAAATCACATCTTTTTTTATTACCTAATAAATAGCCCTTAATTGCACCTATTCCAGCTGTTTGCAATGTGTTGCAGGCCTGAAATGCAGGAATAGATGTACACTACTGTGCAAAAGGCACCGAAACTCATTGTTTAAAACCCATTATCTTAGGGTAAGAACACCATATATCATTATAACTGATGTAAAAAAAACCTTAAATACAGTACAAAGTAAAGTAGATAATATCTTATGAGCCAGGTTGAAGAACAACGTTTACTTCCAGATATCTCCTGGACACCCCAGACATTGCATGAATTTATTTAATTCCTTTTACCAGCAATCTTGTTTCAGTGAAATTACAGAGTGGCCAAAGCAGATATTAGATACTGGGTTGCTGCAAGGAAAGGCTTGGAAGGGATTAAATAAACACCCTGACTTATATAAAATTACTACTTACTGTATAATACTATTTAATTATTTAAAAAATAAAATGTTTTGCTTAGCAAATAAAAATTTCCTGTCAAAAATAATATTTTTAAAATATAATGTCCCTAAATACCCTAAAACATTTGCACAGTGCTGTGTATTAACAAAGGAAATGACAAAATGTACAAAATGTTGAGTTTATACTCTCTGCAATGAAATAACAGTAGTAAATGTAAGAAATGTAAGTAGTCATTTTTTATTTGCATTTTCCATACTGTCCATAACTTCTATACTTCCATAACCTTTTTCTGATCTGGGCTTGAATATGGTTAAAAATGTTGCCACTGTCAAAAACAAATGGAAAACCTTGCTCAGACCTTTGGTGGTGTGTATAGTTGTAGGCCACATACATATAGAACAGGCTTCAAACGGTCAGCAGGTAGAACATGCTGTGAGTATAAAACAGAGACAAAAGCTTATGATTTCTGCTCCTACCTTCAGACTGATCACCATGTCAAGAGCAGGCACAGTAGTTTGGAGCCTATTCAGTGTCAAACTGAGCAAAACGTGGTTTCTAAATAGTAAGATTAGTTATATAATGTCTTCAACAAAACTGTCACAAAACCATTGCCTTTCATAATGAATGGATGCTGTGACCGAGCACCAAAAGCACTACACGTAAAAGATCTCACCGGAGTCGTGCATTTTTTGGGTTATGCAGTGAGTGCACTGAAATCATTTGCATACATTTCATGATCTTTAAAGGGACGACAGCTGCACTGGCAAGAAAAGCTAGTAGAATATTTCTTGTAATGATCCTGTGACCTCTCCCCTCACTTGAACCAGGAGGTAAAGTGGCAGTGTGCAGGAAAGTCGAACCCAATCGAGACCCCCAAATGTGTTGCCGACATTTCTGAGCCGGTAGCCTGAGATGCCCCGGTTTTTCTTGCAACGGGGAGCTGAGCTGTCTGCTACATTAGGCACCGAAACAAACAGTGCCCGGCCCAGTCTACTCTCATTACATCTACCCATACAGGACCACTCACACACACGCAGCCGCACAGCCAGTCATAAAGATCGAGTAGCAGGAGAACGGCAGGTGAAAAATGGTGAAACTTATTTTACCTGCACCACAGGTATAATACACAGAGTGAATTTGATTAGTGAGGCACAGAGTCAGAAGATGACTCGGCGGGGAGGAGTTTTAAAGCTGCAGTTTTTGGAAGAATCTTGGAAGGCTGTCCAGAGGTAAAAGACAGAGAATTTTTTTTTATGCTTTTCTGAAAGTCAGAAAGAACTTTTAAATATCCATCGTACCAAAAATGCTACTGTTGTAATATTGTGTCAACAATACTGTCATAAAATCTCATGAATTCAGTCTGAATGGTTATAATTTTTTCTATGGATTTTAATAACACTTCATTGATGAATGGACTAATAGAAAAATATCATTACATTAAAGGTGACATACCAATTTTTTCCCTAAGGTAACACACTTCCCAGGGTCCTTAATGAAATGTCTGTGAAATGCTTTGATCAAAACATCATAAGGAAGAAGCACCACAGCACCACACAGCACAATACCCTGAAAAAAGCCATGAAAATCAATGAAAATCTATAGAAGTCACGCTGCTGCATCACTCGCGCCATGCACAGGTAGAACGTATGAATCAGACATGAGGCCCTGAATTGTAACTGGTTTACCATTTTAGGCTCCAATAATGATGTTTGAAGGAGATGCTTTTGTGAAAAAGAAGCCTTCAGATTTCTTCAGCTTCTACACAAAGTAATTAGCTCTTATTAAGACTCATTAGCAGCCAGAGTAGTTCCCATGATCAGCGCTTAGCTTCCACATAATGCTAGAGGCTTTAACTGCTTGGTGAAGGTAGTTCTAAGGCTGTGACCAAAGATACTCAGATCAGAACTATTTTATTTGAATTGCTCACTTGACACTTGACATAGGTTCAAATCTGAACCACTTGTTTAATATTATTCTGATCTAGGCAGCTGATAAAAAACTAACCAGATTATCTATCCATCCATTATCTTCCACTTTATCCTGCTAGTCAGGGTCACGGGGGGGCTGTAGCCAGTCCCAGCGTCATCGGGCGAAGGCGGGGTACACCATGGACAGGTCACCAGTCCATTACATGGCCAACACACTCACACCAACAGGCAATTTAGAAATCTAATTATGTTGCAAAACAAAATATAAACTAAAATATATTATTTTGATCTTAAACAGATCCTTCCATCATTGGAGCTGTGTCTTTGTGGACTTTTGCAGATTTGCGTCCAAAATTGGTTAATTGGTGTCTCGCTCATACTGTCCTAGAAGTACCACAAGCTCACCAGGAACTACGTCTCCTTGTCTGTAGTAATTTACACACTTTAGGGGGTCTGGGGGGGGGGTGTGGGGGTTAAGAGAGAAAAAATGTAATCTACTAGTTAGTATGAAGTGGGGCTCTTCTGTGAAGATAAACCACCTTTCCTCTTGTTTTCCTGTCCACTGATCCAGTGTCTCCTCTTTTATGATTGTTTTTGTATTTTATTTTTTAAAACTGAGTTTCAAATGAAAACATTACATTATGCAAACTACATTAGCAGTGCTGGTTTTAGTAACTCCAATTGCATGAATGCTTTACCGTGTAAAGCCAGCCTTAGATAAAAATATATATTACAACAAATTTCTGTTTCTGTTACCTGTTAATGAGCGGCTTACACTGTGTATATACTGTTTTGCGCTCTCCTGTACTTATCAGCAGTCTTGCTGTAGGTTGATGTTGCCATCTATATTGACTTGTGTGTTCCTATTTTTTTCTATAATGTATATAGTGTTCGGTGACTCACTGTGACATGGGGTCTTTGAGAAGTAAGTGGCTGCGGTAGGCTGCTGTCATGCCATTATGACACATGTAGATAACATCTCTCTCACTGTCACTGCTCAGTCTATATGCCACTTTCCCTAATATACACTGCATTTCTCCTAGTCCTTTTTTCTGCATGCATCCACAAATGCGTATGTATCAGAAGACAGAATGTGAGACATTTTGATGCAAATTCACTTCTCTGTATTTCAAAAAAAAAACAAAACAGGAGGATGAGCATTGCGATTGACTTGATGGCTTATCTAACACAATTATTGAACACTGTTTTCCTGTTCCTGTTTGGTCCCCCACTTAGAAATTAGTGTGCTGTGCTATTTATGGAATTGCTGCAAATGTTTAGACATTTCATCAAAAACGCCTGGCAGTAAGGGTTTTTAGAATTGAAAGCAAGTGCCTATCTGCTTTTGTTCACTTTAGGCACTGCATTTCACCATAAGTGCAGCTGTCACATCATGTTTTCATGAGTCATGCGGAACCAGATGAGATCTCATAATGAGAATACACGACAGGGGACAATTTAGACTATTGGTTCTGGTTCAGCGAAAATCTACCACAAACAAGTGTTCACCCCTTTTGTAACCAATGCCGAACCCACTAATGTGTGTCTCTAAGCACACAGTCAATAACACACACGATGCTAGCTAGGAAAATGCTAAAATGCTTAAAGCCTGCAATGTATACACTTACATAGTATGAAAATGCTCCATCCAGTTGACATGGTGTGATGTTGCTGTTCACACTACACATGAAAGCAAAGACTCTGTATTCTCTCTGATGAAAAGCAGACCAAAACAGACAGTTCTGTCTATGAATAATTTCCCACAAAGCCAATAAAATTTGAAACATGCTCCACACCTGAATACTGAGCAAAGACACTGTCTGAATCTCAAATGGATCACTGCTTTCAACAGTGCAGTCTGTAGTTATTGAAGTAGTGGCTCCTGCACCCTAACAGCGCCTAATAGATATAATTATTAGTATTTGTATTTGTGTTCTACAGCTGACAAATAGTGCAGTGTGGCTAGTAATATTTAATATCTTACATCATGCATTATATGTGAATGACCACTAATGAGCCTGGGTATTAGTCAAAGTAAGTAGGTTTGCTAACTGTAATGATGGTCAGTGATTTGCTGGTGAGTGTTCGCATGACCAGCCTCCCACTGCTTCATGTAAAGGGTTAAAACGCAGCTTGCCCTTGGTTACTCTCACAATAGTGCTTTGACTTGTTACATCATTTCACTGCTGTCTCCATGAATCATGTGAATATGAGGTTTTGAAACACATCATGATTGCATTAGCTTGAAAAAGACTCAGACCAAAAGCATGCTGTAATTTGCATATTCCCTTATTTTCCCTTATCATTAGTCATTCAGAAAAGTGAAGAAACCCTATCCAGAGCCAGTACGCCAGTGTATATAATCCCTTTATGCCTGTTAATGTCGAATTTAATACCTTGCATAAAGTGGCCTACATGGACATGATTTCTATTGGTCAGCTTTTAAGGGCCCATATAAAAAAAATGCCATAGCTTTCATGATATCAGTACAAAGGTTTGGGAGCCTCTTGTCAAATTACATTTAATTGATTTTATAAGTGAAGAAACCACATCATCTGCAGAGAACACTTCTTTACAAGTTTTACATTAAAAAATAAAAAGATAAAATCAGACACATTTTCTGAATTTAGTGTTTTCTAATTTGTTGAACTGAGCAAATAAATAATGTTTTGCAGAAAAAAGAGAAATTTAAACATCTTTTTGTTTTTGTTGTCATTTAATTTTAATCGTTTTGTTTTGTTGTAGCTCATTTTCATTTAGAAAATTAACAAAACATGTAATTTAATAGGCTAGCTATAACCAGGTCTCAGTAGAAGTCTAAACTCTGGTACAGTTTGAGTTTGAAGAACAATGATGACCATTCTGTAATAATCTGTCCTGATTTACTACTAAATATATACATATAAGGCTGTAAATCTGTTTACAAGGCAGAAACAGCCGACAACCTCACACAGAACATCTACACATGGGCTACAGTTGTGTTTCATTATTTTTTAAAAGTATGTTCCCTTGACATGAAATTACTTTGTTAATGTAATTACTAAAAATCATGACAATGGATTTTGTGCCTGCTAGATAATGTAAAAATATAAAACATAAAAACATAAAAACATAAGAACAAATATTCAAATCTTTTTAACTAAAGTCTATTTGACTGACAAAGCTGTGAGTAGGGTACAGCCCTAGAAATCTTATGAAGTGTAAGAGATGAAGTGAGAAAAACACTATAGCACACCATTAAATTCTGAAGGTTTGGAGAAGAACTAGCATAGAGGTGGAATTGTCAAAGTTGTGTTCACTGATAGGATCATGAACTCAGGGGTGTTCCAAAGTATTTTGGATGCAAACCTGCAGATGTCTTTAAAGAAACTCAAAGAAGCTCAAGTGTTACTGATCAGAAACACACAAGAATACTGAGCTCCTGCAGTGGTCTGCAAAACAAATTAAACTTGGTTCATCACTTTGATTCTTCACACAATGGACACAAAAAGTTCTATTAGTTTTGTGGTCGCTGTAATTATGTAACTATGTAACTATGTTTTTGTTTGTTTAGTTATTAATGTAATAGAGATTAAATACAGTTCAAAACAATATAGTTAGTTATATACATGTATAATGCAGACTTACATACAGACTTTTCAGCTAAAATATTTTTGTGTACAAACCTACAAGAATATGCAATATATACATGATATATGCAAAACATGTCAATTTAATTTAATTCTGAGACATAAGCAAAAATCTAAACTGGTGATAATCCTCAATTACCTTTTGCTTAAAGGATTACAGCAGTTCATAAAAATGAACAGGCGGTTGAGATTAAAAATATTGAAACCTTGTAGCTCATTACACTAGGGACCATTGACATATGCTAACAAAGTACATTTAGATATCACTTGTCTTGCACAGTTATTTTCTCAGAGGTAATATTTATTTATTTATTTTTTTGTATAAATATTATTTTTCTTTGTCACAAGCTAAGTGGTCCTTACTGGAAGAGGTACTACTGAAATATTTAATATATTTCTTATACTTATACTACTCCAAAACATGAGCGTCTGAATGAGCAGGTTGAGCAGGTGAGCAGGTTGCCAAGAAAGACATGTTGTCAAGGACACTAATGGGAAGGCAGATGTAGTGCGACTGTTTCCCTGACAATATTAACTACTCGAGCTGACCTTAGCTGTGTCCAGAAACAATGACAATATATTTTTCTGGCAAATAACGTGTTGGCACATTGTCCACTGTGGAGATTCCTCAGAGGAAGAATAAAAAATACTCCTCTGTGTGCTGCTATATTTTTATACAACACAAGCACTGTCTCCTCAGGAGTTAAGCCTAGAACCCTACATCATCATTGGCCAGTGTTTTTTTTTTTTTTTGTTATTGTATTTTTTCTTCCATGGCAGTTCACCACATATCTAGTTTTTTATTACGTCCTAGGGCTTATTATTCAGCAATTACATAGAAATGCAAAAATTGGCCAAGCTATTTCTGAGTTATAAGAGTGAGTAATAACAGTCTGGACTCACTGACTGGTCCTCTATCTGCTGCATAAATATAGCATGGATGATTACCACAATCATTTGAACATATTTCTCTTTTTATTTCTGCTCATTGAAATAACAGAAAAGTCATTGACTCAGAAACTACCTATAACAATTCAGAGGGCCGTTGCTTTTCAGATGTCCGTTGGCTTCTGCTACTGTTTCCGAGTCATCGTTTGTTTCTGTTCTTTTACAGAGATTAGATTGAAAATCACTGGAATATTTATTTACAGGAATCAGATGAAGAAGTTTTTCATTTTAGTACCAGCCTCGTTTTGTTTGCAATATGAAGTGATCCATCATCATAAACACTAAGGCTTCTCTAGTGTTCGTGATTTGTTCGTAGGATGCTGCTTCTGCTTCTGTGAGCACTTCAGCTTTCCTTTTATTTTTCCCATTGTTGAGCTGGAAGCTGGAATAGACAAGACAAGGTCTCAATACAATGACCTAAAAGAGGAAAAGCTACAGCTTTGCCGGATGAGTGGATTTGTTGTTTAAACGCAGAGCCTTTCCTTGGGGCTGTCGCTTTTTAATCAGCACTCAGGCTCTTAAAGAAGCAGCTGACTTCTTTCAAATTTATCTCAGCCGTACAAACCATCTAGAAAAGCTCTGAGACTGGTAGAAAATTTGCTAGACACAGAATGCCTCTGTAGCACAGTGAGGCTTCTAACTCACACTTACTCTACACTAAGTGGGTATACAGTACAATACAATGGTTGTGATGTTTTCACAGCTCCCTCAGTTTTTATTCATAATAATTGAAAGATGACTGAACAATGTGAGTCCTAGGCACATTAATGAAATATCTGTCTAGAGATGACGAGAGATGCTACACTTTGGGATTCATTATAAAGTCCACATGAAGACCACAGGCATGTTTTTCCATTCGAACGAGTGTTTGAATGAGACAGAATGCTGCTAGGTCTGCTCTAACAAGCAGAGCTTGAAGGATTATGGGCAAGATTATCCACACAACATGCAGAGGGTGACATGATGGCGCCACTAAACCAAACACTCTTCCCCTCAACACCCCCATCTCTCTTCCAGAAGATGTTTCTTATCATCACAACAAAGTGGCCAAAAATAATGATGTGGGGGTAAAAACATCTGTGTGCAATGAGAATTAAAGTACAAAAACAACAGAGAGTGCCTGTCCTGCTGGACATATATATATTTTTAAAAATACATTGTTAACCAGTAACAAGCAGCTGCAACCATAAGAGCAAATGCAGAAACTAATGCAAATGACTACAACGTTGTTAAAAAATAGATACAAAATGAACTGTAGTACACTAAACTGTAATACACATCAAGGGTCACTCTTCTTTAACTAAATTCCTATGCTGGATGTGATTTGTCATTGGAAATCACTAAGGAAACATCGGCAAATTGAACAGATCTTCAGACACCTGCTGTTTACTTAAGAAAGACTATCCAGCTATTATCCCAAAGTCATTTAAGCAGTAAAATCCACTTAATGATGGGTGAGGTAGGAGGATTTATACAGCTTGAGACAACTGAGACATGGACCTTAAATTGAGTACAATACTGATTTTAGGCTATTAAAGATACCATTAAATGAAAAACTGTATTCACATGGATATAATTAATTAAAGTGAATTAAATATATAGAGCATTTGCACCTGGGGCCAGTAAAATAGGCAGATTCCAAAATTCTAAACTGTTATGGGATAGTCTGAAATCTCAATCAAATGTTTTGTTCCACCTTAAATGCTGCAGTTTGTACAGGCACCAGAATTTAATTGCAGCACTGTTTGATGTGGAATGGAAACTTTGCACAACATGCTGGTGAATAGGAAGCAAAGTACAGCTTCCACGTCTTCACCAGGATCCTGGACAACTTTAAATCTTTGCTTTGCACATTTCACTTCAGGCAGTTTCTCAAAACTCTGGTTTCTCAAATCTTAGACATCTCTGTTTAGGAAGCCAGTGTATCACTGATAAAACTGGACTGATGTGCTTGAATTTCCTGGTTTTAGTTAGTACTGTGGCTGCAGCGTTCAGAACTAACTGAAGTTTATTCAGGTTCCTGCTGGAGCATCCTGACAACAATGGATTACAGTAATCTAGCCTTGAGGTTATAAAGGCATGCACTTTTCAGCGTCAAACATTGACAACGCAATTCTTAACTTTGGAATGTTTTGCAGGTGAAGAAACGCTGTCCTTGTAATATTACCTGTGTGTTCATTAACTGTCAGATCTGAGTCAATTGCTACACCAAGATTTTTGGCTACTGAACCAGGAACTACAGAGAAGTCAGCAAGATTTAGCATTAAATCAGAACATTTAGTCCGAGCAGCCTTTGGGCCGAGAAGGAGGACTTCCGTTCTATCAGGGTTCAAAAGAAAGACGTTCTGCAGCATCCAAAGTCTAATATCTCTTACACAATCTTCTATCTTATTTAATCTGGATTTATCATTTGGTGTGGCTGATTTTTACAGATGTGTATCATCAGCATAGCAGTGGAAACTGATTCCATGTCTATTTATAACTAAGCCTAATGGTAACATATATAATGTGATTAACAGAGGACCTAAAAAAGAACCTAGTGAAACTCGAACCATATTTCACTCTTGTATAATTAGATGATTGATTATTTAATTGTATAAATGGAAACGATCAGTTTACATTACCAATTTTGTTTCTTTAGTTTAGAACAGGAGTTACAAGGCTATTGATTCCAACAAACAATAGAACTTCCACAAATTCCCACATGTAGTTCACATTGTTTTTGTAAAAAATATAAATCCAAAATCTTGCTATGAATGCATATAACAGCACTGTTTCAGACAAAACTCACAAAAGCACAACAGATTTTGGACCAGATTCCTCCATATTTAGAACTGTCATTGCTCTGATCATCACTCCTACTCCTGAGATTGTTTGTGAGTATCATTGCTGTTTATAGTAAAACATGTATCTCCATTTTTGCTGATTTTTATTGTTCTACATCTTATGAACGCTGTTTACAAACTTTCATGATAAATAAACAATCAGAAATCCTTGAATATCTTGACCTTACATTGAAGATGAAGTAAGGTTTTGTCCTCACCAACAAAGCTGCCGTTTTGAAGATACTTGTTTTTCTTTTGACAGCGCTGATTTAGACCCTGATGTCTGAAGCGGCTGCACACAGACTTTAGCTACACAAAATTTGTACTCCAACCATGTCTTGGCTAATCGACAGGGTCAGGTGTAAAATCTGATTTTTGGCCTTTAAAAAGGATCTATTATGCTTTTCCTTCTATTCCCTTTCCTTTAATGTGCTTTTTGTGCGTGTGAAAGGTCTGCAAAGTTGTAAAGACCAAAATACACACCAGAGAGAGAAGCTCTCTCCCACAGAAACGATGGAATTTCAGGTCCTTTTTACAAGGTGCTCATGTCATCTCATAACACAGTAACTACTAGAGGCAGTGTAGGGGTGTAACTGCACTGGTGGTGGAAGGTGGTGGGGCCAAGTGTTGGAGGGGTTACAGGCTTAAATACACAGGAGCTTTAACAAAGCATTTCATTTTGGTAAAATGTTTTAAACTGGTGTTTGTAATACTCAACACTCATCTTAACCACATTTAGCCTGAATAAGCATTATACAGTTTACTTTTACAAACAGCTGATAAAAGCACACACTGAAACACTTTTTGGCTCTACAGTGTCTGCATTTCTATTTATACCTTTGGGCATTGTGGTTATTGTGATGTGGTACACTCGGTTACGAGATTAAACCAAAAGTTTAAAACCATACTATTCCTGAATGACCTCTGTGCAACCAGTGACAGTAAACAGGGGTTTTACAACATGTACAGTTTCCAGTGTTACAAAACACTTCGCCCATAGCAGTTCGCATTCCAGCCCAGCAGAAACAATGACAATGGATCAAGAGCGATGCTGGATTATACATGCAGAACCCTTCCAGGCTGTGAAGGGGATTTTGGCACTTTTCATGACATTTCCAGTCATCTATCACTGAGCCCAGTAGGAAACTATGACAATGGAGCAACAGGAATCAGAATAGCAGACTGTGCAGATTTTTTTAATGAGGTTGTGAAGGCGATGTTGGCACTTTTCATAAAAAGTCCTATGGAACTGTCAAGGGACATGATTGTTGTTCATCTTTTTATGAGGCTGAAGTTGACTTCCTATGTGCCAGCTTCTTAATCGAATAATCTGTTCCATTTTAAGTGCTACAGCTTGTATGAATAGAAGGAGGGAAGCCAAGACTGGACTGGAGAAAGGAAAGACAAGGGATCAGGGGCTTTCTCTGTGCCATGTGCAATGTCTACTGGAGGAAGAAAATCATTGTCTGTGAGGACCAAGAGGCAGTGGGCGGGGCACAGCTCTGGGTTGTTAACCTCCACAAGCTTAAAGACCCACTCCTCTTCATCATCCTCCTGGTCCCCAGAACATTCAAATCACTTAAATGTTCAATAAATGTCAGCCACCCATAGTTTTTCAGTGTAGCACTACCGCTTTTTAATATATTTAAATTTGATCATATATTCAGTTAAAACATTCAAAAATAGAAAATGTCACTTAAACAACTGACACACTTACCATATTTATAAACCTGCAAATTTATAAACATGTGTATCATAGAATAGAAAACCATATGACATACACGTAAGAAGAGTTTGTTAAATGGAACTCCCTCCTAGCAGGTATTAGCTCCTCCTCTATCCACAAACTTCAACTGATTCAGAACTCTGCTGCTCACCTTCTTACCCACACCCGCTCACATCACCATATCACATCCAATCTTCAACATCTTCTCTGGCTTCCTGTTAAATGTCGCATACAGTTCAAAATCATTCTTCTAAGATAGAAAGCTCTTAACAATCTTGCTCCTTCTTACCTCTCCTTCTTTCTACAAACCTTCTCGTTCTCTCAGATCCTCTGCAGCTACACTACTTACAGTTCCTCCATCTAACCTCCACGGTTTTGGTGATCGAGCATTCTCCAGACTTGCTCCCCGCCTCTGGAATGCTCTTCTGCCACTGGTTAAACAGTCGAATTCCTTTCTCACATTTAAATCTAATATTAAAACCTATTTCTTCTCGCTGGTATACAATCTTCCTCAAGTTTGACTGTTCCTTTACTATTTCCTGTTAATGTCTATTTGTAGTTTTGTATAATCATTGTTTTGACTGTAAGCGTCTCTGGGTTCTTAAAAATCGCTATATAAGAATAAAATATTAAATGGAACTGACATACTGTGAAACTCAAACGCTGTTGCTGTCTTGAAATACAAGTCCTGCATTTACAAAAGACTGTGGTAAAGCAGTCCAATTCCAAAATGGTTAGGTAACAGTCTTAACTCATTATTATTTACAACCCCCAAAATATACCAGCTCATGTTCAAATGAGCAAAACAACAGCAACAGAGCAACAGCAATAAAAATGGTGGACTATGTGTATGAAGGGGATGTTGTGCATGGCTGATGTTATCTTTGAAGAAGGCTGAAGTTCCTTTTGCCAGTTTCTTAATTAAATGTTCCAATACACCTTAAATGCAACAGCTTGTACAGCACCTGCATGAAATTGTAACACCATTTAAGGTTGAACGGAAAACTCACAAAACAAGCTGGCAAACAGGAGGCCAACATATTTAATTCAGAGTTCTTAATTTGATCTGCATGTTTTACTTTGGACAGTTTTTCAAACCACAGATAATCTGAAGCAGTTTCACCTTTATTAGCATCACCAACCCGACAGCAACATTTATGTAACAGCCATGCTGTTGATGAACCATGATGAACAATGATAGTTGGAGCAGACCATCTTAAACTAAAAATTTCACGGTAAGTAACAACTTTAGACTAATTTGTTTTGTTGTTGAGATCGAAAGCAAGAAGCTAGGTACAGGTAAATTTAGCATATGTTAGTATATGTTATTACATGTATGTAGGAAACATGTTGGATAGTATGTTGTTTATGTGATCATTGCAGTGCCTCATTGTAAATCAAAGCAAAGCTTATGAAGTTATTTATGAGCTCATAAAATAAAAGAAAAACATATTAGGGCCAAATCATAGGCTATTAAATGGGCATTTCTCACTCTCCCCGATATCACATACATTCTATGTAGACATCAAAGAACAAAATTCTGAATACATGCTTTTTCCTTAAAGTTGGTGAGGAGTGTTACCGGTCGAGCTTTTAGACAGATCACGAGGGGTCTTCTTCTTATTTTTCAAAAAATGCTGGTAAATAAATTAGATGTTATATTTGGTTTAAGCGAAACCAGCAAAGCAACTAAGCTGTCAGTCTGGACTATTACCTTTTAAATACTATATAATATTTGTATTGAAATATTGCACAGGTGTCAGTTATCTTTCATGAACTGAAGAGATACAGACAGGCAGAGTAATAATTATAGGATGCTCGCTGTGGGTGCTGTCTCTATGTTTTCTTTATACTTTTTCGTGCACCAGTTCTGGCAGGAGAAATGTCTAAGGGCTTCTCCTTGCCACATCCACAAATACACAAGCATCTACATGTTGCAAACAGTCCTTGCCCTGTCAATATCAACTGCAATCTTTCAGGACCTTTTCTCATAAGCTTTGCTCTCTAGAAGTCTTGACTGAATTAGCCTGTGTGAAAGAATTATTTATATGTATATGTATATGTGTGTATGACGTGTTTCAACTGTTTGAACTTATTAAACTTCTAAATGAACTTTGCACAAATATTGGTGAATAAAGAAGTATTAGCAATGGACAAGATTAGCAGGACAAGATAAGGGGTGACCAACCACCACCTTAAGAGAGGGGATACGGTACACTACCATACAGGGGATGATCCAGCCCCAAGAAGCACAGGTCTGCATAAAAGCTTGTATTTCAGATGTCAGAGTTTGCTCTCAACTATATGGTTTTCTGTATGGTACTGAGTGACTGTCATTACAGCTGCCACATTGTAAGATCACTCTCTAGCTTTATTGTCATCACTTCTGTAAGTAACCTATGATTTGTGGTCCGTTCATTTTCCTTAACAGTTATTTCTCATGCACTACATTCATGGTAATGAAAACTGTAGTGCTTTGTTGCTGCTAGTTTCTATTTTAATACCTACAACACGATCTTGTCACTTGACTGTTAAGCCTTGAACACAGGTTTCTAATGAGAAGTGTACTGACTGTAATACGTTCCCTATTTTTACTCACAATAATGTTAATATTTAAATAATGATCTAAATTGCAATAAGTTTGACTGCAGCTTTTTTAGTCTATTTCTTTAATCAAAAAAAATTTTGTGTTTTCCAAGTCAGAAATGAACTAAAATGGATGCACAGTGCGAATACAAATGGGTCTTGTTATATCTGATTAGCATTTTATCTGCATCTCTGTTTGTATACTATAGTTGCATTTTTTATTGTTACTGAAGGTACATAATATATTCACCTTAAATCCACACAAGATTTGCATGTATCATCACATTAATTACATGACCACTGGCTAAATGCAACTAATGCATCAAACACCTTAAGTACATAATGCACAACAACGCAACGTATGATGCCCAGTATATAATTGGGTATAGTCCATTAGTTGTCAGGTGTCATACATTTTGTGGGTATCTTTTGATTCATCATACAGTCATGTGCACACACCCCACAGAGGAACCACTTTTGAAGGATGATTGTCTAATAAACCATATTTATAAATAACACATTAATCTTTAATTTCATTAACCTTCCAGGTTTTCATTGTCCCTAAGAATTAGACAGGCTGTTACTGTGCTTTGTAGGCTGATATATGTAAATAAGCCTCTGTTCTGCAGCAGTCTGGCCTTAAACACTGCTTTTAAGTTTACAGCTGGGTGTATGTAAATTGGTTATTGTGACATTACTAAAACAATGCATTCAAAATGTTTTCCACAGCTTAGAGAAAGTACATTCTGAAGTTGTAACAATGCCACAAATACTACATAGAATCTGCTTTATTGCATAAAAGTAAAAGCAATTTGGTTTTTCATGACACAGACTCTTGAAAGGTTTATCATATATTTGTATGCCCGAAGATGCATATAGGAAGATTGAATGTTGAGAGTGTACTGTATTCTGTTGGGATCCATCTCTCTTCTGCCATCTGGAAGAAGGTGCCAGAGCATTCAGGCCCTAAAGTCCAGACTCTGCAACAGTTTCTTTCCACAAGCCAGACAGACACCTTTATATACACACACACACACACACACACACACACACACACACACACACACACACACACACACACACATACACATACAAATGACACCATCTAGCTCCGCTTCTGCAACTCCAGACTATATCCAAAATACTGTATTTGAATTACATTTCACACGACCATATTAGTTACAATGTATATATTTATTTATATATCCGAAACACTGCTTTACACAGTTTTAGAACTGCCAAACGTTTTAGAACTGTTCTAAAACTTTTGCCAGGTAGTGTTTGTATATATACTGCTGTGTCTAAGCTATTTGTACCAGCACAGCACACTGTAACACATCACCACCATGTCAGTGTCACTGGAGTTCTGCAGAATACCTTGTTAGCGCACCTTTCACCCTGTTCTTTAAAGTATGCAGAAAAACAAAGGGGCTACAGTATGTAATTTTAGAACTACAACATGATTCTATATGTTAAGTATAGTTGGTAATGAGACAATGGACAAAGAGTGAAGATACATGGAGTGGTACCTAATGAAATGGCTGGTGGATGTATATCAGTCAGTACAGTAATTATTGTTTTCAGTTCCCTCAATTTTATATTTTTTTTAAATATTGGTATGCACCAGTTTTTGAGTCATTAAACCCTGAATCTGAACATGAGTGAATAAGTACAAATGCAAGCATAACTAAAGGACGTTTTACAACGCTTAAGGACAAACCGGAGACGTGGTAAACAATTGCGACAGAAAGGTTAAAGGAACCTAACCTGAGATACCTCCCTTGGGTTGCTAATCTAGGAGATGATGATTCACTTTCGGTAGCAACCAATTATGAAGCATTACATGCCCTTTCGCCCCGTATTTCTTGTCTTGAAACACATGCTTTCATCTGATGCTCTCCTATATATTTCCTGTCTCTAGGAAACCAGTGCAGGTGATCTCTTCTGAACTCTCTTCTGCAGAGAGGAAGAATTACACTTCATGTAACCATAAGAGTGTAAGGTTGTGAAATGTCACTGCTGTCAGAAATAAGAAAAACAAATAAATAAATTTAAAAAATGAGAAGAATGCTACGCCTACCTTTCTATCATATGTGCCATTGGTGAAAATTTATTCAAACAAAAGCCAGTAAAACAAAGGGGCCAAGTGTTCCCAAACCATTTTGTAAAATAATAATATCACAGTCATCTTGAAGTGTAGTGTCTTCCATCATGCTATGTATACTAATCGTCTTGGACGTGCTGTTTCTATTTCATTCCTGAAAATGAAAATGTTTTGCATGTGAGTATATGGAGTACCATACTTACGGCTAATAGGTTTAAAATAAGTTAAACTTTATCTACATTACTGTATTTGCCAACAGTTGTTCTAAAATGACATACATCGATACAGATCTGGGGCGAATTTACAGTCGAAAGAGACTGTTTTTAATTAAGCTTAGAGCTGAGCACCCAAATAAGAACAGCTCATAAAAAATTACATTTTGGACCATCAATTCAAAATCAGTGTTGGGGCAACACTGTGACACCAACAAATCTAAAAATAACCCTTAGTTCACAAAGCTTAGTTTACAAATGTATCAAAATGCATTTTATTAAAAGTAAAATATAATAAAGGATAAACTATCTATCTATCTATCTATCTATCTCTCTCTCTCTCTCTCTCTCTCTCTCTCTCTCTCTCTCTCTCTCTCTATATATATATATATATATATATATATATATATATATATATATATATATATGTGTGTGTGTGTGTGTGTGTGTGTGTGTGTGTGTGTGTGTGTAAATAGATCCTGATTTCTTATTGAATATTGAGCTTCTGTGGGCTAAAGGGTGACCAGATGAGAATGAAAGAAATTCAGGGCATGGGGCTAGTTTGTCATGACAGAATAATTAGAATAATTTAGATCAGATAAACCAATTCTAATAATCAGTTATCAATATTATTACCATTATCAACAGATTATGAGCATATGATCAAGATCATGTTGGCCTCACTTTCTCACCTTGAACCTGCCTCTTTTTTCTAGAAAAAGAATTGAATATCCATAGCTGACTAGCTGACCACACACACACACACACACACACACACACACACACACACACACACACACACACACACACACACACACAGTTACATTATAGTATCATCTCTTCATATCTTATTGTTCTGTAGCATTAATTAGCTAATACACATACAGACAGCACCACTCTAACACCTTATCTTCAATAACACACAGACTAACCAACAGCACAGCAGCTACAGCTTCTCTCTCCTTTATAAACAGTAAACAGACCACCTGCAGCATTAGCCTGCTAAACTAAAATAAACCCTCAGATAGTCACTCCTAGCTACAATAACAGAATACAGAGTGATCAGAAATATGGACTGCTGATAATGAATGTAATGTGTTGGTTCTGAGTGATAAAGTACAAAAATATTCCTTTGCAAAACTTGCACATCATTTTGCAAGGCAAGGGGAAGGGGTCTGCTGTATTTTTGTTATTAAAATAATTAGATTAACCATATACTCTCTATGGTTTTAACATTTCCAGCTTGTCAGAGACAAATTATTGTTAAAAGAAAAAATGTTTTTTTTTCTCCTGTAATCTTTAGGGGTGCTTGGGCTCAATTTAGGGATGCTTAAGCATACATTAATCCAGCTAGGCTGCATGGATTGCTCTTGGCAGCTTTTATTTGTATGTCCAGACTGTGGCCAGATAGCAGGAAATGTGAAAGACATTAAAGATAGAGTTCAATGTAAATGAAAGAAGAAACACAATCACACACATCAGCAAATCCATAAATCTGTGATCTACTTCTGTACTCCTGTAATCAAAATAAGAAGGACAAGGCCTTGGTTCAGCTTTCTTTTGAGGTGCAACAGGTGCATCATTTGAACAAGAAGCTGATGAATAGGGAGTTTGATGTCAGCTTTGTACAAGAAGGTGCTAATCTGATCTACTGCACTTACTCAGCATTAACAATCATTATAAAAACAATCAGAAAAACAACCACACCAATAGGTTCTTTGTGCTTTACCAACAACACGGCCAGATCTACACACAAACATTACACAAACATGGGTGTTTAATAAGCGTTACCAAATTAATAAAGAGTTTTTCTAGAATAAGTTATTGTTAAATCAAACCTTTTGTTGCGAGTGAGCAGCCAGTTAATACTGGATTGCTAATACACCCACCACATGTTACTATAGTTACATAAGTGTGTTTTTTCATATCAGCACAAAAAGTGCTCCAGGCAAAGCTTCCTCCGTCTGAAAATGTCCAGTAGTGAACACAGCCTTCTCCAAACCAAAATAGACAAAAGAAAAATGTCTGAGATAAACAACCCCTGAGCTGTACCTGCAAAAGGCCACATGGTTATAAGCACAAATGAAAAACAACTGTAAGGTCACTGCTGAATCAAATAACCTATGAATGTATACATGTTTGTGATTTGGGGATTAAAAACTCCTACATTTACGTAATTCTGATTAAGTGATTGACAAATGCCTTTAGCCACTAACATCTAAATTTCCAGCTTGGAATTTCATACTGGTTTGCTCATAACTAAGCAATTAGCTGTCATAGCTTTTGTTTGTATGATTAAATTTTTTCAGGAATTAAACTTCTCACAAGATTGCAATCTGCTGGGCCTGTCCTTAGAAGTCCTCCAACGAAAACATGGTTATTGTGATATGGGTTATCTTACTGCAGTGAAGTAAATTCATTTGCTGATGTTCAGCTACTGAATTATTAGGGAAAGACTTGTTTTGAGCATAGTTTATTGAAAAACACAGGAGTCATAATTGAGTACAGTTTCAAAAAGAAAGGTATAATATTTCCATAAACATATTCTTTATTTTCTTAAGCAGAACATTATTAACATGAAAAAGACAATTATTCAAATTGATTATTCTATGCATTCTGCCACATCCAGGCTGTGTGTACAATCACTTGCATATTCACCGTTAGAAACAGGAAGTTTATATGAAGGCATGGATCAGTTATGCTAGCTTGGTGTCTTGGAAAGGCTTCAAAAGAATGACATTGAAGTGATAATGTCAGCGCCCATCACTTGCCAACTGTCACAGTTAAGCTGCTTACTAGGGTGACTAGGGTGTTGAGTGGTTTTCAGATAGCTAAAGAACAGGGGCTTCTTGAGAGCAGTGACTAATCAATGATTCATTTGAGTCACTACTAAATGTCATTTATAAAGACACTAATAACTAAATATGTAAATATCAAGAGTTAAATGTTATTTCATGGCCCTGTTGCCCTACAAGTACTTTCTCTGTGGTAAGAAGATAGTTAATAAAACTGAAACACTGAAAGTGTCATTATTGGGTCAGTAGAGTTAAGAACTTGTTGGATTTTTGGTGTTTTTTTGAATTGTCATGCATCTTTACATATTAACATCACACAGGCTCAAAAAAAGGAGCCAACACAATGTTTAGGCCTCAAAGTTGAAATCATCTGTATACCGAAGATGATATTACCTCACCTGATCCCTCCACACCAACACGATTGTGAGATCTGCCCACCTGCGTCTCTTCTTCTCATGCAGGCTCAGGACGTTGGGACTGCCTCCTGATATCCTCACCAGCTTCTATAGATGCACTATAGAGAGCATCCTAACGGGCTGCATCACTGTCTTTGGACGGCAGCTGCACTGCCTGCGACTGCAAGGCCCTAAAAGGAGTGGTGAGGACAGCAGAATACATCATAGGCAACAAACTACCAGCCTTACAGGACATCTATCAGTCCCGCTGCCTGAGGAATAAACTACCAGCCTTACAGGACATCTACCAGTCCCGCTGCCTGAGGAATAAACTACCAGCCTTACAGGACATCTACCAGTCCCGCTGTCTGAGGAATAAACTACCAGCCTTACAGGTAATCTACCAGTCCCGCTGCCTGAGGAATAAACTACCAGCCTTACAGGACATCTACCAGTCCCGCTGCCTGAGGAATAAACTACCAGCCTTACAGGACATCTACCAGTCCCGCTGCCTGAGGAATAAACTACCAGCCTTACAGGACATCTACCAGTCCCGCTGCCTGAGGAAAATCCAGAAGATCAGGTTAGACAGCGGACACCCAGCACATGACCTGTTCACTTCACTGCCATCCGGCAGGAGAATCCGCAGCATCCAGGCCAAAACAACACGGCTAATGAACAGCTTCTACCCACACGCCGTCAGGCTTCTGAACAAACTGTGAGGCTGAGAGACCCCAATACCGTTCACTTGGTCACTGCTATATTACATTATGTTATACTATTATATTATTTATTCTGATATTGCTGATGTGTACAATACCACTATGGACAAAAGTCACTTTAAATAGATTTATCTTCTTAGATAACCTGCCAATGCAAAAGTTTCTACATATGTCCTCCTGTATATCTTATGTGTATATCTTGTGTATGTTTTGTATAGTTCTTTATATATTTCAAATGACAAATAAACTTGAAACTTGAACTTGATATTATGTTGGTAAAATCTGAACATGAGCCCAAAGCAACTATGTGAAAAAGAAATAATAAATATAAATATGTGGAAACAGACCCCTGGACTGAGAATGCTGAGTAAGTTATTTTACTTGGACTTAAGTCCAACTCGAGTCACTATACTGATGACTTGTGACTTGACAATATAAGACTTTGGACTTGACTTAGCAATGCTGAAGCCGGATAGGGACCGTCTATAAAGTACGGTACTGTTCAATAACATACAGCATTCAGAGAAAGGAGGAATCTGTATGTGTTATTTGATACTTGAAGTTGAAATACACAGATTATGTCAAAATCTACTACTTTTACAGAGCTGTGGTAAACAATGCAGACATAAATACAGACTAAAACAAAAGCCTCTAAACTTTTACTGAGACACATGAGCCTGATGTAAAATAAAATTATTAAAGGTTAATAACCTTTAAAATTATTAAAGGTTATTAAAACACATCTTACAAACATACTACAATCTTTACTTCGGTGTGATATGTTTTGGTTGATATTTAGTTATTTATTAAAAGTAATGAATTGCTATTATAATATAATAATTATTATAATTGCATACATCCGTATAATGCACAGACATCAAATTGCTTGTGTTGTTGAACAGAGACTGAATATACTGCAAGCTTTAATTTTGGATAACACTGAATTTTAGTTATATAAGTATTAAATTACAACTGTTATGACAGCCATACGATGTAGAGATATGAAGTTACTCTGTACACTACAAGCGATTTGTATGTGTATGCCATACGTATAAATCATTAGGTTGTATGATGGTGAAGAGTAATTAATTTATAGACGGCCCCTTACTGTCTTCAGCGTTGCTTCAACCTTTTCAGATAGAAACTACTGGGAGAAATGGAGAGATGGAGAAATGGAGAGATGGAGAAATGGAGAGATGGGGAACTGTGAGGAAATGTAGTGATTGTACTTTGTTCTCTGCTTCACCACCATTTACAAAATGTCGTTTCAGAGATTTAGGAGGCTGTTTGTTTGATTGTGAGCACAGCAGCAATTGTACAGCAGCGCCCAAATGCGAATATCCCCTGAATATATGAGCACACAAAGACCAGCCAGTGGCATTTTTACATAATAAATAAGGAGCTGAGCTGCACGGCTCAGTTCATCCATAACCTAGTAACAAGTGAAATTCTGCAGCCAATCACGGAAAGCTTTGGGGGGGCGCCAGTGTTTAATTTGTGTGGAGACGAGGAGCAACATGCTCCCAAAAATAATTGCGTTCAACTACAAAGATCATGCTGTAGTAAATAAGAAAGAACTGCGACATGCAGGACACGTGGAGTCAAGATCACAGATGGAGCTGCAATCACTTCAAACTTTGTTTGATTTTTAAGGCTGCACAAAGAACAGTAAGTCTCTGCTATGATATTTCACATATAGCAGTTAGCTAGCTAGCTGGCTAACAAGTTAGCAAACTTAGCGACATAATGATAGACAACAGCTAATCTGAACGAAGCTCTCTCCCTCTGTTCATCCCTCCTAGATATTCCACCGTCCACTGTGAATTTTAGGGTCCAGATATTAATGCTTATGGGTTTAGAATGTGATGTTATTAAAATTCCTGTAGGTGTAATGAGTACTAATACTTTCATATAGTGCAGTGTTTCTCACGCTTGTCCTTCGAGGCCCACTGCCTCACATTTAAGTGTTTTTTCTGCTTCAACACCTATTTTAACTCGGTAATGGACTGGTAATGAGGTGATTGGTGATTAGAACTGTTTGAAATGATCTAATTTCATATGCAATTTATTTTTGTTATAATACAAACTTTAAAAACATTAATGTATTATATTAATGTTATTTTAATATACTACTAATCAACTGCATTGTGTTAAATATTGAAATGATGTTACGTCTGGTGACTTGACTAGGACGCGAAGTTTAAGACTTGGGACTTGACTCGAGACTCGCTTGTATTGACTTGGGACTTGACTAGGGACTTGATTGTCAAGACTTGAGACTTACTTGTTACTTGCAACATAGTGACTTGGTCCCATGTCTGGTTATTTGTAATTTAATTTGTAATGTAGTCCCAAATGTCAGTCATGTCAGCTGTAACTAGCCACAAAACACAATGAGACAGTTGTTAATTTGCATAATTCAGACAGCTAGTGGTGGGCTTTGCTATTATTTAGCCTTCAGATATAGAGTGCATTGACAAGCAGGATAGGGGGCTACCAAAAATATCCTGCTTAGAACCCAAAAGTCTACAGCTGATCCTGTAATGAAGAATGTAACAGGTACATTTGGCTGTATCTTGATTCATTGACATATGTTGTTTGCCAATATGGTCTTTTTTTGCATAAGTCAGTGGTTGTGATAGGGAGGTAAACATTTCTAAAATTTAACATTTCACCTCTTTTATTTCTCTATAAAGTTATCATTCTCGATATATATTGTTCGGTTGTGACAGCGCTGCTCTAATTCAGCGCTGCTCTATTAATAGGTGTGCACTTAAAGACATAATTATCAGATTATCCTTCCAGCAATTACAGCTGTAATGCTATGATTTCTAACTGTGTATGTTTTTTCTACACAAAGAGGGGAGACAGGGATGAAACAATACCAGCAAAGCTTAGCATGATAGCAATTTACGCTGTGGCATACTCATTTATCAACAGGCAGCAATAATTACTGTGATTATTACAGGGATGTTTAAATGTCTTTACTTGCTCACATGGTAATTTTTTAGGTTAATTTCTACACATGTTAATTGCAGCTATGAATTAAAATGACATACATAAAATGCATGCCAGCCTCATTTAGCACTGTGCACCAGCATTTAGGCATGTCAGAGTTTAAAAATGGACCATGATTACAACCAGATAGAGGCAAAGACTGATGCTTTAACAGCTCTTAAACTAGCACTGTAGAAATCTGTGTTAAAAGGCTCTACAATTTGTTTTTTTTCTGGGACGTCGATGTGTGTATCTGTATGTGGGGAAAGGTGAAAGGAGAAGAGTGTGTTGCCTTCCTATTAAAACTGGAAACGTTTTCCATTAATAATAGAATTACTTCCCCCCACATGCCATCATACTACACTATACTGTTTTCAAAAGATCACATTTGTTTTAATTGCAGTGATTCCACTGTGGTGTGAGTCACTGAGCAAGCTGACTTAATCAGCTCTGAATCTTTTATGTATGTATGAATATCATTAGGGTGCCAAGCCTAGCTGAGTGCTGACGTTTCACAATGTTTCAAAACAATCTAGTCTCCTCACAGCTTACACAAATAGAGATGGAAGGATCGGTATGTATCGGTACTCGAGAGCCGATCGAAGGCGTTAAACAAAAGAGCCTAATTTCTGTATTTCCAGCTAGCATGTCATCCAGGAAGAAGAGCCCTCCGACCAGCTCCCTGCACTTCCTATCTAAACCGCTAGGTGGAAATACACACTCTTTCATTTCCCACAGACTGGCTAAAGCAGCAGCCTCGCGAGGAAAGCATGCACTGATAGAAAGTTGTCCGTCTGGCGTTTTACCGTATGTGATTCGGACTCATCCAGGACGTGTTTAAATTAGTATAATCTGCATGTCTCGTGGGTGAACCAAGACAAAGACATTTAACACTACTAATCTGATACGGCACTTCACACAGCTGAATACAGTGAGTATCAGCAAACAGCAGAGCTAGCACACGCAGCTAGCACAAAACAAACAACCCAGAACACCGTGCAGACCAGATCTGACCGGTACAAACAGTACAGCAGCAACAATTCAAGATCTTCATTTAATGACTAGAGATTGTCGTTTAAAATAACCCAGAGAGTTTTTACTGCATTTATTTAAATATTTAATTTTTTTGTTTTAAATTAAGGTCTAAATTGAATGATTTGTTTATTTACTGTTAGTTTTGTTTAAAATATTATGCTGTTTCGTATGAGCTTGTTAAAAACGGTAATAAACCAGGTACGACCATGTTTTGTGACTTTCTTGCACTAATAACTAGGCCTGCTGTGGGATATAGCCCTGTCCCCGGTCCGTATCAGCTATAGACCGATCGCGCTGAAAGGTGATCGCTGATCGGAATCGGCATCAAAAAAGCTGATCGGTCCATCTCTATTTATTCCATAATTTATTATCTGATATTTTGCTCTCTGTTCTTTTTAATGGAGAGCAGCAAAAAAATTACAAGAAAATGTGAAACAACGAGTAATTAGAAATAGAATTCAAAACTATTTGCCACGTGAGCCACATTTGACCTCCACATTTAACCCATCTGTGCAATGAAACACCTACATTTACACACACTAGTGAACATACGGTCGCAGCCCTATCCTCGGCACCCAGGGAGCAGTAGGGGGTTAGGTGCCTTGCTCAAGGGCACTTCAGTCATGTGCTGTTGGTTCAAAGCACCTAACACCCTGCTTCTTCCAGGGCGCCATGGATACGGCTGCCCACCGCTCCAGGCAAGTGTGTTCACTAATATGAGCTTGACTAACTGCAGAGATTTTCAAACATTTACATCAGGAAAGATCATATCTCCTAGATCAATTTAAACATGCTAAGCCAATCAAACGCTAGAAGAAGCTCATAGGCAAGTCCAAAATGAGTGTGTTCCTTTAGAGCCTGTGCGCGAATCATAGCTTGTAAATGTTTAAACACTTTTTCTATAGGGATTTTTCCCCAAACACATAACATCATACCTCAACACTGCTATTATATTTTCGAGCACATTAACACATCAATGCAAGTAAACTGCTAGAGCGCCCTCTACTTGCTGAAGTGAATTTTGTTAGCATTCACTTCAGCAAGCAGGTTATGAGCAGAACGCTGGGTTATTTAACATTAGTAGTTTAAAGAAGTTTGTTTTGTTAGTTAATAGTTACTACTATTATCACTACTGTTATAATTCCCTGAAATTTTGAATGTTACAAATGACAGCCATTTTGTCCTGGCAGTGTTTTTCTGCCGTAACTAACCTTGACAGCATTTAGAGCCACTGTTAGTCAAGATCATTTACCAGATTACTGCATATTACTGTCTGCTGCTGGTTGTGTATAACCTGAACAAACCTTTTATCATTTGAAGATTGTGAAATAAAAACAAAGCAGAGGATAAAGGAGCACAGTCTGGATGTTTGCTGGATAGTTAATTGCGTGCCACTTTGTCCTGCTTCAGCTCATTTTACTGGTATAAAACAATGGAAAATTACCATTTGATGTAATCATTTAAATTTTAGACATTCATGAGATGTTCAGATTGTCACTTAATTATTTATGATGCACTAATATCTGAGAAGGAACGCACAGCATAGCATCTTCAGTGATTTTACTCTTTAAAAAAACTATATACAGTCATGTAGGAGTTTATTCTAACATACTTTTCCACAGAATGCTATCTGTTGTTTTTAATACCGACTCTACATGTCTAAGTCGCTGTCACAGTGCCGTTAATGAATGCTAACTGTTGCAACATCATCTGCTGTCTTTGTTCACACAAAACCTTAGCTGGCCTCCATGTTTGCACCCTTATTTAGATAGGATTGCTGTCTCCCCCTGGTGGAGGATCTCTGCTACAAGTGTTGAGCTGGTATAAGTTTTATGCAATTAAAAACATTAACAAGACAAGAGCAATTTTCCATACTCAGTGAGGGTGTGTCTACAAAGCCATGTCTGGATTAAAGCTGTTGAACCCTGTTTTTTCTCAGATGCACGCCTATTTGACTGAGCATTGGATGACATTGTATATGGAAGTAAATGAAGGTATATACAAGTCTATTATATGTCACATATTTAGGATGCCTGTTTTTAAAACCATGTTTACCAGAGAATTATATCAAAGAAGAACAGGATTTATTTGAAATCGACTTTCTCATTTTGGCACTGCATTTCATTTGTTACAGCTTCAAGCTCAGGCCATCTGGTAGCAGTCTAACAGTTGTGATAACAGATGATTTTTGAAACTATGTTAACATTTATCAAACAAAGGAAGTCATTTAGTTACTTAGCATTAAAGCATTTGGTTTTAATGTCTAATTTAAAGGAAATTACTGTTTATTTAATATATATAAAAATAAATAATCTGATGCAAAAGAATCTTAAAATAAGTTGGTTCCAGCTTAGAAATAATTAAGCTCTGATAAGTGTTTTTTAGATCAAATTGCTTGCAAAAAATATTGCAGACCTAAAGCCAAAGAGTCACCAATTTAAGTTGACATTATTTAACACTAGTGGAGTATAAACTCATGTTTAAATAAATAACTAAAATTTAATATTTCCAGACAAAAAAAGATATATACCTGATCAATCTAAGAATATACCTAAAATTTAAATATAGACAGTAGTAAGTAACTTTCATAACAAGATAATTGATCCCAGATTTCCAGATCTAAGGTTTATAATCTTGGCAAGCACAGGACAATTATAGTGCAAATACCATAAACTAGACAATGTTTAGCTTTCCTTACAATAAACACTGGTTGATAGTTGACATTGATCTGTGAGGTTCTTCCACATAGTTTAATCCAATACATACTG